>CM042165.1:53054683-53074683 GCA_023376005.1 Doryteuthis pealeii | reverse complement strand
TTGGTATCAGCCAGTCAGCGAGGGAGTCTATGCCCTTTTCAATAGCGCTAGACCAAGGAGATTGTTTTAGCGTCTGAGGTGGAGCGCCACACCTACCATCAGCTCCTTACTTTACCGCACAGATCCCTGTGCTACTCATACGCTGAGTTGGCGAGGACTGGTATCGAACTAGGAACCTTGTGGTTTCTAGCCGAACGCTCTACCGACTGAGCTAACCCGCCACTATTTATATATATTTATAGATATAACAAGGGTTAACATGCTGTAAAACCCAACCAACCAACCAACCAACTAATCATATTAGAATGTATAATATCAGGTTGAAATTGTCATTTTATTTTAAATGTATTGGAAAAATTTAGATAGAAAATTTATTCAATCAATTTTTTTTCTTCATTGGCTTGTGTGAATTTATTTTTACCTTGGCTGAAAAAATAATTATTTAAATAGCTGATAGAGTTATTGAAAGCTTCTTCCGTTATATCGTAATTAAAGTTCTTGCCTGTAAGTAAATAGTCAAGATGCTTGAATAAATGTTGTTTTTTTTTAATGGAAAAGACGTTTGTTGAATTGGCAGGATGCAAAAAACAAATTGCATATACAATGGATTTAGTTTTGCTAATTATGTTTTTTGCAGCGCAAGAGAAATTGTTATCCTCCAGCAAAATCATAGACTTTTTTTCTTTTATTCAACAGACTGGTGTTGATTCCATGTCCATACTACTTTAACTCAAATATATATATATATATATATATATATATATATATAAAAGTCAATAAAAAGTGGAATATAAATAAGTTTCAAAATGAACGAAGAATGTGGAATTGGCAAGCTAGTGTAACGGTTAGAGACTTCGCCTGTCAGCTTGACAGTCGAGGTTTCGAGTCACACACGGAGCAGTCTCCCATGTCTATAACCTTGCTGATGAGACCTAATAGGTCAAAATGTACATTCAGGGATTGACATTTTTCTCGATTCGTTTAGCCTTACATTTGAACATATATGCCCGCCTAAAATTCATTAATTATTAACTAATTAATTTTCAAAATTAGGTACGACTTCAATTAAGCACATATCCTCCAAAAATTGTCGGCTTAAAGCCATATAAAAATAAACACATTTGTTTGTTTACTTAACCTCATATAAATATATATATATATATATATATATATATATATATATATATATATATGTGTGTGTAATGAGGAGTGAAAGATTGAATAAATCCGACAAAATGTGGTTGAAGATAGAGGAAAATGTGGATATAACAACACAAACAACTATGTTCAATTGATGTTTCGAAGTCTCAACCAATAATGAGACAAAATATCAATTGAACATAGTCGTTTGTGTTGTTATATCCACATTTTCCTCTACTCTCAACCACATGTATGAATATATATATATATATATATATATGATAATCACATAGGTGAGGAACTGACAGTCAGCAAGTGCCATTGTCTTGAGTTTTCGATATATTCTTTCAATATAGTTTGTATATACTAGCAGGACCTGTAGATATACAACAGTATGATAATTTGATTATTACAACGTTTGATATGTTTACTTGAGAGCTATTTCCAAATAGTTCAATATATAAAAAGTATAATTATCTCTCTCACTCTTTTTTTCTTTCTTTCTTTCTTTTCATCTTTTCATTATGTTTGATTGAAACAGATTAGTGTTATCGCTTCCATGCACTCACCCCCCTCTCTATTTCTTTTTTTTCCTACAACAAACTTACCCAGTAAAACAGATTTCAAAGCAAAGTCTTTTTTTAGCCAAATACTTGTAAAATCTGATAGCCATGTGGTATATTTCTTTTTTTTTTTTTCTTCTTTTTTTTTCCTTTTAATAACATGATTTGAGTAAATATCTTGCTGGTGTTTTTTTGTTTTTTTAAAGACTGACCAATTTTTTTGTGCTTCTTCTTAGAACTCCTCTAAAGCCTTGGGTTAATGACCATTCCTTGTTTGTAGGTTCTCTGTTGACGCCATCTGTCTTAGATTTCTTATAGTGGCCATTTTGATATGTTTACTTAAGAGCTATTTCCAAATAGTTCAATATATAAAATGTATAATTATCTCTCTCACTCTTTTTTTCTTTCTTTCTTTTCATCATGTTTGATTGAAACAGATTAGTGTTATCGCTTCCATGCACTCACCCCCTCTCTCTATTTCTTTTGCTACAACTTGTTAACAAACTTACCCAGTAAAACACAGATTTCAAAGCAAAGTCTTTTTTTTAGCCAAATACTTGTAAAATCTGATAGCCATGATTTAGTGTATATTTTTTCTTTTTTTTTTTTTCTTTTAATAGCATTTATGATTTGAGTAAATATTTTGCTGGTGTTTTTTGTTTTTTTAAAGACTGACCAATTTTTTTTGTGCATCTTCTTAGAACTCGTCTAACGCCTTGGATTAATGACCATTCCTTGTTTGTAGGTTCTCTGTTGACGCCATCTGTCTTAGATTTCTTATAGTGGCCATTTCCTGTGTTTGGTGAGAGACTTCCTTTTCATTTCTGTGGGAAAAGAAATGAGCAAAGAAAGAGGATGAAGAAGAAAAGTTGGAAGGAATAAGAAATAAAAAGAAGGAAAAATAAAAGAAAGAAGGAAGGAAGAAAGATGAAGAATGAAAGTTAAAATGAATGAGAAATAATAGAAGGCCAGAAAAAAAGAAGAATGAATGAAAAATGAAACAGAGGAAAAAAAGATGAGAAATAGATAAAAAGTATCCCCCCCCCCAAAAAAAAAGACCCAACTGAATTAATACAAATATTATAGTTGAATTATTTTTAAAAATTACTCAACGTTTCCACTGTTGTATCCTCAGATCTTGTTCAGGTGTTTCTTATTTACTTTAGACCTGTAGAAACAATGATACTCACCATCGTGAAGAATAAGTTCCAATTACCGTCGAACTGGGAAGACAAGGTAGCATGCGATTGTAACTTAATACAAACTCGAAATGCCACAAAGTCCACTGCAGCATGACCAAGTATATATAAGACTCCACAGTGTCATGCAGATCAACCAGTCAAGCAACCAATCAGAACTCAAGGAATGGAATGACCCAAATCACCCTGATTCATGAATGGATCATTCTTGATTCCTATTTATACCAGCTGTCTTGGACACTGCTAAAAAGTTCTACTTAGCTGCTGTTATTAAAACCAACAGTAGGCTAACTGACTTCAATAAGACCAATGCTTATTTTTTTTTACCCATGGACCCCTTTTAACCCTATTTTACTCTGGGGGACCCTCCCATAGCTATTTGATGTTTAAAAATCCCATTGTAATTTTATAGTTAAATACATTTTGCTTGCCTGGGTCCACATAGACCCTGGGTGAGAACCACTGCTTTAGACTAAAGTCATCTCTGAAACTACGCTTGAATTCAGAGCTATCGTTTGATGATGATTTTAGTTTAAGGTAAACAAGGAACACCTGAACAAGGCCTGAGGATACAGTGGCCTGAACCTTGTGTTTATACATAGCACAATAAAGATGAGGACAACAGTCCAAAATATCAAAATTATTCACATCAAGCCTCATCTCAAAAATACAGACAAATGAATCTACCACAATAAAGATGAGGACAACAGTCTGAAATATCAAAATTATTCACATCAAGCCTCATCTCAAAAATACAGACAAATTGTTGTATACCCAACATCAGGTATACAATCGAGAGATGAAACTCAGGTTATAAAGAGAGAGAGGGACAGAGATTAGAGACTTATTTTGTTATTGCGTCTGCTGATTTGTCTGGCCATCATCTTGCTATCTAGTTGCTATGTTCTTCTAAGTGCTTCTTCTTTTTCTTAACTAAGGGATTCTTTTGGGCTAACTTTAGTCATTGCAATTAATTAATTCACAAGGCATTTTTTCTTGATCAAGCTTTTATTTAGTCTAGCCCATGTTCTTATTTGCCGTGTGGATGAGTCAACCTCAGCAGTGACACGTCTCCTTGCCTCTATGTCCAGTCGAAACTGATTCTCTAGACTAACTAATCACCTCTAGCCTCTAGGGGTCAAGGTTACCAACAGTCCTGGTAATTTTCCACTGGCCCCCTTGAATTCTTGCTACAGGGTCTGTCAACAATTTATGCTACCACATAGATTGTAACAAAATAAATCTACTACAATAAAGATGAGGACAACATTCTGAAATATCAAAATTATTCACATCAAGCCTCATCTCAAAAATACAGACAAATGAATCTTTGTTTTAATTCCAAAAAGTTACTAAAAGCCAAAGACAAAACAAGAAGAAAAGATTCCGTCTTTTAGAAAATAAATACAGAGGATCAGTGTTAAAGACTTTACGGCCTGTCTGCTCCACTGATACACTAGTGTTTTCAAACGGTACATAGATAAGACAGAATGTGGTGTTTGTATTTTAATAGTTGTGTATTTCTTCCGACGGAAATTGGAGTGTGTGAATTCTTTTGAATGTTGTATAAACTGGGTTAAACTCCAATGATAATTGTCTTAATTATTTAACATGGCTTTTATTTTAAATAAACATCCTCTGTGAATTACTATATGCTCTCTTGATAGTTTAGCGACACTAGCATATGCAATGTACGACAATACACTAGGCCCTTTAAGAGATTAAGAGTAAAGGAAATAGAGTGGAAAGGGTCATGAAAGCTAGATATGTATGGTGGTTACCTACAACCATGAAAATAAAAAAAGTAAGAATGAGGCACCTCCCGTAAACAAACAAACAAAAAAAAAGAAAAAAAAAAGAGCTTTAATTTTATCATCCCAGGGAATCCATTATACATCTCAGGCAAGCTCACTTCCTGGGTTCTGATTGGCTGCTGGGTTTTGTGTGGACACTTTGATCAATACATATCCAACACATGACTGTTATGAGAGTTAGTACAGGGTCTGTATTTGGTTACAGCCTGTCAAGCCCCTGTCTGTCAGCTGTCAATTTTTCCTGTGTATGTGTTGTGGGGGCTCATGGGTGTGGAGAAGGGGTTCAGGGTTCAAAGGAGATCAAGATGACCAAATTCATAGATACGAATTTTGTGTGTGTGTGTGTGTGTGTGTGGTGGGGGCTCATGGGTGTGGAGAAGGGGTTCAGGGTTCAAAGGAGGTCAAGATGACCAAATTCATAGATACAAATTTTGTGTGTGCGTGTGTGTGTGTGGTTTGGGCTCATGGGTGTGGAGAAGGGGTTCAGGGTTCAAAGGATTAAGAGGAGGTCAAGAGGTCAAGATGACCAAATTCATAGATAGAAAATCTATGTGATTATCACCAAAGACAAATGAAATAAAAGTGATGGATTCTTAACAAATGGGCAAAAATGGATCATGAAGTCATTTTTTAATTTTTTAAAAATTTTTTAATTTCTTAGCAAGTTTCACCACTTCTTGTAATCCCTTCTACATATTCAATGCTGATAGGTTTTTGATTTAGTGCATCCTGGGATGCGCATATTTGCTTTGAATGAGTCCCTGGGAGCAATTAACGATAGGGACGGTTGTGGACAGATTGTCATGGATATCCATACTACTTGCGCAATATGATGATGATGATGATGATGACCAGTCTCAAGGATGACGGAGGTGTTCACAGTGTTTTTTTTCCATGTAAACCTTGCGATTCATAGACAAGTGCTCTACCGACCGAGAGGCCAGCAATAAAACAACGGAGATTCCTTTAGAGACTAAACTAGCAGCGGCTACCCAGCGTCGCCTGGGTAGGGGGGGGGGATTTTTTTAAGTTAGTCCTGCAGATCCATTATTACTGAATTGTGAGTTGAATCTTCGTGGAATGCCCCATTTAAATCCCTTTGTAAAAAAAAAAAATAGACCTTGCATTGATCCAGCTACTCCGAAAAGAAATGTTAATGTCTACTATCTAAAATATTAAATGAAAAAAAAAAATCCATGCTGTTATCATTTAAATTTTATATTTTAATTATCTTCACAAATATAAATCGAATCTCTATTATTTTTGCTAAAAAAAAACAAGCCCTGGTGATATTTAATGTGTATATATATTTACTTTGTTGTTAATTGTTTTATTCTCAAAGTTTCCTCCGGACATACATATACACACAAATGCCCTTTATATATGTATATGTATAGATAGATAGAATAGATGGTATCTCTAGAAAAGTAGGTGTTAGTCACAGCAATGTACGGAGGAGTATAAAATGAAGTCAAGGTGTGAATTTCATAAAGGGGGTTATTACATGATTACAAGTTGTTTAGAGCTTAACAGGTAAAATGATGAAAACTTTAATTACAGTCCTTTGGCACTGAATGGGTTAAAATTTTAAACTAGTCTTCTTGTCATTTCCTGCCTGAGGCCTAAAAACAAGATGATATCACTAAAGATTGCAATACTATACACCTTACACCTGACACGTATTATACTTGATACTATCATTCTATTAACATCTTGTTAGGTACTTGTTTTATTACTCATCTTATTATAATAGAGATTTGGTGTCTATCTGTCTGTCTTTTACTGGGTAAGAAAAAGACTTTTTATATTTGAGTTTTTTTTCTCCTTTCTCTTTGATATTTCAATTCTCTTTTTCTTTTTCCTTTCAACTTTTTCTTCTTCACTTTTTATTTGTATACTTGCTTCTTTTCATTCTAGTATGTATTTACCCTGTGGCAGAAAGTCAATTTTAGGTGGAGTACAGCTGGTTTGAATTCAGATTTTTCCTACTCTTAGACTGATTGCCTTATCAAGGCTAAAGAGCCCAGTCTCTCCTACAATTTATCTTTTGCTGAGTGAAGAAGAAATGGATACATGTTTTTCTCAAGAGCATTAATGTAATGTGAAACAGAAACAGTCTCATCCAGAATTTGAACTTGGCTCACTGATTTCCTATGATCATAACCATTATGCCCTGAACACTTTCCTTTTGTTTGAGTATCAGTCTTGACGGATCACCGAGTGAAAGTGAAAGAAAGCAAAAAGATTGACAAATACTTGCACATTGCCAGAGAACTGAAAAAAAAAACTGTGGAACATGAAGGTAGAGGTTGTACCAGTTGTAATTGGCACCCTTGGAACGGTCCCCAAGGGTTTGGTAAAGGGTCTGGAGGGATTGGAAATCCAAGGAAAAATTGAAACCATCCAAACTACAGCATTGTTGAGATCGGGTAGAATACTCAGAAGAGTCCTGGAGACCTGAGGAACCTTGTTGTCACTCAGACTCCAGTGAAAGACCATTAGCTAATGCTGGTGTGAAAAACTCACAAGGAGTGAAATCATGATAATAATAATAATAATAATAATAATAATAATAGTCTACTACTTCCACTTCGTATCAGGAACTTCAATCTTTTTACTTTGAATGCCAACATTCTGAAAAAGAGTCTGGATGAACTGGAAATCAGAGGAAGTATCAAGACCATCCAGACTACAGCATTATTGAGGTCGGCTAGAATACTCAGGAGAATCCTGGAGACCTGAGGAGACTTGCTGTCACTCAGTCACCAGTGAACTACCGGCTACGACAGGTTTGAAAAACTCAAATGGAGTTAAATAATAATTATTATAATAATAATAGTAATAATAATAGTAAAGTCTGAAATCTGATATCAGTAGATTGAATGATATTTTTGCTGTATTAAAACATTCTAAATGATAGCAATGTGTTGGCAAGAGTTTTAAACAAGTTACATAGTTACAATGAGATTCAACTTGAACTTGACTCTCTTACACATTGGTATGTCTATAAAGTATATAAAGTATGTAATGCACTTTAGTGTTTAGAAGAGACAATAATGTGGAGAAAGGTAGGCAAATACGGGATGTTGTACAAGATGGATGTTTATTGTAGGTAGTGATGTCGATGTTATAATGTTTCAGTCTGTTAGAATTTCTTCAGGATGTTGGATTGAGTTCTTGCTTCAATGAATGTCATTCTCATACTGGTGAGTTAGGAGGTCATGAATAGGGGAGGGGCGCTCAATTGCCGATGCTACTAGGAGTGTTTAAGTCGGTAGTGGGAGTTCTATTTTTTTATTTTTTTTTTTTTTTTCTGATGGGGGGTGTAGCTGGTAAGGTTCTGTTATTGATGCCACAGGTGTTTAGTGTTGAAAGAGGTCGTTAGTGGGTCATATGTAATGGGTTTGGTGGAGATACATAGTAGGTCATGTCAAAGTGGGAAATGGTAGTAGGATTTGTTATAAGTGTATTTGTTTATATGTTTATTATTATTATTATTATTATTATTATTATTATTATTTTATTTTATTTATTTATTTATTTATTTTTTTTTTTGCTAAGTATATTCTTGTTGTCTTTTTGGTCTATAGCTGTTTATGATGGCTTTTCCTAGGTGTGAGGAAATATCTAGAAGGCAATAATGTAGAAGCAATCCAAAATATTTGTCATGTTTTATAGAATAGATTCTTTTAAGTAAAAGATATGACTAAAAGATGTCTTGAAAAGTTCAGATAAGGTTAAGATGCATTTATGAACTGTTCTTTTTCTTATGTTTTGGTGATGGTCTCTCCTTTTGTCTGAATTCAATAGGAATCATGCTATAGTATTACAATTGAAGAAGTTGCTCAAAAACAAAATTTGTGTGAATTCAATAGGTTGGTTGGTTGGTTGGTTGGTTGGTTAGTTGTTTTTTTACAGCATGTCAACTCCTGTTGGGTCATTTTAAATTAGCTGCTGAAGATATTCTTGATGGATATTCAATTTTTTTAAAAACTCTCGCCATGCCACCCTTACACGTGGTTCCTGTACTACAAAGTAAGTGATAACTTTTAACTTTCGTTTAACCAAGAACTCTTTCTTCTTTTTTTAAGACGTTCTTTATAGCTGGGTTTTTTAAATGTTTGTTGTTGTTAAATATGCTCAGACAATAAATCCAATTGATTTATGATATTTTGATAAAAACATAGATAAAAGAACTAAAAGAACACATTTTTTGTAGAACTCATTTTTTCTATTTAACCCATAGATGGGACCCTAATAGGTACTACCACTTCGGGTCATATTGGACCTGGGAGTAATGGTGATGAAGGCATACTCCACACTCCCCAGAGCACCAAAATTGGAATTTCACCATCAAATTAATGTCATACCCAAGACAAGTATAACAATTCAATTTAAAAAATGCGTTTGTGAACTTCTTTTTCTTGAGTTTGGTGATGGTCTCTCTCCATTTATGTGAATACAGTAGGAATTGTGCTGTTACAGTTGAAGAAGTTGCTCAAAAAATCAGAATTCCGATGATCACTTAGTGAAGGCAGTCAGACTAAAAAAGGTTAAATCAAACTTAATGGACCTAAATTCCACCATCGTATGTCCCCTCGCCAAAAGAAAAAAAAAAAATCAGGGAATTAACCAATTTAATGAAATTTTCAGTGTTGCTATATTAATGAATAAAAGATATAATGCACCAGTTATTTTATTTAAAAACTTTTACATTTTTTCAGGTTAGCTACCTTTGAACCACGTATGTTTGAGGCGTAACACAGATTCTCAAAGATACGTAGTTCAAAGTTAACTGTGCTAGATGGCTGTTGAGCAAAGATTTCCAGATATTAAAGGGTTAAAGAGTGTATGATGAGAGCAAATGTTTACACTTGGTTAACATTGCAATTTAGTTAGGAGAAATTGTGAAAATGATTCCAGTTTCTTAGTAGGTATTTTGTAGATTTTTTTTTTGGTGGGGGGGGGTGTTTGGTTTTTTTTCCCCATTTATAAAGGAGTGGCACTGAATGCCATACAAAATCCAAGATTATATATCAGTTAATAAGATTTAAAAAAAAAAAAAAAAGGAAACTTGGATTCTGGAATGTTGGGGGGGGAAAGAAGGAAGAGAAGGATGAATAGATTTTTTTTTTTAACAAGAGAAATTGTTGCAATTGAAAAGAAAAAGAAAAAAAAACCTTGAAGAGCATAAATTGTGTCAAATTTATTTATCTTTCTTTACTATCTTTCTCAGATTTCTTTTTAGTATATCTCACTTTTTCCATATCTGTCTTGAAGTTTTTCATATTTGTTTCTGTTTCTCAATTGGTTCATATATCTACTTTTCTTGGCCTCTTCATAAGTGTCTACTTTCCTGGTTTCTTCTGTCTACTTTTCCTGGTTTCTTCATAAGTGTCTACTTTTCTTGCTTTCTTCATAAGTGTCTACTTTTCCTGGTTTCTTCATAAGTGTCTACTTTTCCTGGTTTCTTCATAGGTGTCTACTTTTCCTGGTTTCTTCATAGGTGTCTACTTTTCCTGGTTCTTCATAAGTGTCTACTTTTCTTGCTTTCTTCATAAGTGTCTACTTTTCCTGGTTTCTTCATAAGTGTCTATTTTCCTGGTTTCTTCATAAATGTCTATTTTTCCTGGTTTCTTCATAAGTGTCTACTTTTCACAAACTACTCATGGGTGTCTACTTTTCTGGACCTGTTCATAGGTATATATCTACCTTTCTCAGCTTATATGTCTTAGCCTCTTTTTAAGTGTCTACTTTTTATGAGTTCTACATAGGTGTCTACTTTTCTCAACCTGCTCATAGGTGTCTACTTTTCTCAACCTGCTCATAGGTGTCTACTTTTCTCAATCTGCTCATAGGTGGTTTATTTGTGTCTACCTTTCTTGGCCTCTTTATAAGTATCTACCTTTCTGGACCTGTTCATAGGTATATATCTACCTTTCTTAGGTATATATATATATATATATATATATATATATATATATATATATATATATATGATATCTAATTTCTTCCGAACACACTGTGTGTGTGTATATATATATATATATATATATATATATATATAGGGTGTTTGGAATAAATTTGACAGTTTCATAAGGAAAAAGAAAAAGTGCTTGGTAACTACAAAATTTAATGGATTTTAAAGAAATTCAACAGGCTTGAAAATTACACTACTGTCAACAAGTTTCATTCAAAATAACTGCCATTAGCGTCAATCACAGCCTCAGTCTTGCTCCAGTACCTGGATGTCACAATTTCCCTGGGAAGGGTCTCAAAAACTACCTTACTTCTGTCAATTAACTGGGCTTTTGTAGTACTGGCACAGCGATTGGTGTCAACAGCAACACATACATAATAATCCATGGAGTTAATATCTGGGGAGTTTGGACACCAAACCATGGGACTGGTGTAGTCGTAAAAATTCGCCGACAATCATTTTTTACTTTTCCCAGGGGTGTGGCAAGGGTCTGAATGCTGCTGCCAGGATTCCAGCCTACCATTGGCTACCCTTGTTATTCAGGGCTTGACTACAGTGTTTAGCAACTTCACATAGGCATCTGAATTCAACCTGATACCCTCTCTGAAAAAATGCGAGGAATTCTGTTGTACAAACGCAATCAGATCCTCTGTTATGTTGCTTTCTTCTAGCCACAACCACTTAGTCTTCATTGCAATTCTCCAGTTCATGCCTGATTGTTTTTACAGTGTTCAGGGAGCATTGGGCAGCAACCATAATCTCTTTATTTTGATGGCTGGCGCACGTATATGAATGAAGAAGAGTCCAAGCTTTTAAATGATGCGTAGTGTGCGTTAGTACCTCCAACATACAGAGAAAAATAACCAAGCATAAATATGCCAAATTTATCCTGTGTACATATATATATTATATATATATATATATATATATGTGTGTTATGGTAGCATGGACATTGTGGTTAAAAACTTATCATAGCCTACTGTATATGTGTATATATTTACCCCACCTCTGTGTGAGCAGGATGCAACACAAGGTCAATTTCTTGAGTGGAGTTTAACAGGTTTGAATTCAGAGTTTTCCTTCTCCTAGACTGCTTGCCTTATCAAAGTTAAAGATCCCAATGTGCCCTACTATTTACCCATAGCTGAAGGGAGAATAGTTGGATTCCTACCTTTCCCAAGGGTATTAGCGCTGTGAAATGTCAACAGCCTCGTCCACAATTTTGAACTCAGGTCTACGTGTCCATTTCTTCCGACTCTAACCTTTACACCATGCACCTCCATGTATTGCTCTCTCTCTCTCTAAAAAAAATCATCTTTTCTTCTACTAAATATATTCCCGCCCTCTCTCTCTATGTTTCTACCACCTTTTTTCTCTCAAGACATTACCTCTCTCTCTCTCTCTCTCTCTCTCTCTCTCTCTATCTATCTATCTATATCTATATATATATATATATATATACATGAAGAATAATCTTTTCTTCTACTAAAATATATTTTTCCCCGTCTCTCTATGTTTCTACCACCTTTTTTTCTCTCGAGTTACCTCTCTCTCTCTCTCTCTCTCTCTCTCTCCCTCTCTCTCTCTCTCTCTCTCTCCCTCTCTATCTATCTACCTATCTATCTATATATGTATATTGAAGAATAATCTTTTTCTCTCAATTAATTACCTCTCTCTTTCTCTCTCTCTCTCTCTCTCTCTCTCTCTCTATCTATCTATCTATCTATCTATTTACCTATCTATCTATATATGTATATTGAAGAATAATCTTTTTCTCTCAATTAATTACCTCTCTCTCTTTCTTCTCTCTCTCTCTCTCTCTCTCTCTCTCTATTATACATTATATATATATATATATATATATATAAGAATAATCTTTTCTTCTACTAAATATATTTTTCACCCCCTCCTCTCTATACATTTCTACCACCTCTCTATTTTTCTCCCAAGTTATTACCTGATGTATTTTGAGCCATTTGCGTTTCATTCTTTATCTGAAGACATTTTGGTTGGCACCATGCCAATGTCGACTTTGGTTTCTGTATTTCCAGACATTTGCATTTTTCTGTTATGACTCTAAGTGCAGCATCATGTCACTTTCTACCTCATCACTTGTACCCATGTTGTTGTTTTTTTTTGTTGGGGGGGGGAGCATCTTTTTTTTTTCTTCCTTTGATTAAAAAAAAAAAAAAGGCAGAGAAAAGACCCTGCTTAACAGGCGGATCTAATTTCTCCAGCTTGGCCCATTTGTTGTATATGTTTTTCGCTTCACACAGAGAAAATACCAAATTTTTACGACTCGTTCAGCCAATTTGTTGTACATTAACTTTTAGAGATTGATTCTTAATTTCTAGTTTTACTTTTTGGGGCTGAATTTATAAATTGTCGTAAATTCATTTTTTGGGGGGTGGGGGGGTGGGGGGGGGGATTGCAAAACTGGATTAAAATAGTTGGAAGGTTTTTTTTTTAGCTACTGAAAATGTATCAATAGGTTAATCTTTATAATCACTGGATATAGGACTGTAGTATATATATATATATATATATATATATATATATATATATATATATATATGTCAAGATTATTTTCTATAATTATCGAATTTTATGCGATACATGCATTATAATTGCCTTCAAGCAAAATATAAATATATATATATATATATATATATATATATATATATATATATATATATTTTTTTTTCTCAATTTGTTTAGCTTTACATTTTAACAGGTAAGTAAAGTAAAGTCGACGGGGCGGCCTAAAGTCGGTATCAGCCAGTCAGCGAGGGAGTCTATCCCCTTTTCAATAGCGCTAGACCAAGGAGATTGTTTTTTAGCATCTGAGGTGGAGCGCCACACCTACCATCAGCTCCTTACTTTACCGCACAGATACCTGTGCTACTCATACGCTGAGTTGGCGAGGACCGGTATCGAACTAGGAACCTTGTGGTTTCTAGCCGAACGCTCTACCGACTGAGCTATACACGCCTAATTCATTAAATATCAATTAATTAATTTTCAAAATTAGGTACGACTTCAATTAAGCACATATTCTCCCAAAAATTGTCGGCTAAAAGCCATATCAAACACATTGTTTGTTTGTTTACTTCTCATATATATATATATATTTTTGGGAGAAAACGCAGCAGAGTTATAGACAGGAAGCCGCTTTGTGTGTGATTCGAACCCTAACTTCACAAAGCGGCTTGCTGTCTATAACTCTGCTGATGAGGCATAATAGGCAGAAATGAACATACAGAGATTGGCTTTTTCTTGATTTGTTTAGCCTTACATTTGAACAGATATGCCCGCCTAATTCATTAATTATCAATTAATTAATTTTCAAAATTAGGTACGACTTCAATTAAGCACATATTCTCCCAAAAATTGTCGGCTAAAAGCCATATCAAACACATTGTTTGTTTGTTTACTTCTCATATATATATATATATATATATTTGGGAGAATATGTGCTTAATTGAAGTCATACCTTATTTTGAAAATTAATTAATTGATAATTAATGAATTAGGCGGGCATATCTGTTCAAATGTAAGGCTGAACAAATCGAGAAAAAGTCAATCTCTGTATGTACATTTCGGCCTATTATGCCTCATCAGCTGAGTTATAGACAGGAAGCCGCTTTGTGTGTGATTCGAACCCTAACTTCACAAAGCGGCTTCCTGTCTATAACTCTGCTGATGAGGCATAATAGGCCAAAATGTACATACAGAGATTGACTTTTTCTCAATTTGTTTAGCCTTACAGGTATGCCCGCCTAATTCATTAATTATCAATTAATTAATTTTCAAAATTAGGTATGACTTCAATTAAGCACATTCTTTTTCTTTTTGTCCTTCAGATCCATTTCTTTCCTTTTTTTTCCTTCAAACTCTTTCTTTTCACATTCTCTCTCTCTTTCATGCTTTCTTCTTCTTCTTCTTCTTCTTCTTCTCTCTCTCTCTCTCTCTCTCTCTCTCTCTCTCTCTCTCTCTCTCTATTTTTTGTCTTTTAGATCCCTTTTCTTTTCTTTTTCCTTCACATTCTTTCTTCTTTCATTCTTTCTCTTTCACTCTTTTTTCTTCTCTCTCTCTCTCTCTTTCTCCCCCCTCTCTCTCTTTCTCCCCCCCTCTCTCTCTCTCTCTCTCCATTTTTTTGTTTTTGTTTTTCAGACACTTTTTCTTTTCTTTTTTCTTCACACTTTTTCTTTCCAAATTCTTTCAGTCTCTCATTCTTTATTTCTTAACGGAATTTTCTCAGACTATTTTTAGGTTCCAATAACCAAAAACTTATTTATCTGATAGTGGACAGGAATTTTCTAGTTCTACCCCCTCACCCCTACCCCAAAAATGTCCTCTTCAATTCAACCCTATCTGAAGACAAGGCGTTACCCCGAGTGACCAAACTTTGGTGATTTTTATCAAATCCCTCGTGAATAAAGATAACAATACAATCATTGTCTGCACTTCTAACCTGGCGGGTCAAATCTTGGCTCTCAAAGATTTTTTGAGACGTCTTAGCTGCCTACGACGCCTACACTGTCCAAAACGTTTCTGAGAATCTCTGTTCTTTACAATTAAGTTTGAATGGAAATTTAAAAAAAAAAAAAAATAAATAAAAAAAAATTCTTAAATTTAATTTTCAGCAATTTGGAAATGACCCCAACCAAAGATTTTTTTTTTTCCAATGTAGAATTTTATGATTTTTTTTTTTTTGTTTCAAACATATATTCAATTGAGGAAGAAACTTTATTTGAGAAAAATATAAGGTACATATGTGTATGAGTCTGTCTGTCTCTCTTTGAATGGTGGTCTCTCTCCCTCTCTCTCTCTCTCTCTCTCTCTCTCTCTCTCTATATATATATATATATATATAGGGGTAAAATAGTAGGGCAGACTGGGCTCTTTAACTTTGGGTAGGTAACCAGTCTAGGAGAAGGATAACTCTGAATTCAAAATTCCTGAGGTCAGTTGTTGATTGGGTTCATGGCATTCCTTGTGCACCAATTCTTTCCTATCGACTGTGTCAAAAAGTGCGGAATGGTCCAACACAAGCCTTCACCACTATAAACAAATCACTGTGTTGGTTGTTCACTGAATGAACACTCATGCGTCGAAAATCAACGAGAGAGTCCACACACACACACACACACACATATATATATATATATATATATATCATCATCATCATCATGTCGCGCACGCAGCACGGGCATCCATGACAATCCTTCGCCAACCCTCCCTATCATTCATTACACCTGGAAGCTCCTCTGCGGAGCAGCCAGCATCTTCACATAACTGGTCAATGTATGTCCTTGCTGGGCGCCCCACACTTGCATGTCCATGTGTTGGCTTCCACAGGAGAACGTCGCTTATGAGTTCATCCCTGCTTCTCCAGCAGTGTCCTGCATGCCTTGTCCGTCTCACTCGGATAGTCTGTGAGATGGGGGGCAGGTGACCGTACAGCTGTTTCCTTGTGGGGTGCTGTTTCCACGACTTATTCAAGACTGCTCGCAGCATTCTTGTGCAGCTCCCATCTAGCTTATTCTCAAGACCATATATATATATAGTATGCAATTGCTGCTTTAACATTTCCGTTGCAGTGGCATCAGTAAATAATTTGTGCTACTCAGGGATTCCTAGAGGGTTAGGCGTGCTCTACTAACTGAATGCAATTAATAATGATTCATTTTTCAATTGTTGGGCCATTTAATGCTGAAACCAGTTTCTTTCAAGCCATTATGTGGTTTCAAGTAACTCTCTCTTTGTGTATCTATGTGTGTGTGTACGAATGTTTCTAGTGCCAATACCCTTGGAAAATGGTATACCTTCAATGATTTTCTACATATTTGAGGAAGTAAATTGTATAGTTTAGTGCTCCCTGTACTTAATGGGACAGTCCATTTCTACTTTACGCCCTACTACTTCTGTGATTGAATTTTCATTATGAATTCTTTGTTTTTGTAGATGTTTTGTTTTATAACAAACTTGCTTGTTGGGAATTAAGTATAAGTTTATTGATTGGACCAAGTTATTTTTAGGATGCAGATTAGATTTTTGTTTTGTTTTTTGTATTGTAAATATTCAAGGCTGTCACGCTCCATTTCTCAATATTTGCTTCAAAGATATTGTCGTGTTTCGGATCTAAAGATTGATTGGATCAGTGTCCCTCCCCCCCTTTTTTTTATACTTTTTTAAAAGTTTTTTTTTTTATATACCTTTTTAAAAGTTTTTTTTTTTTTATACCTTTTAAAAATATTTTTTTATATACCTTTTTAAAAATATTTTTTTTATATACCTTTTTAAAAGTTTTTTTTTTATACCTTTTTAAAAGTTTTTTTTTTATACCTTTTTAAAAATATTTTTTTATATACTTTTTAAAAAATTTTTTTTTTTATACCTTTTAAAAGTTTTTTTATATACTTTTTAAAAGTTTTTTTTTTTATACCTTTTAAAATATTTTTTTATATACCTTTTTAAAAAATATTTTTTTTTTATATACCTTTTTAAAAGTTTTTTTTTTTTATACCTTTTTAAAAGTTTTTTTTTTTATATACCTTTTTTAAAGTTTTTTTTTTATACCTTTTTAAAAGTTTTTTTTTATACCTTTTTAAAAGTTTTTTTTTTATACTTTTTAAAAGTTTTTTTATACCTTTTTAAAAGTTTTTTTTATACCTTTTTAAAAGTTTTTTTATACCTTTTTAAAAGTTTTTTTTTATGCCTTTTTAAAAGTTTTTTTTTTATACCCTTTTTAAAAGTTTTTTTTATACCTTTTTAAAAATATCTTTTTATATACCTTTTTAAAAGTATTTTTTTATATACCTTTTTAAAAGTATTTATTTATACGTATTTTTGGAAGTCTAACTTTCAAAAAATTCATAGAATCTGTTTGATTGCAACAAAAGAATCCTTGAAAGTTATTCTTTGTAAATATATATATACATATACATATACATATATATATGTATGTATGTATGTATGTATATATATATATATATATATATATAATATATATATATATATATATATATATTATATAATAAGATAAATATATAAAGGTTTTACATATCTATTTATTAGGTGACAAAGGAACAATCACAACCATATTGGTTTCACACTATATATATAATATATAATATATTATATATATTTATATATATATATATTGGAAGATATTTAAAAATTGAAATATACATAGAAATAGCATTGAAATTCTACTTAAAAATGTCCAGTATTTGTAAATCTCAAAAGTAAATGGTTTAATGAATAATGTTATGGACTGCGGACATCGTAGTAAGTAAAGTAAAGTAAAGTCGTCAGGGTGGCCTATAGTCGGTATCAGCCAGACAGCGATGGTAGGTGTGGCGCTACACCTCAGACGCTAAAAACAATCTCCTTGGTCTAGCGCTAGTGAAAAGGAAATAGACTCCCTTTTCCTTTTCACTAGCGCTAGACCAAGGAGATTGTTTTTAGCGTCTGAGGTGTAGCGCCACACCTACCATCAGCTCCTCACTTTACAGCACAGATTCCTGTGCTACTCATATGCTGAGTGGGCGAGGGTGGTATCGAACTCAATACCTTGTAGTTCCTAGTCCGACGCTCTACCAACTGAGCTATATTGGCCCATTGTAGTAAGTGAGCTTAAATTCAACTCATGCTATTACATTCACTTTTGGACTAATTCCCCAGCTCTGAGTTAAATAATATCACTACTGTTCTTCTATGAGAATAGCGTTGGCATTAAATAACCCATGAAGGTTGATATGCCATTAAACAAAGAGATCAAACCAAGAGTCCATTATGTTTCTTTTTTGTCTTCCTGCCATTTTGTACTCTTTGAAAATTCTCTTCTTTCTTTAATCTCTTTCTCTCTCTCCACCCCCATTTCCTTTTTTCTTTGATTTTATTCTTCCTTACAACCCCACCCCTTTTTTTTTTCTAACTACAGTCATGTACCATTACCGCAGACTTTTCCTGTTGTTTCTTTAACCTCATAAGTTTAGTCAACTGGAAAAAAATTGGTAACCGGAATAATAATGTTATTCTAAGAAACTTAATGAGATTTTCAGTTTTGGTAATCAGACACAAGGAACCATCATTTCTCTCTCTCTCTCTCTCTTCTCTCTCTCTCTCTCTATTCTCTCTCTCTCTATCTATCTATTATTATTATACTATAGCTGAGTTAATCAACTTTTGCTTCCTAAAGGTTTTTTTACTTTTTAGTTTAATGACACAAAAATTATACTAAATTATTCCTTACTTTTAAGATTGAATTATGTTTGAAAAAAATTCTATTTTAATTGGTTCTAATTAGTTGTAATTTGCAATTAAGTCAAAAACAGACCAATCTCTTACTAAACTCTCTGTCTATCACTTTCTTCCCTTTATGTATCTCTTGACTATTTCCTTGTTATTTAATGTTAGTTTCTCTGGAGAGTAGAGAGAGTGAGAGACAGGAGAATTTGAAGTGTATTTCTATGTTAAATTTCACAACTAGCAACCCTTACCTTAAATGAAGTCAAACATTCCCTTTCTTAGAAAGCATATTGATAATGATCTTAAGGTTTCATCAGTCTGTATTTATTTAAAAAACAATTTTATTCACTTTGCTAACTCCCTAGTATATATATATATATATATATATATATATATATATATGTAAACAAGGTTTGTTTAGAATGGCTTTTTGCCGATAATTTTTTGGAGAATAAGTGCTTAATTGGAGTCATACCTAATTTTGAAAATTAATCAATTAATAATGAATTAGGCGGGAATACCTATTAAATGTATGGCTAAACAAATCGAGAAAAATCAATCTCTGTATGTACATTTCGGCCTATTAGGCCTCATCAGCAGAGCTATAGATCGGAAGACCGCCCTGTGCGTGATTTGAAACCGGACCGTCAAGCTGACAGGCCGATCCCATAACCCCAACACCAAACGAACTTCTTAGATTTTTATGATTTGTTTAGAGTAGGTTAACATTCCACAGCTTGACGGTCTGGTTTCAAATCACGCACAGGGCGGTCTTCCGATCTATAGCTCTGCTGATGAGGCCTAATAGGCCGAAATGTACATACAGAGATTGATTTTTCTCGATTTGTTTAGCCATACATTTAATAGGTATTCCCGCCTAATTCATTATTAATTGATTAATTTTCAAAATTAGGTACGACTCCAATTAAGCATATATATATATGGGATCTGTCTTACCTCTCCATATATATATATATATATATAATATATATATATATATATTAAACAAGTCGTAGAAACAGCATCCCACAAGGGATCAGCTGTATGG
>CM042165.1:53044683-53047183 GCA_023376005.1 Doryteuthis pealeii | reverse complement strand
ATGAACACACAGTTATGAACACATTCAAGATAAATAGACAATAATTCTATTCTTGTCTTCTTACTGTTCAACTATTCTCTTGGCTGGATCAGAGTTGGGTTCTGCTGTTCTGAACTGGAGAAAATGGTATTTCTTGTTTGGTTGTTGGGTTGGAATTTTCAGCTGTTCTTCGAGTCTGGAAATTAAGTGGGAATCTTTTGTGATATCTTGTCTTGTGCTGTTGATTAGTTCTTAATAACAAACAGAAGACGTTCTTGTTTTTTCTGAGCTCATTTATTTTATCCCAAGTAAAAATGCCTTGGAGAACAGACACCCAACTTGTGTCTGTTATTTTCAAAATACTCAGTTCAGACTGCTAACTCATCACTTTCACTTTCACTCACTCTCCTTCTTGACTTGTTGGCATCCAGTAAAAATCCCTTGGAGAACAGGCACCCATCTTGTGTCTTTTCTTTTCAAAATACTCAGTTCAGATTGCTAACTCATCACTCTCACTTTCACTCTCTCTCCTTGTTGGTATCGATCAACTAGTCAGAGATTGACAGGTAGCCTTTCATACATCATCCCAAAAATCCTAGTAACTTTTCACTCTTATCTACAATTTTTGGTTTTACACGTCTTCTGGAAATAATTTCCTCATCCCATTTATGCTGTGTTAGAATATCCAGCCTGGTGTCAAACTGTCCACACCGCATGGGCGTATCAAATTGTCCACCAATAATTTAATATCTCTAATGGCTTTTATGGTCTTTTCAATTTCCCACCAGAGGGGGATCCATCATCTAAAATGGTGCCCAAGGACATAACAGACCCCCCACACACACACACACCGTATTGTGTTATACTGGGATGGGAGTGTAATAAGAATCATATTCCAGTGTTGGATGGTATCATGATCTAATTAAACAGCATTAAATAGCAGTTGGAATTTGCCGGACAACATTGAACCTGGATACTTGGAAAACAAAAACCCAAAATTCAACTCAGTCGGATCTGATGCTAAGAGCTCCTGGTTGAATTAGCACCCATACATAGTTAGCCAGTCTAGGAGAAGGAAAACTCTGAATTCAAACCTCATCTTTATTCTTTAAATTAGAGCATTTTAATACTATTATGCAAATAAAAATCTCACTACTACAGAGATGCTGATAGGTACACGACCTGCGTCCCTGACGCATAAAAATATAAAAAGACGCAGTAAAATCATATCCATGTTTTCTTTTTTCTTCCTTCACCGTTTCAAGCTAACTGTAAATACATTTCAATAGTTTCTTAGAAACGACTTACACAGGATAGGTAAAAATTATAAATAATTATATTTACTAGTACAAAATAAAAAACGCACTCCGGTCGATGTAAAATTTGATTTTTGAAAGAAACGCCTAAAAAAGGCTGCAGAGCACATTAGCCGAAACATTGTTTACATAACAATAAAGATGAGGTCATCCCATTTAACTCCACTTAAGAAATTGCCCTTGTGTCGCATCCTACTCATGCGGAGGGGTTGGTAAATATATAGAGGCCAGTTTAGCTCAGTCGGTAGAGCACTTGGCTAGGAATCACAAGGTTCCTGGTTCAATACCAGTCCTCGCCAACTTAGCCTATGAGTAGCACAGGGATCTGTGCAGTAAAGTGAGGAGTTGATGGTAGGTGTGGCGCTCCACCTCAGATGCCAAAAACAATCTCCTTGGTCTAGCACTAGTGAAAAGGGGATAGACTCCATCGCTGTCTGGCTAATACCAACTTATATATATATATATATATATAAATCGCCCCATCGACTTGATATACCATTAATCAAATAAACCAAAACAAACGAAATATAAATAGTTTGTATTGTAATCAAATATTCACAATTCAAATTTCAGCTGGTTGGTTCTTTTGTTTTATGGCATATCAACCCCTTTCGGATCATTTAATGCCGAACCAAATCATTTTGACATTCAGTTTCTTACAGTACCTGCTGTTGCTTAAATGGTTACCTATCCAAATATTGAACAGACTGAATGCTGCTTAACTTCAGTGATCAGCAGAAACCAGTGCTTTCAATATGACTCAATCGTAAGCCTCAAAATTTGGCATTAAATAACCCATGAGGATTTGTTATACCATTGAACAAATAAACCAAACCAAACGAAATATAAATAGTAATCATCATCATCATCATGTCATGCTTGCAGTACGGATATCCATGACAATCTCTCGCCAACCTTCCCTATCATTCATTGCACCTGGGAGGTCCTCTGCAGAGCAACCAGCATCCTTACATAGCTGGTCAATGTAGGTCCTTACCGGGTGCCCCACACCTGCATGTCCATGTGTTGGCTTGCACTTATGAGCTCGTCCTTGGTTCTCCAGCAGTGTCCTGCATGCCTTTTCCATCTCACTTGGATAGTTTGTGAGATGGGGGGCAAGTGACCGTACAGCTGCCTCCTCGTGGGCACAAATCAAATTTCGGCATTAAATAACCCATAAGGATTTGATATACCATTAAATAAAC
>CM042165.1:53002183-53039683 GCA_023376005.1 Doryteuthis pealeii | reverse complement strand
AATGTTCTTTTGGGAAAGGTAGTTTGAAATTTTTAAATTTCATAAAGGAAACTGAATGGTTGTTTGTTTCTTTCTTTCTTTCCCTTCTTTCTTTCTTTCTCTTCTCTTTTCTTTTTTCTTTCCCTTCTTTCTTTCTTTCTTTCTTTCTTTCTCTTCTCTTTTCTTTTTTCTTTCCTTTCTCTCTTCTTTCTTTCTCTTTTCTTTCCCTTCTCTTCTTTCTTTCCCTTCTTTCTCTCTTTCTTTCCCTTCTTTCTCTCTTTCTTTCCCTTCTCTTCTTCTTTCTTTCCTTCTTTTCTTTTTCTCTTCCCTTCTTTCCTTCTTTCTTTCTTTCTTTCCCTTAAATTGCATCTAATGGTGAAGTTCCGATTTTGTAGCTTTGAGGAGTGTGAAGTACCCGTTCATTGCCATTACTCCCAGGTCCAGTTTGACTCGAGTGGTAGTATCTGTTAGGGTCCCATCTATGGGTTAAATAGAAAAATAATGAGTTCTAATGTGTTTTTAAAAAAATGGAGTTTCCAACAAAAATTAATCAAATAAAACATCTTCGGCATAAAATAACCCAACAAGGGTTGACATACAGTAAAATCCTACTAACTGACCAACCAACCAACCAACAACAACCAACCAACCAACTTTACATTTGCATTTTTAATATTTTCCAAATTAAAATAAAATTTCCATTTTAAAATTTCATAAAACAATGATTTCTCTGAATTTTTGAGATGAGGCTTGAAATAGTATTATTTGTATTATTTGGACTATTGTCCTCATCTTCATTGACAAGAAGGTTCCTGAGTTCGAAAAGAAGATTCCCCAGTCCGAGAAGGTTCCTGAGTCCAACAAGAACTACCTGAAGAATGCCCGAAGGCACATCAGCCGAAACGTTGTACAGATAACAATGAAGATGAGGCCAATACTCCGAATAATACAAATAATAATATAAAACAATGATGTTATTCATTTTACAATACCTGATTTATCAATTTTTTTTTTCTTGTTTATTATAGGAGACATCTGAAGGAGTACTAATTGATGGTAGTGATATTACAAACAGAAAAGATAACAGTCACAATATACAAACAAGCCCTTCACCAACAGCCATTTCTGAAACTGGAGTTACCTCCCCTGCTAAGGAATCACCCACAGAATTTACAGACAGTAAGTAAATTTTAATTTAAACATTTATTTCATGTTTTTATTTGGATTAGTATCTTTTTTGTTCCTGAAAATGGTTACATTTAATTGGCTCCACAGTTGCCACCGACAACAGACTCAACGTAGAACTTAATATCCAAATGTCAAATGCTTCCAAGGTCTTTAGTCGGCTGAAAAGGTGAGTCTGGTTTAACAGAGACATCTTGTGGACTAAATGTGCAGTATACCATGCCATAGTTCTCTCAATCCTCCTGAACAGTATACAAAGCGGATCCCCATAAACTACATGATGCGTCATTATTTTTTTTTTTTTTGATTAATATCTTTTTTGTTCCTGAAACATTTTTATTGACATTTTTTTTTTTTACTGTCTATAATTTTGAGAAAAGCTGCCCTCATCTAAAAAGGACAGGGTCGAGTTTATTGCCCAGTACCTGAGGCGCCTCAAAGAGGAATGCTGAATACAATTTTTAAACACTAGCCACACATGAGCTTCAGTTTGTGCATGATTCCCCACTATAATGGTCCTTGTGTTTGACTGACATGGTGAGATGTCAGTAAATACTTACTCTCTAAATACTACTTGCCAGATTTGCCTCTATGTCTTTGAGTCTTGGAATTCACAGCTTTAGGCTCATCTGACCTTGCCTGATTGTTGATGTTCCTGTGACCTGAGCAAAATTTCTTCAACCATGTACTAGTTTACTGAAATTACTTATGTGATGAACTGTTTCATATCTATTTCTCTGATTAAAATGTGTAACACCAATTTTCCTTCTAATGAAACTTTACAAAATGTAAAATCATTTTCTTTTTGAAAATCGTTAAAAAAACAGGAATCAAATTTTTGCCATCAATTTTTTAAAGACAAATGATATAATAAATTGGTTTAAGTTTTATTAAATAATATCACAAGGTTTCTCTGAATTTTTAAAATGAGGCTTGATAATGAGTATTATTTGGATTTTCGGACTATTGTCCTCATCTTTATTGTTATCTGTACAATGTTTTGGCCGATGTGCTCTCCAGCCTTCTTCCAGGTATCTCTTGTCAGACTTGGGAACCCTCTTGTCATAATCGGGAGCCACCACGGAACTTTGAACCTAACCCTTTATTCAGTCCATGGGGGGTATCCTGTTCTCATTCCACTAACCATAGCTAGGGTACAGTGTTAAGCTGTGTTAATTATTATTCTATGTTACTGCTGCCACTTGAACCTGCAGTCTAGAGATAACTGTCACTTAGAACTGTCTTAACCTAACTCCTTTATCCGCTAGGCTATGTGTCCAATTGGACAATTCAGTGTAAATTTTGGGAACTTATAAACCTAATGTTTTTATATCTTTATATGTTTCATTACTACATAGCCTACACTTGTTACCACCCTGTCGTCTGGGGCATTAGAATGCACCGACTGCACCTCTGCAGAGGGGTAAGACTCCCCCAAATGGGGTCACCTGTTGGCTGTGGGTGGCAACCCAAGATGCTTAAGGACAGAGTCTTGGTGGATGAGCAGTCCATGACCTGCAACACTCCACTTAGATCCTTATTTAGGCTAGACAGGCAGTTGGAGAGGCCCTCTCCGATCAATTGGCAGGTCATGTCAAGCCCTAGCACCTATATGATTGCACCAACCCTATTGCCCTTATGGCAAGCCCCAACCTTTTTATCATATGGGTGCTAGAAGGCGGTGGCTGAGGGTCTACATGTCCTGGGAATGACGTTAAACTCTATCTGATGTTGAGGTTCCAGTTTTGGAGGTTTGGGAAATGGGGAGCACCTCTTCATCACCATTGCTCCCTGGTCCATTCTGACCCGGAGTGGTAGTACCTGTTAGGGTCCCATCTATGGGTTAAATAGAAAAAATGTATTTATATAAAAAAAAAAATTGAGTATCCATTAAGAATGACTTTATTTCAAAACTTTATAGGCATTAAATGATCCACTGAGGTTGATATGCTGTAAAACAAAACAAAACAAACCAAACACTTGTTATTCTTTTATGTTTTTTTCACTTTTTCTTTATGGAATTATTTCCTCATGCTATTGCGATTTTTTAGTATTTTCCTGTTGTTACTGTTGTAATCAACCTCAAACTGTTCTTGTTTATTTATTCCTAAAGTCACTAATTTTTCTCTTGGTGTACAGATGTTACAATTTATGAGAAGTCATAAATAAGTAAGCATTTAAATTTGAGACTGTCAGATTTACAATCAATTGGACACATTGCCTAGTGGATAATTCTGAAATTTAGAATTAGGAAGATACATGGTGCTTCTAAAAAATTCAGAAAACTCAGATCAAAGAAAAAAAAATGGCTTAGTATAGGAAAATGAATGAAGTTAGAGATCTGGAAAAATAATGTCCATTGAGACAAAGGAAATGTTTTGAAAATTGGGAAATAAACAAATTAATCAATTTGTTCAAATTCCTTAAATCTTTTGGTAACTCATTAGTGTGTCTGTCTATATATATATGTGTGTATGTGTGTGTCTATGTATATGTGTGTGTGTGTGTGTGTGTGTGTCTGTCTGTTTGTCTATATATATGTGTGTGTCTGTCTATATGTGTGTGTGTGTCTGTCTATATGTGTGTGTATGTGTGTGTCTGTCTATATGTGTGTGTCTGTCTATATATGTGTATGTGTGTCTATGTATATGTGTGTGTGTGTCTGTCTGTCTGTCTGTTTGTCTATATATATGTGTGTGTGTGTGTCTGTCTATATGTGTGTGTATGTGTGTGTCTGTCTATATGTGTGTGTCTGTCTATATATATGTGTATGTGTGTGTCTATGTATATGTGTGTGTGTGTGTGTCTGTCTGTCTGTCTGTTTGTCTATATATATGTGTGTGTGTGTGTCTGTCTATATGTGTGTGTCTATATGTGTGTGTCTGTCTATGTGTGTGTGTCTATGTATATGTCTGTGTCTGTCTGTCTGTCTGTCTATATGTGTGTGTGTCTGTCTGTCTATGTGTGTGTTATATATATATATATATATATATATATTATTGAAGTTAGTCAGTCAGTCAGTCAGTATACTGTTGGTTTGAACAACAGCAACTGGCTAAGCACAACTGAACAAGTGCACAAGATAGCTGGTATTTATGGAAGTCAAGAATAGTCCATTCATGTATTTGGGTGATTCCATTCCATGAGTCCTGATTGGCTGATTGGTTTTTATGTATTTCTATTTGTATTCAGTTATGACTACTTGTGGCCGTGTCTTACCAATTCAATGGTAATTGGAACTTAGTGTGATTATTTTACATATATATGTTGAAAGGATAAATAAATAAAGGAAAGAAAATGTTGAATGGATAAAATTAATTTACCCGATTAATTTACAATGTGTACATGAACAAACTCCTGGACGAAACATGTGTTGGTAATTCATTAGATTAATTTTATCCATTCAACATTTTCTTTCCTTTATTCATTTTATCCTTTCAACATATTGTCGGATTCATTTCCATTTTTCAACTTACATATATATATATATGTGTGTCTGTCTCTATCTGTGTGTGTGTGTGTGTGTGTGTCTGTGTGTGTGCGTGTGTGTCTGTCTCTATATATATATGTGTGTGCGTCTTTCTATATATATATATATGTGTGTCTGTCTCTATCTATATATGTGTGTGTGTGTGTCTGTGTGTGTGTGCGTCTTTCTATATATAGATGTGTGTCTGTCTCTATCTATATATGTGTGTGTCTGTGTGTGTCTTTCTATATATAGATGTGTTTCTGTCTCTATCTATATATGTGTGTGTGTGTATGTGTGTCTGTGTGTGTGCGTCTTTCTATATATAGATGTGTGTCTTTCTACATTTTCGGGGGAGGGGTGGCTTACCCCTCTGCAGTCAGTGTCTTCTAAGCCCAACTGACAGGGTTAGATGGAATGATTTTAAGAGGTGTATGTAAAAATGTCTGATGAGACTTGAGAAATGCTGTTCAACTTGACAAATGAACAGAATGTTCAACCTATTCAATTTTCCCCAAAACTTTTGTGTAGCATTTTAAGTTTTTTTTTTAAGTTTGTCTTGTGTACATTTAGAGGATTTAAGGTCTTGGTTTGTTGGTTCCAGCCACCTGGGGGCATTTGATGGGCTGTCCCTGACATCTGTGACAATCTAGGAACACAACAACTGATTCTGACAAGTCACCCCTTGTGTTAACAGTTATTTACTACACCCTTTTGTATTATATGTACTAGCAAGCTTATCCACCCTCCGCCGGGCATAAGTATTTAAGTTTTAATGTAATGAAATATATCAAATTAGAAAGGCTAACGAAATTCAATAAGAACACATATAAAAGATTACACTTATTTTAATTGGTTTCTATATAAAATCATGCATAGGATTGATTTTAATATGTTGGCGAATAAAACAAAATATTAGAGATCAATAACCAAGTAATTATCTGTTAAACCCAGTTTTGTTAAAACCAGTATGCAAATTAACCACACCATATATGATGTAAACCTTTATTTCTTAGGGATATGTTAGACACATTGCAGGATTTTAAATGCACTAATAACCCGAGCTTCAGGGCGGGGGTCTGGTGGCTTTAGCCACAGGACCTGTGTTAAATTAACGGCGTGATCCCAGGGGGCCATCCCCCAGGCAACACCTGCCCCCTTGATTTAAAGGGGCAGGGCTGTGTTTATTACCCAGTGCCTGGGGCCCCCTTGAGGCGGAATGCCAACGGAATCCACTCATTTTTTGCACCTCCACCCATGAGCTTTGATTCGTGGGTGGTCCCACATTAATAGGACCTTGTGCCTAACCCATACATGTGGGGTACGAGGTAAATAAAACTAATAACATGGACTGTTTTGGGGCAAATCTAATTCAGATTTTCATCATTAATAAATAAGATTTATTCTATGTATTAATGATTTTGATTTTATAAATTAAATTATTCATTGATAAACATAAAGTTTGACAGTTGATCAAATGGGCGTCAAAGAACTTTTGAAGATCTCACTCAAATAATGACGGCATTGATTTTGCATGCCTATCATTCCGACATGTGTCACGAGAAGAATTATAATCATTCAGAAAAAAAAAAAGCTCTGAAAAATGATTTCCAAGGCTGGATCATTAGTATGCTCAGATACATGGGGAACACCCGAGGAAGGCCAGTGGATGCAGCAGCCAAAACGTGTTTATACATACCATGATAAAGATTAGGACAACAGTCTGAAATATCAAAATTATTCACATCAAGCCTCATCTAAAAAATACAGAGAAATAAAATAAAACTAGTTAAAATATCAAATTTAGATCTATCCAAAATAATAATCACATTTCTCCCAATAAGTCTGGTGGCATTTTATGCTGCTAGGACCTGAACCACGCTTGAACTCAGGATTATTATTTGATGATGACTTTAGTCTAAGGTAAACAGGGAACACTTGAACAAGGCCCAAGGATACAGCAGCCTTGGCGTTGTGTTTGTACATACCACAATAAAGATGAGGACAACAGTCTGAAATATCAAAATTATTCACATCAAGCCTCATCTAAAAAATACAGACAAATAAAAGAATGTTATGTAAAAATTCTAAAATAAAAATTAAATCTAAATTAAAATTGTGAACACATTTTTGAAATTCATTTGCAGCAAAATGTTACGAAAATATATTGGATTTAAATCCTACTTAATTCTTGTGTCAAATGTGTTTTAAATTAAAAAAAAAAATGCCCAGTCGTCACTGGTTACAATTTTTTTTCAAATAACAACAAAATTTTAATTTACTTACAGTCACATCCATTTGAAAATCTAGCACATTATTTCTAAAGTCAAACTCCTCCTCGTTGGATGGAGTTGGCTACAGAGAAAAAATATAAGAAAGAAAGAAAGAAAGAGTATAGGGGAAATATATAGAGAGGGGGTGACTGCATGGAAGCGATAATGCTAATCTGTTTCAATTAAACTAATGATGAAAAGAAGGAAAGGAAGAAAAAAAGAGCGAGAGAGTTAAATCAAGATTATTATACTTTTACATATTGAAGTATTTTGCAATAGCTCTTAAGTAAATATATCAAACATTGTAATAATTACATTATCAAACTGTGGTATATCCACAGGTCCTGCTAATATTTTTTTTATTTTTTTTAAAAAAAGAGAAAAAAGTTTGGTTTCTATTTGGAAACCCTTTTTACATTCTATTTCCTGCATCAAACCCTAGCACCTATATGATTGTCCCAACCCTATTTTCCTTTATGACAAGCCCCAAACCTTTTTATCAAATATGTACTAGAAGGTGGTGGCTGAGGGTCTTATTGTCCTGTGTATGCTGTTAAACTGCCTCTAATGGTGAAGTTCCCATTTTGGAGCTCTTGGGAGTGAGGAGTACACCTTAATTGCCATTACTCCCAACTACACTCTGACCTGGAGTGGTAGTACATGTTAAGGTCCCATCTATAGGTTAAATAGAAAAAATGAGTTTTAGAAAGATATATTTTTTTTAAATTGAGTTTGAAAAAAAAAATTGAATACCATCAAGAATGAATAAAATAAAATGTCTTTGGCATAAAATAACCCAACAAGGGTTGACATGCTGTAAAATCCAATCAACCAGCCTGCATAAGCAAATTAAAATGCACTAAAAATCCTCGTTTTCTAAAGGCTAAATTTTGTGAAAACAGGATTTTTAGTGCATTTTAATTGACGATCTTTGATTTCCTTAAACAATGGTGCAAGTAAAAGATCTAATTTTTGGTATCAGTATTCAGTATACTAACACACAAATTTCGCATAAAATGGACAATTTGATATTTTTAAAAAGTGAAAAATCAACCTACTCTAATGCTCAATGTATCTTTCTAAGAGCAAAATAAAAAAAATGTTTAAAAATTGGCAAATTTCCAACTGAATCCACTTTATGAATCCAAATTTTTTAGACTGATTTGCTCTTATAGTGTTACATAATTATTAGATACCTAATATTTATGGCAATAATGTAGAAATAAAAATGGCCGTTATAAGCTACAGCCCACGGCCTTGAAGGATGAGTGACAAGGCTTGACCTCACTCTCACCTTGCCTTCCGGGGATAAATCGTGAGAACCGGAAGGCATAGAAGACCCTGTCTTCTGGTTTAAGGATAGTAAGTAAATCAGTTAGAGGGTAGGAGCCAAGCTCGTAGGACGTAAGTCTCACCTGCGCAGATGTCTGGTTTGGGGATTTCAAAATAAAGGAAGATCAAAGTAAATCGAAGTCTTGTGTTTATTACCTAAAAACTAACAATGACACAGGGCTTCTGATAAGGAGAAATCCCTAACAGAAACCAGACCCAAAGTCCCCAAGAAAGTCCAGACCTTAGAAGAGACCAGACCAAGATAGATGATCAGAATAGCAAAGCCGGCCAGAAGAAAATACAACCAGAGTAAGAAGTAAGAAAGGGTATACAACAATAGTCCACCACATTTGCCATTAACTCTTAACGTCCTATACCACCTCATTCCACCCGGCCAGAAGTCACATTCATTTTCCTAATCCACCCCAAACGATAGCCTTTGTTTAAATGTAATATTAAACATATTTAGAAGTCTTTGATTTAAGAGAAATAACAGGTAACTTTAAATGAAAGGGACATTTTTAGCCATTTATTGATAAATCCTTATAGGAATGGGACTCTGGACTTAAAAATTCTCAACAGGATTTTAAGAGTTAAATAACAATGGAGGGTTTTATCGACCTACTCTAATGCTCAATGTATCTTTCTAAGAGCAAAATAAAAAAATGTTTAAAAATTGGTAAATTTCCAACTTAATCCACTTTATGAATCCAAAGTCTGATTTGCTCTTTTAGTTGACCACAATAACAATGGAGGGTTTTATATATTCTTAGCACTGCTTTCTAGCCTCATTATAAATTGTCTATTTGAAGGAGGAAATGACATCTACAATCATATTTTATTGAAGTAAGACTAGCACACCTACTCACCTACTTATTACTCTTTTAATGTTTCACTAATAGCCATACTAATAATATTGGTCACATATCCTGTAACTATATTACTACTCAAGTCATAATTCCCTTAATTATTTATGTCAAACATGATTTCATTACATTATTAATACTGTTGATCATATCAACGTACTAATAACATGCAATTGTTTATATATAATAGCGATTTACAGTTTGAACGAGAAGGCTAATTTGCATATTGATATTTAAAATTTTATTTTAATAAATATGTGCTTGGTATTATTGATTTCTAATTGTTTGGTTTTATCTTAAGAAATATAAACAAAAATCTCGTAGTTGTAATGGAATATTCTACACTCTCTCTCACCCATGTAGTCTGACAAGGCCAAGAATATGTGGCACCCAGTGAGAATCAAACTCACTAATAATGGTCTGATGTGGGGTTGTGCAACCACCACCAGAGCTCTAACCATATCTGTTCAGCTGCTTTAGTTGTGGCACAAGGCCAAGAATATATGGCACCCAGTGAGAATCAAACTCACTAACAATGGTCTGATGTGGGGTTCACCAGAGCTCTAACCATATCTGTTCAGCTGCTTTAGTTGTGGCACAAAGCTAAGAATATATGGCACCCAGTGAGAATCAAACTCACTAACAATGGTCTGATGTGAGGTTGTGCAACCACCACCAAAGCTCTAACTATATCTGTTCAGCTGTTTTAGTTGTGGCACAAGGCCAAGAATATATGGCACCCAGTGAGAATCAAACTCACTAACAATGGTCTGATGTGGGGTTGTGCAACCACCACCAGAGCTCTAACCATATCTGTTCAGCTGCTTTAGTTGTGGCACAAGGCCAAGAATATATGGCACCCAGTGAGAATGTGTTTAGCCATTGAATACAGAATTGTTGGCATTTGCTTTCCTTCCTATAAAATAACTTTTGCTATTTGTTGTGTCATTATCTGATGGAATAAATTAATGAACATTTATTAAATAAATTCTACTTGATGAACTGAATAATTAAAATCATCTTAAGGAATGCTTTTTAATTTAACTTCCAGATTAAAGAAAAGACAAACTAATGATTAAAAAAATAAATAAGCAAATATTTCACAGATTACGATCAACCAACCACAATAATTTCCATTAATCTAAATCTTTTTTTTTTTTTTTTAACAAGATTTTTAAAGAGATTTAGAAGGGTTGAAATGCATTCTGGCCCACGTAATAAGCTTTTCTAGGCCCCTTAAAATCCATTTCGCACCGATAGTAGACGTAGTGGTTATAGTCATGTCATCCATGTAGGCCCTTATTGGTGGTTGTTTTATTCCAGAAATAGTAATGGGACCTCTACATTCCAATTCTGCACTTTTTGTTAATAAATTGATAGCCAAAGTGAATAGGGTGGCTGAGATAGTGCAGCCCGTTATTATACCCCTCTCTAAACCAATTTAAAAAATAAATAAGCAAATATTTCACAGATTACAATCAACCAACCACAATAATTTCCATTAATCTAAATCTTTTTTTTTTTAACACAATTATATCACTCGGAATTCTTTGTATATATCTACTTACGTGCAGGATGCGATAGAAGGTCAATTTCTTAAGCAGAGTTTAACAGGTTTGAATTCTGAGTTTGCCTTCTCCTAGACTGGTTACCTAGCCAAAGTTAAATAGCTTAGTCTACCCTACTATTTACCCATAGCTGGAGGGAGACTGGTTGCAGTACCAAGGCTAAAGAGTTCAGTCAGCCCTACTTTTTTACCCATAGCTGAAGAGAGAAGAGATGGATTCATTCCTTCTCCTAGACTGGTTACCTAGCCATGGTTAAATAGCCCAGTCTGCCCTACTATTTACTCATAGCTGGAGGGAGAGTAGCTGGATGTATACCTTTCCCAAGGAATTCTTTAAAAAAATTTGTATAAGCTGACCAATATTTAGCTGTGCTCCAAGATGAATCTGTTCACTCTATACAAATTTCAACATGGCGCTCTGAACAGGATTTTAGTCACATCCTGCTTGTGCGGAGGAGTTGGTGTGTGTGTATATATATATATATACCAACTCCTCGCACAAGCAGGATGCGACACAAGGTCAATTTCTTAAGTGGAGTTTAACAGGTTTGAATTCAGTTTCCTTCTCCTAGACTGGTTACCTAGCCATGGTTAAAGAGCCCAGTCTGCCCTGCTATTTACCCATAGCTGGAGGGAGAATTGGATTCATACCTTTCCCAAGTGTATTAGCGCCATGTGAAATGCAAACACCTAAGTCCAGGAATCAAACTCTGGTCAACAAGTCAATATCCCACAACTCAAACCATTAAACCACATGCCCCCCCCTCTCTCTCTCTCTGAATATATATATATATATATATATATATATATATATATATATTAGATACTTGCATCCATATATACCCAACACATGACTGTAGTTAGCATAGAGCCTGTATTCAGTTATAGTCTCTTTTTTTTGTCTGGTGACTGAATGCTAGTCACAGCCTTCCTGTGAAAGTGAGTATGATGTTCTATAATAGCATATTGTCTGCAGAAGTGTCCACATTGTGATGTAATCATTAGCAAGTTAGTCTCACTGATTCATAGCTACAGGGATATGTAAACTTTGTAGTCTGAGAGCCATGCTGTTGGTAACTTAAGTTCCTGGTAGGATCACCCAAGGCGGACAGGTCTGGCTCCTGTGGTATTAGAGCCACAACCCAGACAAAGGATGTCTCCATCATCGTCAGGAATCAATGGCTTTTGGCATACGTATCACTGCGTCTGTGGAAAATCTGTGGCAAACAAGGGCATCTCCTTCCCCCGACCGAGATATGCGAGACTAACTTTTTATTATCCACCCCCAATCCAAGTGATGCCGAGTAACCACTTCTAGTATTAAATAAAAAAGTATATGTTATATTTGAGAAATACCATCAAAATGTTGCTTGTATAAAACAACATATACATTACAAATTGCCAATGTCCAAGTCCCTTTCATCTGACCCCCGTTGTAAAACAATCAATGGATCTGTGAGACTAACTTTTTATTATCCACTGCCAACCCAAGTGATGCCGAGTAACCACTTCTAGTATTAAATAAAAAAGTGTATGTTATATTTGAGAAATACCATCAAAATGTTGCTTGTATAAAACAAGATATACATTACAAATTGCCTTTCATGTGACCTCCATCGTAAACAGTGTCGTAGATAATACTCACAGCTTTAATTAGCAGCCTTGTATTCTAATTAACTACTATAGGTTCTAATGAATAACTTTTAGTTGTAAAAGACAATGTGTGAAATAAATTGTTTGTGCTGACAGAATTAGAAAACAGAAAAAGAAGGTTTTGCTTTTTGGAATTGTTTACTCAAAAAAAAAAAAAAAATCCAGTAACGTTTGATCAGTTGGTGCTGTGGTGATTTCGTACGCTTCTTTCCTGGAGCATTTCACAATGTTTTCATCTTTAAACAAAAAAACTTTATCTGTAAGTAATATTATTAACTTATTATTACATCGGTTTTTCAGTTTGTGTGTACACATTGAAGTTTACAGCTAAATAAATACATAATTAGGTACTATTTGCAGAGTTTTGTTCCTGCCTTAAAAAATGCTAGGTGGTGTTAGCTTAAAAACAGTACCTTCAAAAAAAGGTTTTATAAAAAAAAAATTGTCGATAAAAACGCCTTCAATCGCAAAAAAATATTTTTTCTTTTTTTGGGGTATTTTCATTTTATTTTAATTTTTTTCGGCAATCAATTACAAATAAAAGATCAAGTACATTTTTTTTGTATTTTTATTTTATTTTAGTATATTTATTTCCAACAATCAATTACAAATTAAAAAAATCAAAATATTTATATATTCTTATTTATTTAAATTAAAATCAAGACATTAAACATAAATAAAAGAAAATCTGAGTACTTAGATATTCCTTTATATTTAATTAAAAAAATGTCACGTATTTTTTTTTTTTTTAAAAAACTTATTTTATGGCAAACACTCCATTTAAAAAAAGAATTTTTTTTTACCACAGGTTCAATTTCTTTGTTGATATTTTTTAGCAGAATTCTGTATTCCTGGTTCTTTTACTAAAAAGCTCACGCATCGAAACTTATAAAAATCTTCTGATATAAATTATTCAGACTCTTATCTTTATAGAAAAAAAGTAAAAATCGTTTTTTTGTCGGTTCATTTTTTCATATTTCATTGAAGGCGTTTTTATCGACAATTTTTTTAAAGCTAACACCGCCTAGCGTTTTTTAAGCAGAAGACCGGGACGGAACTCTGCGAATAGTACCCATAATTATTAGTAGTTGCTATGAAGATATTTTTGCTGATGTTGTTTTTAAAAAGAATATATAGATAAAATGGTATGAAAAACACATGTTGTAATTTATTAGGACCATATGACCTTTAGGCACCCCTTTTTGATCTCGATTAAAAAAGGACATGTTTTTCATTTACACCGTCAATATCCGGTTATTTTAACGATTTTTAAATTAAAAAAAAATTATAAAACTAACCCTAACCCTAACCCCTAACAAACAACCAGATATTGACGGTGTAAATAAAAAACATGTCCTTTCTTAATCGAGATCAATTTTGCAATGTAAAAGTTGTAAAAATAAATTCAATTTAACAACATCTGTGTTTTTCATACCATTTTATCTATACAAATAACGTTGGATTCATTTCCTTACTCTTAACTAATATCCTGTCTTTAAAAAAATGTATATGTTGTTTAGTAAACATTGTATTCTGAATTTTGAAGTTGGGCTTTATTGAAAAAAATTGATTGGTCCCAACTAAGTTTCTTAATAAATTGTAGAGTTTTTATCTATGAACAATTTCAGTAAACATTGTGTTCTGAATTTTGGAGTTCAACAAATTGATAACCTTTTTAAAAAAATCAATTTAACAATTTCAATTAATTAGCAAAATTTCTATGTATATACATAAAATTTATGTAGATACATAAAATACATATAATACATACACGTATGATACATAGATACGTAGAATGTATAGAATATGTAGATACGTAGAATACGTAAATTCATATACAGTGATGCTGATAGCTTTATAATTTAATGCATCCTGGGATGCATGTATTTGATTTGAATGAGTTCCCAAGAAATTTGATGGGTCCCAACTAAAGTTTCTTAATAAATTATAGAGTTTTTAAATTTGAACAATTTCAGTAAATATTGTGTTCTGAATTTTGAGAATCTGCTTAACAATTTGATAGATACTGCAGTTTTGGTGCTTATTGATTCTAATGTAATTGTTAGATTATGCCAAATCATTCTGAGGACAGGATTCCAGTGGCTGAGCAGTCTGGGTACTAAGTAGTCACATGACCTGCAACAGTTTACTTTCGACCCTTACTTTTGTTCGACGAGTGGTTGGAGAGGTCTAATCCAATTGATTTGAATGAGTCCCCAGGAAATTTAATGGGTCCCAACTAAAGTGGTCATGTCAAGCCCTTGTACCTATATGATTAAGTCCTAGATGTATTCTTCAAATTGCTCTTATATTTTAAACCCCTAATAAATTTATTTTAAATTAATTTTAAACCATAATATGCATAGGAGTAAGATCCCATCATTGCATTACATATAGCATATTCTAAGCCTTGCTGTGTGTTGGAAAAAAAATCTGAGTATTTGAAATCTTAGCTTCTACTTAGGTTCACATGCCAACCTCTGACATGAATGGGAAATATGAAACTACTTCAACCACCAGACACATGACATTATGCTAATAAGAGCAGTGCTTTAACTTCTAGAGCTGCAATAATTGGTTTGCCTCAATTTTTCTGACATTGTTTTGTTTTTTTTGTTTTTTTCTTTCAACAAAACCCACCCACCCAGCAGCAGCCAAACACAAGAGCCAAACTTTTTTTTAGAGTCAGCAGAGAATAAAAACAAAACAAAAGAAAAAAAAAAAACAGTCATGAAATAGTTTGTTGGAAGCAAGACAACACGGACAATCCACACAATCATTAAGAGCAATGGTTCTCAACCTTTTTTTTACCTATGGACCCCTTTTAACCATATTTTACTCCCATAGCCATTCGATGTTTAAAAATCCCATTGTAATTTTATAATTAAATAAGTTTTGCTTACCTGGGTCCCAAAAAATTGTATATGGTCTCCGGGGATCCACATGGACCCCCAGTTGAAAACCACTGATTTAGAGCTTGTGTAATGAAAGGGGAGATAACCACGTCCAGCTTGCTAGTCTCATATTACTGACCTTTTTATTTTGTTCACACTGCACTCTCCTCCCCCCTCACCTTCAGCCATCTCCCCCACTCCTCACTCCACCCCCACCCCTTCAGTGCTGATAAAAAGCTGGCTTTCATACAGAAACTTTTGTTCTGATATTTTTCATTAACGTTGAAGCAAAAGCTCTGGTCAATACAGACTGCCAATTAAGGGGAGTGGTTTTTGGTAAGGGAAGGGAGAGGGGGGGGGATCAACAAATTTCGGAAATCAAAACTTGGCACAATTTATGATGGCCCAGTGCACTGTGACCCACAGCTTTCATGCTGCTAATGGTCGGTTGGGGGGGGGGGGGCTTTAAATGGTGGCACTTGTACAATGTCTGTCCATTCATCTCCACCCTACTTGGATATAAAGTTACATGACTTGTGGAAGTTATCTCTATTCAGGGTGGCTTCTACCCTCAATATCTGCTGTTTTTTCTTCATTCTTACAGATTAAAAGCATTTTTTTTTAAAAATTGTATTACTGGTCTATATTGAAGTCAGTCAGTCAGTATACTGTTGGTTTGGACAACAGCAACTGGCTTAACAAAACTGAACCAGTGCCCAATATAGCTGGTACTTATGGGACTTAAGAATAGTTCATTCATGTATTTGGGTGATTCCATTCCTTAAGTCCTGATTGGCTGCTTGGTTTCTATGATGTTATGAGACTTCATAAATACTTTGGCATTCTGCAGTAGGATTGCAATAAGGTTAGATCTGTATTGAGTTACAGCTATTTGTTGCCTTGTCTTACCAATTTGACGGTAATTGGAACTTAGTATAGTCTAAAATATCTAAAACTTACTACTTCTGTTGTAAATTCTATAAGTATTTTGTTACCAGCAGTACCTTTGGATATACTGCAGCAGAGATGCTGATAGGTACACGTCCTGCGTCCCTGATGCACAAAAATTTAAAAGGACACAGTAAAATCCTATCCATGCGTCCCAGTGTTTTTTGTTTTTCTTCCCTCACCATTTCAAACTAAGTGTAAATACAGTTCAATACTTTCTTAGAAATGAATTACACAGGATAGGTTACAAGGTAGGAGTTAGATGCCTTTAATTGGGGCCCATAAATTTTCTTGGGACTCATTATGTGCTAGAAGGCCTTGGTGTCTTGAGTAAGATGTTAAACCCTAACTGATTGTGAAGTTTCAATTGTATAGCTCTGGGAATGGGGTGTACCCCTTGATCACCATTACTCCCAGGTCTACTCTGACCCGACCCGATTGTCTTTATGGCATACCCCCAACCCTTTTATCATATATGTGCTAGAAGGCAGTAGTTGAGGGCCTTGGTGTTTTTGGTAAGATTGTGAAGTTCCAATTGTAGAGCTCTGGGGAATGTAGAGTACCACTTGATCACAATTGCTTCTAGGTCCACTCTGACCCGGAGTGGGTCCCATCTATGGGTTAAATAGAAAAACATGAGCTTGAAAAGAAGACAGAGAGTCATTTTACATGTGACCGAATTACTTCCTGATTGAAGGTTTCTAAAATCTTAGATAGGTTTTCAAAACAATTCCCAAAGGGTAAAGGACTAAGATTTTTAAATAAAAATGATAACATTTGCGTTTGTAACATATTTCCAAAGAAATTTACTGTGGATACTCGAGTATTTCGGGTTTTAAAGTGGAAACCTTCTTCAGGACTAAGGATGTGTGTGAATAGAAGAGGAAGGATGTTTTGTATGCATTGAATTAGAAAAATGTGTGTAAAAAGGTTTGTTATCGTTAGTTGAGTGGCGTTTGTAGTTGAAAGTTGATAATCTTCTCCCCATACAAATATATATAAGAATGTGTGTCAAAAAGTAATGACATCTTCTTTATTTCATGTGAAGTTTTATTTTATAAAACTAAGGCCTACATTGAGACCCTAACGAGGCTCAGAGCAAGTAATGGGCAATATTATACACGATAAATAGTTTAGCACAAGACCACTTATTTATGAGCGATACTATATATTGACTTCCAACTCGTGTAAACAGTTTAACACCTGTTTTTTTTTTTTTTTTCATTAACAAAGTACTCAATAAACAGAGATTAAAATTTGAATTCATAAATTATTATTATTATTATTCACTCCTTTTGAGTTTTCACATCAACATTAGCTGGTGGCCTTTCACTGGAGTATGAGTGACAGCATGTCTCCTCAGGTCTCCAGGACTCTTCTAAGTATTCTAGCAGATTGCAGCAGTGCAGTATTCTGTATGGTCTCAATCTTTCCTCTGGTGTCCAGATTTTCCAATCCCTTTTCCAATCCCTTTGGGACCGTTCCAAGTGCACCAACTACAATTGTGCTTTAAAAAATCAAGTTAAAAATATTTGAGTACCCATCAAGAATGAAAATAAGACTTTTTCAGGATAAAATAACCCAATAAGTGTTGACATGCCGTAAAATCCAGCCAACCAACCATTTTTAGTAGGTAGTGTATAAAAGATTTTCAGAATTTCTATATTCCTTTCAAAACGAACCACAATAGAGCATATAAAAGAGTTTAGAAAAGACAGTAACATTGCTACAGAAAAGATTCTTGGTATTTGTCGGATAGATTCTTTAATAAAAGCCAGGCTATTCTATCGTGCACACCAGCCAGGCTCACCGCTAGGATTCTGACTGGCCGCTGGCCTAAATGTGGACACTTTGATCTATAAACACCCAATACATGACTGTGTTTTGGTAGCTAGTACAGACCCTCTATTCAGTTACAGTCCTCCTTTTTTTTTTTTTGTCTGGCAACTGGACGCTAGTTACAGCCCTCCAGCAAGTATGAAATGTTAATTCTACAACCATATTGAGTTTAATTACATGACTCATTTCTTGCATGAATGTCAAATGGTTTTAAATCTCCTTTTTTTTTAAACTCATTTGTTCACATCTATCTTTACTGAAATTTAAAGGAATATAATGTATGAAATTCAAAGGAATATAATGTATGAAATTTAAAAAATATAATGTATGAATTTAAAAGAATATAATGTATGAAATTAAAGAATATAATGTATAATTTAAAGAATATAATGTATGAAATTTAAAGGAATATAATGTATGAAATTCAAAGGAATATAATGTATGAAAATTAAAGGAATATAATGTATGAAATTTAAATATGAAATTTAAAGGAATATAAATGTATGAAATTTAAAGGAATATAATGTATGAAATTTAAAGGAATAAATGTATGAAATATAAAAATGAAATTCAAAGGAATATAATGTATGAAATTTAAAGAATATAATGTATGAAATTTAAAGGAATATAATGTAATGAAATTCAAAGAAATATAATGTATGAAATTTAAAAATATAAAGAAATAGCAGGAAAGAATATTCCGAGTTCAGTTCTGTGACAATAATAAAAAAGTAATTTGCCTTTATGGATGAGCACAGAATAAAAAATTAAAGAGAGGAAAACATAGACAAATATTTGGACTTTGTCAGAGAATTGAATAAACAAACAAACAAAACAAACAAAAAAGCAAGAAGAAGAATTGCATTGTGTCAATAATCTGATGGAGTAAACCTAGTAAAACAATAATAATAAATATAAATGCATCGTTTGTGTAATAGGTGATACACCCTATTGACCAATGGAATGTGCCGACAGGTTACTATAAATAACACGGACAATTGTGGCTTGGAAGTAAGCCAATGTGAGCAAGCCAATACTCTATGGTCGGACGTAGTTTTCCACATCTCTCTATTGTATTTGTCTACTTTCTGTTAATACATTTTTCTACTTTTGTTACCCGTCGTTTTGTTCTTATTTGACCCCTTAAAACCTCACAACAGTTTGATTTTTATTTTGCCTGATAAACTTCTTAGACCTTAGAAAGTGATTTGCAACTTAACTAAACAATACAATAGAAAAAGGATTTAAAATCCAAACAATCACAAAAAAAATGAAATATGTAAAAAAAAAAAAAATTTTTAAATGAAATAGTAGTGTATAAAAGATTTTCAAGATTTCTATATTCCTTTCAAAATTCCTTTCACAATGGAACATATAAGAGATCTCCGAGTTTAGAAAAGACAGTAATATTGCAGAAAACCCCTGTAGCGTTAGTTTCGTATTTGCCTGGGAGAGTTGTCTGCCCGGTTTAGTTTGCTGGTGCCCGCTAGGGGCTAGTGTATTTAAGCGCCGGGTTCAAACCCTTCTGCCTCTTTTCCTGTTCCAGTAACCACGAGACACATGGGGTAGATTTTGGTCTACTCCTTCTCGTTGGGGCTCCCCCCCTTTACATTACTGTAAGTGAATTAACACAGCATGGACTATCCCTAGTCTCATGTCTGTGGCTTTTATATGTGTTTATCTTTCTACATGTAACTTCGTCTTATGTATTTTGTATCTTGTTATATCCATGTGCTGTCCATATTAAATGTTTTGTCTGTCAACCTTCGTCGGAGTCATGTATCCAATATATATAACTTTGAACCATTCTTACACCCCCAAAGATTCTTGATATTTGTCAGATAGATTATTTAACAAAGGCCAGGCTATTCCACTGTACCCCCAACCAAGCTCACTCTCAGGACTGACTGGCCGATGGTCTAGCATGGACACTTTGATCCATAAACACCCAACATATGACTGTATGTTCAGAATTTTTATATTCTTTCAAAATCAGCCACAATGGAGCATTTAAGAGATCTATGAGTTTAGAAAAGACAGCAATATTGCAGAAAACCCCAAAGATTCTTGATATTTGTCAGATAGATTATTTAACAAAGGCCAGGCTATTCCACTGTACCCCCCAACCAAGCTCACTCTCAGGACTGACTGGCCGATGGTCTTAGCATGGACACTTTGATCCATAAACACCCAACATATGACTGTATGTTCAGAATTTTTATATTCTTTCAAAATGAGCCACAATGGAGCATTTAAGAGATCTATGAGTTTAGAAAAGACAGTAATATTGCAGCAGCAGCAGCAGCAGCGACAGCAGCAGTGACCCTGAAGATTTCTCGTATTTGTTGGAGAGATTCTTTAATAAAAAGAAATTGCTGAGCGTGGTTTTAGAAAAGATGATTTCAGCTTAAGAAACGATCAATCGATTATTCAATGGAGTTTAATGATGACCTGATTTTATTATTATTGTTTAAATTTTTTTTTTCTAAGATTTATAAATATTTTTCTTTTATGCATTTCTTCCTTGCATTTATCTATGTGCATTTATATGAGAAGTATTTATTTTTCATGTACATTTTTATTGATAAAAAGATCTTTGTTGTTTACAAGTGATAAATCTTTATAGCTGTGTTGATACATCTTCTCTTTGTGTGTGTGTGTGTGTGTGAGAGAGAGAGAGAGAGAGAGAGAGAGAGAGAGAGAGAGAGAGAGATGGGGGTGGGTCGAGGTCTGTATGTCTGTTTGTTCCCTATTAGTGTTGTGAGAGAGAGAGAGAGAGAAGAGAGGGGGTCTGTATGTCTGTCTGTCCCAAATGTATCTCATCATCCCTTAACTCTCTCTCTCTCACACACACACACACACAATCCTTCCCTATCAGCCATCACTCTTGGTAAGTCCTTTAGATGGCATCCAGTGTCTGCACTGAGCTGGTATTTGTTGTTTGTAGTGATAAATCTTTATAATAGTATTGATACATCATTCCTTTATGTGTGTATGAGAGAGAGAGAGAGAGAGAGAGAGAGAGAGGAGAGAGAGAGAGAGAGAGAGAGAGAGAGAGAGAGAGAGATTTGTACCGTGTGGTATATTTTCACTGTACCAAAATGATATAAGTAACGTTGTCCTTTTTTCGAGCGCTACTACGATAAGGTAAGGTGGCGGCGGCGTATATATTATATAGCGGGTCTCGTCCACGTGCCTCCAAATTCACAGTGCTAAAATGGTATTGATAGAAATTACAACACGAGAAATATGTAGTCACAACTGCTCCTTTATTATCGTGCTCATCTAGTGGGCTCGTACCAGAGAGGAGGAAAGGCAGAGAGAAAGAGAGAGAGAACACTACTTGATTATTGTGACCCCACACTAGCCACTAGAGGCCCGATCCGTACCCTACGACGGCCGAAGGCAAAAAGAGGACGATCCCTTTCTTCATTGTTCCACGTCACCACGTGACATCCGGTTCCGGTCAACACCCGAAACTTCCGGCTCCGGTCAACACCCGACTTCCGGCTCACGCTACGGTCAAACCATCATTCATTCTGTTTTGGCTCATCACTATTTTTTAAACCTTTATCATCTCTTATTTATTTATTTCTTCCTCCCCCTTCCATTAGTAGTCCTTGCCAAATGAATCTTGCTACAGATTGTCCCAAATGTATCTCATCATCACCATCAAGACGTGCCTACAGCATGGGTTCCCTTGACTCTCATACCATCCTTCCCTATTAGCCATTGCTCTTGGTAAGTCATTTAGATGGCATCCAGTGTCTGCACAGAGCTGGTCTTTGTTGTTTACAAGTGATAAATCTTTATAGTAGTGTTCACAAATTTTCCCTTTTATGTGTGTGAGAGAGAGAGAGGAGAGAGAGAGAAGAGGTTTTTTTTATGTCTGTCCCAAATGTATCTCATCATCATCATCAAGACATGCCTATAGCATGGATTCCCTTAACTCTCTCTCTCTCCCTCTCTTCTCTCTCCCTCTCCCCCCCTCTCTCTCTCTCTCTCTCTCTCTCTCTCTCTCTCTCTCTCTCTCACCATCCTTCCCTATTAGCTATTGCACTTGGTAATCCCTCTAGACGGCATCCAGTGTCTGCACAGATCTGGTCTTTGTAGCCATCAAGAATGAATAAAACTTCTTTGGCATAAAATAACCCAACAAGGATAGACATGCTGTAAAATACAACAAACTAATGTATTAAATTCAATCCTGTGAATGATTTTATATAGAAACCAATTAGAATATAATTAAAATAAGTGTAATCTTTTTATATGCGTTCTTATTTAATTTCGTTAGTCTTTCTAATTTAATATATTTAATTGAATTACAACTTAAATACTTACACCCGGAAGGTGCATATTCTGGCTAGTACTAAAAATATCTGATTCTGTTATATGAGAATTACAAATAGTTAATCAGTCCAATCTATTGTTAACGTCAAAGCCCAGTAAATGTGGCCAATGTTTATTGTGCGACTGTTTGATACTTGACAATATATAACCTTGTAATTTTATTTACATATATGCCTTAATCCGCTGATAGGTCTATAGTGACACGAGACATTTTTATTGTTGCAAAGTTTATAAGAATGTTGTAAATACAGGACATAGAGTGATTTATTGAGACTCGATTCTTTTAAATTTTTGCCTACTTTAAACTGCTCACAGCAGATCTCCCTCCATTACAATCCTTCTGTAAACCACTGGCAGTGGCTCTCACACATGTCACTTGTTTACAATCATAATAGGACTGTATTTGAATATAAATATTCATATATAAATGTGTTTCTGTGTTTGAATGTGTAAATAGATATTTGTATGTACATGTGTGTGTGTGTCCATTAGTATGAATCACAATAAGAATTCCAGACTTATGGCGCCCTGGAAGAACTCAGCTGTGATGGTGGACCACCCTTCACATCCCTCCCATTTTAGCAGTTCCTGTAGGACTGAGCTGTAAAGTTGCCTATCCACAATCCAATGGTCGGGCAGAGTTAGCCATCAAGACAGTCAAAAGGATAGTGAATGACAAAACAGGACCCCAGGGATCTCTGAATAATGACCAAGCTGCAATAACAATCTTTCAATATCGGAATACACCCATCCAGTACATCGGGCTATCCCCTGCAACAGTATACTGACTGATTGACCTCAATACTAACTATATCTTTTATTTTTAGAATAACTTTCTGATCACAATAACAAAACCCTTGACTAACAGTAAACCTACAAAGTCCTGATTGGTTGGTTCCACAAACAATTTATCAGATACTGACCTGGTGACCTTTAACTCATATGGATTAACAGGTATAAAAATCTGAAATTCCTTTTATAATCCATCTACAGATAATGAGATATGGCTGTGAAAATGAAAACCCTTCTGTTGCATAGGGCCAGTTGGGTCGTAGTAGTAGTAGTTGTTAGTAGTAGTAGTACTCGTTGTTAGTTCAGAAACAACATATGTATAGTCACAAAGGGGTTGTTTATTCCTTTTTAGGCTTGTGGGTTCTTTTTCAGAGAGAAGGAGAGAGAAAGGGGGTAAAGTTAAATAACACATCATGGGGAACCCAGGAATCCCCGTCTGCCCCTTACAAAGGCCCAGCTGAAAAAAAAAGAAGATTTTTTTCTTCTTCCGTTTCTTGTCCCGGGGTGGGAGGGTCACCCACTTCAGCTTCCGGTCAAAACCCAGAACATCCGGTTTCATTTTTAAATCTAGTTTCGGGGTCATTCGTCGGTCAATTGCTGCCCCCCACCCCCATTGAGTGTTTACCCGTCTAAATTTTAACCTTTGTTCTTATTTCTTTTTCTTCTCTTTCTCCAGAAATCAAAATACTTTTCTTTTTCAATCCCCAAATTCCCCCTAGATCATAATCATTATGCTATTTATTCTAATAATACTCTTGTTCCTTAATCTTCCAACTGTTATCATTATGCAACACCCTCTGGTTGAAAATCAGACCGTCCAAATTATCCAAGAGGAAATGCAAAAATGTAAATCTCGTTTATCTGGTGTTGCTTATCCTCTGAATTCTTATTTATTATGAGTATTGTCACCTCATCTAAATAATGGGCCTTTCCGTTTTTATCATAAAGAAAAAAGGGAAGAAAAAGGACATGCTATACAGAAAAAATATAATAAAGAAAGAAAGAAAGAAAGTAGGGAAGATAGAGAGAGGGGGTGAGTGAGAGAGAGAGAGAGAGAGAGAGAAGAAAAGTAGAAGGAGAAAGAAGAGAGAAAATAAGCTGAAATCTACAGAAGAGTGAGAAAATAAGTAAAAGCTCTACAACAGAGAGAGAGAGAGTAAAATTTAAAATAGATAGAAAGAGAATAAATAGAAATGTAGGAGAGAGAGAGAGAGTAGAGAGAGAGAGAGAGGGGTAGAGAGAGAGAGAGAGAGAGAGACTACACATTTAAAATAGAGGTAGAGAGAAATAGAGGTAAAGAGAATAAGTAGAAATCTAGAAGAGAAAGAGAGAGAGAAAAGGAGTGAGAAAGCGACCATGAGAGAGAAAGAGAGAGAGAGAGAACAGAACAGAGAGGAGAGAGAGAAAGAGAAAACATTTAAAATAGAGGTAAAGAGAATAAGTAGAAATCTAGAAGAGAGAGAGAGAGGGACAGTGAGAGAGAGAGTAAAATTTAAAATAGAGAAAAAAAGAGAATAAGTAGAAATCTAGGAGATAGACAGATAGATAGATAGATAAAGAAAATACAAATTTAAAATAGAGGTAGAGAGAAAGAAGAAAGAATAACTGAAAATCAAGAGAAGAAAATTATAGAAAAAGTAAATAAAATCAGAGAGAGAGAGAGAGAGAGAGAGAGAGAGAGAGAGAGAGAGAGAGAGAGAGAGAGAGAGAGAAAACATTTAAAATAGAGGTAAAGAGAATAAGTAGAAATCTAGAAGAGAGAGAGAGAGAGAGAGAGGGACAGTGAGAGAGAGAGTAAAATTTAAAATAGAGATAGAAAGAGAATAAGTAGAAATCTAGGAGATAGATAGATAGATAGATAGATAGACAGATAGATAGATAAAGAAAATACAAATTTAAAATAGAGGTAGAGAGAAAGAAGAAAGAATAACTGAAAATCAAGAGAAGAAAATTATAGAAAAAGTAAATAAAATCAGAGAGAGAGAGAGAGAGAGAGAGAGAGAGAGAGAAAGAGAGAGAGAGAGAGAGAGAGAGAGAGGCTTAACGAATATTTCAAGATAAAAAGGAAATATTGTCATGGTGAGTATAAAGGGGATCTAACTAGCAAACAACAAGAGTTAGTCATTCACCTACCTTGATATGTTAGCTTGTCATTAACGACATTTTCTATCCTACCCCTCACCCCACTCCCCTTCTACCTTTGCTTTCCAATTGGTCAAAACTCTTTGGTATTTGAAGACTACAGTTGACCTCAACTAAAATTGCCCTTGCACGTGCCAGTGAAAAGAGCAAATCTACCCAACCTATTTCACACAAGACTAATAATTTTAACTCAACTTGAGTGGCAGCCATTTTGTTTTGGTTTTTTTTTCTTTATTCTCTTTCTGTCTTTGAAGTGATTGTATCACTTTCAACCCATGAAGCATGTTCTAGAAGGTCAGACATGTAACTTTCTTACACAAGTAAATATTCTATTTATTTCTAAACTTGCCCATAGTTTTTTTTTTTTTTTTTTTAATAGGAAAACTTAGGAAACAGGTGTACGTATTTAGGATTGTGTTAAGCTGTTAAAAGATTTTGTGTTAAAAGATCATGAAGCTAGCTGGACAAATTGTAGTAACAAGAGTTTGGAAAAAATAGAATTCTGTAAGAATTTGATTGATCTTTGAAGCCATTGGTTTGGTTTGTTTTGTTTTACGGCATATCAACCTCAGTAGGTCATTTAATGCCAATAAAGTTTTGAAATAAAGTAATTCTTAATGGATACTCAATTTTTTTTATAAATACATTTTTCTATTTAATCCATAGATGGGACCCTAACAGGTACTACCACTCAGGGTCAGAGTGGACCAGGGAGCAATGGTGATGAAAGCGTGCTTCACATTCCCCAAACCTCCAAAACTGGAACCTCACCATCAAAGTTTAATGTCATTCCCAGGACATGAAGATGCTCAGCCACCGCCTTCTAGCACCCATATGATAAAAAGGGTTGGGGCTTGCCATAAGGGCAATAGTGTTGGGGCAATCATATAGGTGCTGAGGATTGTCGTAACCAGCCAATTGATCAGAGGGAGCCTCTCCAACTACCTCGCCAACTCAGTATATGAGTAGCATGGGGATCTGTGCGGTAAAGTAAGGAGCTGATGGTAGGTGTGGCCCTCCACCTCAGACACAAAAACAATCTCCTTGGTCTAGTGCTAGTGAAAAGGGGATAGACTCCTTCACTGATTGGCTGATACTGACTTTAGGCCACCCCGACGACTTTACTTGACTTATATATACACAAGATTAATAATTTTAACTCAACTTGAGTGGCAGCCATTTTGTTTTGGTTTTTTTCTTTATTCTCTTTCTGTCTTTGAAGTGATTGTATCAGTTTCAACCCATGAAGCATGTTCTAGAAGGTCAGACATGTAACTTTCTTACACAAGTAAATATTCTATTTATTTCTAAACTTGCCCATAGTTTTTTTTTTTTTTTTTTTAAGGTGTTAAAAGATTTTTTTTGTTAAAAAACTTTGAATATAGCCAATGAAGCTAGCTGGACAATTTGTGGTAACAAGAGTTTGGAAAAATAAAATTTGGTAAGAATTTGACGCCATTGTATCAGTTGCAGCTATGAAACCTGTTATAGTTTGAGTTTTGTTTAACAGCATATCAACTTCTGTAGGTCATTTAATGCCAGGAAACCTGTTATAGAAGGTCAGAAATGTACATATTTACCAACCCCTCCATACGAGCAGGATGTGACACAAGGTTAATTTTAGAGGGGTATATATATAAATATATATATATATATATATCATCATCATGTTACACAAGCAGCACGGATATCCATGACAATCTCTCACCAACCTTCCCTATCACTCATCGCCCCTGGGAGTTCATCTGTGCATCAACCAGCATCCTTGCATAGTTGGTCAATGTAGGTCCTTGGTGGGCGACCCACACTAGCATGTGCACGTGTTGGCTTCCACAGGATAACATCGCTTAAGAGCTCATCCTTGCTTCTCCAGCAGTGCCCTGCATGCCTAGTCCCTCTCACTCGGATGGTTTGTGAGATGGGGGGCAGGTGGCCATACAGCTGCTTCCTTGTGGGTGCTGTTTCCACGACTTATTCAAGACTGCACGCAGCATTCTTGTGTAGCTCCAATCCAGCTTATTCTCATGGCACTTTGTTTGAGTCCAGGTGGTGCAGCCATACAGCAGTACTGATATAACCATGGCCTGGAAGAATTGTCACTTTAACTTGTCAGTGAGATCAGACCTAAATATGACTGATAATTTGTTTGTGGCCGACCATGCTTTTCCTATTTGTGTATTAACATCGCTTCTGTAGATGAGATATCACTACCTAGGTATATGAATTGTTCTACTGGCTTAAGAGGCTTACTGTCGAGTGTGGAGATGTCCCCTTTTTTTTCGAAACTCATACACTCAGTTTTATCAGAGTTCACATAGAGGCCGATATTCTTTGCTGCCTCCTCCAGGCTATGTAGTAGTGACTCAGCCTGTGCCGGTGTATCTGCAAGAAGTGCGAGGTCATCAGTATAGTCTGCATATATATATATATATATATATATATATATATATATATACACATCTTCTCGGCGAGGTCTGACTTCCATATAACTGATTTATAAACTAAGTAAAGTCACCGGGGTTTAAGCGCTTGAAGTGTAGCATGACACCTACCATCAGCTCCTTACTTTACCGCACAGATCCCTGTGCTACTCATCTGCTGAGTTGGCGAGGGCTGGTATTGAACCAGGAACCTTGTGGTTTCTATGGAGACCCTCTACCGACTGAATAGAGAACAACAATGGAGAATGAGAACATTGAAAGAATTAGAACACATTAACCTGACACACAATTGTGTAAATGAGGCCAGTATTAATTTCAGCACGGTGGGGATTTCTTTGCCCCCATGGGGAGGGAGGGGACTGGGGAATATCTCCCAAATATTATTCTAGAATATAGAAACACTTAAGTTTATATTCAGCAGGTATCATCAATCTCCCTCAGGTGTGTAGCATGATTGTGTAATCTTTTAGGAATTTTAAGCAGCATCCTATATTTTATTCCCTCCGCACGAGCAGGATGTGACACAAGGTCAATTATTTAGGTGGAGTTTAGCAGGTTTGAATTCAGAGTTTTCTTTCCAGACCGATTGCCTAACCAAGGTTAAAGAACCCAGTTTAAAGAACTGTCTCATTTTTAACCAGAGGGTGTTGCAAGATGATAACGGTCATACTTTTAAGGAACATGAGTATTAATATATAGATTTAATCTTGGAAGATTTGGATGGTCTCATTTTTAACCAGAGGGTGTTGCAAGATGATAACAGTCATACTTTTAAGGAACATGAGTATTGATATATAGATTTCATCTGGGAAGATTTGGATGGTCTCATTTTTAACCAGAGGGTGTTGCAAGATGATAACAGTCATACTTTTAAGGAACATGAGTATTGATATATAGATTTCATCTTGGAAGATTTGGATGGTCTCATTTTTAACCAGAGGGTGTTGCAAGATGATAACGGTCATACTTTTAAGGAACATGAGTATTAATATATAGATTTCATCTTGGAAGATTTGGATGGTCTCATTTTTAACCAAGGGTGTTGCAAGATGATAATGGTTATACAATCAAGGAATACGAGTATTAATAATATATAGATAGATAGATGATACTCCATCTTAGAATTCCAAACATTATGTACCGAACGGAATTTGTTATTTTTCGTAAACAACTCTTCAAAGTTATTTTTATAAGTTCTCTCCCTAAAAAATATTATTTTTCACTTGTTTGTTTCATGTTGGGCTTTTTGCCATATGTTTTGCTTGTTTTGCTTCCAGAGATCCTTACCATGGACTTTTCTTGGGGAACTGATCACAGAACTCGAGAGAAAACACAAAAAGAACAAAACAAAACCATAAAACAAAAAAGAAACAAGTGTTTGGGGAAGGGTTCATATAAATCAAAGAAATTTGAAGAAAGAAAAAAATAAAGACGCACTTTTCATTTTTATTCACTCTACTCCCCCAATCGATCCCAACCACTCGTTACGCTCTATACGTCATCAAAGGTAGATACCCTTTCACCTCTAGTCTAATTTTTATTCTCTCTTCAATGTCTTTTTTTTTTCTTTTTAGTCTTTCTTTTTTTTTCTTTTTCTTTTTGGCAACCAAAGAAGCTGGATCAGGTTTCTTACCTGCTGTTATCTTTTTGTCTCTTCTTCTTTGTCTCCTGTTCATCTTGCCACACCCATTTCCTTCATCCACCCTATTCCCCTCACCCCCACCCTATCAGTTAACGTATCTGCTTTCACCCGGGAAAATTTGGAAATCTTATACTCTACATGAATGATAAGATTCAGTGCTTTTTCCAGCAAGAACATTAGCCCCAATCATTAGAAAGCCTCCACCAACATGCTCCTCATATCCTGGTACCATCATCTTCATAGGATAACAATACCCTGCTGTTCAGGAGGAAGTGAGACTCTTCTTGTGACCGGATGACCTTCTTAAATTGATACAAGGTCCATTTCCAAAACTTGAAGACACAGGGTTATTAGACCGTTAAACAAGCCAAACCGAACCAAATGAAGTTAAGGAAAATTATTTATACCAATTTGAAGATATTAAGATCTTGAAACATAGAAAAGTTTATCAAAATAACTTATTTCGGCATTAAATAACCCAAAAAGGGTTGATATGCCATAAAACAAACAAAACAAAGAACTTGAAGACATTGTGTCTTTTCATAAATGCTCTGATCTAGTCTCCAGCATTTTAGCCTTAGTATTGCAACCAATCTAGGAGAAGGAAAACTTTGAATTAAAACCAGCTGTACTCCACTTAAAATCTGACCTTGTGTTGCATACAGGCCATGACAGCAGAGTTAAGTAAGTACAAACCTTGTCTTTTTGTTGTGATGGGGGGGGGGTTAATATCCACTGCTATTGGGTTTCTGTTTTTGGGATCATGGGGGAGGGGTTCTGTTAAAATCTAATCGCCATTGTTGGCGTTCAGTTGTTCTGTTTTTCACAGAATCCAGTTGGTTAATCCTCTAGTCTGTAGGTTGACTCTTTCATATGCAGTGATGCTGATAACTTTTTGATTTAGTGCGTCCTGGGATGCACATATTTGCTTTGAATGAGTCCCCCGGAAAAATTTATGAGTCCCAACTAACTCCTACCTTGTAACCTATCCTGTGTAATTCATTTCTAAGAAACTATTGAAATTTTTGACTCTATAGTCAAAATGATTACTTTAACTCTTAACATCCTGTTGAGAATTTTCTAAATCCAGAGCATTCCTATAAGGATGTATAAAAAAAATGGCTAAAAATGACCTTTGCATCTAAAGTTACCCGAGTTATTTCCGTTAAATCAAAGACTTCTAAATATGTTTAATATTACATTTAAACAAAGGCTATCATTTGGGGTGGATTAGGAAAATAAATGAGACTTCTGGCCAGGTGGAATGAGGTGGTATAGGACGTTAAGAGTTAATACATAGAATAAATCTTATTTATTAAGAATGTCTTTATGAAAATCTGAGTTAGATTTATTCTCAAACGTATTAAAATCAATCCTATGAATGATTTTATATAGAGACTAATTAAAATATAATTAAAATTAGTGTATTCCTTATATATATATATTTTACCAACCCTTCCGCATGAGCAGGATGTGACACATGGTCAATTTCTTAAGCGGAGTTTAACAGGTTTAAATTCAGAGTTTTCCTTCTCCTAGACTGGTTACATAGCCATGGTTAAAGAGCCCAGTCTGCCCTACTATTTACACATAGCTGGAAGGAGAGTAGGATTCATACCTTTCCCAGGGGTATTAGCGCTAAGTGAAATGCAATTACCACGTCCAGGATTTGAACTTCTCATTTCCCATGACTTTAACCATTAACCACGCGTGTAATCCTTATATATGCATTCTTATTAATTTTGTTAGTCTTTCTAATTTAATATATTTCATTACATTAAAACTTAAATACTTATGCCTGGAGGAGAGCGCATATTCTTACTTACATCATAGTAAATTAAATAAGAACAAATATTTCGGCCGATGTGCCTCCAGCCTTCTTCAGGTATTTCTTGTCCAATTGGACACATAGCCTAGTGGATAAACAAGTTAGATTAAGACAGTTCTAAGTGACAGTTATCTCTAGACTACAGGTTCAATTCCTGGTCAGGGGCAGCAGTAACATAGAATAATAATTAACACAGCTTAACACCTGTACCCCAGCTATTGTTAGCGGAATGAGAACAAGACGCCTCTGTGGACTGAATAAAGGGTTAGGGTTAAAGTTCTGTAATGGCTCTTGATTACGATAAGAAGGTTCCCGATTACGACAAGAAGGTTCCCATTTACGACAAGAAGGTTCCCGAGTCTGACAAGAAATACCTGAAGAAGGCCGGAGGGCACATTGGCCGAAACGTTGTACAGATAATAATGAAGATGAGGACAATAGTCCGAATAATACAAATAATAAATATAAAAATATTAATTATTTTAATGTTATTGTAAGACTAAAACAATCAATGGATCTAACTTTTTATTATAGCCCCTCTACCTAGGCAATGGCGGGTAGCCAATTCTAGTATATAATACTAGCAGCAGCTAATCCGGTGATATTTAATGTGTATATATATTTACTTTGTTGTTAATTGTTTTATTTTTTAAGTTTCCTCCAGACATACATATGCACACAACTGCCCTTTATATATGTATAGATAAACAGAAGTTGGTAGCTTTAGAAAAAGATATAGGCTTTCTTCTTTCACTCTTCCCTATATCAACAAAAGCCCTGAAGAAGATCTACTCAACAGATCGAAACACTGCAGCATCGGCTAATAAACTTACCACTCATTTTATTTAAACCTGTGTTTTTTCAAAAAATTTTCACCATACTACATCCCGTCTGATTCACTTCCATTTTTCTTCACATATATATATATATATATATATATATATATTTGTATGTGTGTGTATTTAATATATATATATCAACTGCCCTTTATATATGTATAGATAGATATGAGGAAGAATGAATAAAGAAAAGAAAGAATAGAATGGATAATAAAAGATGAATTTAATCAATATCACTTACACATGTGTTTCGGTCAGTTCATCTGTGTGAAAATATTTCACAGAGAAGATTCGACCTTCATCAGAGTGAAATTTTATTTTGAGTGAAAAAATTTGTTGGGGAAAAACGGAGAATTTTTGGAAATGTTCGAAGAGAATTTTTTTAAATCACATTTGGAACGCTGAAATAGACCGTTAGAATTTGGATATTTGATTTTTCTAGGGGTTACGGTAGAAATAATTTTGTATTGCAAAAATAAAGTGTTATTATTTATCCCTAACATGTTGAAAATTTTCTCGGAGCCTATATAGATAGATATAGATATCAANGGAAGGCTTAAATTTGCATATTAATCTTGAACAAAAATTGAATTTAAAACAATATGTGGCACCTAGCTATTATTGATTCTAATTGTTGGTGTTTTATTTAATTGAAATATGAGCAAAAAGTCTTGGATAGATCTTTAAAAATCCATTAACAAGAGAAATAACTGTAATATTCTTATTTACTCCTTATTTAATAAATAGATAAATTAGGAAAATTTACCAATGAAAGAGGGAGTAATGGAAAAATGATGGATAGGGTTAGTTTCAAAGTTGTTCTATTTTTCAATCATAACCCCTCTGCTTCCAACAAATTTTATCTGAATTCTTATTCAGTTCATTAGCCTTTCGTAATTTAATATGATATTATTATATATAACTTAAATACTTGCCGCCCGGAGGGTGCATATATTTGCTAGTTATGCTACCTTTGTTGTGTTAATACATGCATAGTTATTGTATATGTTTTTGTTTTTTTCTCTTCTTTTTTATAAATGTATTACTTGATTTTGCACCCTTAGTAATTAAACTATATATCCCAAATACTCCACACGTAGGGCCTGGGGGCGTTAAATAGGACCCGACTGCACCACTGCAGAGAGTAAGACTCCCAATGGGCCACCTGTTTTGCCGTGGGTGGCGACTTGATGCTTAAGAATAGAACCCAGCGTGCGATGAGCAGTTCATGACATCAATATACTGCCTACTTTCGGCCCATATTGTTGGGGTTATAGACGACGGCGTCCTGGATGAGGCCGCTGAAAATCGGTTGTTCCAGTAGCCTAGCACCTATTGATGCTTCCCAACCTATTGTCCTCATATGGCAAGCCCCAATCCCTTTTTATCGTATGGTGCTAGAAGACGGTGGCTGCGGGCTGCTTCATGTCTCTGGCCGGAATGACGTAAACTTCTGATGGTGAGGTTCCAGTTTTGGAGGTTTGGGGAATGTGAAGCACGCTTTCATCACCATTGCTCCCTGGTCCACTCTGACCCTGAGTGGTAGTACCTGTTAGGGCCCATCTATGGATTAAATAGAAAAATGTATTTATAAAAAATTGAGTATCCATTAAGAATTGACTTTATTTCAAAACTTTATGGCATTAAATGACCACTAGGTTGATATGCCATAAAACAAAAAAACCAAATCAAAAACGTCATCACCATTTTCCCTGGTTCACTCTGACCTGGAGTGGTAGTACTGTTAGGGTCCAACTTGGGTTAATAGAACATAAATTGATAAACAAATTTGTATTATCATTAAGAATTGATTTATTTTCAAAACTTTATCGGCATAAATGAATTTCCACTGAGGTTGATATGCATAAAACAAATCAAACCAAATCAAAAACCAAAATATTCCACACAGTGCATTTTATTTTTGTTTCCCAGAACGTGGGATAAATTGACGCCATGGTTGTTCTTTTATTTGGAGAACTTAACAGAATGTAGCTTTTCCAGATGGTTGGAACATGCTAATATTTGTATAAATAGAAACATTTTAATGCATTAGAGGCCTGCGCTGGCTTGTATATGATGGGTGTGGCGGGATTAAAAAAGTTTTAGCCTGACCATTGAAGAGGGGTAATCAAAGAGTCATTTAATATTGCTTAGGGGCCAATGGATACAGCCATCGATTCCTAAGACCGGCCATTACTGCAAGTTCCCACTCCCGTAGACGACTGGAGGTGTCATGTTGAGTGTGCTACCACAACCCATGCAAATTTGACGGGGGTCGGGTTTGCTTGCGTAATGCTGCCCTGGCCCCTGTCTGATGAGGGCCGTTAGAATATCACGTACTACACTCTGCCGAAGGGTAAGACTCTCCACTATCCTGGGGCGGTCATCCTGTATGGCCGTGGGTGGCGCCCTGTGTGATCTGCTTAAGGATTGAACCCAGGTGGGCTGAGCAGTCCATGAATGCAACACTCCACTTAGGCTCTTACTTAGGCACTAGACGCGGCGTTGGAGACGGTGCCCATCCCGATCAATCGCTGGACATGCAGCCAAGCCAACTATATGATTGCCTAACCCTATTGCCCTTTATGGCAAGCCCTAGACCCTTTATTATCATATGGATGCTAGAAGGCAGTGGTGAGGGTCTACATGTCCCTGGGAATAACGTTAAACTCTATCTGATCATGAGGTTCAGTTCTGGAGTTCTGGGGAATGTAAAGCCACCCCTTCATCACAATTGTCCCTGGTCTACTCTGAACCCAGAGTGGTAGTATGTTAGGCCTATCTAAGGGTTAAATAGAAAAATGTGTTTATAAAAAATATTGAGTATCCATTAAGAATGAATTATTTCAAAATTTTATCCGGCATTAAATGACCCACTGTTGTTGATATGCCGTAAAACAAACAACCAAACCAAATCAGTAATGCTGTTAGTGAGGAAGCGGGCAGTATAAAGATTACTTTATTAGTGCAGCACTGTTCTTCTGTCTGTAAAATGTTGACAACCAAACAGTAGCTATGTCTGAGGTGTTAGTTATTCAGTTGTGTCCCGTAGTGCAGATTCAACTTGCAATACAGCTGAATACTGATTACCTGATACAATATCATCTCTGCAATCTTAATGCCTTGAATCATTGATAACACACACACATACACTACACAACACTCCTACCTCCCTCCTCTTTCTCTCTCTTCTCTCCTCTCGTCTTCCTCCTCCTGACACTTTTTTTTGCTTTCCTTTCATTTTACTAAGAAAATTCTACATGTGTTATTATAATGACAAAATCATACTTGTAGAAAAACAGTAGTGACGTACTATCTAACCCATAGGTGGGGGATGAGCGCTCAGTGCAGGATTCAACTTTGCAAACAGCTGAATACTGATCACCTAATACAAATCCTTCAGATTTTTTATAGAGACATCGTTAATAAATAAGACTCTTACAAAGTGCCCAACGCAGACATGCTGGAATGAGCAACATGAACAGCATGTCCGTCATCATCTGCAAGAGACGCGCTGCGCTACTTGGTCACGTCAGGAGGATGGACAACGGGCCGCATTCCCAAAGACCTACTGTAAGCGAATTAGTAGCAGGCAGCCTAACTAGTAGGGAGACCACGCCTGCACTTTAAGAATGTCTGCAAGAAGACATGAAGACAGCCACATCAACACCAACACATGGAGGCTGTTTGCAGAAGACCGAGCAACCTGGCCACCTCCTTGTGAAAAGAGAGGAAAGAAGACGCCACAGAAAAGAGAATCAGAAGCAAGGAGAAACAACAGCAACTCCAGCAAAGCATCACTGTGTTGTTTGCAGTCACTGCCACGAGAGATTGCCATTCAAAATTGGTCTGTTTCAGGCCACTCACACAGTTTGCAGATAGAAAAAAAATGGACACTACGCATCGTCTTTAGTAGATGGAAGGATGCAACAACAATGATAAAAAGTGATTTTGACTCATAAATGATAAATTTACACAATTCCTAAGGGAATGTGTGATGTAAGCAGTTATGTAGTTTCAGTCTAGATAGACAGACACTGAAACTCCATTATAATATGATATCCATTAATTGAACAAAACAAATCAAACCTTTCTTCCTTTTTTATTTTTTTATTTACTTTTTGCACATTTTTTTTCCTTTTTCTTTTCTTTTTTTTTTTTTTTTGGCTCAGTTTTCAATTCTTAATTATAAAAACAAAATCCTTCATCTTCTTTCTTTCTCTTCTTTCTTATCCTCTTCTGTTTGTTTGGGTTTTTTTTTTTTTTTTTTCTTGCTCCTCTTTTTTTCTCTTTCTTCTTCTTCTCTATTTTTATTTTTTTTCTATATCTTTTCTTCCCTACTCTCTCATTTCCTCTCTCTGTCTCATATTTTGTCTCTCTTTTCCTTGTTCTCTCTCTCATTTCCTCTCTCTCACTCTCTAATATTCCTCTCTCTCTCTCTTTCTCTCTCTCTCTCTTTCTCTCCTCTCCTTTTCTCTCTCTCTCATTTCCTCCCTTTCTCACTCTCCTAATAACTCCTCTCTCTTTCTCCTCTCTCTCTCTCTCTCATTTCCTCCCCCTCTCACACTCTAATATCTCTTCTTTTCTCTTCTCTCTCTCATTTACCCTCTCTCACTCTCTTAGTCTAATATCTCTCCTCTCTCTACTCATTTCATCTCTTCCTCACCTCACAACTCCTACACTTTCTTTATTTACCATACACTTTTTTCCTTTTCCCTTCCCTACAACCTTTTACCTTCTCTCTCTCTTTCTCTCTCTCTCTTCTCTCTCTCTCTCTCTCTTTTCTCTCTACAGGCTCAACATGCAAGTCTCCCCCCACACACACACCAAACTACCATCCATTTAAATCCTTCAATAAGCCAAAGAAATTCTCCAACGTGGTCAGCCATTGACCATCCACCTCCTTCTCCTTGACTCACCTTTCTCCTTTCTTACCACTAAATAAACCTCTCCTCTCTCTCTCTCTCTCTCTTCTCTCTCTCTCTCTCTCTCTCTCCCTCTCTCTCTTCAGAGCTTTTGCTTATTGTCTCTCTCTGATGTAGATTTTTACCTATTTCCTCTTTCCTTCTTTTTCTTTCTCTCTTTCTTTCTTTTTCTTTCTCTCTTCTCTTTTTCTTCTCTTCTCTCTCTCCTTTTTTCTCCCTTTCTCTTCTAGACTTTTACTTATTTCTCTCTCTCTCTTTCTCCTCTCTCTCTGTCTCTCTCTCTCTTCTCTCTCTCTCTTCAAAAGAGCTTTTGCTATTGGGTTCTCTCTCGTTGTAGATTTTTACCTATTCCTCTTTCCTTCTTTTTCTTCTCTCTTCTTCTTTTTCTTTCTCTCTTTCTCTTTTTCTTTCTCTCTCTTCCTTTTCCTTTTTCTTCACTTCTCTTCTAGACTTCTACTTATTCTCTCTCTCTTCTCTCTCTCTCTCTCTCTCTCTCTCTCTCTCTCTCTCTCTCTCTCTCTCTCTCTCTGTTCTTA
>CM042165.1:52929683-52997183 GCA_023376005.1 Doryteuthis pealeii | reverse complement strand
TCCTTTGTGGGTGTGGCTGCATTTCATATTGCATTGGCCAGATTAATTTTATTGTCAAGATGGGGTGACAACATATCACTATTTATGATTTTTCAAACATACCTTCTTACTTGGGAATCTACTACTGTTGAGTGATAGTTGGCACTGGTAGGTTAGTAAGCTTTTTTAGTAAGCTCAATCCTAATAGGGTCCCTGTCTTGAGTATGATATCAAACTGCATCTATGGTGAAGTTCCAATTTTGGAATAGCCCTTTATCAACATTACTCCCAGGTCCACTCTGAATCGGAGTGGTAGTACCTGTTAGGGTTCCATCTACAATGAAATTCTAAAGCAAAAAAAAATTGTCTGTTGCTTGTAAACAAACAACCGGGAGTTTACAGTGAAAAGCAAAAGGTGTTCATTTCAAAACAGCTCCCAGCTGGGGTGCTTATTGGTTACTTGGTCCATATATCCTTCTGAATCTGTAACACCAGTATGTTCTGAAGCTTTCCTCAACTCGCTTTTGGCATGTGAGCCAATGCATCTTTTTGTGCATCTGGGCACCTGAACCAAGCCACACATCTGTGTCACTCTTAAGTCATGTTTTGTTTTTTTTTGTATTCTGAAGGATGCAAGTTCAATCCTGACAGGCAGGCAAGACACAACCGGGTACAGCAGTGTTATATATATTTACCAAACCCTCCGGATGAGCAGGGTGCAACACAAGGTCGATTTCTTAAGCAGAGTTTAACAGGTTGGAATTCAGAGTTTTCCTTCTCCTAGAATGGTTACCTAGCCATAGTTAAAGAGCACAATCTGCCCTGCTATTTACCCATAGCTGGAGGGAGAATTGGTTTCATACCTTTCCCAAGGGTATTAGTGCTATGTGAAATGCAAACAGCTTTGTCCAGGAATTAAACTCAAGTTGACGAGTCCATTTCCCACGACTCTAACCATTAGAACATGCACCTCCTACAGCAGTGTTATAGCTCAGTCAGTAGAGCACCCACCTAGGAATCACAAGGTTCCGGGTTCAATACCAGTCCTCACCAACTCAATGCATGAGTAGCACATATTAGGTAATCTGATCTGTGTGATAAAGTGGAGAGCTGACAGTAGGTGTGGCATTCCACCCCAGAAAAAAAATATTTTGTAGACATCCTGTGTGTGTATGTACATGCACTTGTATGTGTTTTGTTAACTCTTAACATCCTGTTAAGAATTTTCCAGAGTCCCATTCCTATAAGGATTTATCAAAAAATGGCTAAAAATGGCCTTTGCATCTAAAGTTACCTGTTATGTCCCTTAAATCAAAACTTCTAAATATTACATTTAAACAAAGGTTATCATTTGGAGTAGATTAGGAAAATGAGTGTGACTTCCAGCCGGGTGGAATGAGGTGGTATAGGATGTTAAGAGTTAAAGACCATAGTCAAAAAAATGTATTTTTTTAATTAACATTTTTGTTTGCGTACAAGCAAATGTATGTCTGGCTTCAATTTGTTTGGACAAATTGCCGTTTGCACTTTTGTTGATAAGCATGGATCACTAGACATTGGTATTTCGACTAATGAATCTACTAATAAATATTTTAGTAGATGTTCTTTGTTAATACATATTTTATTAAAGACCTTAGAGAATAATTCTTTTGTTTTTCTGTTTGTAAAAGAGAACATTAATCTATGATCAATATTGTCAACATTTTGGATCTAATGATTACAATGTCCTGGGTAAGGACGTTAAATTGGCGAAGTTTGAGTTTTGGAGTTCTGAAGCTCTGGGGAGTGTGGAGTACCCCTTCATTGGCATGTCTTGGGTAGGTACATTAATTTGTATCTAATGGTGAAGTTCCAGTTCTGGAGCCCTGGGGAGTATGGAGTTCCCCTTCATTGGCATATCTTGGATAGGTACGTTAATTTGCATCTAATGGTGAAGTTCCAGTTCTGGAGCCCTGGGGAGTATGGAGTTCCCCTTCATTGGCATGTTTTGGGTAGGTACGTTAATTTGCATCTAATGGTGAAGTTCCAGTTCTGGAGCTCTGGGGAGTGTGGAGTACCCCTTCATTGGCATGTCTTGGGTAGGTACATTAATTTGCATCTAATGGTGAAGTTCTAGTTCTGGAGCTCTGGGGAGTATGGAGTTCCCCTTCATTAGCATGTCTTGGGTAGGTACGTTAATTTGCATCTAATGGTGAAGTTCCAGTTCTGGAGCTCTGGGGAGTGTGGAGTACCCCTTCATTGGCGTGTCCTGGGTAAGGAAGTTAAATTGCATCTAATGGTGAAGTTACAGTTCTGGAGCTCTGGGGGAGTGTGGAGTACCCCTTCATTGGCATGTCCTGGGTAGGTACATTAATTTGCATCTAATGGTACAGTTCCAGTTCTGGAGCCCTGGGGTGTATGGAGTTCCCCTTCATTGGCATGTTTTGGGTAGGGCTGTTAAATTGCATCTAATGGTGAAGTTCTAGTTGTGGAGCTCTAGGGGATGTGGTGTACCCCTTCATTGCCATTACTTCCAGGTCCACTCTGACCCAGAGTGGATGTACGTGTTAGGGACCCATCTATAGATTAAACAGAAAAAAAATAAGTTCTAAAAAAATGTGTTAAAAAAACATTAAATACCCAACTAGAATGAATAAAACAAAAATGTCTTCAGCATAAAATAACCCAACAAGGTTTGACATGATGCCGAATCCAACTAACCTTAAAATTAAGGGGAAAAATTCTATAAAGACATCACTCGGCCAGAAATCGCAAGGTCCCTGGTTTGATGCCAGTCCCCGCCAACTTAGCGCATTAGTAGCACAGATCGGCAAAGTGGTGGGGGAGCTGAAGATAGGTGTGATGCTCCACCCCAGCAAAAACAAGAAAATCAATCTCCCTGGTCTAGTGCTAGCAAAAATGGGATATACTCCCTCGCTGTCTGGCTGATAGTGATACCTGCACTAGACCACTCTGCCAATATATCATATTACAGAGCCATAAGTAAAAAGTCCTTGACAAAAAGATAATAAATAATGTATATATAATGTATATTTATTTATGTACTTTCTGTTTGAGTTGTTATTCAGTCCTAAAAGGTTGAGATCATTACATGATTGAATATGTGCAATGAAAGAATGTATTCAACCTTGTTCTATCTGACCTCTCTGTGACGTGACGTACAATTTTTTCTCTCTCATTTTTTTTGGAGGGGGACTTTTTTTATTCTACTGATTTATTTTCATTGAAGAGACAACCATTATAATGTGTATTTTCTTTTTTTGTTTTGTTTTGGTTTTACAAAAAAAAATGTTTTCTTTAGGAAGCCCAATGTGGCTATGTGCGTAATGAGATAGATTGAAAGATATTAAGTAGATAGATTAGCTAGATGGTAAGAATGTAGGTAGATATTTATGTCATGTAGATATTGGAACATAACATACCAATTGCTAACACCTGTCTTTTACTTTAGTCTAATCACTGCATATATATATATATATATATATATATATATATATGAGAAGTAAACAAACAGACGATGTGTTTTGATATGATATTTTAGCCAACAATTTTTGGGAGAAACAAGAAGTCGTACCTAATTTTTGAAAATTAATTAATTGACACAAAGCGGTCTTCCTGTCTATAGCTCTGCTGATGAGGCCTAATAGGCTGAAATGTACATACAGAGATTGATTTTTCTTGATTTGTTTAGCCTTACATTTGAATAGGTATTCTGCCTAATTCATTAATTATCAATTAATTAATTTTCAAAAATTAGGTACGACTTTAATTAAGCACATATTCTCCCAAAAATATATATGTATATATATATATATATATATATATTTATTTATTTATTTATAATTACAAAGTCGGTCCTACCATTGGTTTCTGAATAACACTTTTTCGGTGTTATTCGTCTTCAGAGGCGTTTGACTTTTGAAAAAAATGGACAGTTTTCAAAAGTCAAAAAGTGTTATTCAGAAACCAATGGTAGGAGCGACTTTGTAATTATAAATAAATAAATAAATAAATAAAGCTCTTACATAAGTAATTGAGCCCTCTATAATCAATTCTCCAACAATAATAATAATTTAACCTATATATATATATATATATTGGAGGATATGTGCTTAATTGAAGTCATACCTAATTTTGAAAATTACTTAGTTAATAATTAATGAATTTAGGCAGGCATATATGTCGGCTAAAAGCCATATCAAATAAACACATTGTTTATTTACTTACTCTCATATATATATATATAATATATATATATATATATATATATATATATATATATATAAATTATATATAATTATACTAAACTTATTGGTAAACCCTTGTCGTAAGAAAAAAACCTGGCAAATAGTTTGATAGTAAAAATATACTACCAAACTTCACCTGGGGAAAAAATGAAAAAAAGAAAAGACCAAGAGGGTCGTAGCAACTGAAAATAATTGATTAATACTATAACACTTGGCAAAAAAAAAAAAATGAATGAAATAAATGAAGATCAGAGACTAGATATTGAATATTATGTATACATAGATCTATAACTGTGAATATGACCGAATTTTCAGCCTTTTTCTTTACCAAATGAGTGAGATATCATCATGAATAAAATAAAAACGTCTTCGGCATAAAATAACCCAACATGGTTTGACATGATGCCAAATCCAACCAACCAACCTTAAAATCAAGAGGAAAAATTCTATAAAGACGTCACTCGGCCAGGAATCACAAGGTTCCTGGTTCGAGGCCAGTCCCCACCAGTAGCATAGATTGGACAATCTGATCTGTACGGTAAAGTGAGGGAGTTGAAGGTAGGTGTGGCGCTCCACCCTGGCACAAAAAACAAAACAAAACAATCTCCCTGGTCTAGTACTAGCAAAAAGGGGATAGACTTCCTTGCTGTCCGGCTGATAGTGATACAGACAATAGGTCATCATAATTTTCTTATTATTTGGACCTGCTCTAATGAACTCTACCTATTTTGTATTGGATACATAAACACACACAGACACACACACACGTAGAGAATTTGAAAGATTTGAAACACAAAACAGAATGGACGGTCGCTAGCAACAGCTTCTGTTTCAGAAATCTTCTATTGAAGAGATTTTATCTCGAAATATTAAGAATAAATTACAGGTTAACAAACAACACCATAGTTACCTTATTCTTCTTTACACTTGCATTGTGATAGCCTTCAAAACCAACCAACAAACCAATATAAACACAATGCTTCAAGCAAATTATAAAACACTTTCAACTTTTTAGTATTATTTGTATTATTCAGACTATTGTCCTCATCTTCATTGTTATCTGTACAAAGTTTCAGCTGATGTGCCCTCTAGCCTTCTTCAGGTATTTCTTGTCAGACTCAGGAATGAAGATGAGGACAATAGTCCGAATAATACAAATAATAATAATTATCAAGCCTCATCTCAAAAATTCAGAGAAATAACTGACTTTTTTTTTTGTCTTTCCACTTTTTGATTCCTCGTGTCAAATTGTTTGCAATGTTGACAATCACCAATTTTCATTTGTTTAATTCTGGAACCAAAATTCTATAAAAAAAATGGGGCCACTGATGTTTTGGCAGATTGTTGACGCCAAGCCAAATATTTTGGCATCTGCTGCTCATCTGATGCAACTTCTGTTTCTTTTATTTTTGTAGGTGATGGCCTAGTGCCAAATTACCAAAACTCTTGGATCTTTATCTGTGGAACAAAATCCTAATTGATATATATAGAGATTCACATGTATGTATATATATATATATATATATATATATATATATATATAAAATGTTGTTCTGGTTCCAACGGGAGAAAATGTAATATTTTATAAAAAAAGAAGAAGGTCCGCAAAATGTATCGTTCTCAGAAAAAATGTTTTATTCTTTTTATTTCACATACACAATACGTGTTTCAGATATTCTGGTATCTTCTTCAAGCTTTGATCAATACATATATTCATATACATATATATACACATATACACATATATATATACATAGGTTGTGCGTGTTTCTGTAATTTTTCTGTTATGGTTCTGTTATATATATATATATATATATATATATATATATTACATAGAAGTAATTTTGTTGACAAAATTACTTCCATGCAATCTATACATATATAAAGGGCAGTTGTGTGTATGTATGTCCGGAAGAAACTACAAAAATAAAATAATTAACGATGGATTAAATATAGGTACACATTCACTATCACCAGATCTTGCTTTTTGAGTAAAAATAAGATTTGATTTATATTCATGAAGATAATTAAAAAATAAAATTTAAATGATAACAGCACGGATTTTTTTTTTAAAATTCAATATTTTAAATAGTAGGCATTAATGTTTCTTTTCAGAGTGGCTGAGTCAATGCAGGGTCTTTTTTTTACATAGGAATTTTAATGAGGCATCCCACGAGGATCCAACTCACGATTCAGTAATAATGGATCTGCAGGACCAAGTTACCTTTAAGCGGATCAAGTTACCTTTAAGCACCCATGGGGCGACCAGGATTCAGAAGGACATGTCTTGCTTTGCACCATCAACATCAGGTTGTTTGTTAGGGTTAGGGGTTAGGGTTAGGGTTGGCAGTTAGTTTTATAATTTAAAAAAGAAAATGCGTCTAAAAATCGCCTGGTAACAAACAACCAGATGTTGACGGTGCAAAGTGAAAATTATCCCTCTGAATCCAGGTCGCCCCTGGGGTGCTTAAAGATAACTTGATCCAAAGAATCCACCCTCTACTCAGGCGACGCCGCTTCTAGTAAATATATAATTATATATCTATTCTTATTTTGAGTTAAGGTAGTGTGGACATGGAGTCAACACCTAGTTACTGACAATTTCTTGCCTGAAGATTGTTTAGGCAAGAAACTGTCAGTAACCAGGTGTTGACTCCATGTCAAATATAAATGCTCTATCAATGATATTGAGCACTATCTGCTTAGAAATATAGCACCCATATTATCTACAAAATATATTTATTCTTATATATATATATATGAGAAGTAAATACACAAACGATGTGTTTTGATATGGCTTTTTTTTAGCTGACAATTTTTGGGAGAATATGTGCTTAATTGAAGTCGTACCTAATTTTGAAAATTCATGCCTAATTAATTAATTATTAATTAATTTTCAAAATTAGGTACGACTTCAATTAAGCACATATTCTCCCCCCCACCCCCCAAAAAAATATATATATATGTGTGTGTGTGTGGAGCAAAGGACGGACAACATGCACACCCCATCAGTGAGAATGCTGCAGTTTTTGAAGTGAATAGGTGTTTTTCTGGATGGATTTATATACGCCACACTGACTCGATCAGTGATTAGTGTCAGCATCCTCTTTATATATATATATATATATATATATTATATATATATATAATAGCTCTATCACTGATATTGAGCACTCCACTCATAATACCACAAAAAAATTACTTAAATTTTCTTTGGGGCGTAATACAGATTCTCAAAGATACGTGATTCAAAGTTAACTAACCTGAAAAAACGTAAAAGTTTTTAAATAAAATAACTGGTGCATTATATCTTTCATTCATTAATATATCAACACTGAAATTTTCATTAAATTCGGTTAATTCCCTGATTTTTGGTATTTTTTTTCTGTCGGCGGGATGACATATGATGGTGGAATTTAGGTCCATTAAGTTCGATTTAACCGGTATTATTTCTTACAGGTTTCTAGAAACTGGACAAACGGTTACCGCACAAAATGATGGATTATTTGAATGACGCATTGGAAGAGAAAGGACATTGAAGGGTGGGTGGGGGTTTCAAGGAAGTTTACTATTTTTGTTTAGTTTCTTAATTATTTAAAAAACTTTTCTTTTTTTTTTCACAGTTATATAATATCATCTAATACAAATGATTTACAAACAGATCTATTTGACCTATAGATAGGACCCTAACAGGTACTACCACTCCAGGTCAAAGTTGATCTGGTAGTAATAACAATGAAAGGGTACTCCCCACTCCCCAGAACTGGAGCCTCACTATCAGATGCAGTTTAATGACATACCCAGGACAACCCTTTTTTTTGTGGGGGAGGTTGGGCTCTTACCTCTCTGCAAGGGATACAATCAGCCTATTTTAAGTCCCATTGATAGGGTGGTAGAAGAGAGAGTAGATAACTCTTTTGCTAGATATCAGGTATGACCCCCCCAGAATTCTGCTGAGAATTTTTTCATAGCCCCAAATTACCAAATTCTTCAAGAACGTGATGGACAAGATGAGTTTAGGAATTTCTGTGATGCAACATGCAATTAAGGAGTTCTTGTACACACATAAGCATTCTCAAAATATCTCATTTGTCTTTCTGCATGAAACACTTTTTTGTCTCGTCATTGTGTAACATCAAGTCTCAAATATACATTGACTTTAGAGCCTTTAGTGTTAATTTTTTAGATGCCTTAAAAGTCCGAAATATCAAAATTATTCATATCAAGCCTCATCTCATAAATACAGACAAGATGACTTATTTTTAAGGTAGTTAAAAAAAAACAACATGTAAAACAGAGACCGAGGTTACTGTGACCCAAACATTGTGTTTTTATATACCACAATAAAGATGAGGATAACAGTTGGAAATATCAAAATTATTCATATCAAGCCTCATCTCATAAATATAGACAAGATGACTTATTTTTATGGTAGTTAAAAAAAAACCCACCTAAAACAGGCTGAGGTTACAGTGGCCTGAACATTGTGTTTATACACAATAAAGATGAGGACAACAGTCTGAAATATCAAAATTATTCATATCAAGCCTCATCTCATAAATATAGACAAGATGACTTATTTTTATGGTAGTTAAAAAAAACACCTAAAACAGAGGCCGAGGTTACAGTGGCCTGAACATTGTGTTTATACACAATAAAGATGAGGACAACAGTTGGAAATATCAAAATTATTCATATCAAGCCTCATCTCATAAATATAGATAAGATGACTTATTTTATGGTAGTTAAAAAAAACACCTAAAACAGAGGCCGAGGTTACAGTGGCCTGAACATTGTGTTTATACACAATAAAGATGAGGACAACAGTCGGAAATATCAAAATTATTCATATCAAGCCTCATCTCATAAATACAGACAAGATGACTTATTTTTAAGGTAGCTAAAAAAAACCCACCTAAAACAGAGGCCGAGGTTACAGTGGCCTGAACATTGTGTTTATACACAATAAAGATGAGGACAACAGTCTGAAATATCAAAATTATTCATATCAAGCCTCATCTCATAAATATAGACAAGATGACTTATTTTTATGGTAATTAAAAAAAACCCATCTGAAACAAACCGAGGTTACAGTGGCCTGAACATTGTGTTTATACACAATAAAGATGAGGACAACAGTCTGAAATATCAAAATTATTCATATCAAGATTCATTTCATAAATATAGATGACTTATTTTTATGGTAGTTAAAAAAACTCCACCTAAAACAGAGGCCGAGGTTACAGTGGTCTGAACATTGTGTTTATACACAATAAAGATGAGGACAACAGTCGGAAATATCAAAATTATTCATATCAAGCCTCATCTCATAAATATAGACAAGATGACTTATTTTTATGGTAGTTAAAAAAAACCCATCTGAAACAAACCGAGGTTACAGTGGCCTGAACATTGTGTTTATACACAATAAAGATGAGGACAACCGTTGGAAATATCAAAATTATTCATATCAAGCCTCATCTCATAAATATAGACAAGATGACTTATTTTTAAGGTAGTTAAAAAAACCCACCTAAAACAGAGGCCGAGGTTACAGTGGCCTGAACATTGTGTTTATACACAATAAAGATGAGGACAACCGTTGGAAATATCAAAATTATTCATATCAAGCCTCATCTCATAAATATAGATAAGATGACTTATTTTATGGTAGTTAAAAAAAACACCTAAAACAGAGGCCGAGGTTACAGTGGCCTGAACATTGTGTTTATACACAATAAAGATGAGGACAACAGTTGGAAATATCAAAATTATTCATATCAAGCCTCATCTCATAAATACAGACAAACAAGAAATTTTATAAATATTTTGTTTTTTTATTCACTGTGAACTAAATGACTGCCATGTTTTTCCCAAGAGGATATAAATAGACATTGAAATATCAATGAAATCACATTTTAAGGTTTTAACAAGATCATTTAAAAATGCTGTAATGTTGACGTATTGTTTTTCTTTTGCTCTTTCATCTCGTTTTATTCTCGAGTCGGTTTTGCTTTTGAAAAGCTGGCAAAAATCCCAGGATTGTGTGTCCCTTGTTTGTTTTATAACACAACGGTTCCATTGTTTATTGTTGTAACAAAAATATCCTATGAGTAAAATGATAGTTAAATTTTATGTCTTTCTCACTGATGCAATTGTTTACCTACTGGTGTTTCTTGTTCATAATATTCACAGAGACGTCACGAAAATGAATAGACACCTTTTATTTTCAAATAACAACAATAATGATTCATTGATATTTATGATGTAGACGTAAAAGGTGCTGAAACTTTTTTTTACTATTTCAAGCATTGAAGTTATCAGATCGGCTATCATTTCACTTAGGGTATTCGATTCTGGAACTTTAGGGAGTGTGGAGTATCTCCCAGGTCTGCCCTGACCTGGAGTGGTAGTACCTGTTAGGGTCCCATCTATGGGTTATGGGTTAATGAGAAGAGAATTTTTTTTAAAATTGAGTTTAAAAAAAGAAATTTCAACACCCATCGAGAATGAATAAAACAAAATATCTTCAGCATAAAATAACCAACCAGCGTGGACATCCATTTTTCTCTTAGGATATCCAATCCTGGAGCTCTGGGTGTGTGTGGAGTACCCATTCATTGCCATTATCCAGGTCAACTCTAACCAGAGTGGTAGTACCATCTATAGGTTAGATAAAAAAAAATGTGTTTCTAAAAAATTTGAGTCTGAAAAAAAATTGAATACCCAATAAGAATGAATAAAACAAAACGTCTTCAGCATAAAATAACCCAAAGGGTTGACATGTCGTAAATGAGTGGTAATACCTGTTAGGGTCCTATCTATAGGTTAAATAGATCTGATTTGCACATCGACAAATAACAACCATACTCAACAAAGAATGAATAAAACAAAAACTTTTTCGGCATAAAATAACCAGTTCTTGAGCTCTAGGGACTGTGGAGTAGCTCCCAGATCCACCCTGACCCAGAGTGGTAGTACCTGTAAGGGTCCTATCTATGGGTTAAATAGAAGAAAATGAGTTTAAAAAAAAAAAATTGAGTACCCATTAAGAATAAAACAAATTGTCTTCAGTATAAAATAACCCAACAAGGATTGACATGCCATAAAATTCAACCAAGATATTATGCAATTTGTAAAACTTGCTGCTTAAAAGTTAAAGTAATGAAAACAGTAACGTCCTTTTTTTTAAGCTTAGTAAATATTTATCTTGAACTGTTTACATATCTCTCTCTCTCTCTCTCTCTCTCTCTCTCTCTCTCTCTCTCTCTCTCGTCTCTCTCTCTTTCTCTTCCTCCCCTCCCCACCAAACATAAACATGGATATATGTATTAAAGTTCTATAAAGAATTCCTATTGTTTACTGTTAGAAAATTCACTTGATTTTATCTCTTGTACTTAGCACAAAGAATTCTTGGTTAAATCGAACTTAACGGACCTAAATTCCACCATCGTATGTCACCCCGCCGAAAGAAAGAAAAAAATCAGGGAATTAACCGAATTTAATGAAATTTTCAGTGTTGATATATTAATGAATAAAAGATATAATGCACCAGTTATTTTATTTAAAAACTTTTACATTTTTTCAGGTCAGTTAACTTTGAAGCACGTATCTTTGAGGCATAACACAGATTCTCAAAATTGTTATACATTATTAATACTGTTGGTCTTATCTACATATTAATAACATGCAATTGTATTTATATATACAACAAAATATTGGTTTACAGTGTTAACGGGAAAGCTAATTTGCATATTGATATTAAAAATTTGTGCTTGGTATTATTGATTTCTAAATGTTTGGTTTTATCATAATGAATATGAGCAAAAATCTCAAGGATAAATCTTTAAAAAAATACATTAACAAGAATAAATAACTAATTTTATTCTTGACTTCCTATTTTAACTAAATAGTTAGGAAAATTTAGCAATGAAAGACTGGAGTGATGGAAGAGTAAGACATTCTTTTGATATCTTATTATAATGGAGATTGTGTGTCTTATGTGCTTATTATTGATTTCTAATTGTTTGGTTTTATCTTAATGAAAATGAACAAAAATCTCGAGATAAATCTTGATCTCATCCTAATTAATAAAAACACGTCTTTTCCTTTTTTTTTCTTTTTCAGATAATGAACACGAAAAAATGGTTAGGATTAAAGTCATCTGACAAAAGTTTTCGTCAACAATTGGATGGAATCTTTCACCATGACAAGAAACAGAAGAAGCAAAAAGTAAGTTTATTTTAGTTTAGTTTTTTTAAATTCCACTTTGATACCCCACCCCCCTAAAAGAAAAAAACAAAGGTTGTAATTATTACTCACAAAAAAGATATAAGTATCCGTTTATAACAGCCACCATCCTAGACCGGCCTAGATAGCAGAGGATCAACTAATAGATATAACAGCTCCATGAAGAAAGTAGAAGATGAGATAACAGCCGTAACAGGACTACCCAGAACTATTGAAGAAATACAAGATAAGTACTACATATTACATTTAAAGATGGTATACAAAAATTAGGCAGAAATGACTGCAACTCTAATCACATTTAGAATGTAAATAACACCACAAGACACCCTCATTGGATAAGATGGACTGCTATTGCCTCTCTTATCCAAATAGCCAAATTTTCGGACACGTGTTTGTTGATCTGGGATTCATAAAAATAAGATATGAGCTCAAAACAAAAAGAAAGTCTTGTGTTGTTAATTAAGAACAAAATAATAACAATAGATAATAAGACAGATCCAAATAACAGAAGATCCAACTAAACACCAGCCTAGACAAATCCAGAGATAGATAGATCCAGCCAAGCTAAGATGAAAGATAGATAGATCCAGCCAAGAAAAAGATAGATAAGATCTAAGCTAAGAAGATAGATCCAGCTAAGCTAATAGGATAGATAGCTAAGAAATAAGATGAAAATAGATAGATCGCCCTAAATGATAAGAAAGATAAGATAAAGTAGATAGAAAATAGAAGATGAAGAGACCAGCAAGAAGATAAAAAAGCTAAGAAAAAGAAGATCATGATGGGTATATACTGTATAGGAAGAAAGTAAAAGATGAGGTAACAGCCATAAGAGAGCTACCCATTGAAGAAATACAAGATAAGTTCATGTCATTTTAAGAAGTATGATATACAACAACATCGTCCACTCGAGGAAAAGAAATGTCTCATCCTCTCGTTCCAAGTAGTTAATCCAGTTCAGCAATTATGAAAAAAATGGATTTTGTTGTTGTTAGGATGACAAAAATAGAGTTGCTCCCGTTATCCTTGATAATGTTACTTTGAGTGCATGAAATTGTCTTTGGGGTAGACTTCTCGGTGGCAGGGGAGAGTGTTACCAATTGTGGGGGGTTTGTGGTAGTGGGTTATTTTATTCATTAAGAAAACTCAGCATTAAATGTTTACGTTTAAAATTTAACTTTTGCAATCTTCCAACACATGGTTAAGTCATTTTAGGGTAGAAGCATTCTCTACCCTGTGTAAATAAAACCTTGTTAATTTTCCAAAACCTGGTCTTGCATTATCATTCAGTCTTCCGATTTTATCTGGATGTAAAAACATAACAGTTGTTCAACAGAAATTATTTCAGATCAGGTTGTAAGAAAAGTTCTGTCCACTTTTTTCATACTGATTGGTTTAGCTCAGTTGGTAGAGCATCTGCCGAGGAACCACAAGGTTCCAGGTTCAATACCGGCTCTCACTAACTCAGCGAATGAATATCACAGCTTAGATCTGTGCGATAAAGTGAGGAGCTGATGGTAGGAGTGGCAGTCGACCTCAGATGCAAAAAACAATCTACTTGGCTTAGCACTAGTAAAAAGGGGATAGACTCTATTGTTGTCTGGCTGATACCGACAATAAGTCAATCCACCGACTTTACTATAGTTTGAACAAAATAGGTTGTCTTTAACTGATACAGTATTGGACCACCACCCCCTCAAAAAAAAAAAGAACCCCCAAAAGACTCCCCCCCAAAAAAAAAAAAAAAAAAAAAAGAAAGAAAAAAAACTGCTGACCTAAAAGATGTTATTAAGACAATAGATGAGAGTCCACAATTGCATGTCACAATTTGACCGTTTTTCAAATTCAGACACCATTAGCAAAACTAATCACAAATTAAAATATCAAACTGAAGGAAAAAATTATAGAAAACTTCTTATCTTTTTGGAATTTTCATCTTAGAAAATTATAACCTTTGTCTACAACTAAGGGAAGTTTGACAACAATAATCAAGGAAAATAATCACTTCCTATGTGTGTCTAATTCATTGAAGTTTCATTAAAATTTGTGGCAATAATAAAAAAAACGGTTCAGTTTTTTTTTTCACTGGCTGTTTTTATTTTGTTCAATACTGTATTTAATCATGATCCTAAAAATAATATACTTCTTTTTCTTTCAGAACAGCAGAAAATTAATACATCAATCGATTTGAAAGTTCCTTTGTGGTTGAAAAAACAAAAAAACAAAAAAAGAAAATATTTTCAATGTCATTCACTATGAATTACATATCGGGTCCAATTCATGTGCAGCTACAAAAAAAGATCCCAAGACCTTATGGCAAAGATGTGGTGAGTGAAAGAACTTAGAGCAGGAAGTGGTTTTCTCACTTCAGAAATGGGCATTGCCATCTTAAGAAAGCGCCATCCAAGTAGACTTGATTTGGAGACACTAGAAGCCAAAGTTGTAACAAGGAAAATCCAAATTTGATGAAGCTAAGAAAATATTCAAAAATGGACCCTGCATGACCTCTCCATAGCACATTACTGTTGAAATTCATAGAAGGTGATCAGTATTCAGATGTGTTGCAAGCTGAATCTGTTCTAAGATTGGTAGGGGTTTTTATATAGCAGGTTGGGCTATTCCACTGTGTACCTTGGCCAATCTCATTCACAGGATTCTCATTGGCTGCTGGTTTTAGTGTGGATACTTTTATCCATATATATATTTACCAACCCATCCACACGAGCAGGATGTGACACAAGGTCAATTTCTTAAGCGGAGTTCAACAGGTTTGAATTCAGAGTTTTCCTTCTAGACCGGTTGCCTAACCAAGGTTAAAGAGCCCAGTCTGCCCTACTATTTATCCATAGCTGGAGGGAGAGTACGATTCATACCTTTCCCAAGGGTATTAGCGCTAAGTGAAATGCAATTACCACATCCAGGATTTGAACTCGGGGCGACAAGTCCATTTCCCATGACTTTAACCATTACACCACGCGCCTCCCACCTTTTACTTTTATCCATATATACCAGACATGATTGTGTTCTGATAGTTGGTACAGAGCCTGTATTGGGTTACAGTCTGTCTTCTTTTGTCTGGTGACTGGACGCTAGTCACAGTTTTCCTATGAAAGTGAGTATGGTGTTGATTCTACAATTACCAGAAACATGATGATTGTTGTGAGTCCCTACATTATTGGCGGTTGATTAACTATCGAGAATGATTAAAACAAAATGTCTTCGGCATAGAATAACAAGGGTTGACATGCCGTAAAATCCAACCAACCGATCCAGCTACAGTCATCCTGTTGCAAGGAACCATCCAATTATAAACTTAGTAACTAAACAGTCATGTCTGCCAGAAACTTAGGTGTTTAAAAATGCCCTACATTAATAACCAGAAAAGGATTCCATCTTCATCATGATAATTTCCTCATGCTGGTCAAATGACCAAAGATCAAATGGCGGTGTAGAAAGTTGTTGGGTGATTAGCATCCAACTGTGTTGTGTGCTGTTGGCTTGAACAACAGCAACTAAGCACTATTGACTGGTGCCCATAACAGCTGGTATTTATGGAACTCCATTCATGTATTTGGGGGATTCCATTCCCTGAGTCCTGCTCGTTTTCTGTGGTGTTATGATGCTTGATAAATACTCTGGCATTCTGCAGTAAGCTTGCAACAAGGTAAGATCCGTATTGAGTTACACTTTCCTTGTTGGCTTGTCTTATCAATTTGACAGTAATTGGGATTCTTCTAGCAGTATAATATTTATTCTACAGGAGGGATTTGAGTGGTTGTTTGCCATAAGAGCAATTTAAAGACAGGATCTAAGGTGCTAGGGTTTGACATGACCAGCTGGTTAATCATATCCTTTCCAACCACCCATCTAGCTCAAGTTAGGGCTGTAGTGGAGTGTTGTAGGTCACTGTACCATTTAGTCACCAGGATCCATCCTCATGTAGTGCAGTGGTGCAGGTCACTGTACATTTAGTCACCAGGATCCATCCTCAGGGCTGTAGTGCAGTTGGTGCAGGTCACTGTAGCATTTAGTCACCAGGATCCATCCTCAGGGCTGCAGTGCAATGGTGCAGGTCACTGTACCATTTAGTCACCAGAATCCCATCCTCAGGGCTGTAGTGCAGTGGGTGCAGGTCACTGTACATTTAGTCACCAAGGATCCCATCCTCAGGGCTGTAGGGGTGGTGCAGGTCACTGTACCATTTTAGTCACCGATCCATCCTCAGGGCTGTAGTGCAGTGGTGCAGGTCACTGTACCATTTAGTCACCAGGATCCATCCTCGGGCTGTAGGGCAGTGGTGCGGTCACTGTACCATTTGTCACCAGGGTGGGTGCAGGTCACTGTACCATTTAGGAATCCCATCCTCAGGGTGTAGTGGTGGTGCAGGTCACTGTACATTTAGTCACCAGGATCCATCCTCATGGGGCAGTGGTGCAGGTCACTGTACCATTTAGTCACCAGAATCCCATCCCAGGGCTGTAGTGCAGTGGTGCAGGTCACTGTACATTTAGTCACCAGGATCCCATCCTCAGGGCTGTAGGCAGTGTTGCAGGTGTACATTTAGTGAGGTCACTGTACCATTTAGTCACCAGATCGGGGCAGTGCAGGTCACTGTACATTTAGTCACCAGGATCCCCAGTAGTCGTAGTCTGCAGGTGTTGCTGCAGTGTTGCACTGTACCTTTAGTCATCCCATCCTCCTGTAGTATACGAGGGCTGTTTCACCATCAACAGGGCTGTAGAGTGGTTGCAGGTCACCCATTAGTAACCTGGTCACAGACGCTCAGATCCATCCTCAGTATTAGATGTTGGGACCAACAGCAACCAATGCCCAATCGGGGGGGTCTTACTCTCTGCAGAGGTACAGTTGTCGTATTCTTCAGCACTAAACACCAGAGCAGAGAGGATGGGGAAAATAATTTGTGCACCATGTTCCAACTTGGGTTAATTTAGAAGTTTTACAAAAGATTTTCGGTTACGGTCAAGTCATATTGAAAGCGCAGGTTCCGCTAGATCGCTGAAGTTAAGAATCCAATTCTAGTGTTCCTTCAATCAGAAAATCCTGTTAACAACTGATTCTAGGACAGTTGCAAAAGATCTTTAATACTCAAATGCTTTTCTCAGCTCGTTTCTGATTGGCCATTTTACCAGAAGTACTTGCTGCTGCTGCTATTTGAGAAAGTCTATAAATAAGAGTGGGGATTTGACTTATGTTTTATACACTTCATGTAGTGTAATGGTTAGCAAACTAGATTAGCAGACCATTGTTTGTGAGTTCGATTCTCACTGGGGCGCCCACACTTCTGGCCTTGTGCCGTATCTAAGCTACTTTAGTAAATACTATACTACTTCATGTAGTGTAATGGTTAGCAAACTAAGACCGATAACATTGGCTTGTGTAGTTATGGCTAGCCTTCGATTCTCACTGGGCGCCCAACACTTCTGGCCTTGTGACCGCTTAGTAATGAACTATACCACTTCATGTAGTGTAATGGTTTAGCTAGATTAGCAGACCATTGTTTGTGAGTTCGATTCTCACTGGCACCCCACTTCTGGCCTTGTGCCGTAAAGCTAACTTAGTAAATAATATACCACTTATATCCCAAGAATACATCATGGCTTCATTTCAATCTACCAAAACAATTAATGGCATGAAATAGTAATTGAAAAACTTACGAAACAACATTGAATTTGGTGATAAAAACAATGTCATTTTGCTGCATGATAATCATTGAACTTTGTCTTATAAAAATTACGTAACGAAAATGAAAATTGAAATGGAAACTTAGTGCTTTTTCGTCTAACCTTCTCTTCTTTGGATTTCTATTTTTTTCAACATCTAAACCAATTCCACAAAGAAAGGAAATTAACGATTTTCTACCAAAATAGAAAAAAAAGAATTTAAACAATTGCATGTAAAGTGGATTCATTTTCTGGAGAAAAAACCATTTTTTGCTTACAAATCTTTAGAAAAAAAAATTTCGTAAGATGAACCAACAGAAAGACTACAGAAAATTTGACACAGTAAAGGACAAAACAAAATGAATCGAGAAAGAGAGAAAAAAGGGGGGGGGTGATAACAGTTTCAATTACCTGACTCAGTTGGGGGGTAATCTCAAAAGCTTACTAAGCTGGGAGTTTGTATCTAATTCTTTCTAATTTACAAAGACCAGGTTCTAAAGGAAGTGATTATGGCTTCCAAATAAGCTATTGGAAACTAGAAACTAGCGTAATCAATTATAGTGAACACATTGATGTTGACACATTTCGGAATTATCATTTTGATTGAATTGAATAATTTTTTCCCTGAAAATTTAAATTTTTTTTAAATAAATTGGGTGATTTTGTTATCGAACAGCCTGATTTATTTTGGATTTTTTTTAAAAGTCTTAATAACTTTCTTTTTTTTTCTCAATTTCAGAATAAGAAGAAACAAGATAATGATTTTCCCCGAGCAAGAAGATGAAAGAAATCGTTGGCAGCCGACTCCCCGAATTCGGCAAGAAAAGTATGGTCCACATGCCTTCTTCTAAAAAGACTCACCCTTTTTATATCCGTTCCATCTCCTGTGGATGACCACTCCCTAACCAACACCGCAAAAATCTTAGCCAGCAACAATAGAGATCAACAACCATGCCAACCTTCTGCGACGGACTTGTCGTTTTCTTATCCGATTCATCCGCCTCATTTCCACGTCAGCCGCTCAACGATCTGCAGCAATATTGGGTAGCAATTCAAAAAAGAACTATATGTTGACGACAAAACGACTTGCCAGGAGTCAATACATCTCAATCAATTCAGACTATGTGAACCGTCCAAAGTTTAGGCGACCTAATGGTGATCTTGGTTTTACGCTACAAGAGGCTCCACCAATCGCTGAACACAATATAACTCTTCAACATCGAACATTTCTTCGGGTTCTCCACAAAACCTCACAAACGGGTCGAGCAGAACGAACCTGCGTCAATCAAGCGTCGAGGACCGCTGGCGTCTTTTACACCAGCCGATATGAGAAAATCTCGACTAAACCCCAGACAGACACTCAAAGAGCTTCGACTCGGTCCACAAGTTCCCACCACCCACCCTAAGCTTTCATCCGGCAGTTTGTCACAACGGAATCGTACCAAAACGGTACGCATGTCCGGGCAGAAACGGATCTCAACTTTCTCTCCCACAGGGCACATTTCATTCCATAATATCCAGGTCTCAACAACATTTGCATCTATCATCAAACAACAAAACAAACAACAGAACACATTTTTGATGCAAACACCGAAAAGACAGTCTCTGAAACCACCACACCACACCAGCAGCAGAGCACCAAACAGCACCAGCAGCCAGCAGCAGAAAATGGCAACCACATTGGTGCAAATCAATTGGCATAAAAAAGTCCCAAAACCATCTGGGATCCATGTTTCGAATTCAAACGTCAGTACAGTCCCACCAACAACAGGCCCACGTTCACCATCAATCTTAGTGTGTCCCGCAAAACCAGCCCGACCAAACCGATCTGTGAAGTAACGTTATCGATCAGCATCGCAAGTTTTGGATAAGCACGGACCTGCAATTAATAGATGAAGCCTCGACGGAGCCTGCCTCGTGTACCGAGTGAAACATCGACGAGCAAAAACGTCGCAACATTCACTGAATTGATGAAGCAACGGATTTTTGCTTTGCAATTACAAGCCCGTTTCAAAAACAGCGGCAACCGCGACACACCCTCTCGACTACGACGGTCTCATCTCTGCTCTCCTCTCCCAAAGAATCGATACAATGACAAACAGCTCGGATAGCCTAAAAGTTTCAACCAATTGAAAGCGCTGCCGATGTTGGAGTTCCCAGAGTCTGAAAGACTGTCTGCCCGCGCCGGATCAGCAACGATAAAAAGTTTCAAGCGAATGGAAACAATAATTCCCTGTGATTTGCAACGAAGAAGCAGTGTCAGCTGTCAACAGCAAACGGAGGTCCACAGCAGTTACTATGGATTCTGGTTATAGCAACCATGAACTGAGCGTAGAATTTATCTGCCGCGGCCAGGTTCAAGCCCACCCTCAATTCAAAACAGGCCCGGAGACGGGATAAAAAACTTCTCAAAAACCCGGAAGTTGGATTGTTGATTGTCTACGTGTAAATACCCCCCTCGGCACGGGTGAGGGTTTAACCAATATCCAAATTCTGGCACCCGTTTCAAGGTGAAACAAGTCCAGGAGTATTCGAACCCTTACATCCGCCCAGAGGGACCTCCTTACGTAGTAATCAGCCGCTGGGAACCGCAAAAGCTGTCTACGCAGAATCCTGCACTTCAGATCTTCCCAGGAAGATCGAGATCCAAATTCTAATAAAATCTTTCAATTCCGTAGTAATCTAAATAATAAATAATAACAATGAAGACACACGGAATTTTTCTTCCGCCACAAATCGATGTCGAATCCGAACAATTCAGGAAATTCAAATTCGACTATCCCTGTCGTCTGACTGTTTTACTAATCCACCCTGCCACCAACTGTTACAAGCTATACACTCTCTACCCCACCGAATTAGGGGGTGCCACTCAGTCCTGCCTTAATGGATTATATCATTCTTGAAAAGACGATTGTAAAGCTGCCTGATGTCAGGGGGCTGGGCGTTTAGCAGTGGCAGCGTGGAAACTTGAGCTCCTAGTGCAGGGAGCAAGAGCGTACCCCAAGGGAAGTACATGAAAATGGGAAGGTTTCTGGCAGTGCGTTTCCGTCCAGTGCGTTCTGGCCAGGTTTACTTAACCGTGTGCCAAGTCATGCAATGACAGGGATTGTGTTTAAAGTCTAACCGCCTTTCCGCGCCCCCCCATTGGCGTTGTCAGCAATTGATAGATTGGAGATCTTGTGGTGGAGGTAAGTTTCTACATTCTTTCCATTTTGATTTTGGTAATCTGAACATTAGCTGCATAAATGAGAGTTATCTCCCTTGTTTGTTTCAACTTTGAGGAAGCCTTTAATATTTTGGGTCGGCCATTTTCATTTCTCCGTAACCAAAATATCCAATAAAAATGTGTTCTTAATTGTGCTTGCCATTATTTGAAATGAACTTATTGTTATTAAGAACACATTTTACTGATGTTTTTGTGTCTAACCATGCCAGTTGTAATTGACTTCGAACAAATTCGTAATTTTCAGTGTGATTTATAGGTGAATGAAAAACATGGCTGACGAAAACATAAGGCTTTCTCAAAGTGGAAACAAAACAAGGGAGGTTACTCTTATTTATGTAGCTAATGTTCAGATTAAACTCTGATTTTTTTTGGGGGAAAGACAAGATTTTTTAAATATGAAAAATATTATATTTACCAAACTCCTCCAACCCCACGAGTAGGATGCGACATAAAGTTTTATTAAGCATAATTTTTTTACACTGAAATATAATTGTGATATTGCTTTGCATTCTTGTGTATTTGAGCAGTATAAATATTTGTGTTGTATATATATATCACTATAATATATAAATATATATATATATATTATATAAGAAAAAGCTATCGAATTTTATGCGATACATGCGTTTGTAAGTGCCTTCAGTAAAAATTTAATATATACCTTTAACTTCAGCCACGTTTCTAAATAAACAACAACAATCCAAAAATCTTATTCCATTCGCCGAAGGGCATACGGTCTGTTGTTGTTATTATTCTCTCAAAACGCCCCTTACATATTATGGTGAGGCTGTACGTATCAATTTGACAAGCTTATTTACGCTAGGGATTGTTAGCTGTGTTACTGTGGTCGAGGCGATAATAGTGGTTCACTATGCTCGCTGAGGTTCACGGTTTTCGATTTCTGTCGGAGGGAAATCGTTAAGTATAATTCGCTGATGAGACTTAATAAAGTTTGAAACAGTCTGTACGACTTCTAACCAGCCGAGCGATCTTTGCCGGATTTTAACACTTTGTCCAATTTCATTTTCCTATAAGAAAAAGTATCGAATTTTATGCGATACATCGTTTGGGTAAGTGCCTTCAAGTAAAAATTTAATATTATAATATATAAAGGTTTTTTTCTTATGTAAATCTTTGAAAGCATTGGTGGTTGTATGTGTAATATAAAGATTTTTTGAGGCAATTTACAATGCAATATGTGTTTGAAAATTATATTTATTTAAACTTCTAAAACATTTAATTCAACTTCTTAAAACAACAGATGCAATTACAATATGCGTGGAATAAGTACTATAAAAAAAAACCTAGTACTTTCAATAACTCTGATGATGGGAATTTTTATTTTTCCGAAAAATTTTAGATTTTAAAAAAAAGAAAAGTTTAATAAATTAATTTTCAACACATATTGCATTGTAATTTGCCTTCCAAAAATCTTTACTATTAATATATATCTTATATATATTATATAATATATCAACACACACACACACAATATCTACAGTGGTGTTGATATATTTAATATATTAATAATATATTTACAATATATTATTTAATATATTCTGCTTTCTCTAAAGGCTGGTATGTCAATAGAATCTATCATGGACAATTCATAGCAACTCCCAGGAACAAACAATGTTGTCTTTTTGCATCTGTAATAAAGTCTGTAAAGTCAGCTCTGGTCTTAAGAAAGACATAAGGTGGTGCATAAGCTATAAATTTTATCATTGATCCATCTGATACAACAGAAAGACGTCCTTCTTATGTCCGTTTTTGCATCAAACTTTGTAGATTGCAGTGGGGTTTGGATGAGTCATTTGAGGGCTTCATGAGAGGAAAGGTTTGGTGGTGGGGTTATTAGGATTGTAAGGGATGCGGACCTGTATAAGATTATGCATTGCTATATATATATATAATATTATAGAGAGAGACGAGATAGAGATAGAGATAGATAGGATAGACTAGATATAAATCTCCCATAAATAAGTACAATTCCAACCCAATTTATTATAAAAGTTGATTTTTCTTCTAATGCAAAGATACAGGATTTTATTCTGATGAAACACTATACAATCAGACTCTGGCTAGTATTTGTGTGTGTGTTGTGTGTGTGTATTAACAATATTTATTTTGCTATTTTATAAATAACATAGTGGTCATATTTGGTTTATATTGAGCATGATAATATATAATAATGTTCAGGGATAGTGGTAGACACAGGGTCAACCTTTTCTGGATGAAATAAATTTATTCTATCAAATGACGAATTGTTAAGTTTTTTTTTTCTTTGAAAGTTAAATATTAGCTCTGTCATATAATTAGTTTATAGTTATTATACATTGAGCTCTCTATTTTTTTAGGGTTTTATACAAAAATCCTTGGTATGAATCTATAAGGTTTGCAAACCTACAAGAGCATTCGTATGGATGTACAGTTAGATTTCAATGATCCCAAAATAGAATCATCCCTGTCTTACCAATCCATCTTGGAATTATCTTTATAACATATAAATATATATATATATATCATATATATAACCACACCAACTCCTCTGCACGAGCGGATGTGAACAAGTCAATTTCTTAAGCCGGAGTTTAACAGTTTGGAATTCAGTTTCCTTCTCCCCCTGAACTGGTTACCTAGCATGGTTAAAGAGCCACGGTTGTCTGCCCTGCTATTTACCCATAGCTGAAGGGAGAATTGGTTTCAAACCCTGTTAACTCCGCTTAAGAATGTTGACCTTGTGTCGCATCCTGCCTCGTGCAGAGGATTGGTGTGTGTAATATATAATAATTATATATATATATTATATGTTATAAGATAAATCCAAAGTGGTGTGATTCTATTTATCATTGAAATCTAACTGTACATCATACTGAATTTCTTGTAGGTGCAAACCTTTATAGATTCCATACAAGGTTTTTATAAAATTAAAACGAGGCTAATGTATAATAATCATACAAACTAATTTAATATACAGAGCTATATTTTAACTTCCAAGAACAGAAAAATATAGATAAACATTTGAGTATGAATAAATTATTTCATCCAGAAAGTTGACTGCTCTCTACACTACTCCTGAATTTATATATATATGCTCAATAACCAATATTGAACACTTTTTAATTTATAAAATATAGCAAATAATATTGTTAATTCCAACAACAAACCCTACAACCAAATCTAGCAGAGCTTGATCTCGTATAGTGTTTTCATTCGAATAAAATCCTGCTTATCTTTTGCTTAGAAGAAATCAACTTTTTATAATAAAATTGGGGTTGGAATGTAACTTCATTTATGGGAGAATTTTTAATATCTTATCTAATCTATCCTTCTCTCTATCTCTATCTCTCGTCTCTCTATATATATATTTAATATATACGCACTGGCATAAACTTTACAGGTCACTGCCATCCCTTTACAATCCCAATACCCCACCAACCAGAAAACTTTCCTTCATAGCCCTTCAATGATCATCAACCACTGCAGATTACAAGTTTGTGCAAAAACGACATAAGAAGGACGTCTTTCCTGTTGTATCAGATGGATTTCGATGATACAAATTTGTGCCTTATGGAGCCACTATGTCTCTAAGACCAGAAAGCTGTTACAGCTTTATTAACAGATTGCAAGACACTTTTTGTTCTGGAGTTTGCATGAATTGTCCCCATGATGAGATTTCCTAGGATTGAAACATATCCAGCCGGTAGAAAGCAGAATATATTAAATAATATATTGTAAATATTTATTTATATAATTAAAATATATCAACAACTGTATATTGTGTGTGTGGTGTGTGTGTATAATATATATATATATATAGTATATCTACTAATTAAAGTTTTTGAAGGCAAATTTACAATGCAATATGTGTTGAAAAATTATATTTTATTTTTAACTTTTCTTTTTTTTTAAATCTAAATATTTTTCGGAAAATAAAAATTCAATCATCAGAGTTATTGGAAAGTACTAGGTGTTTTTTTTATGTACTTTATCCACGGCGATACTTGTAATCCATCTGTTTGTTTTAAGAAGTTGAATAAATTTGTTTTTAAGAAGTTAATAAATATAATTTTTCAACACATTAATTGCATTGTAAAATTGCCTTCAAAAACTTTATATTACACATACAAACAATGCTTTCAAAGATATATAAAAAAACCTTTATATATATATATATTAAATTTTTAACTTGAAGGCACTTACAACGCATGTATCGCATAAAATTGATACTTTTTTCTTATAGAAAAAGAGAAATTGACAAGTGTAATCCCGGCAAAAGGATCGCTCGGTGTGTAGAATGTCAGTACAGACTGTTTTTCACTTTATAGTCTTCATAGCGACATATACTACGATTTCCCTCCGACAGAAAATCGAAACCGGGACCTAGCGATGCATAGTGAACCACTATATCGCTCGACACAGTACACAGCTTAACAATCCTTAGCGAAATTAGCTTGTAATGATACTACACCGCCTCTACCATAATAGTAAGGGGGTTTTTTGAGAGAATAATAACAAACAAACAGACGTCATGCCCTTCGGCGAATGGATTAAGATTTTTTGGATGTTTTGTTTTATTTTAGAAAACGTTGCTGAAAATAAGTATAATATTAAATTTTTACTGAAAAGGCACTTACAACGCCATGTATCGCAATAAAAATTCGATACTTTTTTCTTTTATTATATATTATTATATTATATATATATTATATATTATATACACACACAATATTTACTACTGCTCAAATACACAGAAAATGCAAAGCAATAATCCAATATATTTCAGTTTAAAAATTTATGCTTAATAACATTAAATGTCGCATCTACTCGTGTGAGGAGTTGGTAATATTATATATTCCATATTAAATTGTCTTCCAAAAAATCAGAGGTAATCTTGACATTAAGCTAAATAATAAGAGTAACCTCCTTGGTTTGTTTCACTTTTGAGGAAGCCTTATGTTTTCGTCAAGCCATTTTTCCATTTCACCATAAATCTACACTGAAAAATACGAATTTGTTTTTCGAATCAATACAACGTGCATGTCTTTAACACAAAAACATCATAAAACTGTGTTCTTAATAAAATTAAGTTCATTTCAATATGTTGGCAGCCATTAAGAACTTTTTTTTATGATATTTATTTGTGTTAAGCGGAGAATGAAAATGGCCGACAAAAATATAAGGCTTCTCAAGTGAAACAACAAAGGGGAGATAACTCTCATTTATGCAGTTTAATGTTCAGATTACCAAAATCAAATTGAAAGAATGTAGAAAACTTACCTCACCACAAGATCTCCATCTTCAATTGCTGACAACGCAATGGGTGGGGCGAAAGGCGGTTAGACTTAAACACAATCCCTGTCATGCATACTTGGCACACGTTAAGTAAACCTGAGCCAGAACCGCACTGGACGGAACGCACTGCCAGGACCTCCCATTTTCATGTACTTCCCTTGGGGTACGCTCTTGCTCCCTGCACTAGAGTCAAGTTTCCAACGCTGCCCACTGCTAACCCCGCCCCCTGACATCATTGGCAGCTGTACAATCTTCTTTTCAAGAATGATATAATCATTAAGGCAGGACTTGAGGGTGGCACCCCCTAATTTCGGTGGGGTAGAGAGTGTATAGCTGTAACAGTTGGTGCAGGGTGGCATTAGTTAAACAGTCAGACGACAGGGATATCGAATTGGAATTTCCTGAATTGTTCGGATTCGACATCGATTTGGCGGAAGAAATTCCGTGTTCTTCATTGTTATTATTATTATTTAGATTACTACTGGAATTGAAAGACTTTATAGAATTTTGGATCTCGATCTTCCTGGAAGATCTTGAGTGCAGATTCTGCGTAGACAGGCTTTTGGTTTCCCAGCGGCTGATACTACGTAAGGAGGTCCCGTCTGGGCGGATGTAAGGGTCGAATACTCCTGGACTTGTTTCACCTTGACGGTGCCAGAATTTGGATATTGGTAACCCTTCACCCGTCCGAGGGTATTTACACGTAGACAATCAACAGATCCAAACTCTCGGTTTTTGAGAGTTTTTTATCCGTCTCCGGCCTGTTTTGATTGAGGGTGGGCTTGAACCTGGCCGGCGGCAGATAAAGTTCTACCTCAGTGTCGATGGTGCTATAACCAGAATCCATAGTACTGCTGTGGGACCTCCGGTTTGCCTGTTGACAGCTGACACTGCTCTCGTTGCAAATCACAGGAATTATTTGTTTCCATTCGCTGAAACTTTTTATCTTGCTGATCGTCGCGGCATGACAGGTCTTGTAGACTCTGGAACTTCCAGACATCGCAGCGCTTTTCAATTGGTTTGAACTTTAGGCTATCCGAGCTGTTGTCATTGCTATCGATCTCGTTGAGAGAAGAGCAGAGATGAGACCTCGTAGTCGAGAGGTGTGTCTGCGTTGCCGCTGTTGTTTGAACTGGCTGTACTGCAAAGCAAAATCCGTTGCTTCATCAATTCAGTGAATTTGCGACGTTTCTCGTCGATGTTTTCACTCGGTACACGAGGCAGGCTCCGTCGAGGCTTCATCTTATTAATGCAGTCCGTGCTTCCAAACTTGCGATGCCTGATCGATAACGTTACTCTCACAGATCGGTTTTGGTCGGTCTGGTTTTTGCGGACACACTAAGATTGATGGTGAACGTGGGCCTGTTGTTGGTGGGACTGTACTTTGACGTTTGAATTCGAAAACATGGATCCCAGATGGTTTTGGGACTTTTGATGCCAATTGATTTGGCACCAAATGTGGTTGCCATTTTCTGCTGCTGCTGCTGGTGCTGTTGGTGCTGCTGCTGCTGCTGGTGGTGGTGGTGGTGGTTTTGCAGAGACTGTCTTTTCGGTGTTTGCATCAAATAGTGTTCTTGTTTGTTGTTGTTGTTGATGATGATGCAAATGTTGTTGAGACCTGGATATTATGGGATTGAGTGCCCTGTGTGGAGAGAAAGTTGAGATCCGTTCTGCCGGACATGCGTACCGTTTTGGTACGATTCCGGTTGACAACTGCCGGGATGAAGCTTAGGGTGGGGTGGGTGGGAACTTGTGACCGAGTGCGAAGCTCTTTGAGGTGTCTGTTCTGGGTTTAGTCGAGATTTCTCATATCGGGTGGTGTAAAGACCGCCAGCGGTTCCTCGACGCTGATTGACGTAGGTTCGTTCTGCTCGACCCGTTTGTGAGGGTTTTTGTGGAGGAACCCGAAGAAAATGTTCGATGTTGAAGAGTTATATGTGTTCAAGCGATTGGTGGGAGCCTCTTGGTAGTGTAAAACCAAGATCACCAGTTAGGGTCGCCTAAGACTTTGGGAGCGGTTCACATAGTCTGAATTCTGATTGAGATTGTATTGACTCCTGGCAAGTCGTTTTCGTCGTCAACATAGTAGTCTTTTTTGAATTGCTATCGCCAAATATGTGCTGCAGATCGTTGAGCGGCTGACGTGTGAAATGAGGCGGATGAAATCGGATAAGAAACGACAAGTCCGTCGCAGAAGGTTGGCATGGTTGTTGATCTCTATTTGTTGCTGGCTAAGATTTTTGCGGTTGTTGGTAGGGGAGTGGTCATCACAGGAGATGGAACGGGATATAAAAGGGTGAGTCTTTTTAGAAGAAGGCATGTGGACCATACTGTTCTCTTTGCCGAATTCGGGGAGTCGGCTGCCAACGATTTTCTGTTCATCTTCTTGCTCGGGGGAAGATCCATTATCCTTTGTTTCTATCTTATTCTGAAATTTGAGAAAAAAAAAAGAAGTTATTTACAGAACGTTTTTAAAAAAATCCAAATAAATCAGGCTGTTTTCGATACAAAATCACCAAATTTGATTTAAAAATAAAATTTTCAGGGGGAAAAATTATGTCTGTCAAGACTCAAAATGATAATTCCGAAATGTGGTCAACATCAATGTGTTTCACTATAATTGAATTAACGCAGTTCTAATGTATTCAAGCTAGCATATTTTGGAAGCGCTATACATTCACTTCCTTTAGACCTGGTCTTTGTAAATAAAAGAATTCAGATACACTCCACCTTGTAGAGTCTTTTGAGAATTACCCCCAACTGAGTCAGGGTAATTGAAACTGTTATCACCCCCCCTTTTTTTTCTCTCTTTCTCGATTCATTTTGTTTTGTCCTTTATACTGTGTCCAAATTTTTTCTGTAGTCTTCCTGTTGTTCATCTTAAAAGAAATTTTTTTTTCTGAAGATTTTGTAAGCAAAAAGATGTTTGCTTCAGAAAAATGAATCCACTTATTACATGCAATTGTAAAATTCTTTTTTTTTTATTTTGGTAGAAAATCGTTAATTTTTCCTTCTTTGTGGAATTGGTTTAGATGTTTGAAAAGATAGACAATCCAAAGAAGAAGAAGGTTAGACGAAAGACTGCAGTTTTCCCATTTTCATTTTCATTTCTCGTTTACGTAATTTTTAACTAAGACAAAGTCAATGATTATCATGGCAACAAAATGACATTGGTTTTTATCCCAAATTCCAATGTTGTTTCATTAAGTTTCAAAATGTACTATTTCATTGCATTAATTGTTTTTTGGTAGATTGGAATGAAGCCATGAGTGTATTCTTGATATAAAAGTGGTATAAGTTTTTACTTAAGTGGTCAGCTAGATACGGCACAAGGCGAAGAAGTGCTGGGGGTGCCAAGTGAGAATCGGAACTCACAGAACAAGGTGGTCTGCTAACAAGTTTTGCTTAACCATACACTACATGAAGTGGTAAGTTATTTACTAGCTTAGGCTTAGAATTTGGCAACAAAAGGTCCAGAAGTGGTGGGGCGCCCAGTGAAGAATCGACTCACAAACAATGGTCTGCTAAATCTAAGTTTTGCTAGCCATTAGACTACATGAAGTTGGTAATAGTTATTTACTAGAGGCTTTGCTGTAGATTGTGGACAAGGCAGAAAGGTGTGGGGCCCCAGTGAGAATCGAACTCACAAACAATGTCTTGCTAATCTAGTTTGCTACCATTAACTACATGAAGTAGTATAAGGTTATTATACTAAAGGTTATAAAGGCTTTAAGATACGGCACAAAGGCCAGAAGTGTGAGGCGCCCAGTGAGAATGAACTCACTAACAATGGTCTGCTAATCTAGCTTGCTAACCATTACACTACATGAGGTGGTAAGAAACATAAGTCCAAATCAACCACTCTTATTTTATAGACTTTCTCAGATATATGCAGCGCAGCGCACTCTGGTAAATGGGCCATAGAAACAGAAGCCTGGAAAAGCATTTGATATTAAATTTGGCAACTGTCCTATGAATCAGTTGTTAACCAGGATTTTCTGATTGAAGGGACACTAGAATTGGATTCTTAACTTCAGCGATCTAGCAGGAAACCAGGCCGTTTTCGCGAAATGAGCTTGACCGTGAGCCCGAAAATGCATTATTGTAAATACTATCTGAAACTAACCCAAGTTGGAAACATGGTTGCACAAATTATTTTTCCCCAGCCTCTCTGCTCTGGTGTTGTGCTAGTTCTGAAGAATACGACAACGGTTAGTCTATGGACTCTGGAATGGACAGATGTAAAGAGCGTCCCTATTGGGGATGGTGTTTGGCTGTTGGTCCCAAACCCGTAATACCTGAGGAATGGGATCTGGTGGCTGAGCAGTCTGTTGACCAGGATTCTCGAGAATTGTGTACAGTTGACCTGGCAACCTACTGCCCTAAAGCCCTGAGGATCGGATCCTGGTGACTAAATGGTACAGTGACCTGCGACCACTGCTCGCTACAGCCCTGAGGATCGGATTCCTGTTAGTGACCTAAATGGTACAGTGACCTGCACCACTGCCCTCAAGCCCTTGAGGATGGGATACCTGGTGCAACTAAAATGGTACCAGTGACCTGCAACACTGCCCTACAAGCCCTGAGGATGGGATTCCTGGTGACAAATGGTATCAGTGACCTGCGACCAAGTCATCGGCGAGCTACAGCCCTGAGGAGGGATGTCTGGTGGACTAAATGTAACAGTGGACCTGCACCACTGGCCTTCTACACAGCCTGAGGATGGGTCCGTGACTAATGGGCTAGCTGAACTGCACCACTGCACTACAGCCTGAGGATGGGATTTCTGGTGACCTAATGGTCAAGTGACCTGCACCACTGGCCCTACAGCCTCTGAGGATCGGATCCCTGGGTGACTAAAATGGTACCAGTGACTGCCACTACTGCCTAGGCTTACAGCCCCTGAGGACGATCCTGTGACTATGTGTACAGTGACCTACACCACTGCCCTACAGCCCTGAAGATTCGGATCCCTGGTGACTAAATGGTACAGTGACCTGCATCAACTATGCCCCTAACAGGCCCTGAAAGGAGTGAGAGGTGACTAAATGCTACAGTGACGCACCACTGCAATACAGCCCTGAGGATGGGAATTCATGGTGAACAAAAATGGTACGAGTGACCTGCACACTGCCCTACATGCCCTTGAGGATGGGAGCTGGGTGACCTAAATGCTACAGTTGACCTGCACCACTTGCACTACAGCCCTGAGGATGGGATTCTGGTGACTTAAAAATGGTACAGTGACCTGACCAACTGCCTGAGGATGGGATCCTGGTGACTAAAGGTACTGACCTGCACCACTGCCCTACAGCCTGAGGAAGGATCCTGGTGACTTAAATTGCTACAGTGTACCTGCGACCACTTGCCACTACAGCCCTGAGGATGGGATTCTGGCTTGACTAGAATGGTACCGTGACTGCACCATGGCCCTACAGCCCTGAGGATGGGAGCCTGGTGACTAAATGGTACAGTGACCTGCACCCTGCACTACAGCCCTGAGCGATGGGATTCGGTGACTAAATGGTACAAGTGACCTGCGACCACTCCCTACCGCTGAGGATGGATCCTGGGTGACTAAATGCTACAAGTGACCTGCACCACTGCACTACAGCCCTGAGATGGGATCATGGTGACTAAATGGGTACAGTGACCTGCACCCTGCACTAACAGCCCTTGAGGATGGAATCCTGGTGACTAAATGGTAACAGTGACCTACAACTGCATCCACTACAGCCTAAGCTTGAGCTAGATGGGTGGTTGGAAACAAGGATATGATTATACCAGCTGGTCATAGTCAAAACCCTAGCTACCTTAGATCCTGTCTTTAGATTGCTCTTATGGCAAAACCCACTCAAATCCCTCCTGGTAGAATAAAAATTTATACTGGCTAGAAAATCCCAATTACTGTCAAAATTATAAGACAAGCCACAAGGAAGTATAGACTCAATAAACTGAATCCTTACCTTGTTGCGAAGCTTACTGCAGAAATGCCAGAGTATTTATCAGAGCATCATAACACCACAGAAAACCGAGCAGGACTCAGGGAATGGAAATCCCCCAAATACATAATGGAGTTCCATAAATACCAGCTGTTATGGGGCACCAGTTCAAGTTAGTGCTTAGTTGCTTTGTTCAAACCATACAGCACCAACCAGTTGGATGCTAATCACCNTATATATATAATTATTATACTACGCTGACGGCGCCAACTCAAGCGTAATGCACCGCTCTTCTAAGAATGAGCACTATGTGCCGCCTTACAACAACGATTGTGTGTATTAAAACAGTTAAAATCCCTTCCCGATTTGTAAGTGAACAGCCTAAATGTTTAAGTGCCGGACTGCACCCAACGCATCGGATTTCAAATTCCGGTGTAGGTAGCTACAAAATGTTCTCAGCCACATGAGAGATGATAAGTCGAACATGTGTCTGTGGAGACCTATATATATATTATATACTAATATATATATGAGATTAAGCAAATAACATGGATTGTTTATTGATATGGCTTTTAGCCACATATATGCCTGCCTAAATTTATTAATTATTACTAAGTAATTTTTTCAAATTCAGTAACTTCAATTAAGCCATATATCCTCATCTTATATAATTTATTTATAATAATATAATATTACATATATATTTTTGCGAGAATATGTATGCTTAATTAGTCGAACTTAATTTTTTGAAATTATATTGAGTATTAATGATTAGAGGCGAATACTATTCAATGTAGGCTAAGACAATCGAAAATCATCTCTGTATCTACATTCACTTTGCCTCATCGCAAGAGCTTAGCAGGAAGACCGTTGCAATTAATTATTTCAAAAATTAGGTACGACTTAATTAAAGCACTATTTTCTCCCAAATTGATGGCTAAAATTATATCAAAAACGTTGTTTTTTCTCATATATATATATATATGTTTATATATATATGTATATTATGCAGTGCATTAGACTAAAGTAAAACGCATAAATTGGTTATGTATGTTCCAATATCTACATGACATAATATCTACCTACATTCTACTCTACTAATCTATCAGCTAATATCTTTCATCATCTCATTACGCACCATAGCCACTATGAGGCTTAACCTAAAGAAAACATTTTTTTTGTAAACCAAAACAAAAAAAGAAAATACACATTTATGTTTCATCTTCATGAAAATAAATCCGAATAGATAAAAAGTTCCTCAAAAAAATGAGAGAACAAATTGTACGTCACGTCCAGGGTTCAGATAGAACAAGGTTGAATACATTCTTTCATTTGCACATATTCAATCATGTAATGATCTCAACCTTTTAGGACGTATAACAACCAACAGAAAGTACATAAAATAATATACAATAAGTACATTATTTTATCTTGTTGTTCAAGGACTTTACTTATGGCTCCTGTAATAGATATATTGGCAGAGTGGTCTATGCAGGTATCACTATCGGCCAGACAGCGGGGGTTATATCCCATTTTGCTAGCACTAGACCAGGAGATTCGTATTTTCTTGGTTCTTGCTGGTGGAGCACACTATCTTCAGCTCCCCCACTTTGCCGAATTGTGCTACTATCCGCTAGTTGGCGGGACTGGCATCAAACAGGACCTTGCATCTGCGGATGATGTCTTTTATAGCTTTCCCACTTATTTAAGTTGTGATTCTGCTTGTCCAAACCTTGTGGTTATTTTATGCTGAAACATTTTTGTTTTATTCATTCTAGTGGTATTTAATGTTTTTTTAACACTTTTTTAGAACTTATTTTTTTTCTTTATCTATAGCTGGGTCCCAAACACGTCATCCACTCTGGATCAGAGTGGACCTGAATAATGGCAGAAGGGGTACACCACATCCCTAGAGGCTCCACATGAACTTCACCATTAGATGCATTTAACTCCCTACCCTAACATGCCAATGAGGGGACACTCCATACACCCCAGGGCTCAGACTGGAACTGTAAGCATTTAGATGCAATAATTACCTACCCAGACATGCCAATGAGGGGTTTACTCCCACACTCCCCAGACGTCCATAACTTAACTTCACCATAGATGCAATTTAACTTCCTTACCAGACACGCCATGAAGGGGGGTACTCCCACTCCAGCTCCAGACTGAACTCACCATTAGATCAAATTACGTACCTACCAAAACATGCCATATGAAGGTACTCCACATCCCAGAGCTCCATAACTGAACCTCACATTAATGCAATTAACTACCTACCCAAACACCAATGAAGGGTCTCCACACTCCCCAGAGCTCAGAACTATACTTCACCATTAAGATGCATTTTAACTTCTTATTCCACATAGCCAATGAAGGGATCCATACTCCCAGGTCAGAACTGGACTGTACTTAGTCAATTAACACTACCAGACATTGCAAAGAAGGTACCCACACTCCCAGAGCTCCAGACTGGCACTTCACCATTAGATGCAAATTAACGTATCTACCAAGCTGCCATAAGGGGAACTCATATCCCCAGGGCTCCAGAACTGACTGTACATTAATCGCAATATTCGTACCTATCAAAGACATCCATAGGTATCCTCACTCCCAGGCTCTAGACATAACTTCACCTTAGAGCAATTTAACTTCCTTATCAAAATTATGCCAATGAAGGGAATCCATATCCAGGCTCCGAACTGGACACCATTACGATGCAAATTACGACCATCCAAACTATGCCAATGAGAGGTACTCCACACTCGCCCAGAGCTCCGACTCCGAGACTCGAACTTCGCAAAGTTACCGTCCTTACCCAGGACATTGTAATCATCAGATCCAGTATGTTTGACAATATTTTATCATAGATAATTTCTCTTCAAAAGAAAACAAAACATTATCTAAGGCTTTAATAAATTTGATTAACAAGAAATCTACAAATATTTATTAGTAGTTATTAGTTCGAAACCAATGTCTAGGACCCATGCTTATCAACAAAAGGCAACGGCAATTGTCCAACAAATTGAGCCAGAATAATTGTTTGCGAAACAAAATGTTAATAAAAAAATTTACTTTTTTTGACTATGGCGTTAACTCTAAATCCTATACCCCTCATTCCACCCGGCCGGAACACACTCATTTCCTAATCACTCGAAATGATAACCCTTTGTTTAAATGTAATATTAAATATATTTAGAAGCTTTATTAAAGGACATAACAAGTAACTTTAGATGAAAGCCATTTTTAGCCTTTTGATTAATCCTTATAGGAATGGGACTCTGGAAAATTCTTAACATGTAAGGTTAACAGAACACATCACAAGTGCATGTACATACAACACAGATGTCTACAAGTTTTTTTTTTCTGCGGCTGGGTGCTACACCTACTGTCAGCTCCCACTTTATCACAAGATCATTACCTAATAGTGTGCTACCATGCATTGGTTGGTGGGACTGGATTGACCCGGACCTTGTGATCTAGGTGGGTGCTCTACTACTGAAGATTGAACACTGCTGTAGAGGCTGTTCTAATGGTTACGAGTCGTGGGAAATGATCGTCACTTGGTTTATTCCTGAAAAGCTGTTTTGCATTTCACATTATCACTTTACCTTGGAGAAGGTATCTGAAGAACCCATTCTCCCTCCAGCTATGTGTAATAGCAGGGCAGATTGTCTTTTAACTATGGCAGTAACCATTCTAAGGAAAGGGTAAACTCTGAATCCAACCTGTTAAACTCTGCTAGAAACTCACCTTGTGTTGCACCCTGCTCTCCGTAGGGTTTGGTAAATATATATAACATGCTTACCGGTGTGTCTTGCACTGCCTGTAGGATGAACTTGCAGCCTTCAGATGCAAAAAAAAAACATACTAAGTGACACCACATGTGTGCCCTGGTTCAGGTGGCCCAGCAGCCACAGAAAAGCATTCTCACATGTCAATAAATAGAAGGCCAAAAGCTGAGTTGAGGCAAGCTTCACATATGGATTGTTACAGTTCAAGGATATATGGACCAAGTAACCATAGCACCCATCTGGAGCTGTTTTGAAATTTAACACCTTTTGCTTTTCGACCACTAAACTCCCGGTTGTTGTTTACGAAACAGACGTTTTTTTTGCATTTAGAATTTCATTGTTGCTGGAACCTAACAGAGTGACCTGGGAATAATGTTGATAAAGCTATCCAAAATTGGAATTCACATAAGCGTTTGCTATATACTCAGACAGATCTATTAGGATTGAGCTCTACTAAAAAGCTATACTACCTACAGTCCACTTCACTCAACAGTTATGTGTTCCCAATGAGAAGTATGTTTTAAACAAATCATAATGTTATATCAGGTTCACCCCAGCTGACAATAAAATTAATCTGGGCCAATGCAAATGAATGGTCAGCCACACCCACAAGATAGAAAATGAATATTCAATAATTATCAACTACGTCCTCATTTCAATAATTAGTATATTAATATCTTTCTATAATGGCAGATTGTGTGTTGTCGTTAGTAACCCGAAACTAAATCCCTACTTTCAAGTCACAATCCCTTAAGTTATTCGTACGTCATATCACCAGAATTTATTTTTTTAAACCTCACTTAATGATAAAATTGTATGCTTATTAAATACCGTAGGATTAATCAACGTCTCTTCACATAAAAGTATATTTATATATTCAAGAAATCACGTTTACAGTGTGAACGAGAGGTCATTGCTATTGATATTAACGATTTGATTTAATAATAGCTAGTATTATTGATTTCTAATTGTTTGGTTTTCTTCTTAACGAATCTGAGCCCAAAATCTCTGGGATAAATCTTAAAAGAAATCCTATAAAAAAACGAAAAACTTAATTTATTAAATACTTCATAATCTATACTTAACATAGATAAATTAGAAAAGAGACGGATGATGGAATTATGACAAGAGTTAGATTTAAGCTATTTATTTTCCGATTATACCCCTCAGTTACTAAATAGTTTCTAATTAACAATATTTATTACATCAAAACCTTAAATACTTGCACCTGAAGGGTGCATATATTGCTTATATATATAAATATATTGTTTATGTTATGGTTAATATTGTCTTACGCTATACTTGGTTGTTGTTATTTCTTTTATAAAAAACATACTATTGGAATTTGTTCGTTTTTTTTTTTTTCACCTTGGAAAAACTTATCATTCTATTCACTAACAATAAACTATTTATTTTTACAATAAACATTCACAATAGGATTTTATACACTATATTTTTAGAAAATGATTGACACAATAAATAAATATTAATATTTAATTATATTATGTATATTATATATCATATTAATTGTTACATAATCTATGTGGTTGCATAAGATTAGTTTTCATCCCTTATTTCTTAAAGGATGCCCTTTTCATATCACAGCGGGACTTTCCATGAATAGTACAGAGGCCGCGAAATACGTGAATCATGTGAACCTGGTTGGGGTCTCGTTTTCGTTGACGTTCGGCAGAGTGCTGCCTTAACTGAACTCACTGCTATATGCCTATGTTAGCAAGTTTAGTTACATGAAATACATGTTTAGTAGGTAACGATCAAAAGATAAGAAAATAACGTGTTTGTGGTGGTGACATGTTCTTGGGTAACAAGACTGATCTAGAGAAAGACCAAGACGCATAGAAGAGACTGAAGAATTAGATATCAGACGCCAGAAGAGAATAAAGTAATAATGAAAAGGGATAGCAACATATAAGTAATAAGTTTTCATCAATTGATCGATTGGACAACTAGACATGCTCAGGCTTCCTGAAATAGGCTTCATTCTAAAACAATCTAAATCTTGTTATTTTTTAAATTATTTTTGATATTATATTCATATATATTAATACATATATATATATATTATTATTATGATTTGTAAAACTTGATGAATCGAGAACTCAAAATATGTTTTCTTTTCATTTATAGCCAGGGAGATAGAAGGTCGTAATGAAAAGGATATACAACAATATAGTAAAAAGATTCATCATTCGCACTGTGATTGCAAAAGACCTAGACATTTGCTCTAGGTTCCTGAAGATAGGTATCATGCTAAAAATCTAAATTTTTGTTATATTTTTATTATTTTTGGCTTTATTATTATTATATATAGATATATATATATATATATATATGTATTGTAAAACCGATCTGATGATCTAGAACTCCAAAATAATTTTTTTATAGTTTCTGTTGAAATAAAATATAACAGGATGACGGTTTAGTTTTTCTTCTTTGAAAGTTAATATTCCTCTTATATAATTAAATTATTGATTACTAAACATGAGCTCTCTTTTAGGGATTTCTAAAAGCCTTATATGAGTATTATGTTCACCTACAAGCATACAGTAGTTTTTACATGAATTTTGGAAGTCCCTAAGAGAGCTCAAGTTAGTAATCAATAATTAGATTCATATATAGAGCATATTTAACTTCAAAGAAAGAAACTTAAACCGTCATCGTGTTATATTTATTTCAACAGAAAACTAAAAAAAAAATATATTTTGGGTTCTAGATTATCAGACAGGTTTTACAATACACTATATATTATTATTATACATATATATATAAAATAATATAATCAAAAACTAGTAAAAAATATAACAACAAGATTTAATGTTTAGCTGACTAGCCCTATTCAGAAGCTAGAGCAAATTCTAGTTCTTTTCAAGCATCAGATGGAATGATGATTCTTTATACTTATATTTGTATTACCCTTTTCAGACTTACTTCTAGTCTTCTTTGGGCTACTAAAAAAAATTATTTGGTTCTAGATTCTCAGACCAGGTTTTAAAATACATTATAATATTATATATATTATATATATATTATTCTATATATATAAATCCCAAAATATTTAAAAAATATAACAAAAGATTTAGATTTTTTAGAATTGATAGCCTATTATCAGGGAAGCCTTAGAGAACATGTCTAGTCTTCTCCAATCATCAATGTGAATGATGATTACTTTATACTTTACTTTTGGTATACCCTTTTCATACTTACCTGTCTATTCTTCTTCTGCGTTCCTTGATATCTTAAGTTCTTCTAGGTCTCTGTCTAGCGTCTTGGTCTTCTTCTTCCATCAGTCTTTTACCAACATTTCACAACCACAAAACACGTTATTTTCTTAAGCTTTTTATTACTTCTAAAACATTTCATCGTAACTACATCGACTAACATACGCATTATATGCATGGTGCAGTTCCAGTTAGCAAGCACATTCGTCCGCTCAAACTGAAACTGCAGACCCAACCAGGTTCACCATGACTTCACGTTATTTCGCGGGCTTTCGTATATTCCATGAAAGTCCGCCTGTGATATGAAAGGCCATCCCTTTAGAAATACAGGGGTGACAATAATCTTATGCAACCACATAGATTATGTACATATATATATATATATAGTATATATTATAATATATTATATATATATATTATAAAATTTATCTATATGTGCTCGATGATCATTTTCTGAAAAATAGTGTATAAATTATTGTGAATGTTATTGTAAAAAATAATAGTTTATTGTTAAGTGAATAAAATATTAAGTTTTTTCCCGTGAAAAAAAACATAACAACCAAACAAATTCCAATAGTAATTTTTTTATAAAAAGAAAATACCACACACACAATGTAATGCCCGTAAGACAATATTAACCATTCATAACAAATATCATTATGATATACTACAATATATGCACTTCCATCGTGAATATTTAGGTTTTGATTATAAAATTTATGTTGATCATTAAGACAACTATTTAGATAAACTGCAGGAGTGGTATAATCGGAAAATAGAATAGCTTTAAATCTAACTCTTCATAATTTCCATCACTCCCTCTTTCATTTTCCTAATTTCTATTCTAATTTATCTATTTAGATAGATTATGAAGTATTTAATAAAATTAAAGTTCTTTCGTCTTGTTTATGGATTTCTTTTAAGATTTATCCAGAGATTTTTTGCTCAGATTCGTTAAGAGAAAACCAAACAATTAGAAATCAATAATACTAAGCATATATTTATTAAAATCAAATTCTTAATATCAATATGCAAATTAGCCTTCTCGTTCACACTGTAAATCGCTATTTCTTGAATATATAAATATACTTTTATGTTATTAGAACGTAGATTAATCCAACAGTATTAATAAGCTATAAGAATTTTATCATTAATGAGGTTTAAATAAAAATAAATTCATGGGAATATGACGTCAATAACTAAGGGAATTGTGACTTGAGTAGTGATTTAGTTTCGGTTACAGACAGACAAAACACAAATCTCCATTATAATAAGAATATATATATATATATAATTATTGTATGAGGTAAGTAGTTGTATATTATTAAAGTAATTTCATTTTCTATCCTTTGTGGGTGTGGCTGCATTTCATATTGCATTGGCCAGATTAATTTTATTGTCAAGATGGGGTGACACCATATCACTATTTATATTTTTTTTAAACATACCTTCTTACTTGGGAATCTACTACTGTTGAGTGATAGTTGGCACTGGTAGGTTAGTAAGCTTTTTTAGTAAGCTCAATCCTAATAGGGTCCCTGTCTTGAGTATGATATCAAACTGCATCTATGGTGAAGTTCCAATTTTGGAATAGCTCTTTATCAACATTACTCCCAGGTCCACTCTGTTAGGGTTCCATCTACAATGAAATTCTAATGCAAAAAAAAAATCGTCTGTTTGTAAACAAACAACCGGGAGTTTATGGTGAAAAGCAAAAGGTGTTCATTTCAAAACAGCTCCCAGCTGGGGTGCTTATTGGTTACTTGGTCCATATATCCTTCTGAATCTGTAACACCAGTATGTTCTGAAGCTTTCCTCAACTCGCTTTTGGCCTTTCTATTTATTGACATGTGAGCCAATGCATCTTTCTGTGCATCTGGGCACCTGAACCAGGGCACACATTTGTGTCACTCTTAAGTCATGTTTTTTTTTTTTTTTTTGCATTCTGAAGGATGCAAGTTCAATCCTGACAGGCAGGCAAGACACAACCGGGTACAGCAGTGTTATATATATTTTACCAAACCCTCCGGATGAGCAGGGTGCAACACAAGGTCGATTTCTTAAGCAGAGTTTAACAGGTTTGGAATCAGAGTTTTTCCTTCTCCTAGAATGGTTACCTAGCCATAGTTAAGAGCACAATCTGCCCTGCTATTTTACCCATAGCTGGAGGGAGAATTGGTTTCATACCTTTCCCAAGGTATTAGTGCTATGTGAAATGCAAACAGCTTTGTCCAGGAATTAAACTCAAGTTGACGAGTCCATTTCCCACGACTCTAACCATTAGAACATGCGCCTCCTACAGCAGTGTTATAGCTCAGTCAGTAGAGCACCCACCTAGGAATCACAAGGTTCCGGGTTCAATACCAGTCCTCACCAACTCAATGCATGAGTAGCACATATTAGGTAATCTGATCTGTGTGATAAAGTGGAGAGCTGACAGTAGGTGTAGCACTCCACCCCAGAAAAAAAAATATTTTGTAGACATCCTGTGTGTGTATGTACATGCACTTGTATGTGTTTTGTTAACTCTTAACATTCTGTTAAGAATTTTCCAGAGTCCCATTCCTATAAGGATTTATCAAAAAATGGCTAAAAATGGCCTTTGCATCTAAAGTTACCTGTTATGTCCCTTAAATCAAAGCCTTCTAAATATATTTAATATTACATTTAAACAAAGGTTATCATTTCGAGTAGATTAGGAAAATGAGTGTGACTTCCGGCCGGGTGGAATGAGGTGGTATAGGATGTTAAGAGTTAAAGACCATAGTCAAAAAAATGTATTTTTTTAATTAACATTTTGTTTGCGTACAAGCAAGTATGTCTGGCTTCAATTTGTTTGGACAAATTGCCGTTTGCACTTTTGTTGATAAGCATGGATCACTAGACATTGGTATTTCGACTAATGAATCTACTAATAAATATTTTAGTAGATGTTCTTTGTTAATACATATTTTATTAAAGACCTTAGAGAATAATTCTTTTGTTTTTCTTTTTGTAAAAGAGAACATTAATCTATGATCAATATTGTCAACATTTTGGATCTGATGATTACAATGTCCTGGGTAAGGACGGTAAATTTGCGAAGTTCGAGTTCTGGAGTTCTGGAGCTCTGGGGAGTGTGGAAGTACCCCTTCATTGGCATATCTTGGAAGGTACGTTAATTTGCATCTAATGGTACAGTTCCAGTTCTGGAGCCCTGGGGAGTATGGAGTTCCCCTTCATTGGCATGTTTTGATAAGGAAGTTAAATTGCATCTAATGGTGAAGTTATATTCTAGAGCTCTGGGAGTGTGGATACCCCTTCATTGGCATGTCTTGGATAGGTACGTTATTTGCATCTAATGGTACAGTTCCAGTTCTGGAGCCCTGGGGAGTATGGAGTTCCCCTTCATTGGCATGTCTTGGGTAGATACGTTAATTTGCATCTAATGGTGAAGTTCCAGTTCTGGAGCTCTGGGGAGTGTGGGAGTACCCCTTCATTGCATGTCCTGGTAGTACGTTATTTGCATCTAATGGTACAGTTCCAGTTCTGGAGCCCTGGGAGTATGGAGTTCCCCTTCATTGGCATGTTTTGGATAAGGAAGTTAAATTGCATCTAATGGTGAAGTTATAGTTCTAGAGCTCTGGGGAGTGTGGAGTACCCCTTCATTGGCATGTTTTGGGTAGGTACGTTTAATTTGCATCTAATGGTGAAGTTCCAGTTCTGGAGCTCTGGGAGTGTGGAGTACCCTTCATTGGCATGTTTTGGGTAGGTACGTTAATTTGCATCTAATGGTGAAGTTTCTGGAGCTCTGGGGAGTGTGGAGTACCCCTTCATTGGCGTGTCCTGGGTAAGGAAGTTAAATTGCATCTAATGGTGAAGTTACAGTTCTGGAGCTCTGGGGGAGTGTGGAGTACCCCTTCATTGGCATGTCCTGGGTAGGTACATTAATTTGCATCTAATGGTACAGTTCCAGTTCTGGAGCCCTGGGGTGTATGGAGTTCCCCTTCATTGGCATGTTTTGGGTAGGGCTGTTAAATTGCATCTAATGGTGAAGTTCTAGTTGTGGAGCTCTAGGGGATGTGGTGTACCCCTTCATTGCCATTACTTCCAGGTCCACTCTGATCCAGAGTGGATGTACGTGTTAGGGACCCATCTATAGATTAAACAGAAAAAAAATAAGTTCTAAAAAAATGTGTTAAAAAAACATTAAATACCCAACTAGAATGAATAAAACAAAAATGTCTTCAGCATAAAATAACCCAACAAGGTTTGACATGATGCCGAATCCAACTAACCTTAAAATTAAGGGGAAAACTTCTATAAAGACATCACTCGGCCAGAAATCGCAAGGTCCCTGGTTTGATGCCAGTCCCCGCCAACTTAGCGCATTAGTAGCACAGATCGGCAAAGTGGTGGGGGAGCTGAAGATAGGTGTGATGCTCCACCCCAGCAAAAACAAGAAAATCAATCTCCCTGGTCTAGTGCTAGCAAAAATGGGATATACTCCCTCGCTGTCTGGCTGATAGTGATACCTGCACTAGACCACTCTGCCAATATATCATATTACAGAGCCATAAGTAAAAAGTCCTTGACAAAAAGATAATAAATAATGTATATATAATGTATATTTATTTATGTACTTTCTGTTTGATTGTTATTCAGTCCTAAAAGGTTGAGATCATTACATGATTAATATGTGCAATGAAAGAATGTATTCAACCTTGTTCTATCTGACCTCTCTGTGACGTGACGTACAATTTTTTCTCTCTCATTTTTTTTGGAGGGGGACTTTTTTCTACTGATTTATTTTCATTGAAGAGACAACCATTATAATGTGTATTTTTTTTTTTTTGTTTTGGTTTTACAAAAAAAAAATGTTTTCTTTAGGAAGCCCAATGTGGCTATGTGCGTAATGAGATAGATTGAAAGATATTAAGTAGATAGATTAGCTAGATGGTAAGAATGTAGGTAGATATTTATGTCATGTAGATATTGGAACATAACATACCAATTTATGTCTTTTACTTTAGTCTAATCACTGCATATATATATATATATATATATATATATATATATATATATATGAGAAGTAAACAAACAGACGATGTGTTTTGATATGATATTTTAGCCAACAATTTTTGGGAGAATATGTGCTTAATTGAAGTCGTACCTAATTTTTGAAAATTAATTAATTGACACAAAGCGGTCTTCCTGTCTATAGCTCTGCTGATGAGGCCTAATAGGCTGAAATGTACATACAGAGATTGATTTTTCTCGATTTGTTTAGCCTTACATTTGAATAGGTATTTCGCCTAATTCATTAATTATCAATTAATTAATTTTCAAAAATTAGGTACGACTTTAATTAAGCACATATTCTCCCAAAAATATATATGTATATATATATATATATATATATATATATATATTATATATATATTGGAGGATATATGCTTAATTGAAGTCTTACCTAATTTTGAAAATTACTTAGTTAATAATTAATAATTTAGGCAGGCATATATGTCGGCTAAAAGCCATATCAAATAAACACATTGTTTATTTGCTTACTCTCATATATATATATATATATATATATATATATAGGGTCATCCACAGACACATGTTTCGACTTATCAAGTCTCTTCAGTGTGGCTAGAACATTTTGTAAGCTACCTACAGCCGGAATTGAAATCCGATCGGTTGGGTGTCAGTCCGGCACCTTAACCATTAGGCTGTCTTCACTTACAGAATGGGAAGGGGATTTTAACTGTTTTAATACACACATCGCTTTGTGTGTAAAGGCCGTCACATAGTGCTCCATTCCTTAGAAGAGCGTTGCATTTACGCTTGAGTTGGCGGCCGTCAGCGTATATATATATATATATATATAATTATACTAAACTTATTGGTAAACCCTTGTCGTAAGAAAAAAACCTGGCAAATAGTTTGATAGTAAAAATATACTACCAAACTTCACCTGGGGAAAAATTGAAAAAAACAAAGACCAAGTGGGTCGTAGCAACCGAAAATAATTGACTAATACTATAACACTTGCCCCCCCCCCCAAAAAAAAATGAATGAAATAAATGAAGATCAGAGACTAGATATTGAATATAATGTATACATAGATCTATAACTGTGAATATGACCGGTTTTTAAGCCTTTTTCTTTACCAAATGAGTGAGATATCATCATGAATAAAATAAAAACGTCTTCGGCATAAAATAACCCAACATGGTTTGACATGATGCCAAATCCAACCAACCAACTAACCTTAAAATAAAGAGGAAAAATTCTAAAGATGTCACTCGGCCAGGAATCACAAGGTTCCTGGTTCGATGCCGGTCCCCACCAGTAGCACAGATTGGATAATCTGATCTGTACGATAAAGTGGGGGAGTTGAAGGTAGGTGTGGCGCTCCACCCTGACAAAAAAACAAAAAACAAAACAAAACAATCTCCCTGGTCTAGTACTAGCAAAAAGGGGATAGACTTCTTTGCTGTCCGGCTGATAGTGATACAGACAATAGGTCATCATAATCTTTTTGTTATTTGGACTTGCTCTAATGAACTCTACCTATTTTGTATTGGATACATAAACACACGCAGACACACACACACGTAGAGAATTTGGAAGATTTGAAACACAAAACAGAATGGACGGTCGCTAGCAACAGCTTCTGTTTCAGAAACCTTCTGTAGAAGAGATTTTTATCTCGAAATATTAAGAATAAATTACAGGTTAACAAACAACACCATAGTTACTTTATTTTTCTTTACACTTGCATTGTGATAGCCTTCAAAACCAACCACCAAACCAATATAAACACAATGCTTCAAGCAAATTATAAAACACTTTCAACTTTTTAGTATTATTTGTATTATTCAGACTATTGTCCTCATCTTCATTGTTATCTGTACAAAGTTTCAGCCGATGTGCCCTCTAGCCTTCTTCAGGTATTTCTTGTCAGACTCGGGAATGAAGATGAGGACAATAGTTCGAATAATACAAATAATACTAATTATCAAGCCTCATCTCAAAAATTCAGAGAAATAACTGACTTTTTTTTTTGTCTTTCCACTTTTTGATTCCTCGTGTCAAATTGTTTGCAATGTTGACAATCACCAATTTTCATTTGTTTAATTCTGGAACCAAAATTCTATAAAAAAAATGGGGCCACTGATGTTTTGGCAGATTGTTGATGCCAAGCCAAATATTTTGGCATCTGCTGCTCATCTGATGCAACTTCTGTTTCTTTTATTTTTGTAGGTGATGGCCTAGTGCCAAATTACCAAAACTCTTGGATCTTTATCTGTGGAACAAAATCCTAATTGATATATATAGAGATTCACATGTATGTATATATATATATATATATATATATATATATTATATATATATATATATATATATAAAATGTTGTTCTGGTTCCAACGGGAGAAAATGTAATATTTATAAAAAAGAAGAAGGTCCGCAAAATGTATCGTTCTCAGAAAAAATGTTTTATTCTTTTTATTTCACATACGCAACACATGTTTCAGATATTCTGGTATCTTCTTCAAGCTTTGATCAATACATATATTCATATACATATATATACACATATACACATATATATATACATAGGTTATGCGTGTTTCTGTAATTTTCTGTTATGGTTCTGTTATATATATATATATATATATATATATATATATATATATATATATATATATTACATAGAAGTAATTTTGTTGACAAAATTACTTCCATGCAATCTATACATATATAAAGGGCAAAATAATTAACGATGAATTAAATATAGGTACACATTCACTATCACCCGATCTTGCTTTTTGAGTAAAAATAAGATTTGATTTATATTCATGAAGATAATTAAAAAATAAAATTTAAATGATAACAGCACGGATTTTTTTTTTTAATTCAATATCTTAAATAGTAGACATTAATGTTTCTTTTCAGAGTGGCTGAGTCAATGCAAGGTCTTTTTTACGTAGGGATTTTAATGAGGCATCCCACGAGGATCCAACTCACGATTCAGTAGTAATGGATCTGCAGGACCAAGTTACCTTTAAGCGGATCAAGTTACCTTTAAGCACCCCAGGGGCGACCAGGATTCAGAAGGACATGTCTCGCTTTGCACCGTCAACATCTGGTTGTTTGTTAGGGTTAGTGTTAGCAGTTAGTTTTATAATTTAAAAAAGAAAATGCGTCTAAAAATCGTCTGGTAACAAACAACCAGATGTTGACAGTGCAAAGTGAAAATTGTCCCTCTGAATCCAGGTCGTCCCTGGGGTACTTAAAGGTAACTTGGTCCAAAAAATCCACCCTCTACTCAGGCGACGCCGCTTCTAGTAAATATATATCTATTCTTATTTTGAGTTAAGGTAGTGTGGACATGGAATCAACACCTAGTTACTGACAATTTATCGCCTGAAGATTGTATAGGCAAGAAACTGTCAGTAACCAGGTGTTGACCTCATGTCAAATATAAATGCTATATCAATGATATTGAGCACTATCTGCTTAGAAATATAGCACCCATATTATCTACAAAATATATTTATTTATATATATATATATATATATATATATATATGTGTGTGTGTGTGGAGCAAAGGACAACATGCACACCCCATCAGTGAGAATGCTACAGTTTTTGAAGTGAATAGGTGTTTTTCTGGATGGATTTATATATGCCACACCGACTTGATCAGTGATTAGTGTCAGCATCCTCTTTATATATATATAATAGCTCTATCACTGATATTGAGCACTCCACTCATAATACCACAAAAAACTTACTTAAATTTTCTTTGGGGCGTAATACAGATTCTCAAAGATACGTGATTCAAAGTTAACTAACCTGAAAAAACGTAAAAGTTTTTAAATAAAATAACTGGTGCATTATATCTTTCATTCATTAATATATCAACACTGAAATTTTCATTAAATTCGGTTAATTCCCTGATTTTTGGTATTTTTTTTCTGTCATGACATACGATGGTGGAATTTAGGTCCGTTAAGTTCAATTTAACCGGAATTATTTCTTACAGGTTTCTAGAAACTGGACAAACGGTTACCGCACACAATGATGGTGAGCAATTGGATTATTTGAATGACGCATTGGAAGAGAAAGGACATTGAAGGGTAGAAGGAAGTTTCAAAGAAGTTTACCATTTTTGTTTAGTTTCTTAATTATTTAAAAAAACTTTTTTTTTTTCACAGTTATATAATATCATCTAATACAAATGATTTACAAACAGATCTATTTGACCTATAGATAGGACCCTAACAGGTACTACCACTCCAGATCAAAGTTGATCTGGTAGTAATAACAATGAAAGGGTACTCCACACTCCCCAGAACTGGAGCCTCACTATCAGATGCAGTTTAATGACATACCCAGGACAACCCTTTTTTTGTGGGGGAGGTTGGGCTCTTACCTCTCTGCAAGGGATACAATCAGCCTATTTTAAGTCCCATTGATAGGGTGGTAGAAAGAGAGAGTAGATAACTCTTTTGCTAGATATCAGGTATGACCCCCCCCCCCCCCCAGAATTCTGCTGAGAATTTTTTCATAGCCCCAAATTACCAAATTCTTCAAGAACGTGATGGACAAGATGAGTTTAGGAATTTCTGTGATGCAACATGCAATTAAGGAGTTCTTGTACACACATAAGCATTCTCAAAATATCTCATTTGTCTTTCTGCATGAAACACTTTTTTGTTTCGTCATTGTGTAACATCAAGTCTTGACTTTAGAGCCTTTAGTGTTAATTTTTTAGATGCCTTAAAAATCCGAAATATCAAAATTATTCATATCAAGCCTCATCTCATAAATACAGACAAGATGACTTATTTTTAAGGTAGTTAAAAAAAAACAACATGTAAAACAGAGACCGAGGTTACTGTGACCCAAACATTGTATTTTTACATACCACAATAAAGATGAGGATAACAGTTGGAAATATCAAAATTATTCATATCAAGCCTCATCTCATAAATATAGACAAGATGACTTATTTTTATGGTAGTTAAAAAAAACCACCTAAAACAGGCCGAGGTTACAGTGGCCTGAACATTGTGTTTATACACAATAAAGATGAGGACAACAGTCTGAAATATCAAAATTATTCATATCAAGCCTCATCTCATAAATATAGATGACTTATTTTAAGGTAGTTAAAAAAACCCACCTAAAACAGAGGCCGAGGTTACAGTGGCCTGAACATTGTGTTTATACACAATAAAGATGAGGACAACAGTCGGAAATTCATTATCAAGCCTCATCTCATAAATATAGACAAGATGACTTATTTTATGGTAGTTAAAAAAAAACCTAAAACAGAGGCCGAGGTTACAGTGGCCTGAACATTGTGTTTATACACAATAAAGATGAGGACAACAGTCGGAAAATTATTCATATCAAGCCTCATCTCATAAATATAGACAAGATGACTTATTTTTATGGTAGTTAAAAAAAAACCCACCTAAAACAGGCCGAGGTTACAGTGGCCTGAACATTGTGTTTATACACAATAAAGATGAGGACAACAGTCGGAAAATTATTCATATCAAGCCTCATCTCATAAATATAGACAAGATGACTTATTTTATGGTAGTTAAAAAAAAAACCTAAAACAGAGGCCGAGGTTACAGTGGCCTGAACATTGTGTTTATACACAATAAAGATGAGGACAACAGTTGGAAATATCAAAATTATTCATATCAAGCCTCATCTCATAAATATAGATAAGATGACTTATTTTATGGTAGTTAAAAAACCCACCTAAAACAGAGGCCGAGGTTACAGTGGCCTGAACATTGTGTTTATACACAATAAAGATGAGGACAACAGTCTGAAATATCAAAATTATTCATATCAAGCCTCATCTCATAAATACAGACAAGATGACTTATTTTTAAGGTAGTTAAAAAACCCCACCTAAAACAGAGGCCGAGGTTACAGTGGCCTGAACATTGTGTTTATACACAATAAAGATGAGGACAACAGTCTGAAATATCAAAATTATTCATATCAAGCCTCATCTCATAAATATAGACAAGATGACTTATTTTTATGGTAGTTAAAAAAAACCCACCTAAAACAGGCCGAGGTTACAGTGGCCTGAACATTGTGTTTATACACAATAAAGATGAGGACAACAGTCTGAAATATCAAAATTATTCATATCAAGATTCATTTCATAAATATAGATGACTTATTTTTATGGTAGTTAAAAAAACTCCACCTAAAACAGAGGCCGAGGTTACAGTGGTCTGAACATTGTGTTTATACACAATAAAGATGAGGACAACAGTCTGAAATATCAAAATTATTCATATCAAGCCTCATCTCATAAATATAGACAAGATGACTTATTTTTATGGTAGTTAAAAAAAACCCATCTGAAACAAGCCGAGGTTACAGTGGCCTGAACATTGTGTTTATACACAATAAAGATGAGGACAACAGTCTGAAATATCAAAATTATTCATATCAAGCCTTATCTCATAAATACAGACAAACAAGAAATTTTATAAATATTTTGTTTTTTTATTCACTGTGAACTAAATGACTGCCATGTTTTTCCCAAGAGGATATAAATAGACATTGAAATATCAATGAAATCACATTTTAAGGTTTTAACAAGATCATTTAAAAATGCTGTAATGTTGACGTATTGTTTTTCTTTTGCTCTTTCATCTCGTTTTATTCTCGAGTCGGTTTTGCTTTTGAAAAGCTGGCAAAAATCCCAGGATTGTGTCCCTTGTTTGTTTTATAACACAACGGTTCCCATTGTTTATTGTTGTAACAAAAATATCCTATGAGTAAAATGATAGTTAAATTTTATGTCTTTCTCACTGATGCAATTGTTTACCTACCGGTGTTTCTTGTTCATAATATTCACAGAGACGTCACGAAAATGAATAGACACCTTTTATTTTCAAATAACAACACATAAATGATTCATTGATATTTATGATGTAGACGTAAAGGTGCTGAAACTTTTTTTTACTATTTCAAGCATTGAATTTATCAGATCGGCTATCATTTCACTTAGGGTATTCGATTCTGGAGCTTTAGGGAGTGTGGAGTATCTCCCAGGTCTGCCCTGACCTGGAGTGGTAGTACCTGTTAGGGTCCCATCTATGGGTTATGGGTTAATGAGAAGAGAATTTTTTTAAAATTGAGTTTAAAAAAAGAAATTTCAACACCCATCGAGAATGAATAAAACAAAATATCTTCAGCATAAAATAACCCAACCAGCGTGGACATGCCATTTTTTCTCTTAGGATATCCAATCCTGGAGCTCTGGGGTGTGTGTGGAGTACCCATTCATTGCCATTACTCCCAGGTCAACTCTAACCCAGAGTGGTAGTACCAGTTAGGGTCCCATCTATAGGTTAGATAAAAAAAAATGTGTTTCTAAAAAATTTGAGTCTGAAAAAAAATTGAATACCCAATAAGAATGAATAAAACAAAACGTCTTCAGCATAAAATAACCCAAAGGGTTGACATGTCGTAAATGAGTGGTAATACCTGTTAGGGTCCTATCTATAGGTTAAATAGATCTGATTTGCACATCGACAAATAACAACCATACTCAACAAAGAATGAATAAAACAAAAACTTTTTCGGCATAAAATAACCAGTTCTTGAGCTCTAGGGACTGTGGAGTAGCTCCCAGATCCACCCTGACCCAGAGTGGTAGTATCTGTAAGGGTCCTATCTATGGGTTAAATAGAAGAAAATGAGTTTTTTTAAAAATTGAGTACTCATCAAGAATAAAACAAATTGTCTTCAGTATAAAATAACCCAACAAGGATTGACATGCCATAAAATCCAACCAATATATTATGCAATTTGTAAAACTTGCTGCTTAAAAGTTAAAGTAATGAAAACAGTAACGTCCTTTTTTTAAGCTTAGTAAATATTTATCTTGAACTGTTTACATATCTCTCTCTCTCTCTCTCTCTCTCTCTCACTCTCTCCCTCTCTCTCTCTCTCTCTCGTCTCTCTCTCTCGTCTCTTCCTCCCCCTCCCCAACCAAACATAAACATGGATATATGTATTAAAGTTCTATAAAGAATTCCTATTGTTTACTGTTAGAAAATTCACTTGATTTTATCTCTTGTACTTAGCACAAAGAATTCTTGGTTAAATCGAACTTAACGGACCTAAATTCCACCATCGTGTGTCACCCCGCCGAAAGAAAAAAATCAGGGAATTAACCGAATTTAATGAAATTTTCAGTGTTGATATATTAATGAATAAAAAGATATAATGCACCATTTATTTTATTTAAAAACTTTTACATTTTTTCAGATCAGTAAACTTTGAAGCACATATCTTTGAGGCATAACACAGATTCTCAAAATTGTTATACATTATTAATACTGTTGGTCTTATCTACATATTAATAACATGCAATTGTATTTATATATACAACAAAATATTGGTTTACAGTGTTAACGGGAAAGCTAATTTGCATATTGATATTAAAAATTTGATTTTTATAAATATGTGCATTATTGATTTCTAAATGTTTGATTTTATCCTAATGAATATGAGCAAAAATCTCAAGGATAAATCTTAAAAAAAATACATTAACAAGAATAAATAACTGTAATTTTATTCTTGACTTCCTATCTTAACTAAATAGGAAAATTTAGCAATGAAAGACTGGAGTGGTGGAAGAGTAAGACATTCTTTTGATATCTTATTATAATGGAGATTGTGTGTCTTATGTGCTTATTATTGATTTCTAATTGTTTGGTTTTATCTTAATGAAAATGAACAAAAATCTCGAGATAAATCTTGATCTCATCCTAATTAATAAAAACACGTCTTTTCCTTTTTTTCTTTTTTCAGATAATGAACACGAAAAAATGGTTAGGATTAAAGTCATCTGACAAAAGTTTTCGTCAACAATTGGATGGAATCTTTCACCATGACAAGAAACAGAAGAAGCAAAAAGTAAGTTTATTTTAGTTTATTTTTTTAAATTCCACTTTGATACCCCACTCCCCTAAAAGAAAAAAAACAAAGGTTGTAATTATTACTCACAAAAAAAGATATAAGTATCCGTTTATAACAGCCACCATCCTAGACCGGCCTAGATAGCAGAGGATCAACCGATAGATATAACAGCTCCATGAAGAAAGTAGAAGATGAGATAACAGCCATAACAGGACTACCCAGAACTATTGAAGAAATACAAGATAAGTACCACATGTTAAATTTAAAGATGGTATACAAAAATTTGGCAGAAATGACTGGAACTCTAATCACATTTAGAACGTAAATAACACCACAAGACACCCTCATTGGATAAGATGGACTGCTATTGCCTCTCTCATCCAAATTTTCGGATGCATGTTTGTTGATCTGGGGTTTATAAAAATAAGATATGAGCTCAAAACAAAAAGAAAGTCTTGTGTTGTTAATTAAGAACAAAACAACAACATAAGACGTTCCATAGATAGTCATCGTCGGGGCGGCCTAAAGTCGGTATCAGCCAGTCAGCGAGGGAGTCTATCCCCTTTTCAATAGCGCTAGACCAAGGAGATTGTTTTAGCATCTGAGGTGGAGCGCCACACCTACCATCAGCTCCTTACTTTACCACCACAGATCCCTGTGCTACTCATACGCTGAGTTGGCGAGGACCGGTATCGAACTAGGAACCTTGTGGTCTCTAGCCGAACGCTCTACCGACTGAGCTAACCCAGCCAGTCCATAGATAGACAGATCCAGAATAACAGTAGATCCAGCTAAATACACCAGCCTAGACCAAATCCAGAGATAGATAGATCCAGCCCAAGCTAAGATGAAAGATAGCAAGATGGAAAAAAACAGAAGCTAATTATCTAAGCAAGAAGATGATCCATGGGTATACTATATAGGAAGAAAGCGCGTGGTGTAATGGTTAAAGTCATGGGAAATGGACTCGTCGCCCCGAGTTCAAATCCTGGATGTGGTAATTGCATTTCACTTAGCGCTAATACCCTTGGGAAAAGTATGAATCCTATTCTCCCTCCAGCTATGGGTAAATAGCAGGGCAGACTGGGTTCTTTAACCATGGCTAGGTAACCAGTCTAGGAGAAGGAAAACTCTGAATTAAAACCTGTTGAACTCCGCTTAAGAAATTGACCTTGTGTCGTATCCTGCTCGGGCGGAGGAGTTGGTAAATATATATATAGGAAGAAAGTAAAAGATGAGGTAACAGCCATAAGAGAGCTACCCATTGAAGAAATACAAGATAAGTTCATGTTAATTTTAAGAAGTGTGATATACAACAACATCGTCCACTCGAGGGAAAATAATTTTCTCATCCACTTGTTCCAAGTAGTTAATCCAGTTCAGCAATTATGAAAAAAATGGATTTTGTTGTTAGTAACAAAAATAGAGTTGCTCCCAGTTATTTACCTGAATAATATCATCTATTCTGTTACGTTTGGCCGTCAATTCAGCTTCAAATGCAGCATGTTGCTTGATTTTGGATTGAAGATTCGTTGGATCTCGGTATGACTCTTCGGTGGCAACCTTTAATTTCTCTTGGATCCAGTTTGTTACCTACAAAAAATAAATATACAAATAAAAGTAAAAGCAGTTATTAGGATGCAATTGAGGCCTAATATTCTCAAGAATTATACCATATTGCCCATAAATAAGTCCTTCGGGTTAGCACAGTTGGTAGAGCGTTCGGCTAGAAACCACAAGGTTCCTTGTTCGATACCGGTCCTCGCAAACTCAGCGTATGAGTCGCACAGGGATTTATTCGTTAAAGTAGAGTGTCGGTTTCCAAAATGTTACTTTTGGATTGGGTTTTGTTGTGAGTGGACGCAGCTTACAACACGATTAAGTCACTTTTAGGGTAGAAGCATTCTCTACCCTTTGTTAAATAAAACCTTGTTAACTTTCCAACAACCTGGTCTTGCATTATCATTCTGTCTTCCGTATTTTATCTGTATGTAAAAACATAACAGTTGTTCAACAGAAATTATTTCAGATCAGGTTGTAAGAAAAGTTCTGTCCACTTTTTTCCTACTGATTGGTTTAGCTCAGTTGGTAGAGCATCTGCCGAGGAACCACAAGGTTCCAGGTTCAATACCAGCTCTCACTAACTCAGCGAATGAGTATCACAGCTTAGATCTGTGCGATAAAGTGAGGAACTGATGGTAGGAGTGGCAGTCCACCTCAGATGCAAAAAACAATCTACTTGGTTTAGCACTAGTAAAAAGGGGATAGGCTCTATTGTTGTCTGGGTGATACCGACAATAAGTCAATCCACCGACTTTACTATAGTTTGAACAAAATAGGCCGTCTTTAACTGATACAGTATTGGACCCCCCCTCCCCCCAAAAAAGACCCCCCAAAGAAAGCCCCCCCCCAAAAAAAAAAAAAAAAAAAAAAAAGAAAGAAAACACTGCTGACCTAAAAGATGTTATTAAGACAATAGATGAGAGTCCACAATTGCATGTCACAATTTGACCGTTTTTCAACTTCAGACACCATTAGCAAAAGACTAATCACAAATTAAAATATCAAACTGAAGGAAAAGAAAATAGTAAGAAACTTCTTATCTTTTTGGAATTTTCATCTTAGAAAATTATAACCTTTGTCTACAACTAAGGGAACTTTGACAACAATAATCAAGGAAAATAATCACTTCCTATGTGTGTCTAATTCCATTGAAGTTTCATTAAAATTTGTGGCAATAAAAAAAAAACGGTTCAGTTTTTTTTTTCACTGGCTGTTTTTATTTTGTTCAATACTGTATTTAATCATGATCCTAAAAATAATATACTTCTTTTTCTTTCAGAACAGCAGAAAATTAATACATCAATCGATTTGAAAGTTCCTTTGTGGTCGAAAAAACAAAAACAAAAAAAAGAAAATATTTTCAATGTCATTCACTATGAATTACATATCGGGTCCAATTCATGTGCAGCTACAAAAAAAGATCCCAAGACCTTATGGCAAAGATGTGGTGAGTGAAAGAACTTAGAGCAGGAAGTGATTTTCTCACTTCAGAAATGGGCATTGCCATCTTAAGAAAGCGCCATCCAAGTAGACTTGATTTGGAGACACTAGAAGCCAAAGTTGTAACAAGGAAAATCCAAATTTGATGAAGCTAAGAAAATATTCAAAAATGGACCCTGCATGACCTCTCCATAGCACATTACTGTTGAAATTCATAGAAGGTGATCAGTATTCAGATGTGTTGCAAGCTGAATCTGTTCTAAGATTGGTAGGGGTTTTATATAGCAGGTTGGGCTATTCCACTGTGTACCTTGGCCAATCTCATTCACAGGATTCTCATTGGCTGCTGGTTTTAGTGTGGATACTTTTATCCATATATATATTTACCAACCCATCCACACGAGCAGGATGTGACATAAGGTCAATTTCTTAAGCGGAGTTCAACAGGTTTGAATTCAGAGTTTTCCTTCTCCTAGACCGGTTGCCTAACCAAGGTTAAAGAGCCCAGTCTGCCCTAATATTTATCCATAGCTGGAGGGAGAGTAGGATTCATACCTTTCCCAAGGGTATTAGCGCTAAGTGAAATGCAATTACCACATCCAGGATTTGAACTCGGGGCAACGAGTCCATTTCCCATAACTTTAACCATTACACCACGCGCTTCCCACCTTTTACTTTTATCCATATATACCCAACATGATTGTGTTCTGATAGTTGGTACAGAGCCTGTATTGGGTTACAGCCTGTCTTCTTTTGTCTGGTGACTGGACACTAGTCATAGTTTTCCTATGAAAGTGAGTATGGTGTTGATTCTACAATTACCAGAAACATGATGATTGTTGTGAGTCCCTACATTATTGGCGGTTGATTAACTATCGAGAATGATTAAAACAAAATGTCTTCGGCATAGAATAATAAGGGTTGACATGCCGTAAAATCCAACCAACCGATCCAGCTGACAGTCACCCTGTTGCAAGGAACCATCCAATTATAAACTTAGTAACTAAACAGTCATGTCTGCCAGCAACTTAGGTGTTTAAAAATGCCCTACATTAATAACCAGAAAAGGATTCCATCTTCATCATGATAATTTCCTCATGCTGGTCAAATGACCAAAGATTAAATGGTGGTGTAGAAAGTTGTTGGGTGATTAGCATCCAACTGTGTTGTGTGCTGTTGGTTTGAACAACAGCAACTAAGCACTATTGACTGGTGCCCATAACAGCTGGTATTTATGGAACTCCATTCATGTATTTGGGGGATTCCATTCCCTGAGTCCTGCTCGTTTTCTGTGGTGTTATGATGCTTGATAAATACTCTGGCATTCTGCAGTAAGCTTGCAACAAGGTAAGATCAGTATTGAGTTATACTTTCCTTGTTGGCTTGTCTTATCAATTTGACAGTAATTGGGATTCTTCTAGCAGTATAATTTTTATTCTACAGGAGGGATTTGAGTGGTTGTTTGCCATAAGAGCAATTTAAAGACAGGATCTAAGGTGCTAGGGTTTGACATGACCAGCTGGTTAATCATATCCTTTCCAACCACCCATCTAGCTCAAGTTAGGGCTGTAGTGGAGTGTTGTAGGTCACTGTACCATTTAGTCACCAGGATCCCATCCTCAGGGCTGTAGTGCAGTGGTGCAGGTCACTGTACCATTTAGTCACCAGGATCCATCCTCAGGGCTGTAGTGCAGTGGTGCAGGTCACTGTAGCATTTAGTCACCAGGATCCCATCCTCAGGGCTGTAGGGCAGTGGTGCAGGTCACTGTACCATTTAGTCACCAGAATCCCATCCTCAGGGCTGTAGTGCAGTGGTGCAGGTCACTGTACCATTTAGTCACCAGGATCCCATCCTCAGGGCTGTAGGGCAGTGGTGCAGGTCACTGTACCATTTAGTCACCAGAATCCCATCCTCAGGGCTGTAGTGCAGTTCACCAGGATCCATCCTCAGGGCTGTAGGCAGTGGTGCAGGTCACTGTACCATTTAGTCACCAGGATCCATCCTCAGGGCAGTGGTGCAGGTCACTGTACCATTTAGTCACCAGAATCCCATCCTCAGGGCTGTAGTGCAGTGGTGCAGGTCACTGTAGCATTTAGTCACCAGGATCCCATCCTCAGGGCTGTAGGGCAGTGGTGCAGGTCACTGTACCATTTAGTCACCAGAATCCCATCCTCAGGGCTGTAGTGCAGTGGTGCAGGTCACTGTAGCATTTAGTCACCAGGATCCCATCCTCAGGGCTGTAGGGCAGTGTGCAGGTCACTGTACCATTTAGTCACCAGGATCGATCCTCAGGGCTGTAGGGCAGTGGTGCAGGTCACTGACCATTTAGTCACCAGGATCCGATCCTCAGGGCTGTAGGGCAGTAGTGCAGGTCACTGTACCATTTAGTCACCAGGATCCGATCCTCAGGGCTGTAGGCAGTGGTGCAGGTCACTGTACCATTTAGTCACCAGAATCCCATCCTCAGGGCTGTAGTGCAGTGGTGCAGGTCACTGTAGCATTTAGTCACCAGGATCCCATCCTCAGGGCTGTAGGGCAGTGGTGCAGGTCACTGTACCATTTAGTCACCAGAATCCCATCCTCAGGGCTGTAGTGCAGTGGTGCAGGTCACTGTACCATTTAGTCACCAGGATCCCATCCTCAGGGCTGTAGGGCAGTGTTGCAGGTCACTGTACCATTTAGTCACCAGGATCCCATCCTCAGGGCTGTAGGGCAGTGGTGCAGGTCACTGTACCATTTAGTCACCAGGATCCGATCCTCAGGGCTGTAGGGCAGTGGTGCAGGTCACTGTACCATTTAGTCACCAGGATCCGATCCTCAGGGCTGTAGGGCAGTGGTGCAGGTCACTGTACCATTTAGTAACCTGGTCACAGACTGCTCAGCCACCAGAATCCCATCCTCAGGTATTACGAGTTGGGACCAACAGCCAACCAATGGCCCCAATAGGGAGGGGTCTTACCTCTCTGCAGAGGTACAGTTGTCGTATTCTTCAGAACTAAACACCAGAGCAGAGAGGCTGGGGAAAATAATTTGTGCACCATGTTCCAACTTGGGTTAATTTAGAAGTTTACAAAATGATTTTCGGCTTACGGTCAAGTCATGTTGAAAACGCCGGTTCCCGCTAGATCGCTGAAGTTAAGAATCCAATTCTAGTGTCCCTTCAATCAGAAAATCCTGTTAACAACTGATTCTAGGACAGTTGCAAAAGATCTTTAATACTCAAATGCTTTTCTCAGCTCGTTTCTGATTGGCCCATTTTACCAGAAGTGCCTGCTGCTGCTGCTATTTGAGAAAGTCTATAAATAAGAGTGGTGATTTGACTTATGTTTTATACCACTTCATGTAGTGTAATGGTTAGCAAGCTAGATTAGCAGACCATTGTTAGTGAGTTCTATTCTCACTGGGCGCCTCACACTTCTGGCCTTGTGCCGTATCTAAGCTAAACTTAGTAAATAACTATACTACTTCATGTAGTGTAATGGTTAGCAAACTAGATTAGCAGACCATTGTTTGTGAGTTCGATTCTCACTGGGCGCCCCACACTTCTGGCCTTGTGCCACATCTAAGCAAAGCTTAGTAAATAACTATACCACTTCATGTAGTGTAATGGCTAGCAAACTAGATTAGCAGACCATTGTTTGTGAGTTCGATTCTCACTGGGCGCCCCACACTTCTGGCCTTGTGCCACATCTAAGCTAAGCTTAGTAAATAACTATACCACTTCATGTAGTGTAATGGTTAGCAAACTAGATTAGCAGACCATTGTTGTGAGTTCGATTCTCACTGGGCACCCCACACTTCTGGCCTTGTGCCGTATCTAAGCTACACTTAGTAAATAACTATACCACTTATATCCCAAGAATACATCATGGCTTCATTCAATCTACCAAAACAATTAATGCATGAAATAGTACATTGAAAACTTAATGAAACAACATTGAATTTGGTGAATAAAAACAATGTCATTTTGCTGCATGATAATCATTGACTTTGTCTTATAAAAATTACGTAAACGAAAATGAAAATTGAAAATGGAAACTTCAGTGCTTTTTCGTCTAACCTTCTCTTCTTTGGATTTCTATCTTTTCAAACATCTAAACCAATTCCACAAAGAAAGGAAATTAACGATTTTCTACCAAAATAAAAAAAAAAGAATTTACAATTGCATGTAAAAGTGGATTCATTTTTCTGAAGAAAACATCTTTTTGCTTACAAATCTTCAGAAAAAAAATTTCGTAAGATGAACCAACAGGAAGACTACAGAAAATTTGACACAGTAAAGGACAAAACAAAATGAATCGAGAAAGAGAGAAAAAAAGGGGGGGGGTGATAACAGTTTCAATTACCCTGACTCAGTTGGGGGTAATCTCAAAAGCTTACTAAGCTGGAGTTTGTATCTAAATTCTTTCTATTTACAAAGACCAGGTCTAAAGGAAGTGATGTATAGCGCTTCCAAAATAGCTAGTTGGAAACTAGAACTAGCGTAATCAATTATAGTGAACACATTGATGTTGACACATTTCGGAATTATCATTTTGATTGAATGAATAATTTTTTCCCTGAAAATTTATTTTTTTAAATAAATTGGTGATTTTGTATCGAACAGCCTGATTTATTTGGATTTTTTTTAAAAGTCTTAAATAACTTCTTTTTTTTTTCTCAATTTCAGAATAAGAAGAAACAAGATAATGAATCTTCCCCCGAGCAAGAAGATGAACAGAAAATCGTTGGCAGCCGACTCCCCGAATTCGGCAAAGAGAACAGTATGGTCCACATGCCTTCTTCTAAAAAGACTCACCCTTTTATATCCCGTTCCATCTCCTGTGATGACCACTCCCCTACCAACAACCGCAAAAATCTTAGCCAGCAACAAATAGAGATCAACAACCATGCCAACCTTCTGCGACGGACTTGTCGTTTCTTATCCGATTCATCCGCCTCATTTCACACGTCAGCCGCTCAACGATCTGCAGCACATATTGGCGATAGCAATTCAAAAAAGACTACTATGTTGACGACGAAACGACTTGCCAGGAGTCAATACAATCTCAATCAGAATTCAGACTATGTGAACCGCTCCCAAAGTTTAGGCGACCTAACTGGTGATCTTGGTTTTACACTACCAAGAGGCTCCCACCAATCGCTGAACACATATAACTCTTCAACATCGAACATTTCTTCGGGTTCCTCCACAAAAACCCTCACAAACGGGTCGAGCAGAACGAACCTACGTCAATCAGCGTCGAGGACCGCTGGCGGTCTTTACACAGCCCGATATGAGAAATCTCGACTAAACCCAGACAGACACTCAAAGAGCTTCGACTCGGTCACAAGTTCCCACCCACCCCACCCTAAGCTTTCATCCCGGCAGTTGTCACAACCGGAATCGTACCAAAACGGTACGCATGTCCGGCAGAACGGATCTCAACTTTCTCTCCACACAGGGCACTCAATTCCCATAATATCCAGGTCTCAACAACATTTGCATCATCATCAACAACAACAACAACAAGAACACTATTTGATGCAAACACCGAAAAGACAGTCTCTGCAAAACCACCACCACCACCACCAGCAGCAGCAGCAGCACCAACAGCACCAGCAGCAGCAGCAGAAAATGGCAACCACATTGGTGCCAAATCAATTGGCATCAAAAGTCCCAAAACCATCTGGGATCCATGTTTCGAATTCAAACGTCAAAGTACAGTCCCACCAACAACAGGCCCACGTTCACCATCATCTTAGTGTGTCCGCAAAAACCAGCCGACCAAAACCGATCTGTGAGAGTAACGTTATCGATCAGCATCGCAAGTTTGGAAGCACGGACTGCATTAATAAGATGAAGCCTCGACGGAGCCTGCCTCGTGTACCGAGTGAAAACATCGACGAGAAACGTCGCAAATTCACTGAATTGATGAAGCAACGGATTTTGCTTTGCAGTACAGCCAGTTCAAACAACAGCGGCAACGCAGACACACCTCTCGACTACGAGGTCTCATCTCTGCTCTCTCTCAACGAGATCGATAGCAATGACAACAGCTCGGATAGCCTAAAGTTCAAACCAATTGAAAGCGCTGCCGATGTCTGGAAGTTCCAGAGTCTACAAGACCTGTCATGCCGCGACGATCAGCAAGATAAAAGTTTCAGCGAATGGAAACAAATAATTCCTGTGATTTGCAACGAGAGCAGTGTCAGCTGTCAACAGGCAAACCGGAGGTCCCACAGCAGTACTATGGATTCTGGTTATAGCACCATCGACACTGAGGTAGAACTTTATCTGCCGCCGGCCAGGTTCAAGCCCACCCTCAATCAAAACAGGCCGGAGACGGATAAAAAACTCTCAAAAACCCGAGAGTTTGGATCTGTTGATTGTCTACGTGTAAATACCCTCGGACGGGTGAAGGGTTACCAATATCCAAATTCTGGCACCGTCAAGGTGAAACAAGTCCAGGAGTATTCGACCCTTACATCCGCCCAGACGGGGACCTCCTTACGTAGTATCAGCCGCTGGGAAACCAAAAGCCTGTCTACGCAGAATCTGCACTCAAGATCTTCCAGGAAGATCGAGATCCAAAATTCTATAAAGTCTTTCAATTCCAGTAGTAATCTAAATAATAATAATAACAATGAAGAACACGGAATTTCTTCCGCCAAATCGATGTCGAATCCGAACAATTCAGGAAATTCCAATTCGATATCCCTGTCGTCTGACTGTTTAACTAATGCCACCCTGCACCAACTGTTACAGCTATACACTCTCTACCCCACCGAATTAGGGGGTGCCACCCTCAAGTCCTGCCTTAATGATTATATCATTCTTGAAAAGAAGATTGTACAGCTGCCAATGATGTCAGGGGGCGGGGTTAGCAGTGGCAGCGTTGGAAACTTGAGCTCTAGTGCAGGGAGCAAGAGCGTACCCCAAGGGAAGTACATGAAAATGGGAGGTCCTGGCAGTGCGTTCCGTCCAGTGCGTTCTGGCTCAGGTTTACTTAACGTGTGCCAAGTATGCATGACAGGGATTGTGTTTAAGTCTAACCGCCTTTCGCCCCCACCCATTGCGTTGTCAGCAATTGAAGATGGAGATCTTGTGGTGGAGGTAAGTTTCTACATTCTTTCAATTTTGATTTTGGTAATCTGAACATTAGCTGCATAAATGAGAGTTATCTCCCCTTGTTTGTTTCACTTTGAGGAAGCCTTATATTTTGGTCGGCCATTTTCATTTCTCCGTAACACAAAAATATCATAAAAAATGTGTTCTTAATTGTGCTTGCACATTATTTGAAATGAACTTAATTGTTATTAAGAACACATTTTATGATGTTTTTGTGTTAAAACATGCAGTTGTATTGATTCGAACAAATTCGTATTTTCAGTGTAGATTTATGGTGAAATGAAAATGGCTGACGAAAACATAAGGCTTCCTCAAAGTGAAACAAACAAGGGAGGTTACTCTTATTTATGTAGCTAATGTTCAGATTACCTCTGATTTTTTTTGGGGGGAAGACAAGATTTTTAATATGAATATATATATTTACCAACTCCTCCACACGAGTAGGATGCGACATAAAGTTTATTAAGCATAATTTTTTACAACTGAAATATATTGTGATATTGCTTTGCATTTCTGTGTATTGAGCAGTATAAATATTGTGTGTGTATATATATATATATATATATATATATATATATATATATATATATAAAGAAAAAGTATCGAATTTTATGCGATACATGCGTTGTAAGTGCCTTCAAGTAAAAATTTAATATATACTTATTCAGCAACGTTTCTAAAATAAACAAACATCCAAAAATCTTATTCATTTCGCCGAAGGGCATACGGTCTGTTTGTTGTTATTATTCTCTCAAAAAACGCCCCCTTACCTATTATGGTAGAGGCGTGTAGTATCATTTGACAAGCTTAATTTCGCTAAGGATTGTTAGCTGTGTACTGTGGTCGAGGCGATATAGTGGTTCACTATGCTCGCTGAGGTCCCGGTTTCGATTTCTGTCGGAGGGAAATCGTTAGTATATGTCGCTGATGAGACTTAATAAAGTTGAAACAGTCTGTACGACATTCTACACACCGAGCGATCCTTTGCCGGGATTACACTTGTCAATTTCATTTTCTATAAGAAAAAGTATCGAATTTTATGCGATACATGCGTTGTAAGTGCCTTCAAGTAAAAATTTAATATATATATATATAAAGGTTTTTTTATAGTATCTTTGAAGCATTGTGTGTATGTGTAATATAAAGATTTTTGAAGGCAATTTACAATGCAATATGTGTTGAAAATTATATTTATTTAACTTCTTAAAAACAATTTATTCAACTTCTTAAAACAACAGATGATTACAATATCGCCGTGGGATAAGTACTATAAAAAAAACACCTAGTACTTTCAATAACTCTGATGATGGAATTTTATTTTCCGAAAATATTTAGAATTTAAAAAAAAAAGAAAAAGTTAAATAAATATAATTTTCAACACATATTGCATTGTAAATTGCCTTCAAAAATCTTTATATTATATATATATATATATATATATATATATACACACACACACACACACAATATCTACAGTGTGTTGATATATTTAATATATTAAATAATATATTTACAATATATTATTTAATATATTCTGCTTTCTAAGGCTGGATATGTCAATCCTAGGAAATCTCATCAGGACAATTCATGCAAACTCCAGGAACAAACAATGTGTCTTTTGCAATCTGTAATAAAGTCTGTAAGTCAGCTTCTGGTCTTAAGAGACATATGGTGGTGCATAAGTATAATATTTTATCATCTGATCCATCTGATACAACAGGAAAGACGTCCTTCTTATGTCGTTTTTGCATCAAACTTTGTAGATCTGCAGTGGGTTTGATGAGTCATTTGAGGGCTTATGAGAGGAAAGGTTCTGGTGGTGGGGTTATAGGATTGTAAGGGATGGCAGTGACCTGTAAAGATTATGCCATTGCTATATATATATATATATATAGAGAGAGAGAGATAGAGATAGAGATAGATAGATAGATAGATATAAAATCTCCCATAAATAAGTACATTCCAACCAATTTATTATAAAAAGTTGATTTTCTTCTAATGCAAAGATAACAGGATTTTATTCTGATGAAACACTATACAATCAAGACTCTGCTAGTATTTGTGTGTGTGTGTGTGTGTGTATTAACAATATTATTTGCTATATTTATAAATAAATAGTGGTCAATATTGGTTATTGAGCATATATATATATAATGTCAGGATAGTGTAGACACAGGGTCAACTTTCTGGATGAAATAAATTTATCATACTCAAATGACGATTTGTTAAGTTTTTCTTTCTTTGAAAGTTAAATATAGCTCTGTATATAATTAGTTTATTAGTTATTATACATTGAGCTCTCTTAGGGATTTACTATAAGTTTGCACCTACAAGAGCATTCAGTATGGATGTACAGTTAGATTTCAATGATCCCAAATAGAATCATCCCTGTCTTACCAATCATTTGGATTATCTTATATATAATATATATATATATATATATATACACACACCAACTCCTCTGCACGAGCAGGATGTGACACAAGGTCAATTTCTTAAGCGGAGTTTAACAGGTTTGAATTCAGTTTCCTTCTCCTAGACTGGTTACCTAGCCATGGTTAAAGAGCCCGGTCTGCCCTGCTATTTACCCATAGCTGAGGGAGAATTGGATTCATACCTTTCCCAAGGGTATTAGCACCATGTGAAATGCAAACAGCTTAGTCCAGGAATCAAACTCTGGTCAACAAGTCAATATCCCACGACTCTAACCATTAAACCACATGCCTCTCTCTCTCTTTTCTCTCTCTCTCTCTCTCTCTCTCTCTCTCTATATATATATATATATATATATATATATATATATATATAGTATGAACAAAAAGTAATAAGACAAACAGGAATATTTCTTATATGTTATTTATTCTCAACTAGTTTTGACCTTAGGTCATTGTCATGAGAAAATGTCTTATTAGAAGAAATTGTTTTTAGATTTTTTTGAAAGGGAGCATTATAGAAGAACTATAAAAAATGGAGTATTTTTGAGGGTTTGACATGCTATTAAAATCCGGGTAGACTAGTGTGTTAGTAGTAGCAAGTCCATTGTTCCGTGAAAAAACCTCTTTGAGGTGGGTTATTTTTTGAATGCTCTTATATATGTGAGGTAGGGTTCTTGGGAGTTGTGTATATGACCATATATGTATACATATAAATGTATGTGTGTGCATACATATATGTGTGTGAATGTGAGTGTGTGTGTGTGTATATCTCAGTTCTGTGCGCATGACTTTTAGATTTTGAAATGGGTCAAAAGTGGCTTGTTTGATGTGTGGCGGTTGTTGTTTGTTTATTTAGGTGCCATCGTCCCCCTTCATAGTTGTTGACTCGACTTTTATATATATATATATATGATAATTTCATACAACTAATGTGAGTAGGCATGCTTCCAATGATGCCTTCATCAGATGAGGAGGATATGACATCAGTTCTGAAACATCATAATCAACAACCGAAAGTGTTCCAGCATCATTTCCATTTTCCACCTGCCTGTGGAATGCCAGATTCAGCCTCCAGATACAGCCTCCATCCTATCTTGAAGTCTCTTATATATTTCCTCTTTTCTAATTTACAAATTCCTAGTTTAACCAGATATGCTAAAGTTGGCAATAAAACCTCAACATCTTATGTCAGTAGGAAAATATATTTATCATTGAGCCATGTCTCCAGTATTCATGTCATAAAAGCATTTGGTAATTTAAATCAACCAATCATATAACGTCTGCCAGATGCTGAGCAGTGAAAATCATAATATTAGTTTGAAATATAT
>CM042165.1:52909683-52924683 GCA_023376005.1 Doryteuthis pealeii | reverse complement strand
TTGTTTTTTATTTATTCAGGTAAATGGTGTTTTAGTTCTTGATCAGAACACGCAGGCGATTCAAAAATTATTTTATTCAACATTTGACTCGGATTCACTTCAATTGACATTGGCACATCCAAAACGGGTGAGACACTTTTTTTGATTTAAAAATTTTCTTAGATTAAAAAAAAAACAAACCCACACCACATTCCCGTGTCACACAGAATCAAGTCGTCAGCACCAAGAACAGACTTTCAACCCCACACCCAAATCTTGGAATGAGAGAGTTTAGTGGAGAGGTCATGAGACTGCAGGGCATAATATACAAAAAGGTGTTTATATCCACATCCGCAGGTGATAAGAAGAAGACGGCTCGGGTGTCAGAGAAGGCACACATGTGAAGACATACATGCACAAGGTGCATGTAGAAATGCGCATGCAATGCATATTTGGGTTAAGGTGCGCAAGGCATGTGTGAGACAGGAGGCGTAGAGAAATGCATGCAACACAGCACAACATAACACATAAGACAGTTAAGATAGGAACACAAGTTATCCCCCCCCCTTTAAGATTTTCAGAGTTAATAATCAACTAAGGGGTTGTCGTTGCCAAAGGCTTCTTTTTTTTCTTTTTTTTTTTTTGTGTTGCTCTTTAGCAAGTAAACTTTATCTATGCTGGTCAACAAATTTGTTTTAGAAAATTGCAAAAACAGTTCCTTGTTGTTATATATATTTACCAACCCCTCTACATGAGCAGGATGTGACACAAGGTCAGTTTCTTACATGGAGTTTAACCTACTATTTACCTATAGCTATAGTTGGATTCATACCTTTCCCAGAGGTATTAACACTATGTGAAATGCAAACAGCCTCGTCCAGGATTTGAACTAAATGTTATATATATATATAGGCAGCAAAATTTAAACGAAAATTCAATCATGTGACTCATTGATGTTATTATCTTTTTTTTTTTTGTCCTTTCAGGCTCCCATAAGCAGCATGTCCAGCTCTTTTGACAGTTTAGCCAATGAAGAAGTCCAGTCTTTAAAAGAAGACATTAAACTGCTGACCAATGAACTCGGTCGTAAAGAAAAACTTATCAAACAATTAAATTCTGAAAAAGTGTCGTCCAGTCAAAAGGCGGGACCAAGTCGGTCACCCTCTCCTGTTTACAACCATTGTCAGTACCATCAAGACTGGACCAAGAATCTTGATTCACTTCATCTTGGAGAAGATGAATTTGTTGTATAGAATGAATCAAAGAGAAAGAAAAATGTCGACTCGGCTGTAAAATGTTTGAAAAGATTTTCTATTGATATCATTTATTATTTTCATAACTTATTAAAAATAAAAAAAAAACTTGGAAAAAAAAATCCAAGATTTAAACATTTCTTTTTATATTTGTTTGTTTTTTTTTATTTAAAAAAATTCAGAAATGACAAAACAGATGTTTGGTTAGTATTATCAGCATTATTCGGACTATTGTCCTCATCTTCATTGTTATCAGTACAACATTTTGGTCGATGTGCCCTCTGGCTTCTTCAGGTATTTCTTGTCGGACTTGGGATCCTTCTTTTTGAACTCGGGAACCTTCTTGTCATAATCGGGAGCCATCGCGGAACTTTGAATCCAACCCTTTATTCAGTTCACGGGGGTATCCTGTTCTCATTCCACTAACCATTTCTAGGGTACAGATGTTAAGTTGTGTTAATTATTATTCTATGTTACTGCTGTCCCTAGCCAGGATTGAACCTGCAGTCCAGAGATAACTGTCACTTAGAACTGTCTTAACCTAACTCCTTTATCCACTAGGCTATGTGTCCAATTGGACAATTCAGTGTGAGTTTTGGGAACTTATAAACTTAATGTCTTGTTTTGCCTAGAATATCTATCTATTCACTTATGTATGATTTTTTTACCTAGACTCATATTGTTTTTTTTTTTTTTTTTTTCTCGAAAAGAAGGTTCCCGAGTCCGACAAGAAATACCTGAAGAAGGTCGGAGGGTACACCGGCCAAAACGTTGTACAGATAACAATGAAGATGAGGACAATAGTCCGAATAATGCAGATAATACTAATTAACAAGCCTCATTTGAAAAATTCAGAGAAATTGATGTTTGGTGTTTTTAAAAGAAGAAAGTTACTTGATAATTAACTGAAACTCACCAGAAAGCGAGCGGACTGTAGAATGCTCCCCAATCCAATAGAAAAACCGATGAGAGGTTCAACTCCATGATTGTTTTGTTTTGTTTGTTTTTGATTTGTTATGTATTTGGTTTTGGGGTCATCATGAGAGAATGTGCATCATTTCGGGGGGGCCTTCTTCTCAACGGTTTTATTTGGAGATGGAACACTTCTGTTTATATCAGTAACATTCCATTTCTTCTGTGGGTTGTGAAGATGGCTCAGGGACAGGAGCTCTGACTTGTGACAAATCTGTCAAATTTTGATCCTGGGTCAGTTTAGCTCAGTCGGTAGAACATTGGCCTATGAATCACAAGGTTCCTGGTTTGTGAATTAATTAATTGTCCTTTCAGGCTCCCATAAGTAGCATGTCCAGCTCTTTTAACAGTTTAGCCAATGAAGAAGTCTAGTCTTTAAAAGAAGACATTAAACTGCTGACCAATGAACTCGGTCGTAAAGAAAAACTTATCAAACAATTAAATTCTGAAAAAGTGTCATCCAGTCAAAAGGCGGGACCAAGTCGGTCACCCTCTCCTGTTGCACATGAGTAGCACAGATTCAGTAATCTGTGAGAGAACAAAGAGTACCATTATAGTATGTGGCCTACAAAATCATATCTCTCTTATAGTATGTGGCCTCCCATAAAAAGCATATTATTATAACCCGTCGGTCCTCCCGAGCTAATGGGTTCACAGAATCTCCGAAATTGGCCGTCAAGATCGGATTTTCTGCATCAACCAAGGATTGCAGGGTCTCTATATTTGCGGGAAGTCTAGCCGAATGCCCCACGTTGTGCTAAGATCTCAAACGACTAGAAATCTGCTATAGAAACTGATTTCCGAGATTAATGGCGGCCGATTGGTCATATGAAAAAAAATAACGAATCTTTTCTTTTTAAAAAAATCAACAACATTTATATTCGAAAATATAAGAATACAAATAATTACTTCTCAAGGTTTGTGGGAGTGATGTGCCCGTAATTAAATACTTCTGGTCTTCTGTAAAGTATTGTGCAAAACAGTTCGTAAGTTGACTAAGTTTTCAAAATGGTCTTAGCTGAAGTCAGTTACTCTCGGCTCTCAGTATTGCGTTAATCTTGTCAGCTAGTCCGATTCTCAAGCGATCACAACTTCATCTGCCCGTTTGGCCTCATCTGCCCATTCGGCCTCTTCTGCTTCTCAAGCCAAAAACGTCTGAGTTAAATAATACTCCGATCGGAACAATTTTATTTCCGGCCGGCACGAAGACATTGGGAATTTTTCTGCTCCACCCACCCAAGAAGGGTAACCGCCTTCCTCTTGTTCAACGAGCCAATCAAATTTACTTCCGCTCACCAATCTGGGTACCATCTCTTCCGGCCACTTGAATGTGTTTTTAAATACATTCGACCCTTTTTTTAATGTCGATTTCCAACAAGAGTTTATCTCCATTCTCCAGCAATAGGGAAACATAAAAACAATAGATTCTCTTTAATCCTGGTTTCTTCCTGTTCCGGTAATCTATAAAACAAGATTTATCTTTTCCCCGCGACTAAAAGTCTGGATACATCAAAGACTCGTCTAAGAACGGCTTCCCTCACTTCTGGGAGTTCCGACCTACTTGAGATTTTACTACCGGCCACTATCGCCTCGACCTCCCCGGTCGAGGTCATTTTCGGATCGCCCATCTGTTTTGGATCTACGGCTGAAGTCGGCCAGCGAGTTATATTTCCGTTTATTAATTCTTTCTTTCTTCTAATTTCAAAACCTAGATCAGGTCATATCTCGATCGCGGCCCTGTAATTCTGACCCAAACGATCGGAAGATTTTAACTTCCGATTTTTCTTTCTTTCTTTTTCTATCTTCCAAACCTGAATCAGGTCACATTATAAGGTTATAATGATAACTGCTAACCCTAACCCTATTTCAGAATTTTAGAATTAAATAGATCTCTGATTCATGTAAATTATGGATAAATTCTTTTTTAATTATTCTTAATTACTATATACAGCTTATGAGTGAATTGCATTTCTTGAAATTGAATATATGTGAAAAATAATTAGTTTCAATAAATTGTCTACTACTTATATCTATAAATATACTCTTACTGAGGTAGGACACATTCTATAACAGAATCAAAAAGGTAGGCCACATACTATAACAGAATCAAAAAGGTAGGCCACATGCTATAACAGAATCAAAAAGGTAGGCCACATACTATAACAGAATCAAAAAGGTAGGCCACATACTATAACAGAATCAAAAAGGTAGGCCACATACTATAATGGCACTGAACAAAGGATAGAAAGGTATTCAACAACATCAATTATTATTAGTTGTAATTGGTATCACAACAAGCGTTATGAAATATGTGAGAAATAAAAGTAAAAATAAAGGAAAGAAAGCCAGACGGTGGTGACCAATTGAAACGGCTATGGTTTTTGGGGAAGATCTGAAGAATTGTAAGGTTGTTGAAAGGAAGAAAAAAATCTTTAAATTGGATTACGTTTTGTCTTAAGCAAAACTCAGGACAACGTAATCCATTTCAAAGAAAGTTAATGTTAACTTACTTTAAAATTTACCTTCTTTTTGAAAGTAACTAAAATAATTTCTTATACTTACCCGGTAAAGTAATAAATAACGGCTTGATCTCAGGCCCCCTCCCCCTGGCAACACCTGCCCCCTTGATTTAAAGGGGCAGGTTAGGGTTTATTGCCCAATGCCTGAGGCCACCCCTTGTGGGGGGAATGCCGACGAGATAAATGCATTTTTTGTGCCCGCCATCCTATGAGCTTCGGTATTATGTATATATATATATTGCAAAAGGGAGGAGAATAATTGAAATTTTATTTACAAAAACAAATACTCGATTGGGAAAATGAAAAGAGGGGGGGGGGTAACCCAAATTTTTATACATTTAATTAACCATTGAAATTAATTATTGAATCCAACGGTAGACACATTAGTCTCAGTTGTTTGTGTTAGTATTGCAATGTATAATTTCAATTAAACTTGGTTTTAAAAAATATTTTTCAACATTAAATGTATAGTTATTTTGGGTTTTTTGTTGTTTTTTCAAAGCAATACGTAATTAAAAACAACCTTAATCCCCAAACCCCTAAACCGTAACCCAATTCGCAAAAAGTTCATTCATAGACTGTAGTTGAACTGTCATGGGGGGCGGGGGACACCAAAAAACTTTCCGTTTTAATTTTCCGACCAATTTGCAAGTTTAGTAAATCTTAAAAAAAACATACCAGGGAAATTTGGTGGGCAAAGAATTAAAAGTTGTTTTTACGTACATAAACGAGATTTAGCTGAGATAGAAATTGAATTCACGCGGGAAAAGAAACGGTCACGTGATCATAGAAAACCATTTCTAATTTTTTTTTTAAATGTCTCTCTCCAAATAAGATGTTCTAAACAGTAATTTTCTTGGATTTCCATTAGTGATATTGATCCAGGTAAATTATTGTTGCATTTTGTCTTTTCTTTTTTGTCTTATAAACGGCGTCAACGTGTTTGTAGTTTCGAGGGCCTTCATGGCAGAGTCATAATCGTTGGAGTCACTGATTATTTCGTAAACTCCTGCTGATATAATAAATAGAAACGGCTACCCAGCATCGCCTGGGTAGAGGGGGAGGTAAATTTAGTCTCATAGATCCATTATTATTACTGAATTGTGAGTTGGTTTCCACAGGAGGTCCCATTAAAATCCCCACGTAAAAAAGACCTTGTGCTGATCCAGCCACTCTGAAAAGAAAAATTAATGTCTACTATTTACAACATTAAATACAAAAAAATCCATGCTTATATCATTTAAAATTTATTCTTTAATTATCTTCAGTGAAGATATATATACACATTAAATATCACCATGGCTTGGTATTTTTGCAAAAATAATAGAGATTTGATTTATATTCGTGAAGAATCTTCACGAATATAAATCAAATCTCTATTATTTTTGCTAAAAAACCAAGCCCTAGTGATATTTAATGTGTATATATATTTACAAAATTGTATTAAAAAAACGTGGATTTTTCGACAAATTGGGTATACCTAGTTTATCACTATTCCTTGGTACACTCTGGCCAGAGTGGTAGTACCTGTCAGGATCCCATCTATAGAAGAAGAAAAATGAGTTTGAAAACTTTTAAAAATTTGAGTCTAAAAAGAAAATGTTGGGTACCCATCAAGAATGAATAAAACAAAATGTATTTGGCATAAAATAACCCAATAAGAGTTGACAGGCCATAAAATCCAACTAACTTATTTGGCTTAAAGATATTAAAAAATATCAGTGGTAATTTACTTGGTGGATGGAAGGGATTCTTGGAAACGGACTGCCCCCCTCCCTTCTCTTTTCTCTCTCTCTCTCTCTCTCTATGTCTCTCTCTCTCTCTCTCTCTCTGAAAGTAATCATATATTCCATCTCAGTCGATTGCAACACCAAACCTTCTCCAAGATAGGCACGAAGATATGAGAAGTAATTTGTTTTACATTATTTCGCTGGCCCATGACAAGTTGGTAAGAGATTTGAATTTAGAGTTTTCCTTGTCAACCAGCTGTATCACCAAGACTAGAGTGTCTATTCTGCATCACGTTCTTACGCATAAAGAGAGGAAGGTAGAAAGTGGGGATAGATTAATGCTTTTCCCAAGGGCATTAGCACAAAATGAAACGCAAATTGTTGGTAAATCCTCGCGGTGAGAAAAAAACCAGCAAATAGTTTGATTGTAAAAATATACTACCAAACATCAACCAGGAAGAAAAATTTTTTTGTAAAAAATAAAAGACCAAGATAATTGTACCAACAAAAAATAATCTATTAGTACAATATTTTGGCCAAAAGAAAAAACAATTTATATGCATATATATATATATATATATATATATATATATTCATACAAACCCGCCAGGAGACTAAATCTAATAAGTAAAAAGTGCTCAATACCTAAGTAGAGCAAATAAGATTAGATCTTAGCCCTGAAGAGCATTAAGCGAAACTTTTAGTAGGTTCGTCTGACTCATTAGATTTATATATATATATATGTGTGTGTGTGAGTATCTCTTTTTAAAAATTTCAAATTACATGAAATACCAAAAGATGTGTATTGGTCTATTAAGTATTGATACAAAAAATTACATCTTGAACTTGTACCAATTTTTGAGGAAATGGCATCAAAGATTGTAGACAAAAATGCACTGAAAATCCTTGGTTTTGCAATCATGGGTGGGGGCATATTTATAATTTTAACTAATTATAATTTCGTCATTTAATTTCCTTTTGATAAAATAAAATGACAACCATCCCTGGTTTAAATACTGAAATTCTTAGGATTTTCTGATCAATTTTTTGGCGGAATGTTGCAAAACCAAGGATTTTTCAGTGCATTTTTGTCTACGATCTTTGATGCCATTTCCTCAAAAATTGGTACAAGTTTAAGATGTAATTTTTGTGTATCAGTACTTAATAGACCAATACACAACTTTTGGTATTTCATGTAATTTGATATTTTTAAAAAGTGAAAAAATCGACCTATCCTAGTGTGTGTGTGGCATTCCAGCCAAATTAAGATACATTCCTAAAAAGAAAAAATCCGAATTCTTTTATTGGTCGTCGTTTTCAAAAATAATCAAATCCGTTTCTAAAAAAAAAAAAATCCCAAACAGATTGTTCCTTTTTTTCTTTCTTTTCTAAAATATTAAGATCCATTTTGAAAATATTCTAATCCATTTCCAGTAAAATGAAATCCAATTTTTTGATTTGGTTTGTTTTGTTTTACGGCATATCAACCTCAGTGGGTCATTTAATGCCGATAAAGTTTTGAAATGAATCAATTCTTAATGGATAATACAATTTTTTTATAAATACATTTTTCTATTTAACCCATAGATGGGACCCTAATAGGTACTACCACTCCGGGTCAGAGTGGACCAGGGAGCAATGGTGATGAAGGGGTGCTCCACATTCCCCAAACCTCCAAAACTGGAACCTCACCATCAGATAAAGTTTAACGTCATTCCCAGGACATGTAGACCCGCAGCCATCGCCTTCTAGCACCCATATGATAAAAAGGGGTTGGGGCAATAGGGTTGGGAAAATCATATAGGTGCTAGGGCTTGACGTGACCCGCCGATTGATCGGAGGGGGCCTCTCCAACCGCCCGTCTAGCCCAAGATAGGGCCAAAGTGGAGTATTGCATGTCATGAACTGCTCATCCACCTGGGCTCTATCCTTAAGTATCACGGGTCGCCACCTACGGTCAACAGGTGGCCCCATTGGGGGAGTCTTACCCCTCTGCAGAGGTGCAGTCGGTGCATTCTAACGCCCCATTGACAGGGCGGCCAATTTTTTGATATGTCATTTCTATCATATATATATATATATATATATATATATATATGATAGAAATGACATATCAAAAAATTGGCCGCCCTGTCTTGTTTTTGAAATTATGACATGCTCACACGGTTGAAACACATTGCAACACATTGCAACATCTTACCGAATGTCAGCCTTGTTCTCAACAAACTTTTAAGAAGGAAAAAAAAAGAAAGAGAGAAATAAGAAATTACAGTTATTCGCCCATTCATAAAAGAGGAGAAGAAGAAAGAGAGGAAAAAAAAGAGAGGAAAAGGAAATAAGAAGAGAAATTATAACCACACAAATAAAAAAAAAACATAAGCACGTCAGTTCTGAAATAAATCTCTGAGGATAAAGCTTCGCTTTGAAATCGATTAGACATATAAACATCTTTTTGTCTTTATTTTTTACGCATTGTATTGCCTTCGAATTTTATTATTTTATAACATACTTAACAATGCTTCAAGCAAATTACCAATTACTTTTATATATATATATACCTTCGGAAAATAAATTTATTTCGACATTGCCGTCTCATCAGTTCTGTTTTTACTTTTTTTTTTTTTTTTTTTTTTTTAATTATTTCACCGCCGATCTTACTGTTGTGATTTTCTCGTTTCTTTATTTTTTTGTTTGTTTTTCACTTTTTTTTTTCAAATTCTGCGTTTGTTAGATCCGCCAGTTTATGTATTTATATGTACGTTTGAGTTCTCAATTTTGGTTGAATCTTATCAAAGTAACACTTGATATAATCCACTTATATATATATATATATATATATATATATATATATATATATATATATATATATTTTGGTACGTTAGCGGCGCGTATATCACAGAACCAAACCAGTTCAGTCCATGGTAGGTAATTGACTATTGTCCTCATCTTCATTGTTATCTGTACAATATATAACAATAAAGATGAGAACAATAGTCCGAATAATACAAATAATACTAATTATCAAGCTTCATCTAAAAAATTCAGAGAAATGGAAATTTTTTGTTTGCAATAATCAGTTGCTTTCTTTTTTTATTACATCAGGGGTAGGGTGTGTGGAAGACAGAGGGATGCTGCTGATTGGACCTTCTAATATCTTCACTCACTCTCCACCCCAGTCTTGCACCCTGGCGACATCAATTCAGTGTCGTTTCATTCTCTACCAGGAAGTAGACTTATCCTGTAATCAAGACTTCCAATTAAGATCGTCTTCTGTCTTTATTTAGCTGTCTCCTAATTAGTACAATAGTACTTAATAATAACTACTAGGCTACTAATTAAGAATTTGGTGTCTGTTCAGGAATACAAATAATACTAGACAAAACGTGACCCATTGGGTCACCCATTCAGCTCTAGGTAGGTAATTGAGATTAGGGAAAAGGGAGTTAGCAAAGCGAATAAAATTTAAAAATAAATAAATAAATACGGCCGGGCGAAACCTTAAAACCATTTTGTTAGCTTTCTAAGAAAGGAAATGTTTGAATCATTTAAGCTAGGGTTGCTGGTTGTGAAATTTAACATAGAAATACATTTCAAACTCTCCCGGCTCTCTCTCTCTCCCGGTCTCTCTCTCTCTCTCTCTCTCTCTCTCTCTCTCTCTCTCTCTCTCTCTCTCTCTCTCTCTCTCTCTCTCTCTAAATTAACATTATGTAGCAAGCAGGTAGTCAAGAGATACATAGACTGAAAGAAAGAGATAGACCACAGTCCCAAAGCGATTTTCGTTCAGTTCTGTCGGATGTAAAAGATGGCTCAATAATTTTTATGTAATGATTAAGATAAAATCACAAAAAGAGTATACTTACTTTTTGCACGTAGGTTTCTTGGTTTCATAATTAATTAATTAAGTTTTAAATGAGTAAAATATGTAAAAAAAAAAAAAAAAAAAATGCTTAGCTCTGAAATAAAAATTAGCCAATGAGATTTTTATCTGCTATTTTATAATCAGCCAATCAGAAAAAATACAAAATCTTACAATTTGTAGAATATGTCGATAAATAGAAGAATTTGGAACGTTGACAAGCCTTAATTGCAAAAAATGATCTGCGAACAACTTGTTTTTAGACATTAAAAAAAAAAAATAGCTTTAAGATACCAACTACTAAAATTCTATCTAGTTTAATAATTTTGAAAAATCAAAATATTTCAAAATTTGCCTGTGTAATTCAAATTTATTAGAACATTTTAATAGAAATTAAAATAAAATCACTAATCTCATTGGCTAATTTTTATTTCGGAGCTAAATAGTTTTTTTACGTGTTTTACTGTAAAACTTAATTAATTATGAAACCAAGAAACCTATGTGCAAAAAGTAACTATACTCTTGAGACAGGAGTGATTGCAATAACTACCGTGGTATCTCTTTACTCAGCATTACAGGTAAACTCTTTGCTAGAGTTGCACTAAATAGACTCCAGATCCTCGCAGAAAATACTTACCCTGAATCACAGGCCGGTTTCAGAGTAGGAGGGTCCACTACTGACATGATCTTCTCTCTAAAGCAGCTTCAGGAAAAATGTAGAGAACAGAGAAGATCACTCTACATAGCATTTATTGACCTCACAAAAGCTTTCGACCTTATAAGTGGTCTCTTCCAGTTGATAGAACGAATAGGCTGCCCGCCAAAACTTCTCCACATTCTTCAGTCCTTTCATACTGACATGCAAGGCACCATCCAGTTTGATGGGTCCACCTCAGACCCTTTCAGCATCCGTCGTGGTGTCAAGCAGGGATGCGTGTTGGCACCCACTCTGTTTGGGATCTTTCCCCTCCTTCTGCCCCCAGCTTTTGGTAAAACAACAGAAGGAGTCTACCTTCACACAAGGACAGATGTTAATCTGTTCAATCTCAGCCATCTAAAAGACAAAACAAAGGTCAGGCAATTTGTCATTCAGGACATGCTATTTGCTGATGACGCAGCAGTGGTAGCACACTCCCAGGAGCACCTGCAAACACTCATGGACCAGTTCACCCAAACCTACCAGGACTTCAGCCTGACCATTAGTATAAAGAAAACCAAGACGATGGGTCAGTGAAATGTAAATCCTCCCTCCATCACCATCAACAACTACACCCTGGAAGCCGTAAACACCTTTACCTACCTTGAGTCCACCATCACCGACAACCTGTCACTTGATACTGAACCCAGTTGCCGGATCGGAAAAGCTGCCTCAACTTTTGGGAAGCTCACAGCAAGAGTATGGGACAACAGCAAGCTCACTATCCGTACAAAGGTACAAGTATATAGGGCATGTGTTATCAGCACCCTCATGTATGGAAGTGAAACACGGACCTTATACTCCCACCAAGAGCGGCGGCTAAATAACATCTACATTCGCTGCCTTAGACGTATACTGGGCATCACCTGGAGGGACAGGATCACTAACACAGCAGTCCTAGAGAGAGCTCCACCCCCAGCTTATTCTATGGAGAGCTTACGTCTGGTAAAAGACAGATTGGTCGCCCCTAGTTGCTATTCAAGGATGTCTGCAAGAATGATCTCGGGTGCTTTGGCATTGTCCCTTCCAGCTGGGAAAATTTGGCCCAAGACCGCCCTCGGTGGCGACAGAATCTCCGTAGAGGACTGTTCATGTCAGAAGACACCCTGACACAACACCATGAAGCTAAAAGGTCCAGAAGAAAACAGCGGCAACAAAGCATCGGAATCTTCAGGGACAACCTTCAAATGCAAAATCTGTGGTCGAGAATGTTTTTCGAACATTGGACTTTACAGTCACAGGAGGCGCTGTAACTTCAGAGGCACATAAAAACTTTATTATAGTCTTCCGAGACTGAAATGCCAATGTTAACTAAGCAGTAAAAAAGCCTTTAGGAAGCAAAAGTTGATTAACTCAGCTTTAGTATAATAATAGAAGATATACGACAAACTATGACGACACACGGCATTCAAAAGAGCAGATGACAAAATACTGTTCAAGTAGCAAGAGGTTTAACGTTTTAGGTTTAAAAAGTAGCTGGATATTCTTGTATGTGTTCTTAGGGTTTGCTTTTTTTTCACCCCATCTTATTTAGTGGTCGCGCTGAAAAGGATGGAATTCAGGGAAAGAAAAAGACGAAAGGTAGTTTTATGATTTAGGCTTTATTCGCGGGTCATAACCACCACGTAGTAGTGTCTTGCCCCAATTAAGGCCTAAACTCGAATAGCCAAGAGATTCTCTTGGGGGTCGGAAGTGGGTCCTTTTTCCCGCACATGCTCGAAGGGTTCTTCCGGTGAAGGCTCATGGCAATTCGTTATTTTTTCATTTGAATTAAATTTTATTTTAATCCGCACATGTGTGTGAATTCCTTCTTTCATGTTGGTTTTCTTATGGCACCTGAATACATTGAAATCAAGCAAGTTGTCTGTCAACCCCCACACATTGTCTTACAGAACATAAAACGAAAGTCGAAAATGCATACAAATTCCTATAAAGAACTAAAACTGGTATTTGTGACTCTTTACCCCCACCCACCCCTTGACAGGTCCCTCGTCTTCGGCCTTTTCTAAAATATGATTTTATGAGTAACATATTTTAATCTTCTCTGGTAATCTACAAAAAAAAGCAAGGAATTTGTTTACGCATAACAACTCACTGGCCATCTTCCAGTTTATGTAACAGGAAACTTTTAACCAGAAACGACTACACACTTGTCAAAAAAATTGACATCCATTGACAAAATTGAATTTACAATTTTGGGGGATCGGATTAATGGGGGAGGAGTAGTAGGAGGAGGAGGGGAGGAGCACTCAAAGTAATTTTGACAAACGACAAGAGAGCCTCTTTCGTTTGAATTCGGAGTTTCCCTTCTCCAAGACTGGTTGCCATACCGAGGTTAAAGAGCCCAATCTACCACACTATACACCCTCCCCTCTGATCAATCACCTGGTTACGTCAAGCCCTAGCACCTATATGATTGTCCCGATCCTATTGCCCTTATGTCAAATCCCTTACTCTTTTTATCATATAGGTTCTTCAAGGCGATGGCTGAGGATTTTAATGTCATGGGTATGACGTTAAACGGAGAAGTAAGAGATTGGTCGGTTTTTGACTTAATTGCAAATTACGACTAATTAGAACCAATTAAAACAGAATTTTTTTCAAACATAATTCGGGTGCTAGAAGGCGGTAACTGAGGGTCTACATGTCAGTTTTGGAGCTCTGAGAAATGTCGAGTACCCATTCATCACCATTGCTCCCTGGACCAGTCTGACCCGGAGTGGTATTACCTGTTAGGGTCCCATCTATGGGTTAAATAGAAAAACACGAGTTTATGAATTTGATTATCCCTTAAGAATGAATTTATTTCAAAACTTTGTCGGCATTAAATGACCCACCGAGGTTGATATGCCGTAAACTAAACCGAACCAAGTTTAAAGAACCCAATCTACCCTACTATTTACACATAGCTGCAGGGAGAATAACTGGATTCATATTTTTCCCAGTGGCATTAATGCTATGTGAAACTCGTTCAGGATTTGAACTCTGGTCCACTTTTTACAATAACTATTATGCTATGAACGCCCCTGTGGTCAAAAAGTACTTACTAACATGCTGGAAACTGGGCGTGTAGTCGAGGAGTGCTTGTTGGCATGCTGTGACAAATGAAGAAGCCAGAAGGGGGAGAGGTGTCTTTTTATAGGAATGTGCAATGCATCGTGGGTAAGTGGTGGGGATAAAATACACCTGCTTACCTGAAGAGACTAAAACTGGTCATTCAGTGAACAGGCGTCAGTGAGAGAAGAAGGAAGAAAAGAAGGAAAGAACGAGGGATGAGAAAAGAAAGCAGAAAGAGGAAAAATGAAGTGAAATACGTCATTTTATAACATGGATGGTCGTGGTATAGGAAATGGACTCGTCGACTAGAGTTCAATTCCTGGGCGAAGCCGTTTGCATTTTCACATGGCGCTAATATCCTTGGGAAAGGTATGAATCCAAATCTCCCTCCAGCTATGGGTAAATAGTAAGGCAGACTGGGTTCTTTAATCTTGGCTAGGTAACCAGTCTAGGAGAAGGAAAGCTCTGAATTCGAACCTGTTAAACTCCACTTAAGAAACTGACCTTTTGTCGCATCCTGCTCGTGTGGAAGGGTTGGTAAATATACATAACAACAAGGAACTGTTTTTGCAATTTTCTAAAACAAATTTGTTGACCAGCATAGATAAAGTTTACTTGCTAAAGAGCAACACCCAAGAAAAAGACTTTGGCAACGACAGCCCCTTAGTATTAAATCTGAAAATCTGAAATGTGTGTGTGTGTGTGTGGGGAGACTTGTGTTTTTGTCTTAACCATCTTATGTGTTACCTTGTTAGATGTTGTGCTGTGTTGCATGCATTTCTCTATCCTCCCCTACCACACCCCCGTCTCACACGTGCCTTGCGCACCTTAACCCAAATATGCATTGCATGTGCATTTCTACATGCACCTTGTGCATGTATGTCTTCACATGTGTGCCTTCTCTGACACCCGACCCGACCCGACCTTCTTCTTATCA
>CM042165.1:52869683-52907183 GCA_023376005.1 Doryteuthis pealeii | reverse complement strand
GAGTGAGTCTATCCCCATTACACTTTATACTAGACCAAGGAGATTGTTTTTGGTGTCTGAGGTGGAGCGCCACACCTACATATACGCTGAGTTGCCGAGGGCCGGTATCGAACTAAGAACCTTGCGGTTTCTAGCCAAACACTCTACCAACTGAGCTAACCCCCAGCCCTCTTAGTCTGCCATTATTCTGATATTCCTGGTACCATCTTTACATTTCTTTGATATTTTCATGAAATCTCTATTCTTGTTCTTTGCACACCACTTCAAGATTATTTTTTTTATTTATTTTTTTGTATTGATGCCAAATTCAAATCCTGGAACGTAAACTTCGAAACTCGTGTTGAAACTCAAAACCGTAAAACTTGATTAACATTTTTCCCAATTTCTCATTTTAATGCTAATAATTACCTGCAGATTTAGACATTTCTTCGTTTAAATGATACCCCAGCCTCTCATCTAAGGTATTTGTGTGTGTGTGTGTGTGTGTGTGTGTGTAAAGGGCGAAGTGCCCATTTTGTTGTGGCGAACGTGTTGGACTCTGACACGGTAGTAAGAGTTTGAACTCCAGTCTCCCTATCATATTCACTTTCAGACTGATGCCCTTGGGAAGGGCATGAATCTCCCCATCCCCCACCTATGGGTTAAATAGTACCTAATATTTTCATGTTAAAACATTCAGTTGTATTGATTCGAACAAATTCGTATTTTCAGTGTAGATTTACGGTGAAATGAAATGACCGACCAAAACATATGGCTTCCTCAAAGTGAAACATACAAGGGGAGGTTACTCTCATTTATGTAGCTAATGTTCAGATTACCGTATTTTCTTGCTAGAGTGAATAATATAAATTCTTGTTTTTAGTTAGAACTAATAAAAAGTTGAACAAATGCTGAATCTAGGTTAAATTTAGCTGCTACTAATTTTAAAAAGTCAGAATGCTGGAAATTTATTTTTTCTTCTTCACAGTTTCGTAGGTTAAAATTAATTGTGTGAAATATACACAAATACTATTTATTGCCCAGTGCCTGAGGCACCTCCAAAGAGGAATGTTGAAGGGATACATACAATTTTTACACTAGCCACTGCATGTGCATGGCTCTACACATTAAACAGACTTAGTGTTCAACTGAATTTGTGAGGTGTCAGTAAATAACTAAAAAAAAAAAATAAAGTTTTTATGGTTCAAAGCAAATGTTCTCATATCACCCCTATCTATCAATAATGGAGATTCGCTTCCAGTTTTTGTCTGTAACAAAAATTACATCACTGCTTACGTCACATTACCCAAAATCCTCATCGTCATAACAGAATAAATACATTCAAAATTTGAACATGCAACATTAGACAGTCCTCATTGTTTTTTAAAACAAGTTTTAATAAATACATGACTGGTATTATATATCTATATGTAGTTTGTTTTATTTTATTTTAATACATATTTAAAGTTGACATTTCAAATTGTTTTATTTTTTAATCCTTTAATGAATTTGATGATTTTACTTACTTAGGGTACAAACTCACTGACATTGAATTTTTTACTCCCACCCCTCAGGCAATGTGTTTAAAAAATCTACTTTTACATCGCCCGGTGTGCGTTTTTTTTATTTTGTACTAGTAGATATAATCATGCTAGATAAACCCTATTTGTATTATTCTCTCTTAACCATATTTTCATTGTATATTCCCTATATCCAGGCTCTGTCCAGTGGCTTCAGTCATTGGACTGGTTAGATATATAATATCAGCGTGAATCCCAGGGAGTCATCCCCCACCCAGGCAACACTTGCCCATCAATTTAAAGGGACAAGGTTGAGTTTATTGTCCAGTGCCTGAGGTGCCTAAAAAGAGGACTGCCAATGGGATACATGCAATTTTTAACACTGGTCACCACAAGAGCTCTCTCTCTCTCTCTCTCTCTCTCTCTCTCTCTCTCTCTCTCTCTCTCTCTAGTATAAAAAAAGAGCTGTCTTATTTGCTCTAGCCTTCTTTCTTTCTGCATAAAGTGATGCTTTGGTCTGTATGACCTGCATAGATATCAATGTGCCAGGTTATATTATGTATTCCATTTTCTTTCACTGTATCTAATTAGTTTTATCTACCCCCCCTCTTTTTTAAAAGATAAAACTAAAAAAAAGTTTTTATGGTTCAAAGCAAATGTTCTCATATGACCCCTATAGATATAGTCATGCTAATAAATCCTATTTGTATTGGCATTCCCAGTTGAGTTTTATTATTTATTTATTTATTTGATTGTTATTTAATCACATTAGTTATATAGAGCTCTGTAAATGGAGTTCAGAACTGTTTGAATTATGTAAATATCCCCAATGGTTCATTGTATGTCTATATTCCCCATATCCAAGCTCTGTCCAGTGTCTTCGCATTGGACTAGTTAGATATATGATATTAACATGAATCCCATGGAGCTATCCCCCCAAGCAACACCTGCCATCTCGATTTAAAGGGACAGGGCTGAGTTTAATACCCAGTGCCTGAGGCACCTCAGAGAGGAATGTCAATTGTGTTGGTATGGACATGGACATGAGTCAAATAGGGTTATCTTCCCTTGCTTCAGGTTTTCGCCAATAGGTGGCTAGAGTATTTAGGCAGCAGCCCGGGAGAAAATCTCCTGCACCACTGCACATTGGTAAGGCACTTGGCGCTTCTGCCCCTTAAGTGGGGAGGGGATTTGCCCCCTAGCCAACTATCAGTAAGTGACTTATTTCAACATGTAACTCTGTATCACTTCTTTAGGACTTAGTCCTACATTCTTTATGTATGTTTATGTATCTGTTCTATATATCTATCTTATACCTTGTCATGAGTATGTGTATACCTGTCATGTATGTATTTCTCCACATGCTCACAGAATAAAGTTTGTTTGTTATTATATATAACTTCTTTGTCGGATTAATTCATGTACATATATGTACCCAATGGAGGCGCCTGGTCTAATGGTTAGAGTCATAGGAAATGGACTCGTCAACGCGAGTTCAATTCCTGGACGAAGCTGTTGGAATTTCACATAGCGCTAATACCCTTGGGAAAGGTATGAATCCAATTCTCCCTCCAGCTATGGATAAATAGCAGGGCAGACTGGACTCTTTAATCATGGCTAGGTAACCAGTCTAGGAGAAGGAAAACTCTGAATTCAAACCTGTTAAACTCCGCTTAAGAAATTGACCTTGTGTCGCATCCTACTCGTGCGGAGGGGTTGGTAAATATATATATGTACCCACATTGGAAAACTACTTTGAGTCTTCTAGCGTAAGAATTTTACATCTTATAAAGGGATACATGCAATTTTTACACCTGCTTTCTGTTTGTTTGATTGCATCTGCTTCTAATATTTCCAGATATTTATAATTCTGTTTTTTTTAGTGTCCTAATTTCTTCTCGCAAACTTGTGTGATAGGGTACAAGTGGTTATACAGCTGCTTTTTTGTGGGGTGCTACTTCCAAGATTTGTTCAAGACAATCTTATGTCCTTACATCCTTATGTAGTTCTTATCTAGCTTTTTTTTCTAAGCGCTTCATTAGAGTACAAGTGGTGCAGCTATACAATAGCACTGATACAGCTATGGCTTGGAAGAATTTTCACTTTATCTTATCAGTGAGGTCTGATTTCCATATGATCGATAATCTATCAATAGCAATCCATGTATTTCCTATACTTACACTGATATCACTTTCTGTAGATGAGATACTACTACCTATGAGATATTCATGGTAAAGGTTTCAAGTTGTTGACCTATACTGGTGTGTCCATGTGTCCACAGGAGAATATCACTTATGAGTTTGTCCTTGCTTTTCCAAAAGTGTCTAACAAGTCTTCTATTCCTTTCGCAGTTTCATTTTTTTCCCCCTTTCTTCATCACTAATATGGTGCACTTGTTGATGCTGAACTCTATCCCTATATCTTGGCTGTATATTCTTATAGTTTGTATAAGGGTTTCTAATTATTGTTCATTTTTGGAAAAAAAAAATCTTGATGTCGTCCATGTGCGTAAGATGATTTATTTTTTTCCCGTGATTTAGTAAATTTGTATGAGCTTCAGTTTGTACATGACTCTCCGTGTTAATCAGACTTTGGTGTAACAATTAGTCTGCCCCTGTTTGGATCGATGTGGATCTATCTATTTATCTATCTATCTATCTAAATACAATTCTTTCTTTATCTATCTTCAGTTTGTACATGGCTCTCCATGTTAATCGGACTTTGGTGTAACCATTAGTCTGCCCCTGTTTGGATCGATGTGGATCTATCTATCTATCTAAATACAATTCTTTCTTTCTTTATCTATCTATCTAAATACAATTCTTTCTTTCTTTATCTTCAATTTGTACATGGCTCTCCATGTTAATCGGACTTTGGTGTAACAATTAGTCTGCCCCTAATATTTTCTTTTCCGTATTTTTGTTGTTTTTTTTTCCCTTTCGTTTTTCTTTTCTTTCTTTCTTTCTTTTCTTAACTTATATATTTTATATTTTTGCTTGAAGGCAATTACAATGTGAATATCGCATAAAATTCGATAATTATAAAAGATAATAATGACAAGTGAATTTCGCAAAGAATTACTCGGTGTGTAGAATATCATACAGACTGTTTCAACTTTATTAAGTCATCAGCGATATATACTAACGATTTCCCTCCAACAAAAATCAAACTCAGCAGGATAGTTAGTAACAATACTGTTTCAGCCATGATACATCACCGTGAATGATACTGTAGCGTCTCTACCATATGAGGCAAAGAAGGCGCTGAGTGAATAATAACAAACACATCCGGGGCCTTTATGCTTTTCGGCGAAGGAAATAAGATTTTTTTGGATGTTTGTTTATTTTTTAGAAGCATTGCTGAATAAAGTATATATATATTAATATATTTATATCTTTGCTTGAAGATAATGTGAATATCGCATAAATTCGATAATTATAGAAGATAATAGTGACAAGTGAATTTCGCAAAGAATTACTCGGTGTGTAGAATATCGTACAGACTGTTTTCAACTTTATTATATATATATATATATATATATATATATATTTGAACCACGTGTCTTTGAGGCGTAACGTAAAGAGCAGTTTGTGTGTATGTATGTCCGGACTACTAATGGAAGGAGGAGGAAGAAATAAGAGATGATAAAGGTTTAAAAAATAGTGATGAGCCAAAACAAAAATGGCAACCGGAAGTCGGGTGTTGACCGGAACCAGATGTCACGTGGTGACGTGGAACAACGAAAAAAGGTATCGCTCTCCTTTTGCCTTCCACCGTCGTAGGGTACGGATCGGGCCTCTAGTGGCTAGTATGGGGTCACAGTAATCAAGTAGTGTTTCTCTCTCTCTCTGCCTTTCCTCCGCTCCGATACAGCACACGAGACGAACCTACCCTGGAAATAAAGGCTAGCAGTTGTGACTACATATTTCTCGTGTTATAATTTCTATCAACACCATTTTAGCACTGTGAATTTGGAGGCACGTGGACGAGACCCGCTATACAATATACACCGCCGCGTTACAGTTATCGTTTTAGTGCTCGGAAAAAAGGACAACGCTACTTATATCATTTTGGTACCGTGAAAATATACCACAACGGTACAACCTGTTTGGATCGATGTGGAGGTCCAGAAGAGTTATCTTCCCTTGCAGTTTTTCGTAGAGGGCTAGAGTATTTAAGTGGGAGCCCAGGAAATTCTAACTATCTTCTTCTGGGACCGGCAACCACATGGTTTAGGCACTTGTGCCTCTTACCATAAAATGGGGGGGGGGGGGCTTGCCTTGAAAACACTACTTACTGCTAGATCAACAATGAGCCAGTTCAGTACTTAAATGGGTGACCAGTTAGGTTGTTAACTGTACTTCTTGTTTTTAAGTTTTTGATTTGGCATTAAATGACCCAAATGAGTGTTGATATGCTGTAAAACAAAACACAGAAGCAGATCGTTTCCCTGGAGCTTTCTTTTTTTTTCATTCTCTTTTATTCTTGTTCATGTTAAAATTGTCATTGCACGTAAAGAATTACCTTCACTTTCCTGAATGTCATTATGTTTCATATTCTTTGAAATCCCGTCCCTAGCGGTTTGAATTTGACAGCACTTTTGTGGGTTTTGATAAACTATTTTATTGTCTGTAGGGCACATCATTCCATGAATGGAACATTATTTCCGTTTTCTGCTTTCTTTAATGAGGGGTCCTCTTTCTTTTATTCTTGTTGATTCCGTAAATCCACGCCTCTTCCTCCCCTTCCTCCTCCCCCTCCTGACAATAACTGATAAAAGGCGTTTTTTTTACATGGTATATATGTAATATTTATTTCCACTTGGATAAAAGCAGATGATGCTTTTCTGGCTTGATCTGGAACGCGTGATTATGTTAACTAGGAGAACGAATCAAAAGTTTGGAAATATTTTGGTAACGTGAGGTTGGTTGGTTGAATTTTACGGCATCTCAAACTATGTTGCTCTCACCCTTAGCCAGGATTGAACCTGCAGTCTGGAAATGACTGTCACAGATTGTTAACTATTGGACTGTTCCTGGCAGTAGTGGCAGTAATTATTTAATCTGTTATAGTTGGTTCATTGGGAGACCTAGGAACTGCATGGTTAGGCTGCAACATTTGAACTTGTCACCCAACATGAAATAATAATTAACAAAAAACACAGTTAGGAAATTATATTTTATTTTAATAAAAATTGAATTTTTTTTTATACATTTTTTTTTAATTACTTTTTTTATTTTAACCCTTCCCTTTTGAGAAATGTACAAAATTGAATAATTAGTACAATGAATTTTTGTTTACCCCCTCCTCCTGAAGAAGTTTTGTAGTTGTTTGACCATTTACAGGGAAGGGGTGATGAAATCTAAACAAAACAAAAGGTGTTAAAAAATACATTGGATAAAAAAAAAAAAGAAATGAAAGAAAGACAAATTATTTTCAATTTCTTTCTAAGAAAAATTGGAATGAACTGCACACAAAAAAAAAAATGTCTACCATTTTTAAAAAACAAATTTAGTTTAATTCATCCCACCTCATTATTGTAAAATAAGAGGATGGTATTAGATATTCACTAAGCTTAGCTTAGTAAAAGACATTAAACCGGGGGGGGGGGCACCCAATAATAGTTCACTAACCATTGTCCCCCTTGGCAAGCCCCCCCCCCCGACAAAAATATACAAATAAAAATACAAGCTGTACATGTTCTTGCCAGAAATATTGTAATTGAGTGATGCTTGAAAACATTCAAAAATTATAATTTTGATTTTTTTAGACTGTTGTCCTTATCTTTATTGTGGTATATATAAACAACGTTTTGGCTGCTGTATCTCCCAGCCTTTCTCAGGTGTTCCTTGTGCATCCGAGGATAGTAATGATCTAACCCGGGAAATCATTTTTGACAGTTGATCAAAAGATGCGTCAAAGAACTTTAGAAGATCTCATTCATGTTGCATTTATACATACATCAATAAAGATGAGGCCAACAGTTTGAAAAATCAAAATTATTCCTATCAAGCCTCATCTCAAAAATACAGACAAATAATCTAAAAAGAACTCTTCAAAATAAAGATCAAAAATTCATTATTTATGCTTACAGCAGCACAAAATGTAAAAAAAAAAAAAAAAAAAAAAAAACATTGGTGATTTGGAACAAAAAAAAAAAAACTGTTGCTAACCTAAATGAAGTGCAAATATTTTATCTTGCCAAAAAGGTCATGTGATTATGCCCTCCCCCCATTTTTACATTAGTTGTGTTAGGGATATTTTCTCTGAACAAAACCAAACAATCAGCAATAATTGATTAGCAGAATTGGGTTTGAGTTCAAGATCTAGTTGAGGGCAGTTACTTCTTTATTTGTAATTGTAAAGATAATGAAAGATATTTTTAGTAAAATTAAATTACTCAAAATCTTTCTCCTCTTATATGACCTGAATTTTCTTATCTTTCTGTTATTCCTTGTGAGCAAAAACAGTTGCTATATATATAATCTTAACACCCTTCTGAGGATTTTCTAAGCCCAGAGCCCCATTCTTCTAAGTGTTTATCAAAAATTGGTTAAAAATTTCCTCTTCCTTTAAAGTTACCTGTTATTTCCCTAAAAATAAAATCTTCTCAATGTTTGATATTACATTTAAAGAAAGGCTATCGTTTGGGGCAGATTGGCTATGGCTACTGGCCGGGTGGAATGAGGTGGCATAGGATGTTATGATATATATTCCCAGTTTGAAGATTGATGAACGAAACTTGGGTAATGAAAATGTAGTATCCATAATTTTATGTTTGATACTTGCTTTGCTTTTATAGCATTGAGCACTCTTTCTATGCAAACACTTCTTATTTGCTGTCCTTCATGACATTATTAAATAGATATTTATTTTCCAATGCCAATTTCTGGAAACAAAGACAGGCACCTTATGTGCCATTTTGGAGAAGTGGACAACTACATCTGTCACCTCTCAAATAAAATTCCTAAAAAGGGGAAATTTTTTGGGGTTTGCCTTGTCACATGACCAAAATGGACTTGTGACATGGGAGAGTTCCTAAACCCTGTGACAAGGGAGACCACTCCATTCTTTTTTCTCCCAACAACAAATTAATTGGAACAAATTATAGATTAAGAGGAGAGAGAGAGATCATTAAATATTTGAATAGAAAAGCAAATGGGGGGGGGGGCAGGCAAATAAACCTTTTTTTTAAAAAGAACATTTATTTATTTACACATAAAAACATTCAACAGATTGTTTTGCTCTTTTGTTTGTGGCACTTTTTAAAAATCTTTCAACATTCAAATGATTTTAACATTTGTTTTTCTTCAAAATACAAAATGTTCCTGAATAAAAACTTGATTGTAGCTTTTTAATATTTAGAAACAAGTTTGTAATAAAATCCGGCAAAGAATTAATTAAAAAAATTGTGAAACTGATTTTTATTTAATATAGACAGACCCCCACCCTGCCATTAGATTGTGTCTGTCTGTGTGTCTGTTTGTTTAAGGAACAAAAAAATTAGATATATTTTGTATTATGAATATATCAGAACCTTAAACAAAAAGTAATCTTTTACTTTTTTCTCTTTAAAACTAATTTTTCCTTTTCAATTTAAAAGTTTATAATTTTGATTTTTTTTTTGACTGTTGTCCTCATATTTATTGTGGTACATAAAATCACAACATTTCAGCCGCTGTATCCTGCGGCCTTTCCCCAGGTGTTCCCTGTGTATCTAAGCATAACAATGACCCAACTTTGGAAATCATTTTTAATAGTTCAACTGTTGATCAAACAAAGCATTGAGAAAAACTTTTGAAGATCTTATTCAAATAATGACGTCATTGTTTTTGCATGCCTATCATTCCGACATGCGTCACAAGGAGCATCACGATCATTTAAATCAATGACATCATTATTTGAATGCGATCTTCCAAAGTTCTTCCATGGTTTGATCAACAGCCAAACTATTCAAAGTGATTTTTCAGGTTGGGTTATTGCTATGGTCAGATACACAGGAAACACTTGAGGAAGGCTAGAGGATACAGCAGCTGAAACGTTCTGATTTTACATACCACAATAAAGATGAGGATAACTGTCCAAAACATCAAGCCTCATCTCAAAAATTTAGAAATGATTCAGAAGTTGTTAAGATGCATTTAAGTAATTCAAGAGATTTTTTTTTTTCTTGGTTGAAGAGAAATTAAAAAAAATTTTTAACAGTTTTCTTTATCAATCATCATCATCTCAGTTGGTTCAATCAAAGGCTTTTTCCTATCTATCAATCTATCATTTTTTTGCAGTACTTTTATATATAAAAAGTAAGTAAGTAAAGTCGTCGAAGTGGCCTAAAGTTGGTATCAGCCAATCAGCAAGGAAGTCTATCCCTTTTTCACTAGCGCTAGACCAAGGAGATTGTTTTTGTTTTTTTCGCGTCTGAGGTGGAGCGCCACACCTACCATCAGCTCTGTACTTTACTGCACAGATCCTTGTGCTACTCATACGCTAAGTTGGCGAGGGTCGGTATCGAACTAGGAACCTTGTGGTTTCTAGCTGAACGCTCTACCAACTGAGCTAACCCGCCTTTATATATATATATATATATATATATATATATATATATATATACACATACATACAAACTTACAAACTTTTATATATAGAATTACCATATTTTTAAATGTCACTCCTTAAAGTCTCATGGGGCTTGTTTTTCTTTTAGCCATAGGGAATTATGGGAAATGATGGTAAAACACAGAAGAATATTTCCTACTTTAGTGTTTTGTACAAAAATATCCATTGTCAACAATCGTCTCAGAAGAGAATTTTTGCCTGCATAACAAGACAGATAAATAATTATCTTTTTAAAGATTAAATATTCAAAACCTCCATGCTTCCTGTAATTCGACAACACTATACCTGATATCCTCTCATCATACACATATAATGACTGTATGCTATTCATTTTCCTAACATTAGTACATTATTCTATGCACTATATACATGAGCCTTAATGAGTTGTGGTGCACCTGAGTACTGTACGCAATAAATTTCATTATAATTAAGTTTTGAAAGGTGACTCAAGCGTGTAAACTAATGACATATATCCTTTTCTGTTAATGTTTTGCCACGTACTGTAGAAAAATAAATATGTATTTGTAATAGTTACCACTCGATATATATCAATACTGAAAAGAAATACAAATAAACCAACTGACTATTTTCGGTACTATTATAGTATGTGGCCTACCTTTTGAATATGGCCTACCATAAGGTTATAATAATAACTGCTAACCCTAACCCTATTTCAGAATTTTAGATGCCACTCTCCACATACACATACATACATGCATATTACTACTGTGAACTGTTCATGTTCCTGACACAACATTATTCTGTGTACTTGACTTTGATGAGTTGTGGTGCACCTGAGCACCGTACACAATAAATTTCATTATTATTTAAATAGATCTCTGATTCGTGTAAATTATAGATAAATTCTTTTTTAATTATTCTTAATTACTATATACAGCTTATGACTGAATTGCATTTCTGGAAATTGAATATATGTGAAAAATAATTAGTTTCAATAAATTGCCTACTACTTATATCTATAAATAACTCTTACTGAGGTAGGACACATACTATAACGGCACCCAATTTTGTCTCATGTCTACAAAATGTCAATCTAATTTACATCACCCGCCTTGTTAGAAAACAACCCTTGTCATGAGACAATATCATCTGACCAAATTATGATTTATGTATATATATAACAATTACAATATATGAAATCTAAAAGAAAGGGTAAAATCTCATGAGTTTTATGTTTACAATAATCAGGAGGTCACACAAGATTAATATTTAAGTGGAGTTTAACAGATTTGAATTCAGTTTTCCTTCTCCCAGACTGGTTGCCATACAAAGGTTAAAGTGGCCAGTCTACCTTGCTATTTACCCATAGCTGGAGGGAGATTAACACTATATGAAATGCAAACAGTCTTGTCCAGGATTTGAGCTCTTCTGGTTGAAGAATCCATTTCCTATGACAATAACCATTACACAACATAACAAGCACCTCCTCAAAATATTGTTAATGGTATTGGAAGTTTTTAATAGGACACATACACGATAAAAAGAAATTTTTTTTTCTTTTAAAACAAAAGCAATATTTATTTTTTTTTTAGGCAAAAAGCAAAGTTGATAATTTTGGCACATTTTAGGGCAATAATCTAAAATTTCTTATGCATTTGAAAAGAAAGAAAAAACAAAAAACAAAAAAAATAACAATCCTATATACACAGGCTCGGACATGTAAACGTGTGTGTGTGTGTCAGAGAGAGAGAGTCTATGCACACATGCCTGTGCAGATGTGTATATATATATATTCATGGGGATAAGTAAAGTATTTGTTAGTATTGTATGTAAAAATACTTTTTGGAAAATGAATTATACACGGTGTCCACAAAGTCCGTGTGCACTTGTAAGATTTTAAAAATTTAAACTGCATAGACTTTATGGCCATCCTATATACATGTATGTGGTGTGTATTTGTGAAAGGCAACTTTGTGATAGATTTTTGGACTTATTCTGTGAGATAAAAAAAAATTGGCAGGCAGCAGAAAATTACAGCGATGGTCAGATTTAATTTTAACCCTTTGAACACAATTGGCCAGTATTTGTGCCGCTAACTCACTAGTATGGGTCATCCAGCAAGGGTTGAACTTTGCTATTCAGTAGTAATGGATCTGTGAGACTAGCTTGCTAACCATTACACCACGATGGGATGCTAGAAGTATATACAGGGTGGTTGAAAAGTAACTCCCTATTTTGAATTTTTTTTTTTTTTTTTATAAGCTGTTACATATTTCTCAATCCTTTAATGTATGTCCCTTAATATATGGTAATTAAATCTGTGTTGTTTTTCTTTTGTCAAATATGAGAATTTATTTATGCCATTCCAAAGTTTCTGGGAAGATCAGTTGATGCGATTCCCGAGCGGCTTGAAAGGCTGGATGCAAATGCTGGTGCCTATATAGAATTTTAGATAAAATGTTAGGTGTGTTCTCATATTCATTTTTTGTAAAAATAATAAGATTTTTAAAATAGGGAAGGGAGGGAAGGTAGTTATTTTACAATCAACCTGTATATAAATATAAGTTAGGGTATCAAAGACAAGAAGTCAATGGCACTTGGTAACTGACAGTTTCTCACCTATCAGATTTTTAAGCTGCTGGAATTTCAGTCTGGGATTCCATACTTCTAAATTGGTATTGCCAATAAACCATTACCAACCATTTTATATAGTCTATAGAATATTGGAACCTTTTATTAAATGGCCTGTAAAACAGTTGAATACCTGCTTGCGCCATTTAACATTTTTGGCTATTTTTTTTTCAAGCCCAGTGCTTGTTGGTTCTAAGAGTTAAGATAAAAACTTAAATATTTGCTCGCATCCAAGTCAACTTAATCCGGTTTTATCCTCTAACCGGTAACACTCCCAGTAGTCCTTACACAATTCGTCAAAATTTCAGTTCACTTTAAGAAGATCAAAACATGACACACACCTTGTTCTGTGAAGGTAGGACTTAAATGCCCCTCTCCACGATCTTACATCCGGGCTAATCACACCTGTGCCGAACTTGCCTATTCAACAGGGGGGGGGGCAGTAGTCTACCTACGAGCCACTCCCCGTGACGAGGAGGCTGTGAGTTCAATATCTCAAGTCACTCGCTATTCCTGGACAATTTATTTTTATTTGAATCCCTAAGATGACTTTTCAAAATAAGGTAGCTTGTGTTTAAAGGTGGAGCGCCACACCTATCCGCACAGATCAGATTACCCAATCTGTGCTACTTATGGGCTGAGTTGGCGGAGACCGGTGTCAAACCAAGAACCTTACGATTCCTAGGTGTGTATTCTACCAACTTTTTTGAGCTAAACCTGACCCTATCAAAGTTTCGAGAGTCAAAATTGGTTTGATAGGGTCGGGGGAGGGGGGCTATTTATGCTTAAAAAGTCAACTTAGATGCGGGCATAGATAGTAATTTAATTAATCAGTAACCAAGCAGCTTTTTAATATCTGATTTCATTTTTCGAGCCAAAAGTGTCAGGAATATTTTTTGACAGTTAAACGAGTCAGAAAATTAATCTCTGCTATAAACGCAGTTAGATTTCTTAAAAAAAAAAAAAAAAAAAAAAAATTCTATGTAAAAGGAGACAAATTCTAATTTGAATAAATTATTCAAATTTAGATCGGCACCAGAGGTTGAATAAGTGCAGAGTCTGGAATATTTGCATAACACAAAGATCTTTCCGCCTCAAAAATTTTTTCTCTTGTACATCACTTTTTCAGTAAGAAATGTGCTACTACCTTATCCACCAAGTAGATCTAACTTGTTTATAGTCAGACTCCTTCCCATTACTACAAAATATATAAACTTTCTGGTTCACTTATATATATATATTTTTTTTAAAAATCAGTTTACATAGTTATGTCATAAGCAAAAAAAAAAAAAAAAAAATTATATGGAGATATTAAAAATCTAATTTAACAGATATTTTTTTTTTTTTAAAGATAATTGAAAAAAAAAAAAAAAAAAATTGCTTAAATTTTATTTCAAACCAAAAAAATTTTAATTTTTTTTTTTAGGAATTTTTTACTTTTTCTACGAAACTAGTTTACTTACGAAAATCAGGAAGTGATTTTTTTTTCGATGTGAATAATCTAATTTTGCTGCTGGAGTTGTTGTTGGCACCAAATCTGTTTCTGGGGGGCAGGACTGTAATGTAAGGGGGTAGGGAGGATTTCTGGGGTGAAAACTGACTGGAGAGGGGTAGGGGATGCATTTAAATCCTATCAAGTGGATTCAAGTGATCAGACAAGCCCAATAACTGAAGGGTAGTGCAATGGAGGGGTGGAATGATGAGAGATGTGCCCCCTCCAAAAAAAAAAAAAAAAAAAAAAAAAAAAAAAAAACTACCAGAAAATGTCCAATTAATACAAACCAAGCAGGAACTACATAAATCCCAATATTGGATTTCTTTCTTTGTGGTAATAAGTCTGGTACAAGGTCAGTCACATGGAGCACAAAACTCTCCCCAAAACACTATACTACCACATATTCCTGAACAATTAATCTATTAATGGTGTGCAAAATTGTGGCATATCGACCTTCCTGGGTTATTTAATGCCAGAGCCATAGCAGTAGTGGTACTATATAACCCATAGCTAGGGATTGAGGAGATTTCATAGCATTCATTGCAGGTAAGATGCACTTGTTAACCATTACACCACAATGGGACGCCCGAGGGTAGTCCGAAAGTGAACGTACTTCCCCCATATTCCGTAGGAATTTTCCGCTACTGAAAAACCCTACAGGATTCAAGGGAGGTAACTATGAACCACCACACCATTAAAGGGAGATAACTAGTACCTCTATTTATTTACACACTATTAAGATAAATTTCATATTGAATGGACAAGGTTATTATACATTAAGTCTCAGTTACCAAAAGAAGAAAAAGGAAAGTTTAACCGTAAATGAAATATATTTACAAAAACCAATGTCGTATTGCCTAATTTGGCAATCTCAAATTACAGCCAACGAGGAAAAAAAGAAAAAAAAAAGACGTTAGCTGTCCCAGTACTAAATAATTGGTAACAAATTAAACCAAACCAAAATACATAACCCTCCACACCCAAAATTCAGGGGAGTCACCACCATATATAACAAGATAAACTGAATCTCATTTTTACCCTTAACACAACTCCTGAGGAATTATATATTAACACAAGGAGGTGTACCCTGGATGCAGGCTCATAGTAGGAAGGGAAATGGGCCCCTACCTCACCTGCAGTTATTCCAGTAATGGCTAAGCAAGAGTAAACAAAATGGTGGTGCCCCCCACACAACATATAAACCTGCCCAATCCAACACCTAGTTTTAAGCTGACAAAAAATCCTTCCACAGAAAATTAAGGGAGAATCCCTTTTATTTTTTTTTAGATTTTTAGTTTTAGTTTTTTTTAAAGGTTTTTATTTTAAACGTAAAGAGGAGGTTTTTTTTTTAAAAAAGAAGAAAATAAAAACTTAAATCTTCCAAGAGGTGATTGGATCAATTTTTCATTTTTGAATTTAAAAAAAAAAAAAAAAAAAAAATTTTCATATTATCGGTGGACGTTATTTATCAAGAAAACGTTTTACACCCGAAGAAGGCAGTAGAATAATCAGCCAAAATATTGATAATTTAATTAGTTCTTGGAATGTTACTGAATATATTAGGACCAAATCTCCTGATATTGGAATTGGATACTGAAATGATAAAAAGTTCTTAATTATATAGATGATGATCCTTTTAATATAATTATAATTCTTAATTTTAAAAATTCATTAAATTAATATAAAAATGTAAGTCTCCTCCCCAAATCAAAATGTCTACAATTTGTACACCAGAAAGTTATCAACTAAGAATATGCCTAAAATATTTAACTGATGTAACATTAGTAAAATCTAGAATGTCATTGTAACTAAATTAATGTGAGGATCTCAGAAGAATTTTTATAAAAAGGAAATAAACAGAAGAAACGCTTTACAATATAAATGATTTGAATATGAAAATAAAAAACCTTGACACTTCCACCACCTTTTTACTAATAATTTAGATTATTGTTCTAAACCCCCATCATTAGTTCTGTACAAAAGACTTGTCTATAACTTAAGGGATTTCTCTTTTTTTTTTCTTTTTAACCATTTAAATTTGCTTTAAAAATTATTGATACAAAATTAGAATAAGACTAAAAAATATATAGATAGATTAATGTGTTAAAAAAAACAACAACAAACAAACAAAAAATCCAAACTCTCATTAGTGTGGGGGGGGGGACAATTTGGAAAGCTGGGGGGAGAAAGTAACAAATAAAAAATTTCTGGATTCATTTTAAGAAACAAAGAAAATAAAGTTTGTACATTTTTTTTTGAAAATAGATTAACTTATTTGTAAAATGAGAATGTTTTGTTTTTAAAAATCTGAGATTCGTTTGTGGCCAAATTAGTTGCAGCCTAAAAAAAATTGACCCTTAAAATTTTCAAACCATTACTCCCACCCCCTGCATCTTTGATACAAGTTGAATTCATATTTTACGAATAAAAAGTAAAAAGTTTGAAACTATACATAAAAAGAATGTTTAAAATTTTAAATTCTTTTTAACCTTTATCTGATTTATATATATATTTTTTTATTGATCGATGGAAAAAAAACAAAGTATGTTTAAAGTTTGTGTTTGTTTAACTGCTATTCATATCAAGAAATAAGGCATTTATTTTTTTATAATTTGGTTATTCTTTATCAATCAGCTCAATAAAAAGAAAAAAAAGAAACATTTTTAAAAGAGACCCAAATACTTCAATAAAAATTTAGTAATCATTTTAAAATAAAAAACAAACATGGCCGTGTGTGTCGTCTGTGGCATTTGGCATGGGTATAAAAATGTCCAACCAATGAGATATAGATAAAAAATAAAATTGTGAAGGGGGAAAGAAGAAGAAGAAATGAGTAGTCATGGCGAAGGGGGTGGGACTAGTAGACCCAGCTGACGGGTACCCATTGTGTTTCATGGCTAAGTTCATCAACGGCTTTGCGGAGAGTCTCAAATGATTGATTAAAGTCGTCGTTAATGATGGTCAGATCAAAATAACTTTTGTAGACTTGTTCAATCTGCATACTCTCCTCGACCATCTCCAAGAAATCTTCCTCCTGAAAGTAAAGAGTTACATTTATATATTAGAAGAATTAAATGTGCGTGTTGTAAAATATTCCCATATGCAATGAATGAAGAATTAGAATTAAGAAACACCAGTAACGTATTTAAGTTCAAAACATTTTACAAGAAAGAAATAGTAAGAGAATGTGTTGCTAAAACAGTTCTTGACTTGTCATTAATTATCATGTGAAATGTGAAGGTTTATAGTTTACAAAATGGGAAATTAGTTAGAAAATTTACCATTTTCAATATCTAAATCAGAAAATGCTATTTTATTCTATTAAAATGAAACAAATTAAATATTATAAATAGAATTCAAATTGAAAATGTGCCCCCCCCTTCACAAATGTTGTAAAAATAAGGATTTTTTTGTGAATTTTAGCAAACGATCTTTGATGCTATTTCCTCAAACAATGGAACAAGTAAAAGATCTAAATTTTGGTATCAGTATTCAGTATACTAATACACAACTTTTGCATAGATAGACAATTTGATATTTTTAAAAAGTGAAAAATCGACCTACCCTATGCGTATTATCTTTATCTTCAAAATTCTATTTGTTTTTTTTTTCCTTTCTTTCTTTTATTGCAGCTCAATTTAGTCACCATTTTTATGGCGGCAAAAAACAGCAAGCATCAGAAAAAAGATGGGAACATAGGAGCACGCTTTCCAGAGGTTTGTTTTGTTTTACAGCATATCAATTTAATGCCGGCAAAATTTTTAAATAAATTCATTCTTCTATTTAACCCATAGATGGGACCCTAACAGGTATTACCACTCCAGATCAGTGGACCAGGGAGCAATGGTGAGGAAGGGGTGCTCTACATTTCCCAAACCTCCAAAACTAGATTGAGTTTAACATTATACCCAGGTCATGAAGACCCTCAGCTACCACCCTTTAGCACCCATATAATAAAAAGAACTGGAACCTCACCATCAGATAGATTACTACTAACCCTCTTTCTGTCACTTGTTCAGGATTTGAACTCAATTTCAAAAGGCATGCAAAGTGGAATTGAAGAAGTGCTTGTTGTATTATCTCCCTTAGTAGAACTCTCTTGATGTTAAGGAGTAATTAACCCCCTTACTACTAACCATCTTTTCTGTCACTATCTTGCTTGAATAAAGACCTTACTCTGAAGCTCATCTCTGGTCTTTTATATGCATGTGAGGTAACACGATTAATATAACAATGATTTCATGAAAACTTCAATAAGTTAATACAAAAACAATAAAAAAAATTGTGTTAAATTTGGATTGAAATGGTTAAATGACAAATGATGGGGGTGGGGTGGGGGGCTTATTAAATAGAATTCCTAAGTCTGAAAATAATTAAAATGTATACTTACTGATTTTACCTCTGCTGGTCTTCCTCCTTTCTGTAAAATAAAATAAAAATAAAAATGTTAGAAAATGATTGAAATAAAAACTGTCTATCTGAGAATGCAATTCAAAACAAATCCCTTTACCAAAATCAGATAAAACTTTTCTAGTTCCTTGTAATCCATTGGAGTAAACGGATCTCACTCCCCAAAAAGTATTGTGGCGACTGGAAGTTCTTACTTCAGCAGACAGAAGTCAAATGACAAAAATAAATAGTTTGTGCAGGCGATTGTGCACCTTAGTAAAAATAAAATTTAAAATAAAAATTTGTAAAATTTCAACCAATGGGAGACGTTCGCGCCTAAAAGGAAATCTATCAAATAGACCCCTTTTTGGAGCCTATCCTCGGACAATAAAAAAGCCAAATTTTCGGATCCTAACCAGAAAAGATCACACTTGTCTAAGGGAATTCACGTCACCCTTTTTAAGAACATTTCTCACACATGCTGAAGGTATGAACTATCTCTCTCTTTAAATAACCTACGCTATCGGAGATAAATATTAGATGCATTCAACTTATGCCTGACTGTTGTGTTGACTTTAAACTTTCACCTTTTCTTTCTCACTTAGAGATTTATAACATCTCTGCTTATATTTTACATTGAACTTTTCAAAAAGCACTTTTTTACAGAACTTTACCAAGTATCCTGTATTACCTTTTGTAAACTTCATATTAATACAATGTTGTTTGTTTTAATTGAGAGTTCTTGTCTTTTATGCCATGTGCTTATATAAATATATTCGTATAGTGTGAGGTGTACTTTGACTAATAACCTACAAGGCTTTGAAAACCCTAAAACACCATCCGCTATAGTATCAAGACTTCTATCCAGGGGGTACGTTAAATTTCATTTGATTTAACGGTGAAAAAATGTAAACATTGTTTTTCGTTTATAATTTGCATTATTTTTGTAAGCCGAAAAATTTTTAAAAAATCATTAGGAGTTTGTTTAATGCTTCTTCTTTCGAGTGAATAAAAAAATTTAAAGATAATGTTAACCTTTATGCAAGTTTTATCATGTTAAATATAGTGTATGTGGGGGGTAAATTTCACGGGGAAAATTGGTGGTACCCACGGAAAACTTTAATATATGCAACATTTACGCATCAGAAAAATAGTATGATATTCAGGAGTCTATAGGCATTCATTGGGCCGCTTTTTTTTTCCCCCACCATCAAAATTACAAATTAAAAGTCATCTTTTTTGCCTTGGGAAACCTACCTAATTGGAGTAAACTGATCTCACTCCCCAAAAAGTATCAAGACTTCTATCCAGGGGTACATTGGGTGAAACGTTGTGTATGTATATTTCACAGTAAAAATCAAAATAATACTTATTTCTTAATGTTTACATAGACAAAGAATAAGTCATTATATTCTTATTTAGTTTTGTTAGTTTTTATTATAATAAAGAAGTTCGACACAAAACCTCTACTGCCTCTCAAGGAAAGGCTAGGGGGAGTAAACCTCCCAAAACAAATCGGGAGCTGGAGTCCCTAAGGTGGGGTGATGCTGAAATCCAGTGCTACCCATTAACTCCTGCGACACTACCGTTGCCAAACTGCATTGGTCCTTTACCTTTTCTTTGGATCACAGCGGCAGTGTGGAGAGGGGGGATTTGCTGCATGGGCAACAGCTCATCCTCCACACGAACACGCCCAGGCTATGTAGTTCAAGTTAAAAAAAAAACAAAAAACCTTGACACTACTCCATCGTCTCTCGTAGACGGAAGGCTGCCAACCAATAATAATAATAAACTAGCAGGACCTGTAAAATTTCCATGAAACGAAACAAAAATCAAGTGGAGCTATGCCAGAAATGATGATTTGCAATTTCATTACATGTTAATACTACTCAGCGAGGGAGTCTATCCCCTTTTCCCTAGTGTTAGACCAAGAAGATTGATTTTGCATCTGAGGCGGAGCGCCACACCTATCACCAGCTCCTTACTTTACCACACAGAACCCTGTGCTACTCATACGCTGAGTTGGCGAGGGCTGGTATAGAACTAGAAACCTTGTGGTTCCTAGCCGAATGCTCTACTGACTGAGCTAAAAATTACCAAAATATCTTTTGTAATTTACAATTTCAATATTACAAATAAAACAAACATGTAATTTTTTTTTCAATTCATTTTACGTTGGGCATTTAAGCGACGCAAGACCATTTGAAATATTTTATTTTTAAAATTGGGTGAAATAAAATGGGACAAATAAGTAATCTGCGATTAAGCACCATCAGATAATTTGGATTTACATTTTAGCGTAAATGTGCATGCATAGTACATACTAATGCCAGGAAAATGAATAGTGCATAGTCATGATGTGTGTGTGTGTGTGTATATATATATATATATATATATAAGTTAAAAGAAAGGAAATGAATCCGACAGTATGAGTATGAAAAAGTGGAATGAAAACATCACACAATGCTGTTAAAGAGAAAATAATTTATAACATAATCATAGCTGATATTGATCAATATTTTGATTTTACAAAAATCTTCTTCAGAGCCTGTTTACTCCGTGGTGTTTGTGATCGGAGATAAGTCAAAAGAGTTCAAAACAAAAAACCTTGATTTTGTTGTTACATATATATATGGAGGAGGGTATCAGGTATAGTGTTATCGAATTACAGAAAGCATGGAGGTTTTGAAAAATGCAGGGTTTTTGCAGCCTACAATGGATGCAGGCAGTTTATTCCATGCTTCAGCAACTGAGAGTGAAAAAACCTTTCCAAAAGTCATGTGAGCTATACTGTTTTCTGACTTTGTAGGCATGCATATGTGTGTTAGACATATGGAAATCAAAAAGGTGCTCAAGATTGCTGTTGGTAAGATGGTTAATGACCTTATCAGTGGTTACCAAGTCAGTAGCTATTGGCAAGTAGGTTAAATCGAACTTAACGGACCTAAATTTCACCATCATATGTCACACCACTGAAAGAAAAAAAATATACCAAAAATCAGGGAATTAACTGAATTTAATGAAATTTTCAGTGTTGATATATTAATGAATAAAAGATATAATGCACCAGTTATTTTATTTAAAAACCTTTTATATTTATTCAGGTCAGTTAACTTTGAACCATGTGTCTTTGGGGCATAATACAGATTCTCAAAAATATGTGGTATAAAGTTAACTGACCTGAAAAAATGTAAAATTTTTAAAATAATAAGTGCATTATATCTTTTATTCATTAATATATCAACACTGAAAATTTCATTATATTGGGTTAATTCCCCGATTCTTAGTATTTTTTTTCGGCGGGGTGACATACAATAGTGGAATTTAGGTCTGTTAAGTTCTATTTAACCAGTAAGTATTATATTCAAACTTAAATACTTGTGACCATAAATACTTATTTTTGATAGCGAGTTAGATAAACAACAATGTATTGGGTTAGTGTCAAGGCAGAAACATTTACATATTACTTACCTTGTAGCCAGTAGCTCTCCTTCCATTTTCGTACATCTTTCTCAGCACATCAGAATTAGGAGCCGCAATGAATACAATAAAAGGCATGAACTCTGGAGTTTTCAGCACTTTCAGGGACTGTAATAAAGATAAAAAGTGAATTCAGATAATAACATGTATATTTTAGGACACATTCAAATTGACAACTTTTTGTTATGAAAATCTAACAGCTAATTATACAGGGTATGACAGAATGATTTCCCAGATTTAAAATTGCCAACCGTGCCGACACGAGTATTGAGCTATGTTTTTTGAGCATAACTTTATGATGAACTTGTAAAAAGCACTCAATGGGCAGGAGGGTCCCCAAAATGCAGTCCAAAGACCATATAAAGACAACTCTGAAGAAATGCGCCATTACCCCTTCAAGCCTGAAAGATCTGGCATCCAACAGACAGGATTGACGAGACACGTGCCACACAGGAGTTGAGCAGCTCAATATTGAGATTAATAGGGCTGCAGAGTGGCAACATCTTAGTCGTCATGCACCACAAAATGCAGATGGAAATTTCCCTTGTAATGTGTGTGGCTGCATCTACAAGTCCAGAATTGGGCTAATTAATCCCCAGAAAGGTCTACACAACTGATGAACGACGACATGGAGTGACATCATCGCTGTCTGTGATGGACTGCTAAAAGGAAAGGGATGTTTTTTTGAGAAGTAGCAGCCAGGCCATTTTTCTATTCATTTATTATAAAAATGCAATCCTTTTGGTGTGTAGACTGTATGTGTGTGTGTGTGTCTGTATGTATGTAGACTGCGTGCGTGCATGTGTGTGTGTGTCTGATGTATATAGACTGCGTGCGTGCATGTGTGTGTGTGTCTGTATGTATATAGACTGCGTGCGTGTGTGTGTGTCTGTATGTATATAGACTGCGTGCGTGCATGTGTGTGTGTCTGTATGTATATAGACTGCGTGCGTGCATGTGTGTGTGTGTGTGTCTGTATGTATGTAGACTGCGTGCGTGCATGTGTCTGTATGTATGTGTGTAGACTGCGTGCATGCATGTGTCTGTATGTATGTGTGTAGACTGCGTGTATGTGTCTGTATGTGTGTGTAGACTGCGTGTATGTGTCTGTATGTATGTGTGTAGACTGCGTGCGTGCATGTGTCTGTATGTATGTGTGTAGACTGCGTGCGTGCATGTGTCTGTATGTATGTGTGTAGACTGCGTGCGTGCATGTGTCTGTATGTATGTGTGTAGACTGCGTGCGTGCATGTGTCTGTATGTATGTGTGTAGACTGCGTGCGTGCATGTGTCTGTATGTATGTGTGTAGACTGCGTGCGTGCATGTGTCTGTATGTATGTGTATGATGTAGCTGCGTGCGTGCATGTGTATGTATGTGTGTAGACTGCATGCGTGCATGTGTGTGTCTGTAGTGTGTCTGTAGTGTGTGTGTGTGTGTGTCTGTATGTATGTAGACTGCGTGCGTGTGTGTATGTGTGTGTAGACTGTGTACAAATCTTTGTTTACTTACTGTTGGATTGATATCAAGAACACACATTTTTGAGGATCGGATCACTTGGAAGATTGAATCTATTTTCGTGCCGTATAAATTGCCATTGTATTCACCGTGTTCCAAAAATTTTTCATTTAAGATTTCTTCTTCCATTGCCTCACGTTCCATGAAGAAATAACCTTGGCCATGGACTTCACCCTCCCGGGGAGCTCTTGAAGTGTCTGTCAAAAATCACAACCAAAATCAATATATTTATTTTTATAAATACAACAGATATCATAAATATATACACAAAATGGTAATCTGAAGATTAGCTACATAAATGAGAGTAACCTCCCCTTGTATGTTTCACTTTGAGAAAGCATTATGTTTTGGTCAACCATTTTCATTTCCCCGTAAATCTACACTGAAAATATGAATTTGTTCGAATGAATACAACTGCATGTTTTAACATGAAAATATCATAAAATGTGTTCTTAATAACAATTAAGTTCATTTCAAATAATGCGCAAGCACAATTAAGAACACATTTTATGATATTTTCCTGTTAAAGCATGCAGTTGTATTGATTCAAACAAATTTGTATTTTCAGTGTAGAATTACAGTGAAACGAACTTCCTCAAAGTGAAACAAACAAGGGGAGATTACTCTCATGTATGTAGCTAATGTTCAGATTACCAAATATTTTTATTTTTAAATCAAGAAATGAAAATAAACTTTTCTGAAATGAAATAAATAATAAAAAGGTTACATACGTGGCATACAGTGGTGAAATGTGAGGAACTGGTCTTAACTAATAAAAACTGATTCACAATTCACGGAATTATCTCCCTTGGTGAATATCGAAGTTTTCGAGTATAGAATAATTACCTCCCCTGATCTAGTCGTTAATATCAGAAAAATAAACTTGTCTATATTTTCCATTAGTGCCTGAGGTCTGTGTTCGAACCCAGGTAAAAGGAAACGCTTAGAATGTTGGTTTTAAAATCAAGCCCACTTTCCCACTTGGAAGTTTTGAGTAACACAATCTCTTATTTTTTATTCTTTTATCTTTATTTTCACTTTATTAATAAAAATTACTAAATTTTAGGTTTCTTAAACAAATATAATAATAATAATAACAATAATATCATCTTTTTCAGCTAGTATATTATGTCTGAGACCTGTCAGCTGTTCCTTATAAACATTCATCTTAATTCCACAGAACATTTATAATCTTTCCACAGATTATCTAACCTTGCCTTAAAGGAGTTTAGAGATGGGGCATTCACTATTGATGATGGTAGTTTATTCCATGTATTCACCACTCTGTTACTAAAATAATTTTGGCTTGCATTTGTATTGCAAATTTTTCTTTAAGAATTTTAATTTATGATCCCTGGTATTGTTATTTTGAGCAATGTTTAGTAGATCAAAGTTCGTTGAATAAAATCTATAGACTTCAATCATATCCCCTCTTGTATGTCGATAAACAAGTATTTTCTTCATACAAAAGGTTTTTTAAAATCATTCATTACTTTAATATTGATTTAAAAATAATTTAGTTGGATATAAATAAGTAGAATTTCTCAACTACAAAAAACAAGGAATGTGTAAAATTACTGGTGAAGTCATCATTTAAATTTTAGAATTTAAATGGTAATCTATGAGGAAGTGCGTCCCAGTCTCCTGCCTCAAAAATTGCTACCCGGTGACTATTAAAATAACGACCCAGCTCAGTCTATTCAAAACTATCCATCTTCATATCTATCTATCTCAATTTGTTCATATTTATCTATATTACTTTAAATACTAAGATTTTTTTTATTCATGTTTGTTTAATGTCTTGTTTTTAGTTTAAATATACAAGAATTACCACAAAAAAAGATGCGACCCCCCCCCCAAATACATTTACTTGTCGAAAATATCTATCTATCTATCTATCTCCATTTGTTCATATCTATCTATATTATTTTGTTTGTTTATCTATCTCAGTCTATTCCAAACTATATATCCATCTTCATATCTAAACAAGAATTACGACAAATTACGATAAATAAACAAGAATTACGACAAGCTGGGGTTGTTATTTTGATAGTCACCAGGTAGCAATTTTTGAGGCAGGAGACTGGGACGCACTTCCTCATAAATTACCATTTAAATTTTTAGAAGAGTCATATCCAAAATATGACAATTTATTTTGATAAGATCAAACGGACAAAGTACTTGGTAATCTGAACATTAGCTACATAAATGAGAGTAACTTCCCCTTGTATGTTTCACTTTGAGAAAGCCATACGTTTTGGTCGGCCATTTTCATTTTACCGTAAATCCACACTGAAAATATGAATTTGTTCAAATCAATACAACTGCATGTTTTAACACGAAAATATCATAAAATGTGTTCTTAATTGGGCTTGTGCATTATTTGAAATTAACTTAGTTGTTATTAAGAACACATTTTATGATATTTTCATGTTAAAACATTCAGTTGTATTGATTCGAACAAATTCGTATTTTCAGTGTAGATTTACAGTGAAATAAAAATGGCCGACCAAAACAAACATCTTCCTCAAAGTGAAACAAACAAAAAGGGGAAGTTACTCTCATTTATGTAGCTGATGTTCAGATTACAAGTATTTTTATTTTTAAATTAAGAAAGGAAAATAAACTTTTCTGAAATTAAATTAAATAAAAAAATTAAATAAAAAAGTTTACATACGTGGCATGACTGCACCAAACCTAGTTGGGTCAGATTTTATGAGTCTTTCTTTAAGAGATCGTCTGCCAACGCCCGTGGCTCCAACAAGGACGAGAGTTTTTCTCTGGAAAGGTGGCATCTTGATCACCTCTTCATAAATCATAATTTCACACTTGTCATAATCTACAAAGAAAATTCCACTCATCATTTAAAATAAACAAAGTTTTGGGGTGTGGTGGAAGTGTGGAAAGTAAAACAAAAAATATTCAGTTTTCCATTCAGACCAAATTTCAGTCACTGAACTTTATGGATTTTATGTTTTTAAACTACATATGGCAAAAATTTCTTGTATACCTTTTTTTTTCTTAATTTAAAAAATTTTTTTTTTTTTTTACACCTGATGAATTAAAATTAAACAAAACTTGTTGAAAAAGGAATGAAATTTAATGTAATTTTTTGCTGTTGATTTCATTAAAGAGGAAGGATTAAACCCCCCCCCCCAAAAAAAAAAAAAAATATTTGTTTTACAATATTTAAAATGGGAGAATTTTAAAAGGATTTAAAAAAAAAAAAAAAAAAAAACATGCAAAAATTGTTTGTTTTACAATATTTAAAATTGGAGAATTTTAAAAGGATTAAAAAAAAAAAAAATAACATGCAAAAATTATTGTTTTACAATATTTAAAATGGGAGAATTTTAAAAGGATTAAAAAAAAATAAAATAAAATAACATGCAAAAATTATTTGTTTTACAATATTTAAAATGGGAGAATTTTATAAATTGAAATGTGTAACTATCAGAATGTTGTTTTTTTTCTCTTGCAGATGTGATTCATTTCATTGTTGTAATTTAGAAATTCATTGAAAAAAAACAAAACTTGTAAGTTGGAGCACTCATAAGTCAAGATACTTCTGTATATATAAATAAGTAGAATTTCTCAACTACAAAAAACAAAGAATGTGTAAAATTACTGGTGAAGCCATCAAGTTTAAATTTTTAGTAGAGTCATATCCAAACTATGACAATTCATTTTAACATAATTTTTCACTGTATAATGAAGAGGAAGGATTTTTTTTTAAAATCACATACAAAAATTATGTTTTACTGTCTTTAAAAGAGGAGAATTTTATAATTTAAAATGTATCTATCAGAATTGTTTTTTTTTGTTTTTTTCTCTTGAAGATATGCTCTTTTTAACGGGATTCATTTCAAAGAAAAAAAAAATTGTAACATGGAGCACTTGTAAGCCAAGGTACCCGTGTGTGTGTGTGTGTGTGTGTATATATATATATATATATATATATATATATATTAATAATATTGGTAGAGGAAAAAATATTAATTATATTATCAATATTAATATGAGTAGAGGGAAAAAAAAGGTAGATCCTTAACTTTTTTCCTCTACTAATATTACTGCGCTTTGTTTTTAATCCCTTTTGGATTATTAACTGATGCCACTGCAATGGATAGGTTAAAGTGGCAATTGGATACTTATATATATATATATATATATATATATATATATATATATATATATATATACACACACACACACACACACACACACACACTCCCGTAACCTGGTAGAGCTCTTTAGGAGTGACTTTAATAAACTTTCACTGCCCACATAACACTATAATCATCTGTTTACAGATTTGATCTCTCTGGTGATCGTAAAGTATATACACAGATGTACATATGTATTTAAAAAACAGTTTTAAAAAAACACCGCTCCTTAATGACAGCTGGCAATGACCTAGAGGTTAACGGATTGGGCAGACGTAAAGTCAGTCAGGTTTCGTTCCTGGTCGGAGTTAGTTGCTGTGTCTAGCCACACTGATGAGACGTGAAACGTCGAAACACTGTGTCTGTGGATGACTTTTATATATAAAGAAAAGAATTCTTGATAATCTAGTCAAAAAAGAAAATTAAATAAAAAGATCTTATGTCTTCAATAAATGTTGTTACTTACCTTTGTTGTTTTTTGTGTTGTACTTGATCTTCTTTTTCCTTTTAAAACCACAAACTGAATTAAAAAAAAAAAAAAATAGTCTTGAAACAATTCAGGAATTGATGGAATTCCTAACACACGCACACATACATGTATGCTATTGCTGTACACTATTCATGTGCCTGACACTAATACATTATTCTATGTAGCAGACATGAGACTTTGAGGATTTGTGGTGCACCTGAGCACTGTACACATACATACATATTATTACTGTACGCTATTCATGTTCCTGACACTGATACATTATTCTATGTACTAGACATGAGACTTTGATGAGTTGTGATGCACCTGAGCACTGTACACATACATGTATATTATTACTGTACACTATTCATGTTCCTGACACTAATACATTATTCTATGTACTAGACATGAGACTTTGATGAGTTGTGGTGCACCTGAGCACTGTACACAATAAATTTCATTATTGTTATTTTAATACAGATAATAATGATGAAATTTGTTGTGTATGGTGCCCGGGTGTGCCACAGTCCATTGGGGGTTCATGTATAGAACATAGAATAATACACAAACACCAGGAAAATGAATGGCATAGAGTCGTAATATGGGTGTGTGTGGAGGGGGGATATCAGGTATACTGTTGTTGAACCACTAAAAATAGAAGAAACTTCTTGGTTTTATTTAGTTTCTTTGTGTAATGGCATATCAACCTTCACAGGTTATTTAATGCCAAAGCCATCCTTGTAAAAGTAAATTTTCGAAGTGACCAGACATGTTTCTGGCCGCTCCAAGAACATTGTTGTTAAGCAGATAAGGATGAGTGTTTGGTTTGGTTTTACGGCATATCAACCTCAGTGGGTCATTTAATGCCGATAAAGTTTTGAAATAAATCAAGTCTTAGTGGATAATACAATTTTTTTATAAATACATTTTTCTATTTAACCCATAGATGGGACCCTAACAGGTACTACCACTCCGGGTCAGAGTGGATCAGGGAGCAATGGGGATGAAGGGGTGCTCCACATTCCCCAAACCTGGAACCTCACCATCTAACGTCATTCCCAGGACATGTAGACCCTCAGTCACCGCCTTCTAGCAGCCATATGATAAAAAGTGGTTGAGGCTTGCCATAAGGGCAATAGCGTTGGGGAAAATCATATAGGTGCTAAGGCTCGACGTGACCAGCCGATTGATCGGAGGGGGCCTCTCCATCGCCCATCTAGCCCAAGATAGGGCCAAAGTGGAGTACTACAAGTCATGAACTGCTCATCCACCTGGGTTATATCCTTAAGCATCACGGGTTGCCACCCACAGCCAACAGGTGGCCCCATTGGAGGAGTCTTACCCCTCTGCAGAGGTGCAGTCGGTGTATTCTAACGCCCCAGCCGACAGGGCGGAAATCTTGTTTAAGACATTAAACTGAACATTCATGAAAAGAGGTCAAGAGACTTTGAAGAGTTGTGGGGCACCTGAGCACTGTACACAATAAATTTTATTATCATATTTTTATCATGTTTTTTGGTTTTTAATATCCTTTTTATCTTTTAAACAAATTTAATCAATTTATCATAAATTTTGTTCTGAGAATAAAAATACCATAAAAATTTCATTTTTATTAACAAATATTTAATCTTATATATGTATACAGTTAAGGAGGTGCACTTTGCATAATGGTCATTATCGTAGGATATTTTCAATGATATTATTTCATGTATTCCTATTTAATATTAATAATTCATATATAATCAAAGGGATTTAAATAACTATTCCGGCTAAATCGAACCTAAATTCTACCATCGTATGTTACCCTGACGAAAGAAGAAAAAAAAACAAAAAAAAACTAAAAATCAAGGAATTAACCAAATTTAATGAAATTATCAGTCTTGATACATTAATGAATAAAAGATATAATGCACCAGTTATTTTATTTGAAAACTCTTACCAACAGGGTGTGTGTATGTGTGTGTGTGTGTGGGGGCTCTGTGGAGGAGAAGGGGGGGGAAGCTTGATTTACTTACAGAAGCTTTTTGAATAATCATATTCAGGTGATACAAAAGCTTTTCTTTTTTCTTCAAGTGATCTTGATGGAATGATGCCTGCAATAATATTGTCTCCATTAACCTTTCGAGCCTGAAGAGGTAAAAAAAAAAAAAAAATTAAATTGATTAATTGAAGAAAACAAAAACAAAACAGCACTCTTATTGGTTATTTCCTATAAGCCTAACAAACAAACAGTCAACAGTCAAGTGTAAAGAAAAAAGAAGGTAACTGTGGTGTTGTTTGTTAACCTGTGATTTATTCTCAATATTTCAGGATAAAAATCCCATCTACAGGAGATTACTAGAACTGAAGTTGTTGCTAGTGGCTGTTCATTTGTTCTGTCTCATGTCTTTCAAATTCTCTGTGTGTGTGTGGGGGGGGGTGCTTGTTTATGTGTGTGTTTGTGTGTGTTTAAGTGTGTGTGTGTGCGTTTCTGTTCATTTGCTTTTTTAAAATTTTTTTTATTCTTATCTAATAATATCTTATACATATTTATATTGCTTCGAGTAACTACTTCTATTTAATAATCATTTGTTTGTATAGTAATATGGTTTCAAGTAGCTAATTCTTGATTTTCTTGAGGAATTATTTTCCCATTAAACTAACCCTAAACCTGTCTTCTTTTTTCCTAGTAGATCAATAAATAAATTTATCAGTCAAGAGTGGTTCCCCTTTATTTATGTTAGACTTATAGGAAATAACCTTCTTATTTATGTTAAAACCAGTGGTCAAAAGAAAAGAATAAATTGTGAAAATGAAGAGAGTTTTCACTTATAAAACTCAATCAGGGATCAGATTCATCATTTTTAAGAATTGCATAGGGTGTTTTAATAAGGGGACAGTTTAGCTCAGTTTGTAGAGGACCTGCCTTGGAATCACAAAGTTCCTAGTTCGATACTGGTCCTCTACCCGCCACTCAGCCCAGTGCTGTGGACATTCTCAGGTTCACGACAGCTATCCGCTCCTTGATGACAGAGCTGTTTACTAAAATTAGCCAACCCTACCGAGTGTTAGGGACAACCAGTAACTTTGGTCACTCTTAGAGTCACTTCACCAAACAAAATAGTTTAAAATGTTTTAAATAGTTAAAATGTCTTAAAGAAAAAAAGAGAAATATTATGTAATCAGGAAAGAAGAAGAAAGATAATCTGAGAAAAGTACGTTAAGCACATTACAAAGTGGTAATCTGAAAATATCATAAAATGAGTTCTTAATAACAATTAAGTTCATTTCAAATAATGCACAAGCACAATTAAGAACACATTTTATGATATTTTTGTCTTAAAACATTCAGTTGTATTGATTTGAACAAATTTGTATTTTCAATGTAGATTTATGGTGAAATGAAAATGGCCGATATGTAAAAAGTATATACACAGGTCCTGCTAGTCTCAATTATATTTAAAATTTGGATGACTGTTGTTCACTACGTGCATAAAGGAAAGGGTGCAATTAATCCACTGATGGATCATCAGAACTTGACTCACCTGCCACCAATTTGCATCATCATCACATAAAATTTCGAGGATGTCGCCATCTTTGAAGGGCAATCCAGCTTCTTTACATGGGATCAGACGATCCTTGTACGGATCATAATTGAAATGAGCCTTGATGAACAACTGAAAAAAAAAAAAAAAAAAAAAAAAAAATAATAATAATAATAGGAAGCAATTAGCACGTCATATGAATTTTACAGGAAACTGAATGGCTCGGCCTTGAAATAGGCTTGGCAGACTTAGGTTGACACATAAACACCTAAATAAGCAATTAGCACATCAAATGGATTTTACAATTTCCATCAAACCCAATATCTATTGTCGATACAAATACCTTAATGAAGCATCTAGAGAATATGCTAGATGGGAGCTGCACAAGAATGCTGTGTGCGATCTTAAACAAATCACCTCATGAGGAAGCAGCTGTATAGCCACTTGCCCCCTATCACACAAATCATCCGAGTAAGACAAACAAGACATGCTGAACAGAAGCAAGGACAAACTCTTAAGTAATGTTTTCCTGTGGAAACCTGCACATGGGCCCCCCAGTGTGGGCCATCCAGCAAAGACCTACATTGATCAGCTTTGTATGGATTCAAGATGCTGCACAGAGGACCTACCGGGGGTGATGAACAATAGGGATGATTGGCAAGAGATTGTTAAGGAGTTTTTTTTTTCACGGAAGAGATGGTTTCACTACTTCTAACACAATTCTCTACCTGGATTATTATAGTGGTCTGTCAAACCATCAAAAATATTTTAATTTTAATAATTTTTTTTAATAAGGATCTCTTTAAAAAAAAAAAAAAACTCTCTAAAAACAATTTTTTCAAACAAGAAATTTCCTCCTGACGATGACCTAAGATCGAAACTAGTTAAGAATAATGAACATAAAAGAAATATTCCTGTTTGTCTTATCACTTTTGTTTTATATCATATTATATATATATATATTATATATAAATGAACATCTGATGAACTTTATCAAGACAACCCAAATAAAAAGTAATAAAAAAGTTATAAACCTCAGCTAATGAATTTACTTGCAAGCCACCCAAAAAACAAAAACACCTGTTTAAAAGACTAATGTTAAAAATGAAATTCCTTTCCACTCCCACAAAAACAGGAAGAGGGAGTGAAATACTCATGTGTATATATATACACACACATGCATGTAAGAATTCATTTTCATATTATCAATTAAAGCCTGAAGAAGATACCAGAATATCTGAAACACGTGTTGCATATGTAAAACAAAAAGAATTAAAAATTTTTTTCTGAGAACAAAATACATTTTGCAGACCTATTTTTATAAAATATTGAATTTTCTCCTGTTGGAACAAGAACAACATTTTATATATATATATATATATATATATATATATATATATATATATATATATATATATATATATGAAAACTAAAAAAAAAACAAGACTTGGCATAAAATAACCCACAGAGTTGATATCCCATTAAGCCAAACAATCAACTAAATGTAACATAAAAAATAAAGCAATCCCATGAATCTCTGTGAACCTTCCTAAAAAAACAAATTTATTTGTACTTACCATATTTTTGGTGCCGACCTTTGGCATGTTCCAATTTACAATGAACTTAGAGAATAATGGTTCACACCCAAAACATTCACAATAAAAACTGGTCATGTGACTTGAACAAAGATTGAGCCAATAAGACACACCCACAATCTTATGAACCAATCAAAATGGCAGATATTCATGTAATGGTGTATACAAATCTCTAGAGAGTTGGTCATAAACCAATTTAAATTCTGCTTATTGGAAATTAGTGACCAAATAAATTGAATTTAGGTTTCTAAATTAAATGAACTTCACCTTAATTAAGATTTTGTTTTTTTCATCATCAGAATTGTTGTATTGTAAATAGCCAATAAGAATTGTGATTAAGGAGGGTGGAAAAATGGGAAAGCAATTCTGAAGAGAAAAAAAAATCTCCCAGGGTCTTAGGAATAATAAGAGCAATAATTTAACTAGTTCTTAGCAAATCTTTTAAGATTTTTTAGGAACGACATTTTCAAAAAGGTCTATAAATTTGTTTTTAATGATCTATAAAAAGACCAAACAAAAAATAAAATAAATAAATAAAAGAGTTTGAATTTAAAAAAAAAAAAAATTATAAATATCAAAAAAATGAATAAATAAAAAAATAAAAGTTTTGAATTAAAATTTTTTTTACAAATATCAAAAAAATAAATAAATAAAAAATAAACGTTTGAATTTTAAAATTTTTTTACAAATATCAAAAAAATAGAATAAATGAATAAATAAAAGAGCTTTGAATTAAAAAAAAAAAATTAAAAAAAAAAGAGCTTTGAATTAAAATTTAAAAAAATTACAAATATTAAAAAAAACAAAAACCATTGAAAGCATGGAAACTTTTTGGGTTGTATTGGAAGCATGGAAAAGTATAAGATGTCCTTCTACAAAAGGTATAGGTCTACCTGAAATATCAGAATTAATAATTAAGATTAAAAATAAAACAATATCCACTTTGAATATTGGTTATACAATACAACCCAAAAAGTTTCCCAACATCCATCAGACACATATATATATATATATATATATATATATGTAAGGAGAATATAGGTACATGTTCTGTGTCCCTGACACACAAAAATCTAAAAAGATGCAATAAAATCATATTCATGTGTCCCAGCGTTTTTCTTTTTTCTTCCCCCACCATTTCAAGCTAACTGTGAATACATTTCAATAGTTTCTTAGAAATGAATTACACAGATTAGGTTACAAGGTAGGAGTTAGACAGCTTTGGTTGGGACTCCCAGGATGAACAAAATTAAAAAGCTATTAGCATCACTATGTATATTTTGGGGTGGGTGGGAATAAGACCCCCACAGGTACATAGCAGTGATACGGTTGCCTTTAGTGTTGTTATTAATTGGGCTGTGACACCGCACAGTAATAGTATTGTGATGGTGAGAGCCTCAGTGGGGGACCTCACCCCCTCCTCGTTTTTTTGTCTTGCGTGGGTGTGTTCAATAAATTTTTTCCTTGTCATAAATTACTGCATTTAAGTGGATTCTTGAATCTGAACTGTAAATATTCTCTTTGTATATGCAAACTGTAAATTTTATTTTATTTATTTTTAGAAAATTTTACGTGAGTATGTATGTTTTTAAATATTCCAATTGCCGTAAAATGTATGGTTATTTCATATAAGTCTAACATAAACAAAGGGGAACCACTCTTGACTGATAAATTATTTATTTATTTTCCCATTAAACTAACCATAAACCCTATCTTTTTTCTTAGTAGATCAATAAATAAATAAATAATTTATCAGTCAAGAGTGGTTCCTCTTCGTTAATGTTGGAGTTATAGGAAATAACCAAATGTATGCATTTTAATACCTAGTACATTTGAGTAGAGCAGGTGGGTATTGAGGTCCAATCAGGCAAGAAATAGAGTACCGCAGAGGAACTAAAAATAGAGGAACGGTTGTGACTAAAAACACTCGTAGGCGCAGTTACTAAAGGTCGGACAGGTTTAGGTTATGTTCCCAGGCCATGAATCGAGTCAATGAGGGGAAAAGAACAATACCACCTTATACAAGAAGAAATTCATAAAGGGTAGAAGAAAGAGGGATAACAAAGATGGTCGGCCTAAGCCAACAAGAGGCCTGGACAAGGTGGGAAAACATCATAAAGAGGAAATTGAAATGGTCAGATATATGGTAAACTAATTGTAACAAATTAAAATCTTTAGTGCAGTCAGTTTATGACGTGTTACCGAGCCCCACAAATCTTCACACCTGGAAGAAAATAGAGTCTCCAGCTTGCAAGCTTTGTGCAGGTAGGGGTTCTTTGCAACATATTCCGAGTAGGTGCTCCAAGGCCCTGACTGACGGTCGGTACGTTGCGATCTGCTCTAACAGCCTAAAGACAAACAAAAGCAAAATACATTTTGTCAAGGCTGGAGAGAGAATCCCCTCACAGAAACACGAAGGTTTGTTGGTTTTGTTTTACGGCATATCAACCTCAGTGGGTCATTTAATGCTGTTATATCAGAGAGAAGATATCTCTTATGATTCACAATGCTTACTCACAAAGTACACCTCGCTAGCATAAAACATCAAAACTCAAGTCGGAGGCAACAAACGGAAGTGAACTTAATGGTACCCTCTCACGAAGTGACCAATTCGACGCAGTTCTGCGCATAGGCTCGGATTGAGTTACGCTTGAGAGGAATTCCAAAATAAACAAAAAATAATATTGTAAGGAATCCGGATTTTCAGCCAATAAAAAACTCTCCCGCTAAAAACCCCAAAAGCATTCTGGAGCCCATCTACTAGCATATAAACCCTGGCATTTTTGAGAATAAGCAGTTGGACGGACGGCCTGGAACCGAGAATATCACCAGACGAGAGGATCAAGGAACTGCTACGCACCCACCACCACGCACGCCCTCGCCCACCCGGACACTCAGCCTTACTTCAACACCTCACCGTAGCCAGGCGACATCCTTACCCCCCTGACCACTACAGCGCTACCCGCTACAACTCGCTGAGATATTCCTGACTTATTTCCCGCACCAAGTGACCGTATCCACTTACACAGTATCCTACCGAGACGAACTCAACTCCCTCGGCCACTACTACCTTCCCTGACCATCACTATTCCACTGAAATATTCCTGACTTGGTCCCTACACCAAGTGACCGTATCAACTCAACTTCTACCACCTCACGCCTTGCACCAGGCCAAGAGAGATTCCGACGTATCATACGATACCCACACCTTACTACCCCTCGGCCACCCCAGAGAACTACTACCGTTATCTACGGCGACAACAACAATTTTCACACTCGTTATTTCAATAAACGATTTTTATCAAATTAATCTTGTCCATTATTCTTCTTTGCAAACCATACGCTTTTATGGGATAACTAAGATATAACAATGCCGATAAAGTTTTGAAATAAATCAATTCTTAATGGATAATACAATTTTTTTATAAATACATTTTTCTATTTAACCCATAGATGGGACCCTAACAGGTACTACCACTCCGGGTAAGAGTGGACCAGGGAGCAATGGTGATGAAGGGGTGCTCCACATTCCCCAAACCTCCAAAACTGGAACCTCACCATCAGATAGAGTTTAACGTTATTCCCAGGATATGTAGACCCTCAGCCACCGCCTTCTAACACCTATATGATAAGAATTATTGGGGGTTGCCATAAGGGCAATCATATAGGTGCTAGGGCTTGACAAAACACAAAGGAATAACAAGTATACTCGCATCAACGATAGATTGGCAGATGAGAGTAAATCTAGTAAAGCAATTAAAATCCCCCGATCACATTGCAGTGACAAATTTGCACCCAAACATAGTAATTTTTTCTAACTCCTCAAAGCAAATTATTATACTAGAACTGACTGTGGTGTGGGAGGATCATATAGAACAGGGGTTCCCAACCTTTTTCAGCTCACGGCCCACTTTGAAACCAGAATTTTTTTTGTAGCCCATGAAATTATTATAATAGAAAAAATTATTTTGTGTAAACTTCATTAATTTCCTTATAAATATAACATGTAATATCTCACATACGAAGTCTGCCCAGAAAAGTTTTAATCTAAAGAAAAGAAGCTGTGTACAGCCGAGCATAATGTCTAGACGTATAGACAACAGTCTAGATCAGGGGTTCCCAACCTTTTTCAGCTCATGGCCCACTTTGTAACGA
>CM042165.1:52751997-52869583 GCA_023376005.1 Doryteuthis pealeii | reverse complement strand
ACCAGCATTCTAGCGTTTTCTTTTACCTGGGTTCGAACACAGACTCAGGCCACTAATGGAAAAATAGACAAGTTATTTTCTGCTATTAACGACTAGATCAGGGGAGTCAAATTATTCTATACTCGAAAACTTCGATATTCACCAAGGGATATATTCCGTGAATTATGAATCAGTTTTATATTAAGACCATTCCTCACATTTCACTACTGTATGTAACCTTTTTTTTTTATTTAAAATTTTTTATTTTCATTCAGAAAAGTTTATTTTCATTTCTTGATTTAAAAAATAAAAATACTTGGTAACTGAACATTAGCTACATAGTGAGAGTAATCTCCCCTTGCTTGTTTCACTTTGAGGAAATTAATTTTCACCCGTAAATCTACACTGAAATACAAATTTGTTTGAATCAATACAACTGCATGTTATAACAGGAAATATCATAAGATTGTTCTTAATTGTATTTGCGATTATTTGAAAATAACTAATTTTATTAAGAAGCACATTTCTATATTTCATGTTTAAGATGTGCAGTTGATTGATTCAAAAAAATTCATATTTTCCAGTGAGATTTTATGTGAAGGAAAATGGTTGGACCAAAACATAATGGTACAAGGGGAGGATGACTCTCATTTTATGTACTATGTTTAGATTACCATTTTGTGTTATATATTTATGATATCTGTTGTATTCTATAAAAATAAATATATTGATTTTGGTTGTGATTTTTGTTTTTACAGGAACCACTTCAAGAGCTCCGCGGGAGGTAAGTCCATGGCCAAGTTATTTCTTATGGAACGTGAGGCAAGAAGAAGAAATCTTAAAACGAAAAATTTTGGAACACGGTAATACAATGGCAAATTTATACGGCACGAAAATAGATTCAATTCCTTCCAAGTGATCCGATCCTCAAAAAATGTGTGTCTTGATATCAATCCACATAAGTTAAACAAAAAGATTGTACACAGTCTATCAACAGACACCACACAAGCACGCACGCAGTCTACATACATACATAACAGACACACGGCAATCTACATAACATACACAGACACACACACACACACGCACGCAGTTACATACAACATACAACGCACGCACACCAATCTACTACAACACAAACACACACACACACGCATGCAGCTACATTACATACAGACACACACACATGCACGCCACATACATACAGACACACACATGCACGCCGCAGTCTACAATATACATACAGACACACATAACACGGACGCGTTCTAACAATATACATACAGCACACATACCGGACGCAGTCTACATTACAACATACCAGACACACACATCGTCACGCAGTCTACATCACACATACCACCAGTCTACATACATACAGACACACACACACACACACACATGCACGCACACAGTCTACAATACATACACACACACATACATACACCCACATCACGCCCATCTTAATACATACATACATACATGCACGCACGCAGTCTACCATACATACCATACATAACACACCACACCACCACACACACCACACACGGCAGTCTACATACAATACACACCACACATCACACACGCACTCACATACATACAGACACGCACGCAGTCGCACGCACGCAGTCTACACACACACACACACACAGTTACACACTATGATGCAATTTTTTATAATAATGACTATAAAAATGGCCTGCTGCTATTCTCAAAAAAAAAACATCCTTTCCTTTTAGCAAGTGCATCACAGACGGCGATTGATTCACTCCATGTCATCATTCATCAGTGTAGACCCTTTCTGTGATAATTAGCCCAATTCTGGATTGAGAATGCAGCCACACACATTACAAGGAATTTCCAATCTGCATTTTGTGTGCATGACGGACTAGATGTGCCACTCTGCAGCCCTATATGCTCAATATTGAGCTACTCAGACTCCTGTGTGGCACAGTGTCGCCAATCCGTCTGTTGGATGCCAGATCTTTCAGCTTGAAGGGTAATGGCGCATTCTTCAGAGTCGTCTTATATGTCTTTGGACTGCATTTTGGGGACCCTCCTGCCCATTGAGTAGCTTTTTGCAAGTTCACATAAGTTATGCTTCCAAAAATAAAGCTCATACTCTGTGACGCACGGTTGCAATTTAATCTGGGAAATCATTCTTCATGAGCATGATAATAGCTGCTGTCAATTTGAATGGTTCTAAATATCCATCTAATTATACTGAATTTCCACTTTTTATCTTTATTAACAGTGCCCTGAAAGTGCTGAAAACTCCAGAGTTCTGCCTATTTATGTATTCATTCCTCCTAATTCTGATGTGCTGAGAAAGATGAGAAAATGGAAGGAGAGCTACTGGCCACAAGGTAAGTAATATGTAAATGTTTCTGCCTTGACACTAACCAAATTACATTGTTGTTTATCAACTCGCTATCAAAAATAAGATTTTATGGTAACTATTTAAGTTTAATAATAATACTTACTGGTTAAATAGAACTTAACAGACCTAAAATTATTATTATTCACCCCGCTTGAAAAAAAATACTAAGAATCAGGGAATTAACCCAATATAATAAATTTTCAGTGTTGAATATTAATGAAGAAAAGATATTTGCACTATTATTTTAAAAACTTTTACATTCTTTTCAGGTCATAACTTTTATACCAAATTATTTTTGAGAATTCTTATTAGCCCCAAAGACACATGGTCAAAGTTACTGCCTGAATAAATATAAAATGTTTCAAATAATAACTGGGGCATTATATCTTTATTCATAATTATCAACACTGAATTAATTCATTTAAATTCAGTTAATTCCTGATTTTTTTTTTTTTTTTTTTTTTTTTTTTTTTCAGTGGTGTTACATACGATGGTAATTTAGGTCCCGTTAAGTTCGATTTAACTACTTGCCAATAGCTTACGACTTGTAACCACTTGATAAAGTGTTAACCATCTTATCAACAGCAAACCTTGAGCACCTTTTTTGATTTCTATATGTCTAACACACATGGCATCCGACAAGTCAGAAAACAGCATAGCTCACATGACTTTTGGAAGTTTTGCACACTAGTGCTGAAGCATGAATAAAACTGCCTGCACCATGTTAGGCTGCAAAAACCCTGCAATTTTTCAAAACCTCCATGCTTTCTGTAATTTCGATAACACTATACCTGATACCCTCTCCATTTATATATATATATATATACTATATATACATACATATAAACAACTTTCGTTCTCTTTTTTGCAAAATCAAGGTTTTTTGTTTTGAACTCTTTTGACTCTTAGCTCTTGATCACAAACACACAAGTTAAACAGGATTCTATAAGAAATTTTTTGTAAAATCGAATTATTGATCAAATCAGCTATATTATGTTATAAATTATTTTCTCTTTAACACATTGTGTGGTGTTTCATTACATCTTTTCATACTCATTACGTCTGATTATCCTTTCTTTTAACTTATATATATATACACACACACATCATTGACTATGCACTATTCATTTTCCTGGCATTAATATGTACTATGCATGCAACCTGGAGCACTGTACACTAAATGTTAAATTCATTACGTTGGCATTTTAAGCACGCAAAGACCATTTGAATATTTTATTTTTAAAAATTGTGTGAAATAAAATGGGACAAATAAGTAATCTTGCGATTAAGCACCATCAGATAATTGATTACATTTTAGTGTACAGTGCTCAGGTGCATGCATAGTACATATTAATGCCAGGAAAATGAATAGTGCATAGTCATGATGTGTGTGTGTATATATATATAAGTTAAAAGAAAGGAAATGAATCAGACAGTATGAGTATGAAAAAGATGTAATGAAAACACCACACAATGCTGTTAAAGAGAAAATAATTTATAACATAATCATAGCTGATATTGATCAATATTTCGATTTTACAAAAATCTTCTTCAGATCCTGTTTACTCTGTGGTGTTTGTGATCAGAGATAAGAGTCAAAAGAGTTCAAACAAAAAAAACCTTGATTTTGCAAAAAGAGAACGAAAGTTGTTATATGTATGTATTATATATATATATATATATATATATGAGGAGGGTATCAGGTATAGTGTTTATCGAATTACAGAAAGCATGGAGGTTTTGAAAAATGCAGGGTTTTTGCAGCCTACAATGGATGCAGGCAGTTTATTCCATGCTTCAGCAACTGAGTGTGAAAAAACACTTCCAAAAGTCATGTGAGCTATGCTGTTTTCTGACTTTGTCGGCATGCCCATGTGTGTTAGACATATAGAAATCAAAAAGTGCTCAAGGTTGCTGTTGATAAGATGGTTAACCTTATCAGTGGTTACCAAGTCAGTAGCTATTGGCAAGTAGGTTAAATCGAACTTAACGGACCTAAATTTCACCATCGTATGTCACACCACTGAAAAAAAAAAAAAAAAAAAAAAAAAAAAAAATCAGGGAATTAACTGAATTTAATGAAATATTCAGTGTTGATATATTAATGAATAAAAGATATAATGCCCCAGTTATTTTATTTGAAAACATTTTATATTTATTCAGGTCAGTTAACTTTGAACCATGTGTCTTTGGGGCATAATACAGATTCTCAAAAATATCTGGTATAAAGTTAACTGACCTGAAAAAATGTAAAAGTTTTTAAAATAATAAGTGCATAATATCTTTTATTCATTAATATATCAACACTGAAAATTTCATTATATTGGGTTAATTCCCTGATTCTTAGTATTTTTTTTCAGCGGGGTGACATACAATAATGGAATTTAGGTCTGTTAAGTTCTATTTAACCAGTAAGTATTATATTTAAACTTAAATACTTGTGACCATAAATACTTATTTTTGATAGCGAGTTAGATAAACAACAATGTATTTGGTTAGTGTCAAGGCAGAAACATTTACATATTACTTACCTTGTAGCCAGTAGCTCTCCTTCCATTTTCGTACATCTTTCTCAGCACATCAGAATTAGGAGCCGCAATGAATACAATAAAAGGCATGAACTCTGGAGTTTTCAGCACTTTCAGGGACTGTAATAAAGATAAAAAGTGAATTCAGATAATTAGATGGATATTTTAGGACACATTCAAATTGACAACAGCTAATTATACATGCTATGACAGAATGATTTCCCAGATTTAAAATTGCCAACCGTGCCGTCACAAGTATTGAGCTATGTTTTTGAGCATAACTTTATGGTGAACTTGCAAAAAGCACTCAATGGGCAGGAGGGTCCCCAAAATGCAGTCCAAAGACCATATAAAGACGACTCTGAAGAAATGCGCCATTACCCCTTCAAGCCTGAAAGATCTGGCATCCAACAGACAGGATTGGCGACACATGTGCCACACAGGAGTTGAGTAGCTCAATATTGAGATTAATAGGGCTGCAGAGTGGCAACATCTTAGTCGTCATGCACCACAAAATGCAGATGGAAATTTCCCTTGTAATGTGTGTGGCTGCATCTACAAGTCCAGAATTGGGCTAATTAATCACCAGAAGGGTCTACAACTGATGAATGATGACATGGAGTGACATCATCGCCGTCTGTGATGAACTGCTAAAAGGAAAAGGATGTTTTTTTTGAGAAGTAGCAGCCAGGCCATTTTTATATTCATTTATTATAAAAATGCAATCATTTTAGTGTGTAGACTGTGTGTGTGTGTGTGTGTAGACTGCGTGCGTGCAGACTGCGTGCGTGTGTCTGTATGTATGTAGAGTGCGTGTGTGCATGTGTGTGTGTATGTATGTAGACTGCGTGTGTGTGTGTGTGTGTGTGTGTGTGTGTATGTGTATGTATGTAGACTGCGTGCGTGTGCATGTATGTATGTATGTATGTAGACTGCGTGCGTGCATGTGTGTGTATGTATGTGTGTGTGTATGTATGTAGACTGTGTGCGTGCATGTGTGTGTGTGTGTGTGTGTATGTATGTATGTAGACTGCGTGCGTATGTGTGTATGTAGACTGCGTGCGTATGTGTGTGTCTGTATGTATGTATGTAGACTGCGTCCGTGTATGTGTGTCTGTATGTATATATGTAGACTGCGTCCGTGTATGTGTGTCTGTATGTATATATGTAGACTGCGTGCGTGCATGTGTGTGTCTGTATGTATGTGGCGTGCATGTGTGTGTGTCTGTATGTATGTAGACTGCATGCGTGTGTGTGTGTGTTTGTGTCTGTATGTAGATTGTGTGCGTGCGTCTGTATGTATGTATGTAGACTGCGTGCGTGTGTGTGTGTGTGTCTGTGTATGTATGTAGATTGCGTGTGTCTGTATGTATGTATGTAGACTGCGTGCGTGCTTGTGTGTGTCTGTATGTAGACTGTGTACAAATCTTTGTTTACTTACTGTTGGATTGATATCAAGAACACACATTTTTGAGGATCGGATCACTTGGAAGATTGAATCTATTTTCGTGCCGTATAAATTGCCATTGTATTCACCGTGTTCCAAAAATTTTTCGTTTAAGATTTCTTCTTCCATTGCCTCACGTTCCATGAAGAAATAACCTTGGCCATGGACTTCACCCTCCCGCGGAGCTCTTGAAGTGTCTAGTAAAAACAAAAATCACAACCAAAATCAATATATTTATTTTTATAGATACAACAGATATCATAAATATATACACAAAATGGTAATCTAAACATTAGCTACATAAATGAGAGTAATCTCCCCTTGTACCATTATGTTTTGGTCAACCATTTTCATTTCACCATAAATCTACACTGAAAATATGAATTTGTTTGAATCAATACAACTGCACATTTTAACATGAAAATATCATAAAATGTGTTCTTAATAACAATTAAGTTCATTTCAAATAATGCGCAAATACAATTAAGAACACATCTTATGATATTTTCCTGTTATAACATGCAGTTGTATTGATTCAAACAAATTTGTATTTTCAGTGTAGAATTACGGTGAAATAAATTTCCTCAAAGTGAAACAAGCAAGGGGAGATTACTCTCATCTATGTAGCTAATGTTCAGATTACCAAGTATTTTTATTTTTAAATCAAGAAATGAAAATAAACTTTTCTGAAATGAAATAAAAAATTTTTAAAATAAAAAAAAAGGTTACATACAGTAGTGAAATGTGAGGAACTGGTCTTAACTAATAAAACTGATTCATAATTCACGGAATTATCTCCCTTGGTGAATATCGAAGTTTTCGAGTATAGAATAATTACCTCCCCTGATCTAGTCGTTAATATCAGAAAAATAAACTTGTCTATATTTTCCATTAGTGCCTGAGGTCTGTGTTCGAACCCAGGTAAAAGAAAACGCTTAGAATGCTGGTTTTAAAATCAAGCCCACCTTCCCCACTTGGAAGTTTTGAGTAACACAATCTCTTATTTTTTATTCTTTAATCTTTATTTTCACTTTATTAATAAAAATTACTAAATTTTAGGATTCTTAAACAAATATCATAATAATAACAATAATATCTTTTTCAGCTAGTATATTATGTCTGAGACCTGGCAGCTGTTCCTTATGAACATTCATCTTAATTCCACAGAATATTTATAATCTTTCCACAGATTATCTAACCTTGCCTTAAAGGAGTTTAAAGATGGGGAATTCACTATTGATAATGGTAGTTTATTCCATGTATTCATCACTCTGTTACTAAAATAATTTTGTCTTGCATTTGCTTTAGAATATTTTTTTAAAGATTTTACTTTATGACCCCTGGTATTGATATTTTGAGCAATGTTTAGTAGATCAAAGTTTGTTGAATAAAATCTATAGTCTTCAATCATATCTCCTCTTGTATGTCGATAAACAAGTATTTTCTTCATACAAAAGGTTTTTTTAAAATCATTCATTACTTTAATATTGATTTAAAAATAATTTAGTTGGATATAAATAAGTAGAATTTCTCAACTACAAAAAACAAGGAATGTGTAAAATTACTGGTGAAGCCATCAAGTTTAAATTTTAGAATTTAAATTTTTAGAAGAGTCATATCCAAAATATGACAATTTATTTTGAAGATATTTTGATAAGATCAAAAGGACAAAATACTTGGTAATCTGAACATTAGCTACATAAATGAGAGTAACTTTCCCTTGTATGTTTCACTTTGAGAAAGCCATATGTTTTGGTTGGTCATTTTCATTTTACCATAAATCCATACTGAAAATATGAATTTGTTCGAATCAATACAACTGCATGTTTTAACACGAAAATATCATAAAATGTGTTCTTAATTGGGCTTGCGCATTATTTGAAACTTAATTGTTATTAAGAACACATTTTATGATATTTTCCTGTTAAAACATTCAGTTGTATTGATTCGAACAAATTCGTATTCACAGTGAAATGAAAATGGCCGACCAAAACAAACATCTTCTTCAAAGTGAAACAAACAAAAAGGGGAAGTTATTCTCATTTATGTAGCTAATGTTCAGATTACCAAGTATTTTTATTTTTAAATCAAGAAATGAAAATAAACTTTTCTGAAATTGAATGAAAAAAAAAAAATTACATCAAAAAGTTTACGTACGTGGCATGACTGCACCAAACCTAGTTGGGTCAGATTTTATGAGTCTTTCTTTAAGAGATCGTCTGCCAACGCCCGTGGCTCCAACAAGGACGAGAGTTTTTCTCTGGAAAGGTGGCATCTTGATCACCTCTTCATAAATCATAATTTCACACTTGTCATAATCTACAAAGAAAAATCCACTCATCATTTAAAATAAACAAAGTTATGGGGGTGGTGGGGGGTGGAAAGTGAAACAAAAAAAATATTCAGTTTTCCATTCAGACCAAATTTCAGTCACTGAACTTTTATGGATTTTATGTTTTTAAACTACATATGGCAAAAATCTCTTGTATACTTAAAAAATTTTTTTTTTTTTTACACCCCATGAATTAAAATTAAACAAACTTGGAGAAAAAGGAATGAAATTTAACATAATTTTTTGCTGTTTAATGAAGAGGAAGGATTAAAAAAAAAAATAACATGCAAAAATTATTTGTTTTACAATATTTAAAATGGGAGAATTTTATAAATTGAAATCTGTAACTATCAGAATGTTTTGTTCTCTTGCAGATGCGATTCATTGAAAAAAAAAATTGTAAGTTGGAGCACTCATAAGTTAAGATACTTCTGTATATATAAATAAGTAGAATTTCTCAACTACAAAAAACAAAGAAGGTGTAAAATTACTGGTGAAGCCATCAAGTTTAAATTTTTAGTAGAGTCATATCCAAAATATGACAATTCATTTTAACATAATTTTTCACTGTATAATGAAGAGGAAGGATTTTAAAAAAAAATCACATACAAAAATTATGTTTTACTGTCTTTAAAAGAGGAGAATTTTATAATTTAAAATGTATCTATCAGAATTTTTTTTTTTTTTTTTCTCTTGAAGATATGCTCTTTTTAACGGGATTCATTTCAAAGAAAAAAAATTGTAACATGGAGCACTTGCAAGCCAAGGTACCTGTGTGTGTTTGTGTATGTATATATATATATATATATATATATATATATATATATATATATATATATATATTAATAATATTAGTAGAGGAAAAAATATTAATTGTATTATTAATAATAATAATATGAGTAGAGGGAAAAAAATGATAGATCCTTAATTTTTTTCCTCTACTAATATTACGGCTCTTTGTTTTTAATATATTGAACCCTTTTGGATTATTCACTGATGCCACTGCAACGGATAGGTTAAAGTGGCAATTGGATACTTTATATATATATATATATATATATTATATATATACTCCCGTTACCTGGTAGAGCTCTTTAGGAGTGACTTTAATAAACCTTCACTGCCCACATAATACTATGATCATCTGTTTACAGATTTGATCTCTCTGGTGATCGTAAAGTATATACACAGATGTACATATGTATTTAAAAAACACCGCTCCTTAATGACAGCTGGCAACGGCCTAGAGGTTAACGGATTGGGCAGACGTAAAGTCAGTTGGGTTTCACTCCTGGTCGGAGTTAATTGCTGTGTCTAGCCACACTGATGAGACGTGAAATGTCGAAACACTGTCTGTGGATGACTTTTATATATAAAGAAAAGAATTCTTGATAATCTAGTCAAAAAAGAAAATTAAATAAAAAGATCTTATGTTTTGAATAAATGTTGTTACTTACCTTTGTTGTTTTTTGTGTTGTACTTGATCTTCTTTTTCCTTTTAAAACCACAAACTGAATTAAAAAAAAAAAAAAAAAAATAGTCTTGAAACAATTCAGGAATTGATGGAATTCCTAACACACGCACACATACATGTATGTTATTGCTGTACACTATTCATGTTCCTGACACTAATACATTATTCTATGTACTAGACATGAGACTTTGATGAGTTGTGGTGCACCTGAGCACTGTACACATACATACATATTATTACTGTACGCTATTCATGTTCCTGACACTGATACATTATTCTATGTAGCAGACATGAGACTTTGAGGATTTGTGGTGTACCTGAGCACTGTACACATACATGTATATTATTGCTGTACACTATTCATGTTCCTGACACTAATACATTATTCTATGTACTAGACATGAGACTTTGATGAGTTGTGGTGCACCTGAGCACTGTACACAATAAATTTCATTATTGTTATTTTAATACAGATAATAATGATGAAATTTGTTGTGTATGGTGCCCGGGTGTGCCACAGTCCATTGGGGGTTCATGTATAGAACATAGAATAATACACAAACACCAGGAAAATGAATGGCATATAGTCGTAATATGGGTGTGTGTGGAGGGGGGATATCAGGTATACTGTTGTTGAACCACTAAAAATAGAAGAAACTTCTTGGTTTTATTTAGTTTCTTTGTGTAATGGCATATCAACCTTCACAGGTTATTTAATGCCAAAGCCATCCTTGTAAAAGTAAATTTTCAAAGTGACCAGGTGTGTTTCTGGCCGCTCCAAGAACATTGTTGTTAAGCAGATAAGGAGGAGTTTGGTTTTGTTTTGACATATCAACCTCAGTGGGTCATTTAATGCCAATAAAGTTTTGAAATAAATCAAGTCTTGGTGGATAATACAATTTTTTTTATAAATACATTTTTCTATTTAACCCATAGATGGGACCCTAACAGGTACTACCACTCCGGTTCAGAGTGGACCAGGGAGCAATGGTGATGAAGGGGTGCTCCACATTCCCCAAACCTGGAACCTAACCATCTAACGTCATTCCCAGAACATGTAGACCCTCAGTCACAGCACCCATATGATAAAAAGGGGTTGAGGCTTGCCATAAGGGCAATAGCATTGGGAAAATCATATAGGTGCTAAGGCTAGGCTTGACGTGACCAGCCGATTGATCGGAGGGGGCCTCTCCGACCTCCCGTCTAGCCCAAGATAGGGCCAAAGTGGAGTACTACAAGTCATGAACTGCTCATCCACCTGGGTTCTATCCTTAAGCATCACGGGTTGCCACCCACAGCCAACAGGTGGCCCCATTGGGGGAGTCTTACCCCTCTGCAGAGGTGCAGTCGGTGCATTCTAACGCCCCAGCCAACAGGGAGGAAATCTTGTTTAAGACATTAAACTGAACATTCATGAAAAGAGATCATGAGACTTTGAGGAGTTGTGGTGCACCTGAGCATTGTACACAATAAATTTCATTATCATCATATTTTTATCATGTTTTTTGGTTTTTAATTTCCTTTTTATCTTTTCAACAAATTTAATCAATTTATCATAAATTTTGTTCTGAGAATAAAAATACCATAAAAAGAGGAGAGGGGGGGGAGCTTGATTTACTTACAGAAGCTTTTTGAATAATCATATTCAGGTGATACAAAAGCTTTTCTTTTTTCTTCAAGTGATCTTGATGGAATGATGCCTGCAATAATATTGTCTCCATTAACCTTTCGAGCCTGAAGAGGTAAAAAAAAAAAAAAAAAAAAAAAAAAAAAAAAATTAAATTGATTAATTGAAGAAAACAAAAACAAAACAGCACTCTTATTGGTTATTTCCTATAAGCCTAACAAACAAACAGTCAACAGTCAAGTGTAAAGAAAAAAGAAGGTAACTGTGGTGTTGTTTGTTAACCTGTGATTTATTCTCAATATTTCGGGATAAAAATCCCATCTACAGGAGATTACTAGAACTGAAGTTGTTGCTAGTGGCTGTTCATTTGTTCTGTCTCATGTCTTCCAAATTCTGTGTGTGTGTGTGTGTGTGTGTATGGGGGTGCTTGTGTTTGTGTGTGTTTAAGTGTGTGTGTGTGCGTTTCTGTTTCTGTTCATTTGCTTTTTTTTTAAATTTTTTTTATTCTTATCTAATAATATCTTATACATATTTATATTGCTTCGAGTAACTACTTCTATTTAATAATCATTTGTTTGTATAGTAATATGGTTTCAAGTAGCTAATTCTTGATTCTCTTGACTGAGGAATTATTTTCCCATTAAACTAACCCTAAACCTGTCTTCTTTTTTCCTAGTAGATCAATAAATAAATAATTTATCAGTCAAGAGTGGTTCCCCTTTATTTATGTTAGACTTATAGGAAATAACCCTCTTATTTATGTTAAAACCAGTGGTCAGAAGAAAAGAATAAATTGTGAAAATGAAGAGAATTTCCACTTATAAAACTCAATCAGGGATCAGATTCATCATTTTTAAGAATTGCATGGGGGTGTTTTAATAAGGGGACAGTTTAGCTCAGTTCGTAGAGGACCTGCCTTGGAATCGCCAGGTTCCTAGTTCGATACTGGTCCTCTACCCGCCACTCAGCCCAGTGCTGTGGACATTCTCAGGTTCACGACAGCTATCCGCTCCTTGATGCCAGAGCTGTTTTCGAAAATTAGCCAACCCTACCGAGTGTTAGGGACAACCAGTAACTTTGGTCACTCTTAGAGTCACTTCACCAAACAAAATAGTTTAAAATGTTTTAAATAGTTAAAATGTCTTAAAGAAAAAAAAAGAGAAATATTATGTAATCAGGAAAGAAGAAAGATAATCTGAGAAAAGTACGTTAAGCACATTACAAAGTGGTAATCTGAAAATATCATAAAATGAGTTCTTAATAACAATTAAGTTCATTTCAAATAATGCGCAAGCACAATTAAGAACACATTTTATGATATTTTTGTCTTAAAACATTCAGTTGTATTGATTGGAACAAATTTGTATTTTCAATGTAGATTTATGGTGAAATGAAAATGGCTGATATGTAAAAAGTATATACACAAGTCCTGCTAGTCTCAATTATACTTAAAATTTGGATGACTGTTGTTCACTACGTGCATAAAGGAAAGGTTGCAATTAATCCACTGATGGATCATCAGAACTTGACTCACCTGCCACCAATTTGCATCATCATCACATAAAATTTCGAGGATGTCGCCATCTTTGAAGGGCAATCCAGCTTCTTTACATGGGATCAGACGATCCTTGTACGGATCATAATTGAAATGAGCCTTGATGAACAACTGAAAAAAAAATAATAATAATAATAGGAAGCAATTAGCACGTCATATTAATTTTACAGGAAACTGAATGGCTCAGCCTTGAAATAGGCTTGGCAGACTTAGGTTGACACATAAACACCTAAATAAGCAATTAGCACATCAAATGGATTTTACAATTTCCATCAAACCCAATATCTATTGTCGATACAAATAATTTGCACAAAGACATATACACTGTGTGTGTATATACATACATATATATATATATATAAATATGAAAAATATCAGATGAGCAGGATGTGACACAAGGTCAATTTCTTAAGCAGAGTTTAACAGGTTATTATTCTCCTAGACTGGTTGCCTAGCCAAGGTTAAAGAGCCCAGTCTTCCCTACTATTTACCCATTGCTGGAAGAAGAGAAGTTAGATGCATACCTTTACCAAGGGTATTAGCGCTATATGAAATGCAAACATTATTATTATCATCATTAGTAGTAGTAGTAGAAAAAAATTCTTGAAACCATTACACTACTGGCTCCCAGTTATATAGTTTTAAGAATTTATATCTAATACCATCTTTTTCTGAAATATAAAGGGCTTATATTAATTTTCACTCCACAATATAATACTAAGGCTTATCTTTTTGGGAATGTCTTATTCTATATAAATTGAAAAACAATACTATGAAGTAGAAAATTACGAAAATTTTTAAATAAACAGAAATTGCAAAATACAATCTACATTTATTTACCATTAAAATGTTCTTTTATTCAAAATACTCATTAATGACAATTCATTCAAAAAATAATCATACCATCATCCTCTGGAATGTTATTGCTCTCAACAAGGGCTTATCTTAAGGAGGACTTATATTAAAATCAACCTGAAAAATCAGGCTAGGTCTTATTTTTTGTGGAAACACAGTAGTAGGTACCAAGCTTGCTAGTGTAAAATAAAAATGAAATCTATATAAATGATCTACATTTATTTAGCATTAACATATTCTTTTTCTATTTTTTTTATTAATTGGAATAGATCACTAAGTAGGCCTGAGTCTATTCTAGTAGGGACCAGGTTTGAATTCAGAGTTTTTCTTCTCCTAGACTGGTTGCCTAATCAAGGTTAAAGAACAAAATCTGCCCTACCATTTACCCATAGCTGGAGGGATAATAGTTAGATTCATGCCTTTCCCAAGGGTATTAGCGCTATGTGAACTGTGGCTTCATCCAGGAATTGAACTCTGGTCAATGAGTCCATTTTCTGCGATTCTAACCAGTAAACTACCGTGCTCCCCCCCCTTTTTAAAATTCAAAATCTCATTTACAAAAAAGAAAATTAAAAAATAATCATCAACAAGCAAATGCACATTGTCCTAATCATTGACAATGATGAGTGTTTGTGTCACATGATGTGATTGTGAGGAATGCTTATTTCTTTCATCTGACTGCTGCTCTCAACTACTTAAATTCATCTTGAAAAATCATGCCAAGTCTTATTTTTCAGGTAGGTCTTGTTTTCTTAGTATCTTTTCCTTGCACCATTGTTTGAGGAAATAGCATCAAAGATCATCTACTAAAATGCACTAAAAATCCTTGTTTTCTTAAGCCTAAATTTTGCGAAAACAAGGATTTTTAGTGCATTTTAGTATAGTATACTAACACACAACTTTCGCATAGATGGACAAAAAGTGAAAAATTGCCCTACCCTAGGGTACCATGTGAATGGAAAATAAATGTTTTCAAGATAATGTCCAACAATACTGTCCACCCCCCCTGAAAAAAACAGCCTCAATGGTATTGTAGACTGTTAATTGATTTTTTTTGGGACAAGAAAAATGGCTTGCCATAAGGGCAATATGGTTGGGACAATCATATAGGTGCTAGGGCTTGACATGACCAGCTGATTGATTGGATGGGGCCTCTCCAACCGCCCGTCTAAGTGGAGTGTTGCATTTCATGAACTGCTCATCCACCAGGGTTCCCTTCTTAAGCATCACGGGTTGCCATCCACAGCCAACAGGTGGTCCCATTGGGGGAGTCTTAACCCTCTGCAGAGGTGCATTCTAACGCCCCAGAAGGTTGTGGCTAAGGGTCAACCACCAGTATTTATCAATACAAATTGCAGCATAATTATTGAAAGGTGAAAGAGAAGAAAAAGAAATAAGAACAAACAAAGGTTAAAATTTGGAAGAGTAAACACTAAGCGGGGTGCCATTAATGTGACTGACGAATGACCCCGGAAATAGATTTTAAAATAAAAACGGAAGTTCCGGGTTTTGACTGGAAACGGATGTGGCTCTCCCACCCTGAGACGAGAAACAGAAGAAGAAGAAAATCGGTCTCTTTTTGGCCAGGCCTTGTGGGAAGCAGGTGGGACCTTTCGTGGTTCGCCCAATGGGTTCGATATAGTGGTAGCAAACATGATTTACAACAGAGTAATTTGACTGTACCCCCTCTCTCTCTCTCTCATTATATATATATATATATATATATATATATATATATATATATATATCTTTCCTTCTCTCTGAAAAAGAACCCACGTGTCAAAGAAATAAACAGCTCCTTGTGACTATACAACCTGTGTGTGTTATTTCTGAACTAACGACTATTACTACTACTAACGGCGGCGACTACTACTACTACAACTTGAGTTGGTCTATGCGACACATATCATTCTGATACATATATCGTTCTGGAGCTACAAAATGAAGTTAATGAAAATTACATCATTTTCAAATTCAACAGTACATAATTATCCTAACTCATTTAAAAAAAAAACTTAAACAATTTACCCCCCACTTTTCATTCCCCCCCCCCAGTGTTATCTATCATATGAAAATCTGATCACACTGTAAAGTTCAAGCGACTGTTAGTTGTATCAGTGCTACTGTACGGCTGCACCACATGGACCTTAATGAAGCATCTAGAGAATATGCTAGATGGGAGCTGCACAAGAATGCTGTGTGCGATTTTAAACAAATCACCTCATGAGGAAGCAGCTCCCTATCACACAAATCATCCGAGTAAGACAAACAAGACATGCTGAATAGAAGCAAGGACAAACCCTTAAGCGATGTTTTCCTGTGGAAACCTGCACATGGGCCCCCCAGTGTGTGCCATCCAGCAAAGACCTACATTGATCAGCTTTGTATGGATTCAAGATGCTGCACAGAGGACCTACCGGGGGTGATGAACAATAGGGATGATTGGCAAGAGATTGTTAAGGAGTTTTTTTTTTTCATGGAAGAGATGGTTTCACTACTTCTAACACAATTCTCTACCTGGATTATTATAGTGGTCTGTCAAACCATCAAAAAATATTTTAATTTTAATAATTTTTTTTAATAAGGATCTCTTTAAAAAAAAAAAAAAATAAAAAAAAAACTCTCTAAAAACAATTTTTTCAAACAAGAAATTTCCTCCTGACGATGACCTAAGATCGAAACTAGTTAAGAATAATGAACATAAAAGAAATATTCCTGTTTGTCTTATCACTTTTTGTTTATATCATATTATATATATATATATATATATATATATATCAAATGAACATCTGATGAACTTTATCAAGACAACCCAAATAAAAAAGTAATAAAAAAGTTATAAACCTCAGCTAATGAATTTACTTGCAAACCACCCAAAAAACAAAAACACCTGTTTAAAAGACTAATGTTAAAAATGAAATTCCTTTCCACTCCCACAAAAACAGGAAGAGGGAGTGAAATACTCATGTGTATATATATATACACATGCATGTAAGAATTCATTTTCATATTATCAATTAAAGCCTGAAGAAGATACCAGAATATCTGAAACACATGTTGCATATGTAAAACAAAAAGAATTAAAAATTTTTTTCTGAGAACAAAATACATTTTGCAGACCTATTTTTATAAAATATTGAATTTTCTCCTGTTGGAACAAGAACAACATTTTATATATATATATATATATATATATATATATATATATGAAAACTAAAAAAAAAACAAGACATGGCATAAAATAACCCACAAGAGTTGATATCCCATTAAGCCAAACAACCAACTAAATGTAACATAAAAAATAAAGCAATCCCATGAATCTCTGTGAACCTTCCTAAAAAACAAATTTATTTGTACTTACCATATTTTTGGTGCCGACCTTTGGCATGTTCCAATTTGCAATGAACTTAGAGAAGAATGGTTCACACCCAAAACATTCACAATAAAAATTGGTCATGTGACTTGAACAAAGATTGAGCCAATAAGACACACCCACAATCTTATGAACCAATCAAAATGGCAGATATTCATGTCATGGTGTATGCAAATCTCTAGAGGGTTGGTCATAAACCAATTTAAATTCTGCTTATTGGAAATTAGTGACCAAATAAATTGAATTTAGGTTTCTAAATTAAATGAACTTCACCTTAATTAAGATTTTGTTTTTTTCATCATCAGAATTGTTGTATTGTAAATAGCCAATAAGAATTGTGATTAAGGAGGGTGGAAAAATGGGAAAGCAATTCTGAAGAGAAAAAAAAATCTCCCAGGGTCTTAGGAATAATAAGAGCAATAATTTAACTAGTTCTTAGCAAATCTTTTAAGATTTTTTAGGAACGACATTTTCAAAAAGGTCTATAAATTTGTTTTTAATGACCTATAAAAAGACCAAACAAAAAACAAATAAATAAATAAAAGAGTTTGAATTAAAAAAAAATATATATATATATAAATATTTAAAAAAAAAAAAAAAAAAAAAAAAAAGAAGAGTTTTGAATTAAAAAAAAAAAAAAAAAAAAAAAAAATGAATAAATAAAAGAGCTTTGAATAAAAAATAAAATAAAAAATAAAGAGCTTTGAATTAAAAATAAAAAATTACAAATTTCAAAAGCTTTGAATTAAAAAAAAAACATTCAAAGCATGGAAACTTTTTGGGTTGTATTTGAAGCATGGAAAAGTATAAGATGTCCTTCTACAAAAGGTAGAGGTCTACCTGAAATATCAGAATTAATTAAAAATAAAATAATATCCACTTTGAATATTGGTTATACAATACAACCCTAAAAGTTTCCCAACATCCATCAGACACACATACATATATATAAGGAGAATATAGGTACATGTCCTGTGTCCCTGACACACAAAAATCTAAAAAGATGCAATAAAATCATATTCATGTGTCCCAGCGTTTTTCTTTTTTCTTCCCCCACCATTTCAAGCTAACTGTGAATACATTTCAATAGTTTCTTAGAAATGAATTACACAGATTAGGTTACAAGGTAGGAGTTAGACAGCTTCGGTTGGGACTGCCAGGATAAACAAAATTAAAAAGCTATTAGCATCACTATGTATATTTTGGGGGGTGGGTGTGGATAAGACCCCCACGGGTACATAGCAGTGATACGGTTGCTTTTAGTGTTGTTATTAATTGGGCTGTGACACCGCACAGTAATAGTATTGGGATGGTGAGAGCTTCAGTGGGGGACCTCACCCCCTCCTCGTTTTTTTGTCTTGCGTGGGTGTGTTTAATAAATTTTTTCCTTGTCATAAATTACTGCATTTAAGTGGATTCTTGAATCTGAACTGTAAATTTTATTTTATTTATTTTTAGAAAATTTTACGTGAGTATGTATGTTTTTAAATATTCCAATTGCCGTAAAATGTATGGTTATTTCATATAAGTCTAACATAAACAAAGGGGAACCACTCTTGACTGATAAATTATTTATTTATTTTCCCATTAAACTAACCATAAACCCTATCTTTTTTCTTAGTAGATCAATAAATAAATAAATAATTTATCAGTCAAGAGTGGTTCCCCTTCGTTAATGTTGGAGTTATAGGAAATAACCAAATGTATGCATTTTAATACCTGGTACATTTGAGTAGAGCAGGCGGGTATTGAGGTCCAATCAGGAAAGAAATAGAGTACCGCAGAGGAACTAAAAATAGAGGAACGGTTGTGACTAAAAACACCCGTAGGCGTAGTTACTAAAGGTCGGACAGGTTTAGGTTATGTTCCCAGGCCATGAATCGAGTCAATGAGGGGAAAAGAACAATACCACCTTATACAAGAAGAAATTCATAAAGGGTAGAAGAAAGAGGGATAACAAAGATGGTCGGCCTAAGCCAACAAGAGGCCTGGACAAGGTGGGAAAACATCATAAAGCGGAAATTGAAATGGTCAGATATATGGTAAACTAATTGTAACAAATTAAAATTTTTAGTGCAGTCAGTTTATGACGTGTTACCGAGCCCCACAAATCTTCACACCTGGAAGAAAATAGAGTCTCCAGCTTGTAAGCTTTGTGCAGGTAGAGGTTCTTTGCAACATATTCTGAGTAGGTGCTCCAAGGCCCTGACTGACAGTCGGTACGTTGCGATCCGCTCTAACAGCCTAAAGACAAACAAAAGCAAAATACATTTTGTCAAGGCTGGAGAGAGAATCCCCTCACAGAAACACAAAGGTTTGTTTGTTTTGTTTTACGGCATATCAACCTCAGTGGGTCATTTAATGCTGATAAAGTTTTGAAATAAATCAAGTCTTAATGGATAATACAATTTTTTTATAAATACATTTTTCTATTTAACCCATAGATGGGACCCTAACAGGTACTACCACTCCGCGTCAGAGTGGACCAGGGAGCAATGGTGATGAAGGGGTGCTCCACATTCCCCAAACCTCCAAAACTGGAAACTCACCATCAGATAGAGTTTAACGTCATTCCCAGGACATGTAGACCCTCAGCCACCGCCTTCTAACACCTATATGATATGAAGTATTAGGGGTTGCTATAAGGGCAATCATATAGGTGCTAGGGCTTGACAAAACACAAAGGAATAACAAGTATACTCGCATCAACGATAGATTGGCAGATGAGAGTAAATCTAGTAAAGCAATTAAAATCCCCCGATCACATTGCAGTGACAAATTTGCACCCAAACATAGTAATTTTTTCTAACTCCTCAAAGCAAATTATTATACTAGAACTGACTGTGGTGTGGGAGGATCATATAGAGCCAATGAAAGAAAAAGGAGAAAATACCAATACATTGGTTGAAGAATGTAGAAGGAAAGAAACTGACTGTGGTGTCAGAAGATCATATAGAACAGGGGGTTCCCAACCTTTTTCGGCTCATGGCCCACTTTGAAACCAGAATTTTTTTGTGGCCCATGAAATTATTATAATATGTAAAATGGAAATATTTTTTCTAAGATATTTATTCAATCAAGATACAACCATATTGACGCACACACGTTATCTCAAGTATCTAAACTATGTACTTTTCAGTTCCAATTTAACGACTATTTATTATCAGTATTTAATTTTGCAATTTTCCTATATATATGTATGTACAAAAAACAACAAAGCTTTCACAAACAAAAAATAAAACTTGAAGAAACAATTCTTCACCTTTTTAAAATAATCAACCAATTTCAAAATATGAATTATCATAAGAAAGGAACTTGGTTTAAAATACACTTATATAGAGAATTATACTATTTCCTTGGCCCACCTGAAATTTGAGTGTGGCCCATTTTGGCCATAGGTTGGGAACCACTGATATAGAGGGATCAAATGAAAGAAAAAGGGGAAAATACCAACAATTGGTTGAAGAATGTAGAAGGAAAGAATGGAAAGCAAGCTGCACACCCATTGAAGTAGGGTGTAGAGGGTTTTGTTGCAAGGTCCCTAAACAGGTCAAAAGGTCAAACATTGGATTAACAGGAAATAGGAACAACAACAAAGCAATCCGTGATATTTCTGAGACTGACATTATATATATATATATATATATATATATATATATATATATATATATATATATATATATATATATATATATATATTTGCCATATTTCACGGCGATGTTTGTCTTAAAATAAAATATGTTTCTTCGAGGCCTGGTATTACATTGATAACAGAGGTATGTATAATCAATATTTGTGCAATACTAAGCTATGTTTGGTAACATGAAGAAAAATATATAAATACCCACGATACGTAACAAGTTAAAAATATTAGGCACTTCTGGTTCTTTTTCAAGCCAAGTAAAAGCTAATATCTCGAATGATGATTTTTATGGTGAGCCCATTTAACTTAATTTGCCCATATGTCAAACATAGATGATTTTGCTTAATGCCAACATTAAATTTACATAAATTCTGTAAAATATTAGAAGACGAATAGTAGTTGCGTATTTTAAACTGATGTCATTGTTCGAGCTCAGGTAAAAATTACGATTTGAATGTTGATTTTCCAGGCAAGAAAATTCACCTTACTCTGATGATTGGTTGATGCAAGATCTTACCACATCTGACATACGATCAAGTCATGCTGGAAGCATCAGGTCCCAGTTGGAGTATTGGAGCATGCGTGCGTGTAGTTTATAAATATTTTCCATTGTCGTAAGTGTAGAATAATCAAACTAAGTTCCAATTACTGTCGAATTGGTAAAACAAGGCAACAAATAGTCGTAACTGAATATGAATTTATCTTGCTGCAATACTACTGCAAAATGCCAGGGTATTTATGAAGCCCACAACATCATAGAAACCAATCAGGACTCAAGGAATGGAATCACCCAAATACATGAATGGACTATTCCTGATTTCAATAAATACCAACTGTCTTGGGCACTGCTTCAGTTGTGCTTAGCCAGTTGCTGTTGTTCAAACCAATAGAATACTGACTGACTGACTGGCTGGTTCAGTTGTGCTTAGCCAGTTGCTGTTCAAACCAACAGTAGACTGACTGACTTCAATAGTAAGCTGTATGTATATCAATGTCTGCTGCATTTAAATAGTTTTGTCAAAATTATAAATATTCGTTTCGTATATGCAAACTGTAATTTTTTTTTTTTATAAGGGCGTGCATGTATGGTTTATAAATATTCCCATTGTCATAAACATTATGCAAATCAATATCTGGTACATTTGAGTCGTTTTGTCAAACTAAGATTGTAAATATTCGTTTTGTATATGTGTAATGTATGTTCTTCACTTTTTCTGGTCAATCGGTTTGCACCTGGAGCCCGGGCTGCACGCAGGAAGTGCATGGGTGTCAAGTGTGGGCCTGGAAACAAAAACAGGATATGGCATTGAACTGGCATTTGGCACCTAGAGATGCAGGTATACATTTGACACTGCGTAGCCCATAACCAATGAAAACAGGCTGCGTGGGCGAGGAGATGTGTCTACAGAAAAACTGCGTAAGTGTCTCTATCAAAGAGGCGTGACCCTATGAGTTGGACAATAATAAAAAAAGCCTGTGGAAATTAATTTAGGCAGACCGAGATCAGGTTCAAGATCGCTTGCAGAGAACTCCTGAAGGCTCCATGTATGTGTAACCCCTGCTAACAACTCTCAGTTTGCACACAACCGAGGAATAAAGATATAATCTTATATTTTTATAAATACAAGTGTTCCTTGACGGGTCCAGTATATAACAATAAGACCTATGGATAAAATTAATTGGTACATTTGAGTAGTTTTGTTGTAAATATTCATTATGTATACTAGTACAAAATAAAAAACACCCTCCGGGCAATGTAAAAATAGATTTTTGAAACATATTGCCTGAGAGGTGGGAGTAAAAAATTCAATGTCAGCGAGTTTGTACCCTAAGTAAGTCATCAAATTCATTAAAGGATTAAAAAATAAAGCAATTTGAAATGTAAACTTTAAATATGTATTAAAATAAAACAAACTATATATAGATATATAATACCAGTCATGTATTTATTAAAACTTTTTTAAAAATCAATGAAGACTGTCTAATGTTGCATGTTCAAATTTTGAGTGTATTTATTCTGTTCTGACGATTTTGGGTAATATGACGTAATTTTTGTTACAGACAAAAACCAGAAGCAAATCTCCATTATTAATAGATATGCAAACCCTATGTTTAAAAAAAAAAAAATCTTTTTATTACATTTAAATCAGAAAAAAAAAATCCCGCTTTTGTACGGGGAAATAAATAATTGGATAAAATTACTTGGTACATTTGAGTAGTTTTGTTGTAAATATTCATTGCAGATATGCAAACCGTATGTTTTAAAAATAATTTTTGGTTATCTCCTATAACTCCAACAAAGGGGAACCCACTCTTGACTGATAAATTATTTATTTATTTTCCCATTAAACTAACCCTATCCCAGTCTTCTTTTTTCCTAGTAGATATAAATAAATAAATAATTTATCAGTCAAGAGTGGTTTCCCTTTGTTTAGGTTGCAGTTATAGGAAATAACCAAATTTTTTTTTTAATTATGTTTAAATAAGTAGAACATAAATCGATTGTGTTTTTTGTGTATGCAAGATAAAGAAAAAAAAGAAAGAAAGAAATACCTCTCTTGAATGGGAAATAAATAATTGGATAAGAATAAAAAATTTTAAAAAGGGAAGGAGGGTGGGGAAAAGGAAAAAAGAAAACAAGCTTACCCCAAATAATTTTTCCTGGTAGAGAGACCAAACTCGAGTTAGACATTCAAGGACTTTAAGTAGCGGAAGAACTTCATTGCCATTGGTTGGGGGTCACATGACTAGTAGTATAAAGCTATGGTCAACAATACTCAGTGTGGAGGCAAGGTTAGTGAAAACCTGTTGTGGAGGGGGGAGAGTCGGGGTTTGATCAGCCCCGATTGGGTCTCCTGGGGGAGGAAATCCGATGTTGAAAGACCAGAAATTTCCATTGATCCCAGGAATACATCGCTCACAACTCCCCCCTCATCATCTAAAAGATGTATTTTGTGATATATATATATATATATATATATTAGTAAATGAAGAAAAACTCTAAACTTGCTTCATTACAATAATTTATTTCAACCGTATTAATACGGCATCTTCAGGTAATCACAAGAACATGACTCTTCTTGTGATTACCTGAAGATGGCGTATTAATACAGTTGAAATAAATTATTGTAATGAAGCAAGTTTAGAGTTTTTTCTTCATTTACTAAATATCTTGCTGTCCTTTTACTCACTGGTATTAGGCACATTGAGCTCTCCTTATGGTCTACCTGCATCAGCTTGGTTAAACCACACGTGGAAAGACCCTAACTACGGAAAAAAAACTAATATATATATATATATATATATATATACATACATATACATACACACACACACACACGCACTCACACCTACAAGACGTGTCAAAAAAGTATTGAGATTGAAGCTGTATTTATTAGAAATGAACAATGAATGGAACATTAATTTTTTTTTCAGGATACAAGGTGTGTCAAAAAAAGTACAGAGTTTAAAGCTGTATTTACTAAGATAGAAATGATGAATAAATGGAACGTTAATTTTTCAGAATACTAGGTGTGTCAAAAAAGTAAAAAATCTCAATACTTTTTTGACACACCCTCTATATATAAAATGTTGATTGGTTGATTGATTTTATGGCATGTCAATCTTTATTGGGCTATTTTATGCTGAAGTTAATTTAACAAATATATTTGAAACATAACTCATAGATCAGGTTCTAACAGATGCTATCACTACGGCAGTAATGATTTTAACGGCATATCAACCTGTTTAGGGTTATTTTATACCTAAGTTAGGGAATTCTGTTTGTGAGTAGTAAGTACCCTAATGGATTAGAAGGGGCTCCATAGCCTTGGTTGGCAACCCATCTAGGACAAGGAAAAGTCCAATACAAAACTTCTGCTGCCTAGTTGTTTTACCTCATCCCAAGGAAAGGCTAGGGGAGTAAACCCCGAAAACAAATCAGGAGCTGGAGTCCCTAAGGTGGTATGATGCTGAAATCCAGTGCTACTCAGCAACTCCTGTGACACTAACACTACCAAGCTGCATTGGTTCCTTACCTTTGGACCACAGTGGCAGAGTGGAGTGGAGGGATTTGCTGCTTGGGCAACAGCTCACCCTCCATATCAACCAGCCCAGGCTATGTAGTTAAAAAAAAAAAAAAAAAAAAAAAAAAATGGACACTACTTCATTGTCTCTCGTAGAATTTGTGTAAAATATTTAATGCTAATTCGGACATCTAATTTTTTTTTCTTTTATCGTTATCGCAGCGGCTGACGAGATATATCATGATACAAAAGTAATTATCCTCAATGACTAAAAAAAAATGTCCCAACGAAAATTTATTTGTTCATGGTATTCTTTGATTTGACGTTGAATTGGTTTGGTTGGTTTGTAGGCACGCAGTTTGGTTTTCTTAGTGAGACTGGCATTATTCCAGACTCTCTGGCTCAGTTTGCCATGACTGCTGCTGTTTTTGCTATTCTGCTGTTGACTTCAGAATCAAAGGAGACTGAGTTGGGGATGGTGGACCCGAGGTACTTGAATCTCTCCATGGATTCAAGGTTGCTTTTCAAGGTACTTTCTTAATTCATTCAAATCCACTGACCAGCTGAGGGTCAGGGGGTTAACACTTTAACCTCATTTTAAGAACTTAGAACCAGGATTAGGTTTAGGGTTATGGTAAGAAGAAGATGAAAAGGAAGGGTAAATGAATAAAAATTACTACAAAATTTTGTTGGTTATTTTCTATAACTCCAACCTAAAAAAGGGGAACCACTCTGAATGAATTTTATCTTCTAATTAATCTACCCATTATTTTCACATTAAACTAACCCTAATCCAGTCTTCTTTTTTCCTAGATCAATAAATAAATAAATAAATAAATAATTTATAAAATTTATTGAGTGGTTCCCCTTTTTTAGGTTGGAGTTATAGGAAATAACCATTTTATTTATAGTGCCTGTTAGGGTTAGAGCTAACATTAGACGAAGAAGGGTAAATGAATAAAAATTACTACAAAAACTTGTCTATAATGCCTGTTAGGGTTGGGGTTAGGGTTAGGTTTATCAATATTGAACAAGTTCCAGGATTGATAGAAGGATCAGTGCTCTTCCAATATGTGATCTACCGAAGGTTTGTGATCTACTATTGATCTACTATTCATGGCATGTGATATGTTGTATTAAGTCCCTTAGACTAATCCCTAATTGAACCCTAAATTATCCGCCCCTGATTTTATGTACTTCCGCCATGTTGGCCTGTGAATAAACACGTATCAATCTAGCTCCGGTTATTTCTTATAAATCTAACATCAACAAAGGGAACTTGACTGATAAATTATTTATTTTCCCATTAAACTAACCCTAAACCTTAACTTTTTTCCTAGTAGATCAATAAATAAATAAATAATTTATCAGTCAAGAGTGGTTCCCCTTTGTTGATGTTAGACTTATAGGAAATGACCCTAGCTCCTTGTTTCTGACTTCTCAATCTGAAGGCATCTTTGTGGAATAACCCCAAATAACATAACGTGGTATCAGAAGTGGGATTAAAAACTCACATGGATAATATAAACCAAGAAAATCACGGACAACAGTGATATTTCCAAGGATTTGATAACTTAAAAAGGGTTAGGGTTAGTTTAATTGGTAGTTAATGGGTAGATCACATATTGGAAAAGCACGGCAGGATCTGATGAAATTCTATTGACAAGAGAGAAATGAAAATATATAAATGATATAAATACACATATATATATATATATATATATATATATATATATATATATATATATATATATATATATGGGGGGGATATGTGCTTAATTGAAGTCATACCTAATTTTGAAAATTAATTAGTTAATAATTAATGAATTTAGGCAGGCATATATGTTCAAATGTAAGGCTAAACAAATCGAGAAAATGTCAATCCCTGAAGGTCGAAATGTACATTCAGGGATTGACATTTTCTGTTTAGCCTTACATTTGAACATATATGCCCGCCTAAATTCATTAATTATTAACTAATTAATTTTCAAAATTAGGTATGACTTCAATTAAGCACATATCCTCCAAAAATTGTCGGCTAAAAAGCCATATCAAATAAACACATTGTTTATTTACGTACTCTCATTATATATATATATATATATATATATATATATATATATATATATATATAAAATGTTATTCTGGTTCCAACGGGGAAAATTCAATATTTTATAAAAAAGGAAGGTCCGCAAAATGTATTTTGTTCTCAGAAAAAAATTTTTTAATTCTTTTGTTTTACATGTGCAACCCGTGTTTCAGATCTTCTGGTATCTTCTTCAGGCTTTGATTGATAATATTATCAATCAAAGCCTGAAGAAGATACCAGAAGATCTGAAACACGTGTTGCACATGTAAAACGAAAAGAATTAAAAAATTTTTTTCTGAGAACAAAATACATTTTGCGGACCTTCCTTTTTTATAAAATATATATATATATATATATATATATATATGTATGTGATGTTGTACATATACTTTTTTATGGATATATGTGATGGATATTGGGAAACTTTTTTGGCTGTATTATGGCTTATCAATTCAATTTTACTCACATCTGATCTGCGACTTTGTTTTTGGAGGTTGGGCCAAATTTTCAACATAATGCTGTCATTGGAATTTTTGATGATTTCCATAAGTTGTTCCGGGGATTGGACAGGAATACCGTTGACCTCTTTGATGATGTCTCCTTCATGAAGCAGACCTGATGGAATCAAGAAAATATGAAATGGTTTAAGTTTTATTGAATAAAATAAAAGATGAGACTTGATTATTTGGATTATTCGGACTATTGTCCTCATCTTCATTGTTATCTACACTATTTCTCAGAATCTTTGAGATGAGGCTTGATAATTAGTATTATTTGGATTATTCGGACTATTGTCCTCATCTTTATTGTTACTACACTATTTCTCTGAATTTTTGAGAGGAGGCTTGATTATTTGGATTATTTGGATTATTTGGACTATTGTACTCATCTTTATTGTTATCAACACCATTTCTCTGAATTTTTTTTAGATGAGGCTTGATAATTTGTATTATTTGGATTATTCAGACTATTGTCCTCATCTTTATTATTATCTACACTATTTCTCTGAATTTTTTAGAGGAGGCTTGATATATTGTTATCTACACTATTTCTCTGAATTTTTTAGATGAGGCTTGATTATTTGGACTATTGTCCTCATCTTTATTGTTATCTACCCTATTTCTCTGAATTTTTTTAGATAAGGCTTGATAATTTGTATTATTTGGACTATTGTCCTCATCTTTTTTGTTATCTACACTATTTCTCTGAATTTCTGAAGAAAAATCCGAATAATACAAATAATACTATTCATCAGAAATTGATGAAAAACAAAAAAAAAATGTGGCCAAGATATGAAATGTGGCCAATTACCTTGTTTTGCAATCATACTTCCAGTTATAATTCTGGCCACAATTAGGTCATTGTTGTCATCCAACTTCACTGTGATGCCCTGAAAAATTAAATTTAAAATAGAAGAGTTTTATAATTTGTGCATTGTTTGTAGATTGATTTTAAAGGTTTATTAATGTGAAAGAAGAAAAGGTAACGAGCATGTTTTTCATTTACCTGTATTTTTTTTTTTTGTTTGTTGAGATTTCCTTACTTTTTCAAGCGTTCGGCTAGAAACCACAAGGTTCCTAGTTCGATGCCGGTCCTTGCCAACTCAGCATATGAGTAGCACAGGGATCTGTGTGGTAAAGTAAGGAGCTGATGATAGGTGTGGTGCTCCACCTCAGACGACAAAACAATCTCCTTGGTCTAGCGCTATTGAAAAGGGGATAGACTCCCTTGCTGACTGGCTGATACCGACTTTAGTCCGCCCCGATGACTTACTTACTTACTTTACTTTTTTAAGGAAACATAAAAAAAATAAAACTACAGGTAAATGAACAACATACTTGTTACCTTTTCTTCCTTTGCACGGTGATAAGCCTTCAAAATAAATCTACAAACTATATAGTCCAAATAAATGTGTTTTACACCGTTACGTTTTTAGAGAGAAGTCATGGAATCTAGTAGGAAAGAATAAATATTACGAGAATCATATTGTTACATAATTTATGTGGTAGCATAAATTATTGACAAACCCTGTAGAATAAGGGGCCATTGGCTTTCAAATCAGAGAGTGGAAAAATACCAGTAACGGTTATAGCTCTCTGACCCCGAGAGAACACATCACGAGAAACACGTGACTAGATTCAAATTCAACCAGAGATGGACGCAGGGTAGACGTGACACTGCGAGGTTGATTCTCCCGCGTGGCGAATGAGAACATGGGCAGAAATAAATCTTGATCAAGAAAATAAAAGTCTTGTGAGATGATTAATTTGTATGAGTAAAGAGTTAGCCCAGAAGATGCTAGAAGAGACTGGACAACATGACGACCATAGAAGACGAAAAGGAAACAGCCAGACAAAAACTTAGCAGAAGTAGTAAAGAAGAATGAAGAACAAGTAAGTCTCAATTCTGTATCTGTCTCTCTCTATATTACCCAAGTCCCTTCTCTCTCGTCTATATACCCGCAATGGATTATATAATAATATATATGATATAAATATGTAATAATTACATTCTATGTCTATGTAAAAAAGAAAGGTAAAAAAATAAAATAAAAGTAATAGGGAACGATATGAGCTAAAAAGGAGTATTGTGTAAAAGTAATAGGGAACGATATGAGCTAAAAAGGAGTATCGTGTAAAAGTAATAGGGAACGATATGAGCTAAAAAGGAGTATCGTCTAAAAGTAATAGGGAACGATATAAGCTAAAAAGGAGTATTGTCTAAAAGTAATAGGGAACGATATAAGCTAAAAAGGAGTATTGTCTAAAAGTAATAGGGAACGATATAAGCTAAAAGGAGTATCGTCTAAAAGTAATAGGGAATGATATAAGCTAAAAGGAGTATCGTCTAAAAGTAATAGGGAATGATATAAGCTAAAAAGGAGTATCGTCTAAAAGTAATAGGGAACGATATAAGCTAAAAGGAGTATCGTCTAAAAGTAATAGGGAACGATATAAGCTAAAAAGGAGTATTGTAAAAGTAATAGGGAATGATATAAGCTAAAAGGAGTATCGTCTAAAAGTAATAGAAATAACAAAAAACAAGGGAGTAGAAGAGAGTTTTTCAACTGGTGTGCCACGGCACTCTAGTGTACCGTGAATCTTCCGTGGGTGTGCCACGAATGTTGATCATCCTCTTATATTTTTTATTCTATTACTTTAATATTTTTTTAATTTTTTTTTATTTTACACTTGTAGCACATTTTCACTATTCCTTTTCTTTTAAAATTTAAATGATAAAATAATTATATGTTTATATACTGATGGTGTACCTCGATCAATTTATTGCCCAGCTCACTGTACTGTGAGATGAAAAAGGTTGAAAAACTCTGATCTAGAAAAAAAAAATTCTAAAATAGCAAAAAGAAGATAAAAAAGATGAAATATATTTTTATATTTACCAAAGGTTCATTCTTATTCTTTCTAATGCCAACCAATCGAACTGAATCTTGTATTGAAGAGAAGACGGGTGGGGGAGGTGAATCCAATTTATTTTGAGGGCTTTCAAATTCCTCTTCAAAATTTTTGTCAGCAATTTCATCGTGCGCCCACAGCAGAGACTGAAAAATGGAAATAAAAACATTTGAATCATTTGAAAGAAATGGCAGATATGAATCTAACAAACAAATCTACAAGTCAGCCCAGTGGAGGGTTTTTTTTTCTCCTTTAAGGAAAGAAATGGGAGGAATTAATTGGATCCTTTCCATCCACTAAGGACGATGGCGGAGTGTCAAAAAAAAAAAAAAAAAAAAAAAAAAAAAAAAAAAAAATAAAATAAAATAAAATTTAAAAAAATAAAAATTTATCTGCATCTGTGCAAGTGACAATGTTTTCTATTATTATTTCACATATATTGAACATTATTTTACTTTTTTTTATACCAGTGAGGTTATTCCATGTCAAATCATCCAGAAAAAAGTAAAATAATGTTCAATATATGTGAAATAATAATAGAAAAAATTGTTGTCGTAGACACAGTACCACATCAGGGTATTGATCTTTCTATGAAAAAAAATCAGAAATCAGCAATAACTTAAAGTTGGTTGACTTTAAGACTTTTTTTTTTAGGAGTAAGGAAACTCTAGAACTCATTTTACAGACAAAAATAGGTTACAAAAAGTCGCCATTTTTTGTGAGCCCTCTCAAATTTGGAGAGCTAAAAATCGACATTACTCTACCATTTTGGGAATTGGCTAACTTTATCATAATCCACACTTTGACAAAATTTCAGAAAAATTGAAGGGGATAATTTGACATAGAATTACCCAGTGTATAAATATGAATGAGGAATCACTTGAGTTACAAAAGTTGCTCAGAATGGATTGGTCTGTATTGAGAGTGTTATAGGCTGGGTACTATTTGCAAAATTGCATCCCGGCTTTCTGCCTTAAAAAACGCTAGGCAGTGATAGCTGAAAAAACAACCCCACCTACAAATGAAGTCCCTAGCTGAAACATTGCCTGCTAAAAAAAAAAAAAAAAAAAAAAAAAAAAAAAAAAAAAACAGCGCTTAAGGCGTTTTTCCCCAAAAAGTTAATGCGATATTTTACCCCCTCCAGTCTTTTTCCCACAAGTAAATGTAAAATTTTAACCCCCCCCTTTTTTTTTGGGGGGGGGGCTAAATATTTACATGTCTAAATATTACAAGAATTGCTCAGAATGGATTGGACTGATCCATGTAGATTCTTTTTACCATCTGTGGAAAAAAAAGAGACCTTTCAACTTCTTTATAGATTGTGCACCAGAACATTGTAAGAATAAAAATAAAAGTAAATAAAAATAAAAGTAAATAAGCAAAGAAAAAAAAAAAGTTTAATAAGAATTATTTAATCCATTGGGGTAATTTTTTTTTTTTTTCATTTTGTTAACTATTAACGGGTACAATTGTTAAGCTATGTAAAGTATTCTATGTTATTTTCGGTCATAGTTAGAATTGAACTTGCAACCTCCAGACGATTGTCACTTATAACAGTATTAACTCAACCCTTATATCCGTTGCACCATGTGTCCAACTGGACTATAACAACAAGGTTTCCGATTCAACAAGAAACACCTGAAGAAAGCCAGAGAGCACATTGACCCCAACCAAAATAAAACTCCTAATTAATCAACTAGAATTACATGAAATAAACCACTGGAAATTAAATTAAATAGATATTATTATTATACAGTGTGTCCACTAAGTCTGCGTACATGGAGATTTCACTATTGTATTTATTTATGTTATTTTTCCAAGAAGGCAGATATGGTAATTTAGCAGTAAATAAAATCATAAACAATTAAATATAAAATCAAATTAACAATTAAATATAAAATCAAATCATAACAAACAATTAAATATAAAATATTATTTATCAACATTATAATTAGATAATATATAATCTAATATATAAAACAGAGATTTTGGTATGTACGTGTCGACGTAAAACAAAAAAACGGGAGGTCACTCAGATTCAAAATCTTGCATACACATTGATATCGTTCTAACTAAGAAAAATTCCAAATTTGGTTATTGATTTTTATTGATTAAGGGATTTAATCGATTAATTAATCCAAAATCACCCAATTTGTGGAACTGTCCGTATATCAGCCCCTCCTGATAATAAAATATTGTCTCTGCCTGCTTATTGTTAAAGCGATAACAGCAGCGAAGTTTTGATTTTAATGAATTAATTTTGCAGTCTAAGCCGTTCAGTTCCGAATTTATGGCCTATTTATGGTCCAGTCTTTAATAATTCTTATATCGTTAGAAAGATAAGAAAATACTCTTTCAAAATATGTAATTTGTGTGAGTTTTTATTAATTGAATCATTTTTTACAGCGAGTTAAAAAATTAAAAAATGGCAGCGTGCCTATGATTATTGCGATACAAGCAGTGCAGTCTATAACAGTCAGATCGGAATCTCTTACCTATTTAGGATTTTAATCTTTAAAATATTTATATCTTTAGTAATAAGATGAAATAGTCTTTCTGAATATGTAATTTGTATGTGTTTTTATAGATTTATTTTTTTTTTACAGCGAGTTAAAAAAAAAAATACTACGTATAGGCGATAATACGAATACGGCAGTTCGGAATCTCTTAGTCTTTCTGAATATGTAATTTGTATGTGTTTTTATAGATTAAATTATTTTTTACAGCGAGTTTGTCCATATTCTTAAATTGTACAGTACACTCATTTTAATTTTAATTTTTGTAATGCATAGAAATTGTAGAAAATCAAAATGCACGCTTTACGGTTACATTATTAAAAAAATATTTTAATCCGTAAATAACAGTATCATGAAAATCAGTTTACGTCGTAAGTACGGTTACATATTTGTATAAATTAAACTAAGATTTTAATTCGAATAAAATGACTTTTAATTCTTTAATTTATTTATTTAATTTTTATTGTTAGAGTTTTAAAGGGTTAAAAATAACAATAAGATTGACGAATTTCCTTAGAAACTGTTTTTCTTTGGTTCGTTAACTAATTATTTTCTCAAACCACGATAAAAAAACAAAAAAACAAAGGTTACTAATATGGACAAAATCCGGTGTTTTATCTTTAGTCGAAGGCCCGACTGGAGATAAGTAGTCAATTATTTGTAAGACGAAATTTATTTCAAGTTTATCTGACAATATCCAGTTATTGGAACATTTAAAAAAAATTATATGTAAGTACGAAAAATTGTAAGCGCTTTGTTTATCAAAATGACATGATTCGTTAGTAAATTACCCGAAAAGTTGATAAAACAAAACAACTAACAACCAACATTTAAATTATTATTCAAAATACAATTTAAAATATTCCTCAGAATTTGCCTTACAAATTAAATTTAAGTTTTATGATTTTACTCTTTATTGTGAAGTCAATAAACATTGCTGAGTTTATAGTGCAACTTTCAGTTCTGAAAAATTGGCATATTTAAATAGAGATTTTATAGGTGACATTTGAACTTTTATGAAAATTGATGTTTTGTAATTAATATAAATTTTGTAATAAAACTTAATTTTAACTAGGGGGGGGGGGGTAGGGGTTAGGGTTGGGGGGGGTAGTTTAATGGGAAAATAAATAAATAATTTGGGTTCCGTTCAAGCGGTTCCGATATGGGGGATCAATTTACTATAAACTTATACGAGGAAATGAGCACCCGTGAATACTCAAATAAAAAAAACTTTTAAGAATTTTTTTTTTTCAATCTGATAGATTGGTGTGTAATCGATAATAATCAACTGAAGGGAAAAAAATAGATGGGGGGGGGGGAGTCCAGATAATCAGGTCCACCAAAACGTTTTTAAACAATGTTTTTAAAATACTAGGTACCACCAATTTTCCCCTGTGAAATTTACCCCCTTCCCCATTTAACACTATGAAACTTGCAGAAAAATTAATATTTTCTTGAAAAATTTTTTTCCATTTGAAAGAAAAAACATTAAATAAACTCCTGATGATTCTTTAACTTTTTTTCAGCTTACGGAAATAATGAAAATTATGATTGAAAAACAATGTTTTCATTTTTGCACTGTTAAATCAACTGAAAATTAACGTAGCTAAAAACAAGTTACGATAAGAGTTTTTTAAAAATTCTATGAAAAATCAATTAATTATAAATAATAACAAAATATTTCCGTTTTATTCAAGATGGCCTAAACTGATCAATTGGTGGTCCCTATAATACTATCTTAGGTTTTAGCAAAATAGATATTGCAATACGAAGAATTTAAATTTTCGATTCTCAGCTTCTTTTTAAACTCAACATGCAATTAAGAACTAAATGTGAATTGTTGTCATGTACAAAAAATTTAAAACAATAACAAACAAATATACAAACGAATACTTTCAATTTGTTGTATAATAATATGAAATAATTTTAAACTATAAAACAGAAAATACAAATCCTGAAATATACAAATTCTCAATGATTTTAGTTTCAAGAATTATTTACCCCCTCTCTAACTACTGTCTTCCACTTTCTCTCTCACTCCCTGGTGATCCAAATTTCATTTTAGTCCGGTCATGGACCGGGTACTTTAGCTAGTATAATATAATATAACTTATTAAATATAATATGTAATTCTTAATATAACTTATTAAATATAATATAACTTATTAACATTATAATTAGATAAAATTGTTTTGTTTTAAAAGTAAGTGTTAAGACAGACTTTGTGGACACCCTGTATATTATTAAAACAAAAATAATGAAAGTTAAAACAATATGTAGGGGTGACACAACTTTCGTACCACCCTGTATATCAAAGTAAAACTTTCATCTCGTATCTTTAAGCATTCCCCAGGTTCCTCACCCCCAGCTTGTCTCTTATCCCCAATCAAACTCTCGTTTTTATATAAATCCCGGGGATTTATTAAATTTTTTATTCCTTTTTTTAATGACACCTGTCAATCAAATCAACTTATGTTTATTTTAAATTTCTCAAAGTAGAAACTATTCTATTTTTAGTCACCAGCCTGTCAAACCCCTGCGATACATGACACCCCCGTTTTTTTAGTTTTTTTTTTTTTTTATAGAAGATGGGGTTAACCCTCTGCATGGGATACAGTTGGCATATTATAAGCACCCACCGTCAGGGGTAAAAAATTTGAATTATCTTTCTCGAAAGTAGTACATTATCACTGATATCACAGGTTATAGAAGAATGAGTATGGAATAAATAGGAGAGCAATTCACAATGAAGTAATAGGAAGAATATTTTATTGCTTGAACAAACTTAATAGAATACAAACATGATAGGAAATAAAAAGAAAGATTATACAGTAGGTACCACCAATTTTGCCTGTAAAATTTACCCCCCTCCCTATATTTAACATAATGAAACTTGAATAAAGGTTAATATTATCTTGAAATTTTTTTGTCCATTCAAAAGAAGAAACATTAAAAAAACTCCTTATAATTCAAAAAACATTTTTTCAGCTTAGGGAAATAATGCAAATTATGAATGAAAAATAATGTTTATATTTTCGCACCGTTAAATCAATTGAAATTTAACATAGCCAAAAACAAGTTATGACTAGAGCATTTTTTTTTAAATTCTATGAAAAAATCAATTAATGGTCCGATTTTCATGAAAATTTCCATAATTACTTACATTTTAATGAAAATATGTCTGAAATAGTTCTTTCTTAAAATATATTAGAGGAAATATTTTTTTTTACGAGATCTACCCCCTTCCACCATTTTATGAAATATGAAAAATTGAACCAACAAAAAACGATTTTTTTTCTATAAAGATAAGAGTCTGAATAATTATATCAGAAGATTTTTATAAGTTTCAATGCCAGAGTTTTGTTTTTTTTTAGTAAAAGAACCATGAATACAGAATTCTGCTAAAAAATATCAATAAAGAAACTGACCCTGTTCTAAAAAAAGAAAAACTGACCGTTTTACTTATTTTTCAAGAAAACCATGAGTAATTATTCCCCAATCGGATAATTTGATCTTTGAATTAACTTTTTTCTTTGTACCACTCTTTTTTTTTTTTTTTTCTTTTTTGCAAGATTTAAAAAAAATAAGTTAAAAAATATTTATGTTTCTTCCTTCAATATGGCCTATACTGATCACGTGATGTATTTTGGTGATACTTATTACACAGTTGGCCTAATATGAAAATCGACTTTAGTAGAGAAAGTGTAAAGACTAAGATATTAAGCATGCTATAGTGTTCATCATTGCGGGTGTCAATATTGTGTTACCATGTTATCTAGCTAATAAATTGAAAACAGTTGTCACATTCGATACCTCTTGTTGAATGTTGGAGTTGCTGGTTTGGTTGGTTGGATTTTACGGCATGTCAACCCTTGTAGAGTTATTTCATGCTGCAGATGTTTTGTTTATTCATTCTTGATGCGTATTAATAATTTTTAACTCAATTCTTTTTAAAACACATTTTAAAACTCATTTTGTCTATTTAAGCCATAGATAGAACCCTAACTCCGAATCAGAGTGGACCTGGGAGTAATGTCGGTAATTTTCACCTTTAGTTGTTAAAATTCCTAGTATAAAATTGTGCATGTGCATTATCTGAAATGAACTTAATTGTTATTAAGAACACATTTTTATGATATTTTTGTGTTAAAGCATGCAGTTGTATTGTTTTCGAAACGTTTCTAAGATTTTTCTATTTCGCACGGATACTTTCAAAATAGCTACTGGCTTGGTTCAAAGTGAAAGTCAAGGGAGGTTACTCTAATTGCCTTATTTGCTAGGAATTTTGACAACTAAAGGTGAAAATTCCGTGAACAGGAATGCAACTAAGGAATTGTTACATGTTATGTATAATCAATGGTCAGCAATTAGAAACCTTTAGAATGTTCTTAAGACTCTCTGACGCCAAAGTTGAGGTTGGGAGTCCCAGAAATTGACCCCAAGTGAACAACCGCTACTACACTTGTTGCCTTCCTCATGTACGCTTGGGAAAAGGGAGGGTCAAGCTTACCGAGAGACATGTGACGTCACGATTTAGGGGCAAGGGAGGGAAATTACTACTACCAAGATAGTTTAACCCCAGAGCCAGCCGGGGGCGGTCGGTAAAAGCATATCCCAGGGATATATAAGAAAAGCTTCGTATCTGTGGTGAGAGAAAGTTCATAAGGAATGAAGGAAAGAGATCCCTATCATTAATTCAGTTTTGACTCGGGACCCGGTCGGAGAGGACAGTAGGATTCCCCACCTCGTTGAGGACGGGTAAAAATCGCCCTCATGAAGAAAATTTGACTACTACAGATAGTGGGAACGACATATCCCAAGATCACCAACAGAAGATGAACCAACCCATAAAAGCTAAGTAAAAACTTCTTCCGTCATGAAAAATTGCTATTTGATATGAAAGAGATTCCGCCTAATGACTTTATTAACCCTAGCCTGTCGGCGTCTGTTTCATCCTCCTCCCAACTTATAAATCCTAAATAAAAATTATGTTATAAAATATATATCATGTCATATTGTTCTTTGCCAATTTTTGCATGTGCACCTCTCATTTTCTTTGGTCTCTATGATGGAAAAATGTTGAAAATGATAGGCGAACGTAACATACATTTGTAGAGATAGGAAGGTAAAAAGGATTCTGACTTTGCCACTTCTTTTATAATACTGCAGGGCATGCCATCTTGTGTCTATTAACAGACACACAGGAGGTCTAGGGCTGTGGTTTTTAATTAAGGACCATATGGCTCCCGGGGGAACCTTATAGCATTTGTTTTGGTTCCGGCAAGCAAAAAATAATTATGAAAATACAATCAAAAGGTTTATATAGGATTTTTGTATTGTTGGTGAGAATCTTCCATATGCTGGTGCGTTGTTGGTATGTTTTATAATTAAATGTTGTTTTATAGTGCTAGTGTCAGAAAGATGGTATGTAAGACAATGAGTGTTGTTGTAGTGTGACCAATGTAGGTATTCCTTTTTAATTTGTTTTTCAGTCAAATAGATCTGTTTGCAAATTATTTGTATTAGATAAGAATAATTGATATCATATAATCATGTGCAAAAAAGTTTTAACCTTTTAAACATCAAATGGCTATGGGGGGGGGTCCACTAGAGTAAAATAGGAATCAAAAGGTTCCATTGGTTTGGTTTGTTTTACGGCATATCAACCTTGGTGGGTCATTTAATGCTGACAAAGTTTTGAAATAAATGGATACTTAATGGATACTTGAGTTTTTTTTTTATAAACACATTTTTCTATTTAACCCATAGATGGGACCCTAACCGGTACTACCACTCCAGGTCAGAGTGGACCTGGGAGCAATAGTAATGAAGGGGTGCTCCACATTCCCCAGACCTCAAGAACTGGAAACTCACCATCAGATAGAGTTTAACATTATACCCAGGTCATCAAGATCCTCAGCCACCACTCTTTAACACCCATATGATAAAAAGGCTTGGGGCTTGCCATAAGGGCAATAGGATTGGGGTAATCATATAGGTGCTATATGGTTGATGTGACCAGCCGACTGATCGGAGGGGACCTCTCCAACCACCCATCTAGTCTAAATAAGGGTCTAAGTGGAGTGTTGCATGTTATGGACTGCTCAGCCACCTGGGTTCTATCCTTAAGCATCACAGGTCGTCACCCATGGCCAACAGGTGGCTCCATTGGGGGAGTCTTACTCCTTTGCAGAGGTGCAGTCGGTGAATTTTAACACTGTAGCTATCTAGGGGATACCTTTCATGTCCCTGAGTGTTGGATAAGAAAACCCTGGCAAGTTAGGAATGTAATTCTTATAAGGTATGTGTGTGGTGAAAGGATTCATAGTTCACCATTAAGATTCACAGATTCGTTTCAAAAAGTTTTTTTTTTTAAAAGCGGTTAAATCGAACAGACCTAAATTCCACCATCGTATGTTATCCCCCGAAAGAAAAAAAAAAAAAAAAAAAAAAAAAAAAATCAGGAATTAACCAAATGTAATGAAATTATCAGTATTGATATATTAATGAATAAAATATATATTGCACCAGTTATTTTTATTAAAAACTTTTAATTTTTTCAGGTCAGTTAATTTTAACCACATATCTTGAGATTCTCAAAGATATGTGGTTCAAACGAAAAGGTAGACAAATACCTGGACCTTGCTAGAGAATTGAAAAAGTTGTGGAAAATGAGGGTGAAAGCAATATCAATTGTAGTTGTGCACTTGGAACGGTCCCCAAAAATTTAAAAAACAACCAGAGGAATTGGAAATTTTTTTTTCTTATAAAGATAAGAGTCTGAATAATTATATCAGAAGATTTTTATAATTTCTATGCCACAGTTTTTTTAGTAAAAGAACCTGAATACAGAATTCTGCTAAAAAAAAAAAAAAAAATCAATAAAGAAACTGACCCTGTTCTAAAAAAAAAGAAAAACTAACTTTTACTTATTTTTCAAGAAAACCATGAGTAATTATTCCCCAATCGGATAATTTGATCTTTGAATTAATTTTTTTTTCTTTGTACCAACTCTTTTTGTTTGTTATTTCTTTTTTGCAAGATTTAAAAAAAATAAGTTCAAAAATATTTACGTTTCTTCCTTCAATATGGCCTATACTGATCACGTGATGTATTTTGGTGATACTTATTACACAGTTGGCCTAATATGAAAATCGACTTTAGTAGAGAAAATGTAAAGACTAAAATATTAAGCATGCTATAGTGTTCATCATTGCGGGTGTCAATATTGTGTTACCACGTTATGTAGCTAATAAAGTTGAAAACTGTTGTCACATTCGATACCGCTTGTTGAATGTTTGAGTTGCTGGTTGGTTGGATTTTACGGCATGTCAACCCTTGTAGAGTTATTTCATGCTGCAGATGTTTTGCTTATTCATTCTTGATGCATATTAATAATTTTTTAACTCAATTCTTTTTAAACACATTTTAAAACTCATTTTGTCTATTTAAGCCATAGATAGAACCCTAACTCCAAATCAGAGTGGGCCTGGGAGTAATGTCGGTAATTTTCACCTTTAGTTGTTAAAATTCTAGCATAAAATTGTGCATGTGCATTATCTGAAATGAACTTAATTGTTATTAAGAACACATTTTTATGATATTTTTGTGTTAAAGCATGCAGTTGTATTGTTTTCGAAACGTTTCTAAGATTTTTCTATTTCGCACGGATACTTTCAAAATAGCTACCAGCTTGGTTCAAAGTGAAAGTCAAGGGAGGTTACTCTAATTGCCTTATTTGCTAGGAATTTTGACAACTAAAGGTGAAAATTCCATGAACAGGAATGCAACTAAGGAATTGTTACATGTCATGTACAATCAATGGTCAGCAATTAGAACCCTTTAGAATGTTCTTAAGACTCTCTGACGCCAATTTTGAGGCTGGGAGTCCCAGAAATTGACCCCAAGTGAACAACCGCTACTACACTTGTTGCCTTCCTCACGTATGCTTGGGAAAAGGGAGGGCCAAGCTTACCGAGAGACATGTGACGTCACGATTTAGGGGCAAGGGAGGGAAATTACTACTACCAAGATAGTTTAACCCCAGAGCCAGCCAGGGGCGGTCGGTAAAAGCATATCCCGGGGATATATAAGAAAAGCTTTGTATCTGTGGTGAGGAGAGAAAGTTCATAAGGAATGAAGGAAAGAGATCCCTATCATTAATTCAGTTTTGACTTGGGACCCGGTCGGAGAGGGCAGTAGGATTCCCCACCTTGTTGAGGACGGGTAAAAATCGCCCTCATGAAGAAAATTTGACTACTACGACATATCCCAAGATCACCAACAGAAGATGAACCAACCCATAAAAGGTAAGTAAAAACTTCTTCCGTCATGAAACATTGCTATTTGATATGAAAGAGATTCCACCTAATGACTTTATTAACCCTAGCCTCCCAACTTATAAATCCTAAATAAAAATTATGTTATAAAATATATATCATGTCATATTGTTCTTTGCCAATTTTTGCATGTGCACCTCTCATTTTCTTTGGTCTCTATGATGGAAAAGCGTTGTAAAACGTTGAAAACGATAGGCGAACGTAACATACATCTGTAGAGATAGGAAGGTAAAAAGGATTCTGACTTTGCCACTTCTTTTATAATACTGCAGGGCATGCCATCTTGTGTCTATTAACAGACACACAGGAGGTCTAGGGCTGTGGTTTTTAATTAAGGACCATATGGCTCCCGGGGGAACCTTATAGCATTTGTTTTGGTTCCGGCAAGCAAAAAATAATTATGAAAATACAATCAAAAAGGTTTATATAGGATTTTTGTATTGTTGGTGAGAATCTTCCATATGCTGGTGTGTTGTTGGTATGTTTTGTAATTAGATGTTGTTTTATAGTGCTAGTGTCAGAAAGATGGTATGTAAGACGATGAGAGTTGTTGTAGTGTGACCAATGTAGGTATTCATTTTTAATTTGTTTTTCAGTCAAATAGATCTGTTTGCAAATTATTGTATTAGATAAGAATAATTGATATCATATAATCATGTGCAAACAAGTTTTAACCTTTTAAACATCGAATGGCTATGGGGGGGGGGGTCCACTAGAGTAAAATAGGAATCAAAAGGTTCTATTGGTTTGGTTTGTTTTACGGCATATCAACCTTGGTGGGTCATTTAATGCTGGCAAAGTTTTGAAATAAATTGATACTTAATGGATACTCAAATTTTTTTTTTATAAACACATTTTTCTATTTAACCCATAAATGGGACCCTAACAGGTACTACCACTCCAGGTCAGAGTGGACCTGGGAGCAATAGTAATGAAGGGGTGCTCCACATTCCCAGACCTGGAAACTCACCATCATATAGAGTTTAACATTATACCCAAGTCATCAAGATCCTCAGCCACCACTCTTTAACACCCATATGATAAAAAGACTTGGGGCTTGCCATAAGGGCAATAGGGTTGGGGTAATCATATAGGTGATACGGCTTGATGTGACCAGCCGACTGATTTGAGGGGACCTCTCCAACCACCCATCAAGTCTAAGTAAGGGTCTAATTGGAGTGTTGCATGTTATGGACTGCTCAGCCACCTGGGTTCTATCCTTAAGCATCACAGGTCGCCAACAGGTGGCTCCATTGGGGGAGTCTTACGCCTTTGCAGAGGTGCAGTCGGTGTATTCTAACACCCCAGCTGACAGGTCGGATTCCATTGGCTATCTAGGGGATACCTTTCATGTCCCTGAGTGTTGGATAAGAAAACCCTGGCAAGTTAGGAATGTAATTCTTATAAGGTATGTGTGTGGTGAAAGGATTCACAGTTCACCATTAAGATTCACAGATTCGTTTCAAAAAGTTTTTTTAAAAAAAGCGGTTAAATCAAACGGATATAAATTCCACCATCGTATGTTATCCCCCGAAAGCAAGAAAAAAAAAAAAAAAAAAAATCAGGGAATTAACCAAATTTAATGAAATTTTCAGTATTGATATATTAATGAATAAAAAATATAATGCACCAGTTATTTTATTTAAAAACTAACATTTTTTAGGCCTGTTAATTTTAACCACATATCTTTGAGGTGTAACACAGATTCTCAAAGATATGTGGTTCAAACGAAAAGGTAGACAAATACCTGGACCTTGCTAGAGAATTGAAAAAGTTGTGGAAAATGAGGGTGAAAGCAATATCAATTGTAGTTGGTGCACTTGGAACGGTCCCCAAAAGTTTAAAAAACAGACCAGAGGAATTGGAAATTGAGGAAGAATTGAGACCATCCAGACAACAGCATTGTTGAAATCGGATAGAATACTCAGAAGAGTCTTGGAGACCTGAGGAGACTTGCTGTCACTCAGACTTCAGTGAAAGACCACCAGAACACTGGTGTGAAAATTTTGCAAGGAGTGAAATAATAATAATAATAATAATAATAATAATAATAATAATAATAATGTTAGAGTAAACCTAGAAATCAAGAAATTTTTTTAAACTCAATTTTTTTACAGCACATTTTTTTGTTAACTCATTTTCTTCTATTTCACCCATAGATGGAACTGTAATATAAATACTACCAATCCCGGTCAGGGTGGATCTGGGAGTAATGGCGATGAAGGCATACTCCACACTGATGGTGAACTGATAGAGACTCGAAAAATCATAATATAGAAGAACTTGCATAAAAATTTCTATTAATTTTTTAGATGAGGCTTGATAATTAGTATTATTTGGATTATTCGGACTATTGACAGTTCTAAGAGACAGCTATCTCTAGACTGCAGGTTCAATCCTGGTCAAGAGCAGCAGTAACAAATAATAATTAACACAGCTTAACACCTGTACCTCAGCTATAGTTAGCGGAATGAGAACAGGATACTCCTGTGGATTGAATAAGGGGTTAGGTTCAAAGTTCCGCGAAGGCTCGCGAGTTCAAAAAATAGGTTCCCGAGTCTGACAAGAAATACCTGAAGAAGGCCAGAGGGCACATTGGCTGAAACGCTGTACCGATAACAACAAAGATGGGGACAATAGTCTGAATAATCCAAATAATACTAATCACATAAAAATGTTAACCTTTATTCAACACTCAATGATGAAGTTCCAATTCTGAAGCTCTGGGGAATGTGGAATACCCCTTCATCACCATTACTCCCAGGTCCACTCTGACCCGGAGTGATAGTACTTGTTAAGGTCCCATCTATGGGTTAAATAAAAAATAAGTTTAAAAAATGTGTTTAAAAAAGTGTACCCATCAAGAATGAATAAAACAAAACGTCTTTGGCATAAAATAATCCAACAAGGGTGGACATGCCATAAAAACCAACCAACCTTCATGTAGTGGTAGTACCCGTTAGGGTCCCATCTATGGGTTAAATAGAAAATCATCAGTTTGAAGAATCTGTTTAAAAATAATTGAGTTAAAAAAAAAAATAAAAATAAAATTTGAGTAGCCATCAAGAATGAATAAAACAAAACGTCTTCGGCATAAAATAACCCAACAAGAGTTGACATGCCGTAAAATCCAACCAAACAATCAATCAACACCCAGTATATTTTACAGAATATTTTTTGATAAATTTTTTTTTTTAAATTGAGGTTCCCGAGTCCGAGAAGGTTCCCGAGTCCGACAAGAAATACCTGAAGAAGGCCGAAATGTTGTACAAATAACAATGAAGATGGGGACAATACTCTGAATAACGCAGATAATACTAATCTTCAAGCCTCATCTCAGAAATTCAGAGAAATTGTTTTTTGTTGGGGTTTTTTTTTTCAGTGAATTGCTTTGGGATCCAATGAGATGACATTTTCCAATATTCCAATTTGTGGACAATTCCACGGACTTTCATGAAGATAAAGTTCCACAGTTATATCACAAAGTTTGTGCTATCATTTTAAATCAAAGCTTCAATATTTACAATGTTGTCTTCTGATATTCATCTGAAATTATTTTCATCTCGTTTGCAGTTCCCCCCATTTCCCTTTGCACCTCCCCACACTCGCTCCCCTTCAGTAAAGCAGATTCTGCCCCTCCCCTCCACGTTTTTCTATTGAAACACTTGTTAGATTTTTCTTTTCATCTTTTGGTTCTGCACAAAACCTTTTCAAAAATCTTATTTGCTCACCCCACATATTAGCCTGCTTACTTTCAATCCTCAGGTCGCTACCCACCCTATGTTTCTTAATCTTCACACCCCACCCTCAATCACGTTCCAGTGACTTAACCCTCCATCTATTACATACTTTCTCTTTACTTCATCTTCCTTCCCATAATTCCTTTATTTCCTTCTCCTCCATCGAACTTTCCCTGCTTTCCTCCACCCACCATCTGTCATCTCTCGGTCTTCCCTCCTTCTTTTTCTCTTACCCCTCCTTCCTTTTACAGCTCCCCCCACTCTCCCGTTTACCGCTTTCTTTCTCTCACTGCTTTTACTTTCTCTCTCTTTGCCTTTTACCACCCTTTCTCTCTCCCCCTCTTTCCTTCCTTTTACACCCTTTCTCTTACCCTCTCCCTTCCTATTACCACCTTTCTCTCTCTCCCTTTCCCACCTTTATCTCCACCCCTCTCTTCCCTTTATCACCCTTTCTCTCCCCCCTCTCTTCCCTCCATTCAACCATTCCATTTTCTCTCCCTTTCCCTGTACCGCCCCCCTCTCTCTACCAGCCTCTCCCATTTTTCCTCCCCCCACCCCACTCTTTCTTTATTGTCACTTTCTTGTAAATTATCACCCTAATTCTCTCCATGCCGCCCATTAAAAGAGAAGAAAATTCTTTTAATCAAAACATGGAATTATATTTTATCCAAAAATCGATAAGTACTTTCTCCCATTCCCACCAACTTCCTCCGTAGTCACCTCTCTCTCTTCCTCATCATTTAAGCAACTCCTCTTTAATGACATCTCATTTCCACCAATTTTAACCATTTCATTCCCAAGAGAGTTTTGTTGATAGAGAAAAAAAACAAAACAAAATCAACACCCCTAAAAATAAACAATGTTTTAAGAACTAATGAATGGAGTAAATATGGCAATAGACCCCAAGGTGAAACGGACACAAGACCTGTAATCTGGTAGCTACTATTCATTACCATAAGTACTCAAAAAAAAAAAAAAAAAAAAAAAAAAAAAAATGTAATTTATGAGGAAGTGTGTCCTGGTTTCCCGCCTCAAAAAACGCTACCCGGTGACTATCAAAATAACAACCCCAGCTCGTCGTAATTCTTGTTTATTTATCGTAATTTATCTTAATTCTTGTTTAGATATGAAAATGGATATATAGTTTTGAATAGACTGAGATAGATAGATAAACAAACAAAATAATAGATAGATACGAACAAATGGAGATAGATATTTTCAACAAGTAAATGTATTTGGGGGGGGGGGCGCTTCCTTTTTTTGTCGTAATTCTTGTTTATTTAAACTAAAAACAAGACATTAAACAAACATGAATCAAAAAAATCTTAGTATTTAAAGTAATATAGATAAATATGAACAAATTGAGATAGTAGATAGATGGATAGTTTTGAATAGACTGAGTTGGGTTGTTATTTTAATAGTCACCGGGCAGCAACTCTTGAGGCAGGAGACTGAGACACACTTCCTCATAAATTAAATAGTGAGAGTAAAAGATAATTTATGGGGAGTGGTTTGGTTCATTCATATTTGTATCCTATTCCCCAATACAGCTGGTTCTTCCTTCTTGTGGGCTGGTAAGGTGAAATGAAATTTAGTGAAAAAAGCAGAGGAACAGAGACGAGGATGACTTTAGAGTCAAACCTTTATTAGCAGGTTCACACTATTTCTTTGAGGGGAAATATTTCCCGAGCAAGTCAATAGGTGTTTCCTCTACAAAGTCTGGGAGTAAAAAGGGCTGAGAGACCTTTTTGGCGCCAATAATTCAGGGGAGGGGGTGCACATGCTCAGAGGGCTCTTCTGGTCTGAAGCCTTTTGGGAGATTGTAATTTTTTGTCTTTTATTTATTTATTTATTTTTTATCTAATTTGATTTTGTTTTATTCATTTTCATTTTGGTTAAATTTTATTTTTATCAATCCCCACAAATTTTAGAAAAAAATTAATAAATGCAAAATACCGGACATGTATTTATTAAAACTTGTTTTGCTGTTGCATACTCAAATTCTACAGTTCAAGATTCCATATACTGACTTGAAACCTAAAATTAATAAATTCCTTCACACAAAATGGCAACAACGCTGGAATAACAAAATCCACAATAAACTTTTCCTAATCAAACAAGAACAACAACCACAATGTGAAACATGTCAAACACCTTTGACTGTTAAACACTTATAGATGAAATGCAGGTTTTTTGCTCACACCAGAAACCGTTATTTTAATTCAAACAATACTCCATGTTGACATTTTCAAATAGATCTTTCAATCTATTTGAAAATGTCAACATGGAGTACATTCTGTCCTTTTTGAAGGAAATAAAATTATACCATAGAATATAGACATGAACTTAATCAATACCATACAACATGATCCCCAGTGTGCTAACACATTGTTAAAACCAATTACTAACAAAAGTATAAATATAAATACACGACATATATTACTTCCTAACAGTTAGGCATGACATAACCCAGACAGGTTGATATACCGTTAAAATCAATCAACCAATCAAATTCTTTGTATTAAGGATTTTGAATATAGATTAAATATTCATTGACAAACTTACACAATTCCTGAGGGTATTATGACGTAAGCAGTGACATAGTTTCGGTTACCGAATTGGTAGATTTATACATTCAGCAATGTCATGAATTCAGTTGCTACTAAATTTTCTGTGACAGCACCCTGGGTCAGTTGATCTGGCTCATGTCGACAGCCCCGGCACCAAGTGAAGATGAAAGCTTCTCGCTTAATACAGGGAGGATCCCCTAGGATGCACCTGCTCCCTGGTCTAAAAGGGGCAGGGCTGTGTTTATTGCCTGGTGCCTGAGCTGCCCCAAAAGGAGAATACCAATGGAATTTTAAGTAATTTTTAGACCCTGTTGTGGCATCCACATTAAATGATATGCCACATTTGGCTTGTTCAGCCACCAGGATTCCATCTTAAGCATCACGGGATGACACCAATGGCCAACAAGGTGGTGCTATTGGAGGAGTCTTACCCTTCTGCAGAGGTGCAGTCAGTGTATTCTAAACATCCTTTTGTAATGGTTAGTAAGCAAGGTTAAAAGACCACTGATAGTGAGTTTGGCTCAATACTTCTGGCCTTGTGCAAGACTAAGCTAATCTTAGTAAACGACTACCAGCGAGTTCGTTTCTCACCGGGTGCCCCATACTTCTGGCTTTGTGCCTGACTAAGCTACCCTTAGTAAAAAAACTACTAGCATGTTCGATAGGACTGTGTGCAAAAAAAAAAAAAAAAAATATATATATATATATATATATATATATATATATATATATATATATATATATATCTCAAGAAACAGCTACACACAAGTGTAAATATGAATGCGATTCCCTAACCTCTAGGCATATAATAACCCTAAATGTGTTGACATGCCCATGGTCCACTCTGACCTGGAGTGGTAGTATCTGTTAGGGTCCATCTATGGGTTAAATAGAAAAATGTGTTTCTAAAAAAAATTGAGTATCCATTAAGAATGAATTCATTTCAAAACTTTGTTGGCACTAAATGACCCACCGAGGTTGATATGCCGTAAAACAAAAACAAACAAGACAATTAAGTGAAAAAGATCCGTTAATCGTGCTTAATAAGAGTTGAAATTATAATATCACAACTCTGTGGTAGCCATTTTTGAGTGAGTGAATTATTACAATACATCCTGTTGTATTTAAATGGGAGCGTCAGGGGCATCTCAGTTTCTTCATTTCTTATCTGATGTTTTGGAACAAACAACAAAAGAGACATTTTCAAAAAACTGATCTAAAAATAAATCTCTGATAATAAATATGAATGTCACTATGTGAATGTGTTTACTTTTTTTTTTTTTTTCAACTTTACTCCTAGGGACCATAGCCCAACATATCCTACCATTTTGGAATCAAACTTAAGTAATTTAAACTTGAGAATCTAAAATTTCAGGATTGCTGGTCTCGATTCGGCCCAGAACGTTTCTAATTTGCTTACAGAATCGGTTAAATCGAACTTAATGTACCTAAATTCCATCATCGTATGTCACCTCACCGAAAGAAAAAAAAAAATACCAAAAATCAGAGAATTAACCAAATTTAATGAAATTTTCAGTGTTCATATATTAATGAATAAAAGATATAATGCTCTAGTTATTTTATTTAAAAACTTTTACATTTTCAGGTCAGTTAACTTTGAACCATGTATCTTTGAGGCGTAACACAGATTCTCAATCTGAGATTATGGACTGAATAAAGGGTTAGGGTCAAAGTTCCATGATGGCTCCCAATTACGAAAAGAAGGTTCCCCAATTACGAAAAGAAATACCTGAAGAAGGCCGGAGGGCACATCAGCCAAAACATTGTACAGATAACAATGAAGATGAGAACAATAGTCTGAATAATCCAAATAATACTAAAAAAACAAAATTTTTACCACAAAATAATCCCTTACAAAACATGTATAAACAAGTATATATATATTGTGTTATGCTAAATATTGTCATTATTTATTTATTATTTGTTGTGGCATTAAATAACCACAGTTGATAAGCGATTAAACCAAACCAAACCTTCAAGTGAATTATTGTTAGCTTTTGAATTCAAATATTATTTCCACACTTCATTAGAAAATGGATAGTCTCCCTATTAATTATGCAACATTTGAAGCCAACAAGGCAATTCTCAGTTTACATGATCGTATTTTAGTATCATGGATGAAATTAAAGAAAATTCCATTTGTGCATCTCGTTTCAAATTCTTCAAAAAAGAACGGCTTTCAGATTGGAAGCCTGAGAGATCCGAGATCAGATTGCATTTCGTAACTCATCTTTGATCAAATGTTACTATTTATAAAAGATCATGCTCATAATGAAGGTGCAACAACAGGAGGCCTGTTACCTGAAGAAATCTGCTTTGGGATAAAAAGCTTTTCGCTCGACTTTCAAAATATATATCTGTCCAGGTGATTAGTGCAGAGTTCAGGAAATTCATAAGAAACTGAAGCACATATTTTTTTGGTACCATATATATATATATATATATATATATATATATATATATATATATAGCTATTAGCCTACTAATATAGAGCTTTTGTTATAATCAGTTGATGCAACTGGCATACGATAACATACAATTTATGATAATCTACGATATACGATAATTTATTATCTGAATTTGTTTCATCTTTCAAATACATTCACAAACACACATACATACATACATATACCTTATTTTAATGGAAATTATGTGTTTCTATTTAACCAAAATTATGTAACTACCAACATAAAAATTCTCTTAGTTTTTACGTCACTTTCCCCATGAATTTATTTTTATTCAAATCTCAATCATTAATAAAATTGATTTACATTATTAATACTTTTGATCTTACCTACAAACTCATGATATACAATTGTATTTATATATACAATCAAATAGCGGTTTACAGAGTGAACGGAAACACTAATTTGCATATTGAGCTTAAAATTTGATTCTAATACATTTTCGGTACTATTATAGTATGTGGCCTACAAAATCATGTCTCTTATAGTATGTGGCCTACTATAAAAAGCATATTATAAGGTTATAATAATAACTGCTAACCCTAATACCATTTCAGAATTTTAGAATATTTTAATGATAGTATTAAAAATCAGAATAACAAATAATTATTTATTAAACCCAGTTTTGTTAAAATCATTATACAAATTATTCCCACTATATACACTTTATTTCTTAGAGATATATTTCAGGATTTTAAATGCATTAAAGATATAGGCAGTTTTATAGCAAATCTTACTCAGCTAGACATTAGTACAGTCATTGTTAATACATTTTAAAATTTCCTTATCTCTTTAGAAAAATGGTGCCGTTATAGTATGTGGCCTACCCGGTTTGAATGTGTCCTACCTCAGTAAGAGTATATTTATAGATATAAGTAGTAGGCAATTTATTGAAACTAATTATTTTTCACATATATATCAATTTCAAAAAATGCAGTTCAGTCATAAGCTGTATATAGTAATTAGGAATAATTAAAAAAGAATTTATCCATAATTTACATGAATCAAAGATCTATTTAATTCTAAAATATTCTAAAATTCTGAAATAGGGTTAGGGTTAGCAGTTATTATTATAACCTTACAATATACTTTTTATCATAGGCCACATACTATAAGAGAGACATCATTTCGTAAGCCACATACTATAATGGTACCACCAAATCTAGTGTTATATAATGGTTTCTATTCAATGTGGTGAAAATTTGCAAAGGAGTGATTGACAGGTGGCAGGTTGAAGTTCATATCTCCAGCTATGAGAAACTGATTGTCCTTGCCGCAGGTTGTAGACAGTCATGTGCAAATTTAAAAATTTTTTAAAAAAATCAACAAAACACAAAGAAAATAATTTCTAAAGTAAATGAACATTGTAATTTGTGATTTCTTAGTGAATTTTAAAAATCTGATAATGAATTTGCTAAATTATTTTTCCCTTATCCCTTCTCTTACTCTCTTGTGTTCCTAAAATCATTTTAGTCAGGGTGTGGACCAGGTAGTAATTATATATTATATATAATTATCATTTACTAGCAGAACCTGTGGGTATACCACAGTATTATAATTATTACGTTTGATATATTTACTTAAGAGCTATTGCCAAATAGTTCAATGTGTAAAAAGTATGATAATCTTGATTTAACTATCGCTCTTTTTTCTTTCTTTCCTTCTTTTCATCTTTTCATATTCCTATAACCATTTATCAAAAAATGGCTAAAAATGACCTTTGCATCTAAAGTTACCTGTTATTTCCCTTAAATAAAAGACTTCTAGATATGTTTAATATTACATTTAAACAATATTACATTTAAACAAAGGCTATTGTTTGGGGTGGATTAGGAAAATGAATGAGACTTCCAGCTGGGTGGAATGAGGTGGTATAGGACATTGAGAGTTAATATATAGATAAGGGACCGGGTTAGCTCAGTCGGTAGAGCGTTCAGCTAGAAACCACAAGGTTCCTAGTTCGATACTGGTCCTCGCCAACTCAGCATATGAGTAGCACAGGGGTCTGTGCGGTAAAGTAAGGAGCTGATGGTAGGTGTGGCGCTCCACCTTAGACACCAAAACAATCTCCTTGGTCTAGCGCTATTGAAAAGGGGATAGATTCCCTCGCTGACTGGCTGATACCGACTCTAGGCGGCCCCGACGACTTTACTTTACTTTATATAGATATTATAATAATTATCATGTTTTGATAATGGTACTTTTCTCTTCTGTTAGTCCAAGAATGAGAAAACTGTTGCTGTTGCCGCCAGGAAGTCTTAGACAATTCCATTAGAACAAAAGAGAACTTACTTCTTAAGTATAATACAGTATAAGTCTATTTTCTACCGAGACATACTGTCAACAACTATTGTAAATATAATTAGATGTTAAGAATATTTTTAGTGCTGAATTCTAATTTCACGGTGGAAGCTATTTCCAAAAATAGTCGGTAATGAGATTAAATCGATTAGTATTAAGAGGTGTTCAAAAAGTACCAAGACTGATAGAGTTCGATGAGAAGTATCACATAGTAAAAGATGGTGGAGGTTGCTTTGGAATTGGGGGAGATATGGAGGCCTCAAAGGTGCCCCCAAAATGCCATTTTTCAGCCATTATAAGACTACGTATTTTGATGAAAATGTACGTTATCGATTTTATTGTTTTTTCTCATGGATTCTAATGCCTTGAATTTACTGATGGTGAAAAAAGTGCTCAATTCGGAGTTTTAGGTGACTTTTGAGGCCTGATAATCCCCCTGAGAGTGGGCAAAAATGGCCAATTTCGTGTGCAAATAAAATGATTTTCTGATAGAGTTTGATGAGGAGTATCACATAGTAAAAGATGGTTGAGGTCGCTGTATGTAGCAGGAGTGATCGGCAAGGTGAACAGCAGCTATCGTCAAAAAAGCCAACGAGTGGCATGCGGCATATGTAGGCAGTGTCTAGTTCAACGCAAACGCAGTTGTTTACGAAGATGGGCAGTCACGGCGCAACCTCCTGATCGCAAGTGGTAGGATTGCTCTCACCCCTGTTGTCTGAAATGGTTTCGGCCACATAGAAGAATAAATGCTGAGGCGAGGTCTGTTGGGGAGAACGTCTTTTACAGGGGTGATAAATGGTTGGACTTAATTTTTTGAGTCGACTGACAAGTGAGTGCTACTTTTTCAGTGGAAAGATCCGGCTGTGCAGACCGACAGGGTTTTGTGCTCATTATAAGCTATTTCAGCAACTGTCGATAGTTTTCTCAAGCCATCCCTTTCAATCGCGGGGTTTTGTGCTCGTTATACTGTGTTTACCTAGATAGTATTAAGAAGTTTCAAAAAGTACCAAGATTAAAGCTGTATTTACCTAGATAGTATTAAGAGGTGTTCATGGCATTTTTTCTACAAGTCAAAAAGTGTCACATGGTGAAGTGGGATAGAGTAAGAGTGAGTGGTGAGCATGTTCAGGGAGTTTGGGACAATGCATTGACTGAGTGAGACTTGAGCTCTCACTCAGAGCAGTTTTGACTTGGAGGAAATTAAAAATCTCATGAGAACAAATAAATGGCCTTGTGTTATTACTAAAAACTATAAATAGCACAAGGAAAGATGTCCCCCAGCATCCCAAGTTGGTTTCTAGACTCCAAACATCAAGGAATTGCCAGCCAACTCAACATCAGTCCAGCAATCAAATTCGAGCCTCTCCAAAGTAGTACCGGTCCAAAGATAAGTATAAAACAATTATTTTTAATATCAACATGTCATCACTCAATTCGATAATGAGCACTGCCATGTGACAATATGATATATATATATATATATATATATATATATATATATATATATATATATCTATATAAAAATGGAGGGTTCCACATCATTTAGTTTGTCAATGATATTAGTTAAATTACAGTTTTTCAGGTAAATGAATAACATGTTGTCAATGTAACGGAAAAGAATTAGAGTTATTAGGTAAAATATATTGAAAGGGACCGGATTCTAAGAATTCGAGGAATAAGCACGCCAAAACGCCACTCAGAGGTGACCCCATAGGCAACCCGAACTTCTGTTTGTAAAAGGTTCAGTTATATTGGAAAAAACAATTTCTAGTGCAAAGTCTGCAAATTTGGACTATCTTGTTAGTGGGTAATGGAAATGAAGTATTAATTTTGTTGAGATGGTTTTCTAGACGAGTAATGCATTTGTCAACTGGGATACTAGTATATATATATTAAAACATATTTTAAACATAAAAAAGCAGAAAGTAAATACATTTATCTCAACAAAATCTTTAAGGATTTCTCTAAAATATTTTCAAACAAAATATCCCCGACCCCTTGGTACACATGTGACATCACACATTTGACCCATACTCTAAATATCAAATTCTCTTCAAAGTCAACTGACTGACCCCATGAAAAAAAAAAAGAAAAAAAGAAAAAAAAAAAAGAAAAAAGAAAAAAAAAAAAAAAAAATGAATAAATACCATTCCCCACATACTAAGCCCACACCTACTTCTCATTCCTCTATACTACACACCAAAACCCTCCCTTTTTTCCTCCCTTACCCATTTACCTTTTCACTATAAAAGCAGAATCTACAAGCACTTATGTCAATAAATTTTGAAAAAGCTTCAGCCAAACAATGAGGTGAAATATCAATTGAATTTAGTTGTTGTGTTGTTATATCCACATTTTTCCTCTGTTCTCAACCACATTTTGTCGGATTATTCAATCCTTCACTCCTCACTATATATATATATATATATTATATATATATATATATATATATATGCCGTGTGTGGTTGGAAGGTGTATAAAATTGGTGTTAACTCACCTGAAGATTGATATCTTGAAGGAGTTTGCCAATTCCTCAGCATTTGAATCCTCAGGGCTAAATCCTCAATTATCTTCAGAGTCTCAGCATGGTGAGCACTGATTTGACGCTCTCGGCCTCGAGGGAGGGACTTCAAGTTTATCATGAGCCTGGCAAAATATAAATAAGAAGAAATTAATTCAATGTTAAATATTAACTTCTGTCCCATAATAGTTGCTACATTTAGCGCATGAAATTTATATGCAAAAAAATGATTATTGGACAGAAGAATATCACACACACATTAGGTACAATATTATTACAAATGCTACAGACAAGATTATATATATTAGTTGTGGAAAAAAGTTTTTTTTCTACCATGGTTTCGGTGTTCAAGTACACCATCTTTCAGGAGAACCGTGGTAGAGAGAACAACTTTTTTCTACAACTATAAATGCTCTGCACTTTCAAAATATATTGAGCACTTTTGGATTAACTAATAATGCTATTACCAGTAAAAACGTAGCAGCATTTGATGAATATATATTATAGTTAAAAGAAAGGAAATGAATCCGACAATATGGTATGAAAGGTGGAATGAAAACATCACACAATGCTGTTAAAGAAGAAAACAATTTATAATATAATCATAGCTGATACTGATCAATATTTCGATTTTACAAAAATCATCATCACAGCTCATTCACTCCATGGTTGTTTGGGTCGGAGAAGAATGTCAAATCCGACCCAAACAACTACGGAGTGAATGAGCTCTGATGATGATTTTTGTAAAATCGAAATATTAATCAATATCAGCTATGATTATATTATAAATTGTTTTCTCTTTAACAGCATTGTGTGATGTTTTCATTCCACCTTTTCATACTCATATATATATATATATATATATATAATATATATATATAATTAATTAATTAATTAATTATCAATTAATTAACTTTCAAAATTAGGTACGACTTCAATTAAGCACATATTCTCCAAAAATTGTCGGCTAAAAAAAGCCATATCAAAAACACATCGCTTGTGTATTTACTTCTCATATATAATATATATATATATATATATATATATATATATAAAATACTATATATATAAATACTATACCAATAGATTATTTTTTGTTGTACGAATATCTTGGTCTTTTCTTTTTTTCAAAAATTTTTTCTTCCTGGTTGATGTTTGGTAGTATATTTTTACAATCAAACTCTCTGCTGGGTTTTTTCTCTCCGCAAGGATCTACCAACACGCTTGGTATATTATATATATATATATATATATATATATATATATATTCTATACATTACTGGCAATTATTATTGTCAGTTTCAAAGCATCATATGCCTTTCATCAGATAAATCGCCTTGCAAGTGACATCTAAATAAATATCCGTTATAAACCATGTTCTAGTTATATTTCACCATGTGCATTTCTTGTGTGTTCGTGATGTTAACATAATGGTCAGAAAGGTATCCTTTTAAGGTGGTTATTATATATATATAATTGTTATAGTATACAATGCAATGAAGTGGTGATTGTTACCATTGGCTTCAAAGCAACATCATAGCGACTTATCATGAGGACAAGTTGTCTAAAAAACATTACAACAAATTTTAATTCATTTATGTATGTATAGGTGTATAAATACATTGAGCTGTTTCTTGTATCCAGCTTCATTATGGTATCGACTTTGGTGAAAAATAGTACGCCAACCATCTCAACACAGATGTGCGCACTTGTGATTATTTTGTGTATACGCACACCCACATGTGTGTGCCCCATGTATACTCTTGCCAGCTCCCTACTACTATATGGCTCATGCACATATAGGCTTGCCTGTCTACATATACTTACATATATACGACGATGCAAACACACGCACACACATAATGTTTATTCATATTGTACCCATACACGTAAGGACATCCATGATATATATTATATATATTTATGTGTGTGTGTCTGTATATTAGTTAAAAGGTAAAGGTTCATATAGAGGATGCTTGTAACTAAGGCAAGAAAGAGGATGCCTATAATAAGGCAAAAGGAAAAGCTGTAATAAGAGGAAAAGCCGTACTAAGGCAAGAAAAGAGGCAAGAAAGAGTGCCCGTAATAAGGCCTGCAAGAAGAAGGAGGTATTAATTAAGGGCACTTTTCTTGCTTTAGTATGAGCATCATCTTTCTTGCCTTAGTTACAGAAGCCCATAACTAAGCAATAAATATGGTGCCCGTAACTAGGCAATAAATAGGGGCCCGTAATAAGGCAATAAATATGGTGCCCGTAACTAATAGGCCGAATAGCAATATGGTGCCCGTAACAAGGCAAGAAAGAGGGTGCCGTAACTAAGGCAAGAAAGAGGGTGCCCGTAACTAAGGCAAGAAAGAGGTATAAGTTACGGGCATTCTTTCTTGCTTTAGTTTATGAGATCATCTTTTCTGCTAGTACAGAAACCGTAACTAGGCAAGAAATTGATGCCTGTAATAAAATCGCAAGCTTAAAACTCTTCAAGTGGATAAAATTAATAATTTTTAGAAAACAAACACAAATGAAATAAGTTTTTTTTCCAGCATTTTTGGCGCATTTGGTCACAAAAGCTGATTTATTTTGTGGTTGCTGTCTATTCCGCCTTTCAATCAAAAGAGAAGGGGGGGGGGAAAAAAAGGAGAAATAATTTCATGAAGACCAAAGACTGAAGATCACTGTCTGCGACCGGTTGCATTTGGATTTTGCATTTCACAACAACACGGAGGGAGGGAAGAGGCTGTGAGGCAGGGCATGGAGTGAGGTCAGAATGGAAAACCAGGCTGCATATATATATATATAATTATAGTTATATATATTGGAGATAGGATGGATGTAGTAGAATCCGACAGTATGAGTAGGTAAAAAGGATGGTGAAACAAGAATGATAATCAAAACAAATCTAAAGTTGAAACGTTTCGTCCGATTTATACAGACATATATAATATATATATATATAATGTCAGGGTAGGGTTTTGGGAAATGGGGAAAGAGGTTAAAAAAAAATGAAACAAAGATGGAAAACCAACCAAGATTCACTTACATTTATTATAAACTAGAAGTGGCTACCCGTGTCACCTGGTAGAGAGGATTTTTAAAATGTTAGTCTCGCAGATCCATTAATTAATTATCAAGTTAGATCCCACTGGATGCCCCATAAAATCCCACATAATATATAACGAATAGTAAGAAATTCTAATTGATAATTTACAATTTAAAAAAAAACCCAATATAAATGAGTCGATTATTTCAATCAATCAACATCATATTTCAATTACTTCTTTACTATACACATTTTAATTTTAAACATCTTCACAAATATAATAAAATCTCATTATTTTGCTCAAAGACCAAGTCCTGGTGATAGTGAATTTATACAATATATATATCTGTGCCCGCTAACTAAGGCCAAGAAAGGAGGGTGCCCAGTAACTGAAGGCCAAGAAGAGAGGGGCCTGGTCCCATTCCCACATACTAAGCCACACTACTTCTCATTCCTCTATACTACACACCAAAACCCTCCCTTTCTTTCCTCCCTTACCCAATTCCCTTTTCACTATAAAAGCAGAATCTACAAGCACTTATATCAATAAATTTTGAAAAAGCTTCAGCCAAACAATGAGGTGAAATATCAATTGAATTTAGTTGTGTTGTTATATCCACATTTTTCCTCTGTTCTCAACCAGATTTTGTCGGATTTATTCAATCCTTCACCCTCATATATATATATATATATATATATATATATATATATATATATATATATATATGCATGTGTGGTTGGAAGGTGTTATAAAATTGGTGTTAACTCACCTGAAGGTTGATATCTTGAAGGAGGTTTGCCAATTCCTCAGCATTTGAATCCTCAGGGGCTAAATCCTCAATTATCTTCAGAGTCTCAGCATGGTGAGCCACTGATTTGACGCTCTCGGCCTCGGAGGGAGGGACTTCAAGTTTATCATGAGCCTGGCAAAATATAAATAATGAAGAAATTTAATTCAAAACATGTTAAATATTACTTGTTCTGTCCCATAATAGTTGCTACATTTGGCGCATGAAATTTATATGCAAAAAAATGATTACTGGACAGAAGAATATCACACACACATGAGGTACAATATTATTACAATGCTGCAGACAAGATTATATATATTATATATATTAGTTGTAGAAAAAAAGTTTTTCTTTCTACCATGGTTTCGGTGTTCAAGGTACACCATCTTCAGGAGAACCGTAGTAGAGAGAACAACTTTTTTCTACAACTATAAATGCTCTGCACTTTTCAAAATATATTGAGCACTTTTTGGATTAACTAATAATGCTATTACAGTAAAAACGTAGCAGCATTTGATGAATATATATATAAGTTAAAAGAAAGGAAATGAATCCGACAATATGAGTATGAAAAGGTGGAATGAAAACATCACACAATGCTGTTAAAGAGAAAACAATTTATAATATAATCATAGCTGATATCGATCAATATTTCGATTTTACAAAAATCATCATCAGAGCTCATTTACTCCGTGGTTGTTTGAGTCGGATTTGACATTCTTCTCCGACCCAAACAACCATGGAATGAATGAGCTCTGATGATGATTTTTGTAAAATCGAAATATTAATCAATATCAGCTATGATTATATTATGAATTGTTTTCTCTTTAACAGCATTGTGTGATGTTTTCATTCCACCTTTTCATACTCATATATATATATATATATATATATATATATATTAATTAATTAATTATCAATTAATTAACTTTCAAAAATTAGGTACAACTTCAATTAAGCACATATTCTCCCAAAAATTGTCAGCTAAAAAAAGCCATATCATAAACACATCGCTTGTGTATTTACTTCTCATATATATATATAAATACTATATATATAAATACTATACCAATAGATTATTTTTTGTTGGTACGAATATCTTGGTCTTTTTTTCAAAAATTTTTTTCTTCCTGATTGATGTTTGGTAGTATATTTTTACAATCAAACTCTCTGCTGGGTTTTTTCTCTCCGCAAGGATCTACCAACACGCTTGGTATATTATATATATATATATATATATATTCTATACATTACTGGCAGATTATTATTGTCAGTTTCAAAGCATCATATGCCTTTCATCAGATAAATCGCCTTGCAAGTGACATCTAAATAAATATCCGTTATAAACCATGTTCTAGTTATATTTCACCATGTGCATTTCTTGTGTGTTCGTGATGTTAACATAATGGTCAGAAAGGTATCCTTTTAAGGTGGTTATTATATATATATAATTTTTATAGTATACAATGCAATGAAGTGGTGATTGTTACCATTGGCTTCAAAGCAACATCATAGCGACTTATCATGAGGACAAGTTGTCTAAAAAACATTACAACAAATTTTAATTCATTTATGTATGTATAGGTGTATAAATCACATTGAGCTGTTCTTGTATCCAGCTTCATTATGGTATCGACTTTGGTGAAAAATAGTACGCCAACCATCTCAACACAGATGTGCGCACTTGTGATTATTTTGTGTATACGCACACCCACATGTGTGTGCCCCATGTATACTCTTGCCAGCTCCTACTACTATATGGCTCATGCACATATAGGCTTGCCTGTCTACATATACTTACATATATACGACGATGCAAACACACGCACACACATACATGTTTATTCATATTGTACACATACACGTAAGGACATCCATGATTATATATATATATATATATATTAATATATTATATATATATATATATATGTATATAAATATAAATATATATATAGAATATATATAGAGAAATATATATATATATATATGTGTGTGTGTGTGTCTGTATATTAGTATAAAAGGTTAAAGGTTCATATAGAGGATGCCAGTACATAAGGCAAGAAAGGAAAAGCCTGTAACTAAGAGGGTGCCCGTAACTAAGGCAAGAAAGAGGGTGCCCGTAACTAAGGCAAGAAAGAGGGTGCCCGTAACTAAGGCAAGAAAGAGGGTGCCCGTAACTAAGGCAAGAAAGAGGGTGCCCGTAACTAAGGCAAGAAAGAGGTATTAGTTATGGGCACTCTCTTTCTTGCTTTAGTTAGGAGCATCATCTTTCTTGCCTTAGTTACAGAAACCCGTAACTAAGGCAAGAAAATTGGATGCCTGTAAATAAAATCGCAAAGCTTAAAACTCTTCAAGTGGATAAAATTTAATATTTTTAGAAAACAAAGACACAAATGAAATAAGTTTTTTTTTCCAGCTATTTTTGGTGCATTTGTCACAAAAGCTGATTTATTTGTGGTTGCTGTCTAATTCCGCCTTTCAATCAAAAGAGAAGGGGGGTGGAAAAAAGGAGAAATAATCTTTCATGAAGACCAAAGACTGAAGATCACTGTCTGCGACCGTTGCATTTGGATTTGCATTTCACAACAACACGTAGAGGGAGGGGGAAGAGGCTGTGAGGCAGGGCATGGGGTGAGGTCAGAATGGAAAACCAGGCTGCATATATATATATATATATATATATATATATATATATATATATGGAGATAGGATGGATGTAGTAGAATCCGACAGTATGAGGTAGGTAAAAGGATGGTGAACAAGAAATGATAACTCAAAACAAATCTAAGAGTTGAAACGTTTCGTCCGATTTATACGGACATATATATATATATATATATATATATGTCAGGGTAGGGTTTGGGAAAATCGGGAAAGAGGTTAAAAAAAAAATGAAAACAAAGATGGAATAACCAACCAAGATTCACTTTACATTTTATTATAAACTAGAAGTGGCTACCCGGTGTCACCTGGGTAGAGGAGGGGATTTTTAAAATGTTAGTCTCGCAGATCCATTATTAATTATCACAAGTTAGATCCTCACTGGATGCCCCATAAAATCCCCACATAAATATATAACAATATAGTAAGAAATTCTAATTCAATAATTTACAATTTAAAAAAAAAAAACAATATAAATGAGTCGATTAATTCAATCAATCAACATCATATTTCAATTACCTTCTGTTACTATACAAATTTTAATTTTAAACATCTTCACAAATATAAATAAAATCTTCATTATTTTTGCTCAAAGACCAAGTCCTGGTGATAGTGAATGTATATATATATATATATATATATATATATATATATATATATATATATATATACTTTGTCGTTAATTGCTTTATTTTTGAAGTTTCATCTGGACATACACATATACACAACTGCCCTTTATATATGTATAGATAGATAGATAAATGAATCTATATCACTACTCCATTCACAATTCCCTTAGTTATTTACATCACATTCTCCATGATTTTATTTTTATTTAAACCTCAATTATTAATTAAATTTTTTACAATATTAATATGTTGACTATATCTACATACTAGATATTTACCACATACCCACATGTACAGGTTAGACAAAAGCCCTATTAATGTGGGCCACCCACGAGCAGAGACTCATGGGTGGCAGGTGCAAAAAAATGCATTGACCCCATCATCATTCCCCCTCAAGGCCTCAGGCATTGGGCAATAAACCCAGCCCACTTACATACTTGCGCTTGGAGGGTGCATGTTTTTGCTAGTCTTCTTACTATAATAGAGATTGTGTGTTTTTCTGTCTGTAACTGAAACTATATTACTATGTTTTATCTTAAGGAATATGAGCAAAAGAAAACAAAAAAAAAAAAAAAACAAAAAAAAAAAAAAACAAGAAATAACTGTAATTTTATTCTTTACTTCTTATTTTAACTAAATAGTTAAATTAGGAAAATTTAGCAATGGAAGACGGGACTGATGAAAGAGTAAGTTTCAGTTGTTCTATTTTACAATTATACTCCCCTGTTTCAAATCTTTTATCTATATTCTTATATAATTTCCTTAGCTTTTCTAATTTGATATTTTATTACATTATAACTTAAATACTTGCATCCGGAGGGTGCATATATTTCCTAGTTAATTATAATTGAAATTTTGTTTGTCTCTCTGTAACCAAAACTAAATCACTGCTTACGTCACAATACCCTTAGGAATTATATAAAATTATAAATGAGAATTTATCGTATTTGACGGCATGTAGGACGCACTATTTTTTCCAAAATTTTCGCTCAAAAAATTGCCCTGCGTCTTATACATAGTAGGTGAAGTTTGAGACCTCCTGTAGGCCTTTTATTATTATTATTATTATTTCCTGCTATTGAGATATCTTGTGTATGCTTATTGCTTGCCTGTACTGCCAAATTGCTTTTATACAGCTATGTTTCTGCTTATGTAATGCACAGCTAGACTGTTTTCAACAATATATGCTTAAATATACTAAAAACTTTTTTTCCTGAATCTGACCTGCTGAAATGGAGGTGCATCTTATATACCATCAAATACAGTAATTTATAGTCAAAATCATTAATACATAGAATAAATCTTATTTATTAAAGAGGTATCTATGAAAATCTGAGTTAGATTTGCTTCAACAGCCCATGTTATTAATGCAGTATTTGCCGGTCAGACACAAATGTCCATTTAATGTGTAGCCACCCACGAACTGAAGCTCATGGGATGGCAGGCACAAAAAAAATGCATGGATCCCTTCGGCATTCCTCCTCAAGGAGGGCACCTCAGACACTGGGAATAAACCCAGCCCTGCGCGTTTATATCAAGGGGGCAAGAGTTGCTTGGGGGGATGGCCCCCTGGGATCACACCGTTAATTTCATTAATAGTCCAGTAACTGAAGCCACCAGATACACAGGCCCTGAAGGGTGCATGTTATTAGTGCGTTTAAAATACTGCAATGTGTATTATATATCAGTAAGAAATAAAGGTTTACATAATATATGTGTTTAATTTGCATACTGGTTTTAACAAAACTGGGTTTAATAAATAATCACTAGGTCTCTAATATGTTTTATTCTCCAATGTATTAAAATCAATCCTATGAATGATTTTATATTGAAATTGATTAGAATAAAGTGTTGGGTCAGTAAAATGGTAATTCTAGGTGGGCAAAAGTCCAAATGGGTTATCTTCCCTTGCTGCGGTTATTCACCGATAGGTGGCGAGAGTTGTAGTCAGAAGCTTGGAATTCTGAATTCTTTCTCTCTCTCAGGCCAGCAACGAGTTCACATGGTTTTAGGTGCCTGATGCCTCTGCCCTCCCAACCAGCTACCAGTAAGTGACATTCCTTACGACGCAAGTTCTACACCTACTTTCTTTATGCATGTTCATATATTTGTCTTGAATGTATTTTCTGTCTGCTCACGGAATAAAGTCTGTTATTATCTTATAACTTTGTTGGAATATTTCATGTACACTCATTACCCATGTTGGAAAGGTTACTCTGACCCTTCCAACTTTAATATAAGAACTTTACATCTTATCTTATTATAATGGAGATTGTGTGTCTGTAACCGAAACTATATCCCTACTCAAGTCACAATTCCCTTAGTGACATCACATTCACCATGAATTTATTTTTTATTTAAACCTCGATTATTGATAAAATTGTTGTACCTTATTAATACTGTTGGATCTACATACTAATAACATGCAAGTATATTTATATATTCAACAAAATAGCGGTTTACAGTGTGAACGTGAAGGCTAATTTGCATATTGATATTAAGAATTTGATTTTAATAAATATATGCTTAGTATTATTGATTTCTAATTGTTTGGTTTTCTCTTAAAGAATCTGAGCAAAAATCTCTTCAATAAATCTTAAAAGAAATCCATAAACAAGAGGAAAGAACTGTAATTTTATTAAAATACTTCATAATCTAACTAAATAGATAAATTAGAACAAATGAAAGAGGGGAGTAATGGAACATGATGGAAGAGTTAGATTTAAAGCTGTTCTATTTTTCGATTATACCCCCTCGATTTATCATTTTCTAAATAGTTTCTAATTTGATATAATATTTTATTACATTAAAAGCAAAATACTTGCACCCGAAGGGTGCATATATTTGCTAGTAAAAGTAAAAATAAGTGTAATCTTTTTGTCTTCTTATTTGATTTCTGATTCAATATAATATCTGATTCTATTAAAACTTAAATACTTGTGCCCATATTTTTGCTAGTAAGAATAAAAAATATTTTTGAAAAAAAAAAAAAAAAAAAAAAAAAAAAAAAGAAAAAAGTCAACTGAAATATGATCTAGAGTTGAAACCTTCCCAAATATCACACACACATACACACATACTAGATAATTTCTGTGTTTATTTTCAACTGGTTCAAGACTATAAAAAAAATCACTAAACATCAGAGTCACTTGAAATGCTATATGATACTATAACAAGTGCTCGTTTATGTGTGTCCAAATACATATAGTCTGGGGGGGGGGGGAGGGAAGAGACATACGGAAATAGATGAGAGCATCTGTTATAGTCTCATGGTGTCATATACCACCGCAAGTTCGTTTAATATAACACTCTTTCCATTTTTGTCTGTTTTTAAAATCTTTCCAGAACTGAAATCAAAATTGGCCCCAACCTAAAAGGATTATTCTTGGTTAGAGAATTTCCATTCAGAAAATATATATATATATATATATATATATATATATATATATATATATTTATTTGAAATTATGAGGAACGCTAATTTCCTCATAATCTCAAACGTCCAAAGAATGCTAGTTTTTCATTCAACATTTTTTTAATAGATTGACAGAGAAAACAAAAGACTCTCACAGTCTTCTTATTTTCTGTGATAAATTTATTATTCCTCGACTTAAGAAAAGCCCTGATGAAGATCCATTGAAATAGATCGAAGCACTGCAGCGTTGGCGAAATAAACATTACTCGTTTTATGAACTTGTGTTTTTTTCAATTTTTTACAATATTACATGTTGTCAGATTCACTTCCATCTTATATATATATATATATATATATATATATATATATATATATATATGGGGCTCTTAAGAATGAAAAAAATTTTTTTGAGATTGTGGTTGAAATAAATTATTACGGGATGATAGTTTAAGATTTTCTTTCTTTGAAAGTTAAATATTGCTCTGGATATAATCTAATTTATTGATTATTATACATTGAGCTCTCTTTAGGGATTTATAAAAATCCTTGTATGAGTATATATGTTTGGACCTACAAGAGCATACAGTATGGTTATACAGTGAGATTTCGATGATCCCAAATAGAATCATCCCTTATAACCAGTCATTTGGATTACCTGACATTTATATATATATATATATATATATATATATATATCGGATACTACACACACACACACACACACACACACACACTGATAGCTTTTTAATTTAGTGCGTCCTGGGACACACATATTTGTTATGAATGAGTCCCCGGGAAATTTGATGGGTCCCAACTAAAGTTCCTTAATAAATTGTAGGGTTTTTATTTATGATCTGGAGAAACAACTAAATCCATCTAACACCTACCTTGTAACATATCCTGTGTAATTCATTTGAAAGAAACTATTGAAATGTATTTACATTTAGCTTGAAATGGTAAGGGAAGAAAAAAGCAAAACACTTGGATGCACGAAGATGATTTTACTGGGTCCTTTTAGATTTTTGTGCATCAGGGATGCAGGATGCGAACCTATCAGCATCTCTCTCTCTAAGGTAAAAGTATCCAATTGACTGATATGTTGGGGATAATTTTATTTGGGATCATCAATATCTCCTGCAGAGCCCCAATGCTTGTTCATGTCGATGCACACAGATTTATACAAGGATTTTTACAAATCCCTAAGAGAGCTCAATGTATAATAACTAATGAATTAATTATATACAGAGCAATATACTTTCAAAGATTAAAATTTCAAAGAAAGAAAAACTTAAACCGTCATTTGGCTATTATAAATTTATTTCAACTACAACTCAACAAATCATTTATTGAGTTACCGTTTGAAATAAATTTATAATAACCAAATTACAGTTTGTTAAAGTTTTTCTTTCTTATTGAAAGTGTATAATATATATATATTATTGGAGTCAGTCAGTATACTGTTGGTTTGGACAACAGCAACTGGTTAAGCACAACTGAACTAGTACCCAAAACAACTGGTACTTATGGTACTCAGGAATACTCCATTCATGCATTTGGGTGATTCCATTCCTTGAGTTCTAATTGGCTGCTTGGTTTCTGTGGGATTATGGTTTTTTATAAATAACCTGTCATTTTGCAGTAGGCTCGCAACAAGGTAAGATCTGTATTGGGTAATGGCTTCCTTGTTGCCTTGTCTGCCAATTCGACGGTAATTGGAATTCTTCTAAAGTGAGTATGATGTTTATTCTACATATATATATATATATATATATATATATATATTAATTAATTTTTTGTTATTAATATTGGAGAAATGATTAATGAAGTGCTCAATTATTTCTTTAAGAGCTGTATTTATTTATTTAAGTCACCAATACAAAGTTTGTCTTACCAATGGTTTCAGATGTTTATCCGTCATCAGAGACGTTGACTTTTTCATATATATATATATATATATATTATATATATATATATATATATATATATATATATATATATATTTACCAACCCATTTGCATGACACAAGGTCAATTTCTTAAGTGGAGTTTAACAGTTTTGAAATTTCCTTTTTTGAAATTATCCTTCTCCTAGACTAGTTACATAACCAATGTTAAAGAGCCCAGTCTGCCCTACTATTTACGTATAGCTGGAAGGAGAGTAGTTAGAAATGCTATACTTACCAAAACGAGATTTTGTATCTTCTCATTTTTCATAAATTCTTTAAGGAAAGCAAGATCGGTGTCCCTGGCCCCTGCGGAAGCTTCCAGTTCATCCAAACCATTGGCTACTTGTTTGAAGGCCGCTGAAAGAGAAACGAGATAAGAATAAGAACAGGAGGAGATAAGAATCAAAGTTATATAACACACCTGTTAGCAAAATTGCTAAAAGAAAAAACACACATCTGGATAATTTATTTTTTTTATATCTGAAATGTCTGCTAATAGTAGGATATGGAAAATGAGGGGTGCAGAAAAAAAATAAAAAAATAAAAATAAAAATGAGGGTTGTTGAAAAAATAAATAAATAAAAGAATGAGGAGTGGTGAAAAAAAAAATGTAGCCTGCTGAAAAAAAATTTTTTTAAATGTGGGTGTGCCGAAGAAAATAAATAAATAAAAGTTGGGGGTGCTGAAAAAAAAAAAAAAAAAAAAAAAATGAGGGTTGCTGAAAGTCCTCAGCCCAACCAAAAGCCATGAAATATATGTATTCACATAATGATTTCAAGTATTCCCTTCTAACTCTAATAATTTTCACAGTTATATGGTTTCTAGTAATAATATATGTATTTTCCTTAAGTTTCTGCACAAGCAGAATGTAACACAAGATCAATTTTCAAGCAGAGTTTAACAGGTTTGAATTCAGAGTTTTCCTTCTCCTATACTGGTTGCCATACCAAGGTTAACGAGCCCAGTCTGCCCTAATATTTACCCATGGGAGAGTAGTTGGATTCAGCTCTACTATTTTGTCCATACCTGGAGGTTGGTTGGATTTTACAGCATATCAACCTTTTTCAGGTCATTTAATGCCAAATCAAATCACTTTTTGATATTCAGTTTGTTACAGTACCTGCTTTTGCTTAAATGGTCACTCATCTAAATATCAAACAGGTTTATTGTTGCTTAACTTCTGTGATCCAATGAGAACTGATGTTTTCAACTTGACCATAAGCCTGTTTGTTTTTTCTTCTTTTGTGTAGTCTAACAGTATGGTTCACTGAAGGAAAAAAAATGAAGCTGCTGCGATAATCTTGTAAATTCACACCAACTCACAACACCTTCAGTACACAGAAGAAGTAACGACTAACAACAGGCTGTCAAGTCCTTTGACGTCATGCATGCGAAGCCTGTAGGAGAACTGCCTCCCTATGTCCACTCGCCTGTTTTTAAAATGTCTCACTGCCATCTAATGCAAATAAGTCAGTAGCATAAAAATGGCAGTTTTGTGAATGGCTCTCAAAGAGTAGATCAACACGCGAGACAGCGAATGAGCTTAGCTTCCGGTAAGTCACTGTCACTTCTATTACATGTAGACTAGCAAGAATATGCGCCCTCTTCCAATTGGAATTGGCTGGACAGTGTTGGTCGATCAATGTATTTTATTTCTGCTATTTTGTCTGGATGTTATCATTGTTGTCTTTTAACAACACACATATAAAAGATAAGTGAGGGAAAGACAGAAAGTAGAGACAACAAAAACATTAAAAAGTTGATATACAGAAGGAAAAGTCTTCTGGTTAGTACAACAATTTATTTCTAAATCTGTCAATTAATATATGTGTGTGTGTGTGTGTGTATTTGTTCTAAATCTGTCAATTTTTAATAAATTTCCATCCATTGTAACATCTCGTGTTTGTTCTACATTTCTCCACATACTGTCGGATTAATTTCCTCATTTTACTCCCATACATATATACATACATACACACACACACAGCATAGATACAAAGCAACACACACACACATATATATGTATAATCTATTTAAGTTTTAATGTAATGAAATACATTAGGTTAGAAATACTAACAAAATTAAATAAGTCTTGTAAAACATCACCGAGATGCATCAAAAGAGGACAATTGGTGATGTTACACCAGTATCCTTACAGATTTCGGGTTTCACAACATTATATCTGTTCCACTGGTAGACCTGGCATGTTATTAGGCTGCCTCCTTTCCAGATTCACTGTGTATTTTACAAATTGATCACAAGTTCTTATATATTGGCCCAGGGATATGTAACAGCCACGCAGAGACTTGCTCGGTACTTGTATACAATAGGAGACATAAAGGAAATACTTAACTAAAAGTTAGTCTTTAAATATGTACACACTTTATTACGTTTTGGAGGGTGTTGTCAGTGATGTCAATGCTTGGTTCCTCAGGGAGTTTCGGGTCTTACAACATCATACTCCCCTCACCAGGCGGATCCTATCAGAGAAGATGAAACTGATCTACATACGAAAAGATTACACTTATTTTAATTATATTTTAAGTTTCGGGTCTTACAACATCATACTCCCCTCACCAGGCGGATCCTATCAGAGAAGATGAAACTGATCTACATACGAAAAGATTACACTTATTTAATTATATTTTAAGTTTCGGGTCTTACGACATCATACTCCCCTCACCAGGCGGATCCTATCAGAGAAGATGAAACTGATCTACATATGAAAAGATTACACTTATTTTAATTATATTTTAAGTTTCGGGTCTTACACATCATACTCCCTCACCAGGCGGACCTATCAGAGAAGATGAAACTGATCTACATATGAAAAGATTACACTTATTTTAATTATATTTTAAGTTTCGGGTCTTACAACATCATACTCCCCCACCAGGCGGACCTATCAGAGAAGATGAAACTCATCTACATATGAAAAGATTACACTTATTTTAATTATATTTTAAGTTTCGGGTCTTACAACATCATACTCCCCTCACCAGGCGGATCCTATCAGAGAAGATGAAACTGATCTACATATGAAAAGATTACACTTATTTTAATATATTTTTAAGTTTCGGGTCTTACAACATCATACTCCCTCACCAGGCGGATCCTATCAGAGAAGATGAAACTCATCTACATATGAAAAGATTACACTTATTTTAATTATATTTTAAGTTTCGGGTCTTACAACATCATACTCCCCTCACCAGGCAGACCCTATCAGAGAAGATGAAACTGATCTACATATGAAAAGATTATACTTATTTTAATTATATTTTAATTGGTTTCTATATAAAATCATTCATAGAATTGATTTTAATACGTTGGAGAATAAAACAATATTGGAGATCAATAAAGTAAGTCATCGGGGTGGCTTAATGTCAGTATCAGCCAGACAGCGAGGGAGTTTATCCCCTTTTCACTAGTGCTAGACCAAGGAGATTATTTTAGCATCTGAGGTGGAGCGCCACACCTACCATCAGCTCCTCACTTTACTGCACAGATCCCTCTGCTACTCATATGCTGGGTTGGCAAGGGCCGGTATCGAACCAAGAACCTTGTGATTCCTAGCCGAACACTCTACCGACTGAGCTAATCCGGAACACCAAGTAATTATTTATCAAAACAGTATGCAAATTAACCACATCATATATTATGTAAACCTTTATTTCTTAGTGATATATATGACACATTGCAGGATTTTAAACGCACTAATAACATGGGTTGTTTTGAGGCAAATCTAACTCAGACTTTCATAGAGACCTCATTAATAAATAAGATTTATTCTATATATTAATGATTTTGAGTATAGAAACTCATTGATAAACTAACGGGTATTGTGGTATAAGCAGTGATGTAGTTTCGGTTACAGAAAGACACCAAATCTCCATTATAATAAGATATGAAAAACTTATTTTAGTCTGGATAGAGTTTCAAAGAATGAAACTATAAACAAATATATTGCAATTACCATTGTCATTTAACAATGAGCCACACCCACGTTTCCTACCCACCAACCCACCATCAGATTTCTCAGGGTTGATTTACTAGGTCTTTTCTAGTCAAACAGAAAATCATTAAAAAAAAAGAGAAAGAAAAGTTTTACTTGCTCAGAAGGGCCAGTTTAGCTCAGTCAGTAGAGCATCTGCCTAGGAACCACAAGGTTCTGGGTTCGATACTGGCCCTTAACAATTCAGCGCATGAGTAACACAACTTGGATCTGTGTAGTAAAGCGGGGAGCTGATACTGTATTTAACCGATGTGACAGAGAGCATGGGGCGAGTGGTGGAGGTGGGAACTGTGGAGTTGAGAATTCCCTGCCCCCCAAGGACTAAGTGCGTCCATGTATGTCTGTTCTGCGTGAGGGGCGTATAGTGAGTGACTCGAGATTGAACTCGCAACCTCCTGATCATGAGTGGTGGAATTGCTGTTACCCCTGTTAGCTGAAGTGGTTTGGCCACTGAGAGAAATAAATGCTGAAGGTGAGTTATCTCGGGGAGAACGTCTTTTTCAGTGGGGAGAACAATATGTAGTGTTTTGATCTTAAAGTGAAGTGAACTTTTGACGGATTGTGTAAGAATTACTGGGAGTTTTGCCGGCAGAATACTTTCTTCAGTTGAAGAAACTGATTATTGTGGTTGTCACTTGTACCTAACAACTAGAACCGAAAATAAGACCTACCAGCAAAATAAGACCTAGTGTGATTTTTCAGGATGATTTTAATACTGGCCTTCCCCTTAAAATAAGCCCTAGTTGAGAGTGGCAGACTGTTGAAAGAAAGAAATATTCTTTAGAATAACATAACATAAGTAAAGTAAAGTAAAGTCGTTGGGGCGGCCTAAAGTCGGTATCAGCCAGTCAGCAAGGAAGTCTATACCCTTTTCAATAGCGCTAGACCAAGGAGATTGTTTTGGCGTCTGAGGTGGAGCGCCACATCTACCATCAGCTCCTTACTTTACTGCACAGATCCCTGTGCTACTCATACGCTGAGTTGGCGAGGACCAGTATCGAACTAGGAACCTTGTGGTTTCTAGCCGAACGCTTTACCGACTGATGCAAACACTTGACATCCCCCGAAAATAAGCTCTAGTGTTATATTTCGGAGTGAAAATTAATATAAGCCTTGTCTTATTTTCAGGGAAACACAGTAGTTCCACTTCAGGTGCAAAAACAATCTCTCTGGTCTAGTGCTAATGAAAAGGGGATAGACTCCCTCAATTTAAATTTTTTTTTTACATAAAGACCAAATAAAACTCGAGCATAAAATCAGAATTTTCACAACTAAAAATTTTTTAATATGTTGGAGTTGATTTACAAAAATCTTTTGTAGTCCAAGAAATCAAATTGTTTGCGGTTTGTGGTGTAATGGTTACCATTGTAAGAAATGGACATAAAGAGATGAGTTCTATTCCTGCTTGTATTTCACATACTGTTAATACTCTTGGGAAAGGTACAAGGACAGACTGGGCTTTAACCATGGTATGACAACCAGTCTAAGAGAAGGAAAACTCTGAATTCAAACTAATGGGGCTCTCTTCTTGCTAGTCAAAACTACTTTGAGAGTTTCTCTCCTCCTCCTATAACAATTCTACTTCGGATATTGAAACCTTGGAAAATTTGTAGTTTGGGATACTTGTATGGCAAGAAATTATTTTTTTTATCCTTAGATTAAAAGAAAAAAGAAAGAAAAAAAGAAAAAGAATTTGTACATTGCCTCAAATAATTTTTTTTTTAAATTACTTTTCTTTTTTTAAAATTAAAATAAAGAAAAAAGAAAAAACGAGGAAAACGAAAGGAAAAAAAAAAAAACGAAAAACGAAAACAGAAGGAAAAAAAACCAAAAACGAAAAAAAGAAAAACGAAAAAAAAGAAAACGAAAAAAGAAAAAAAAAGGAAAAAAGAAAAAAAAAAGAAGAAAAAAGGATTAATGAAAATCTTTCATCCCTTAACTTAAAGACAAAATATGGTTTGGTGACAAAAAAAAAAAAAAAAAAAAAATTTAAAAGAATTTCTAAAATCAATAGCAGAAACTAATTATCAAACTGATTACCCCCCCCATATCAAATGTTGTCGATCAATAAAAGACCAACCAGCTAAAACTTGTAACAAGGAGTAAGATAATAACAATAATAGGAAAAGATAAACAAATACTAGAGAATTTAAAAAACTGTGACACATGAGAGTAAAGGTGATACCAATTGTAGTTGGAGCACTTGGAACGGTCCCCAAGTGTTTGGAAAGGAGACAGGAGGAATTGGAAATTAGAGGAAGAATTAAGACAACCCAGACAACAGCATTGTTGGGATCAACAATTTAATACAAATAATTTGTACACATTTATATGGTATCAAGTATTCCTATGTAATACAGATAATTTTCAAACAGATCTATTTGATTGATAGATTTGTCTATAACAGGTATTTACACTCCGGATCAGAGTGGACCTGGGAGTAATAGCAATCAAGGGATACTCTGCACTCCCCAGAGCTCCAGAATTGGAGCCTTAGTACTGGATGCAGTTTAGCATCATACCCAAGATACCCATTTTTATTGGGGGGGGGGGATAACTTCCCCCCTCTGCAGGGGGGAAGCAGTCAGCACTGACAGGACAAATTGTTTGAAGTAAACAACATGTGAGAGAAATGACAGGAAATAAATATTTAAAAACTTATTTATCTATATTAAAAATTATTTGTCTATTTTAATTAAGAATTATTAGTTTTTATTTACTCAGCAAAATAGACTTTTATTTAAATACATCAAAAGTTATTTACTAGATGTTCTTAGATAAATATAGGTATATATCAAACACACACATATCCACACACTACACAGTTAAGGCCAACAAGAAAATCAGCACCCAAACATACATATGTAATTCATGCACAAATATATATACACACACACACACACACACACACACACACAAATATATAACACACACATCACACACATATATACACACATACACACACACACACACACACACACACATATATACACACACATACACACATATATACATACACACAACCACACACATATATACATACACACACACAACATATATACACATCACACATATATACATACACACATCACACACACAACACTACACACACACACATATATACACACATCACACATATATACACACATCACACACACACATATATATTAAGAAATTTGAAAAACGAAGTGTTCCAAAAATAAGATTAATTTATTATCGACGCTTAAACATTTCGGTTTATTTAAACCTTCATCAGGATAGATTATGGGGTGAAGAAATTGATGGATGTTTTGTAAATGACAGGAGTTAGAAAAAATTTCCTAATATTGTCGGATTTATTTCCATATTTACTCCCACCATATATATATATATATATGTAAACATATTCATAAACACATATACACACCCATATATATAACAAAGAGAGGGAGAAAGAAAAAAAGTATCAAAGACTAAAGAGAAAAGTTAATTATAGGAATGCCTGACCAGCAAGAAAATTCATTTCTCACCTCAGAATTTGTGTGTGTGTGTGTGAGTGAGTGAGAGAGAATTTTTTTTTATTTAAAATGCTTCAAAGTTAACTTACAAGCTGTCATGTGTGCAGGTTCCTTTTCAGACCATTAATAAATGTAAACACAAACACACAAAGATATATATATATATCAGGAACATGCACTTTTAACATTTAAGTCATGCTATAACCACTGCTTAATACCAACCAAATAATCCAAAGAAATAGTAAACAGTAAAAAGGAAAGAAAAGGTCTTTGTTGTTTAAACATTAGAGTGGTCATTGTTAGGAATGGACAGAGAAATAGAGCTGAAAAACTTCATCTCCTTACTCCCACAGGATATATTGTACTGATTCTAGAAATGCAGATTATACATATATATATATATATATATATATATATATGGTAAAATAATTGTTTGATTTATATATAATATAGATATTTATAACACACACACACATACATATATAATATACCCATATAAATAGACTCATCATATATACCATCAAAATAAGCACCTCATGTTGTGTAATGGTTAGCAAGCTAGATTAGCAAACCATTGTTAGTGAGTTCGATTCTCACTGGGTGCCCCATACTTCTGGCCTTGTGCTGCATCTAAGCTATGCTTAGTAAATAACTATATACCAACAAAGAAGGATACATGGACTCCACAACACATCATTATATATATATAATATAATATATATATATATATATATAAACAAATCTCTTGTCAAGTGGCCTCTCTCTCTCTCTTATATATAAAATATATAACAATCTCCCTGGTCTAGTGGTCTCTCTCTCTCTCTCTTATATATAAACAATCTCCCTGTCAAGTGGTCTCTCTCTCTCTCTCTCTCTTCTAATTATATATAAAATATATAAACAATCTCCTTGTCAAGTGGTCTCTCTATTTATATATAAAATATATAAACAATCTCCTTGGTCTAGTGGTCTCTCTTTCTCTCTCTCTCTCTTATATATATATATAAACAATCTAGTGGTTTGTGTGTGTGTATATATATATATATATATATATATATATATATATATACAACATAAATAAGTTCTAAGAGAGACTGTACACAATTATGGATTTGTTGTTGTGCATACAAGAAGGCAATTATTCCCCAGAAATCTTATAATCTGTCTTAGTAAATTGAACGACAGAATGCAGAGGAATTTTGCACAAAGAAAGAAAGAGAGAGAGAGAGAGAAATGCAAGAAAATCCGCTGCTTCCCTTCACTTCCACCCCGTGCACCCCCCCCCTTTTCAGCATTGGTCAGGTGTGGTTTGAATCCTCACGTCCCGGGAAAGAAACTGGAACCAAGTCATAAGGGGGTGAACAATCAACAAATAAAACGACCAACGACCATACCTGGTTCAAAGTAGTCCGAGTTCCATATGGGCAAACGAGAAGGACCGCGTCCCATGGTAAGAATTGTCAGAGAGCATCGTCCCAGTTGGAAGCTTGCATTAAAGCAACTTCTAGCAGCATGGCTTGTGGACAGATTGGTACAAATAACGATGCAGTTAGGACTGATTTTTTAATACTACTACTATTAATGCTGCTGTGGCGGCAGAGGTGGCGACGGCGGAGGTGGAGGCTGTGGTTGCCACATGTTCAGATGATCATCTCTTTCTTCTTTTTCTTTCCCTTTTTTTTTTTTTTTTAACCCTGAGGACGGTACTTTCATTATCACTATTACAGCTACTATTACAAGGGCTGCTGCTGATGCTGTTGCTGTTGTCATTATGCAAAATGTGAAATAAAAAGGAAGGAAGGAAGAAAGAGATATAGTGGGGAGAGAGTGATGAAATGAAATGGGTAAGGCCAAAGAAAAAGAGAGAGAGAGAGAGAAAGAAAGAAGAGAGAAAGAGAAAGAAGAGAGAGAGAAGAGAGAAGAGAGAAGAGGAAAAGAGAGAAAGAGAGAGAGAGAGAGAGAAAAAGAGAAGAAAGAGAGAAAGAGAGAGAATAAGGAGAGAAAGAGAGAAAGAGAAAAGAAAGAAAGAGAGAAAGAAAAGAGAGAGGAAAGAGAAGAGAGAGAAAGAAAGAAGAGAGAGAGAGAGAAAAGAGAGAGAAAGAGAAAGAGAGAGAGAGAGAGAAAGAGAGAGAGAGAAAGAGAGAGAAGAGAAGAAGAGAAGAGAAAGACGAAAGAGAAGAGAGAAAGAGAGAAAAAGAGAAAGAGGAAAAGAGATAAGAGAAAGAGAAAAGAGAAAAAGAAGAGAAAGAGAAGAGAGAGAGAGAGAAAGAGAGAGAGAGAGAAGAGAGAGAGAGAGCAGAGAGAGAGAGAGAGAGAGAGAGAAAGAGAGAGACGAAGAAAAAGAGAAAGAGAGAGACAGAGAGAAAAGAGAGAGAGAGAAAGAGAAAAAGAGAAAGAGAAAGAGAGAACAGAGAAAGAGAGAGACAGAGAGACAGAGAGAGAAGAGAGAGAGACAGAAAGAGAGAGACGAGAAGAGAGAGAGAAAGAGAATAATAGATAAAAGAAAGAGTGATAGGATTGAGAAAGAGGGGGAAATAAAGGGGAAATAATAGGGAAAACCAATAGGGGTGGGGGTGGGGTTGAAGTAGAAACCCGGAAAAATAGTGAGGAGGAAGACTGGAAGGAGAGAAAAGAAAAAAGGGGGAATCTGGAGAGAGAGAGAAATGTGGGAGAGTTGAATAGAGGGGGAGAGGAATAGAGGGAAAGACAAAAGACAGTGGAGGAAGGAGTCTGGACAGTAGGGAAAGAAAAGAGATGGTGTGGGAGGGGGGAGTGCTGGTCAGAGGAAAGGGGAAAATGGAGGGCGGCTGGACTGTGAGGAGAGAAAAGAGATGAGGGTGAATTTGGATAGAGGATAAAGAAAAAAGATGGAAAGGAATCAGGACAGTGGAGGAAAAAAGAGAGGAGTAGGAGGGACTCCAGAGAGGAGAGTGGAGGGAAGGAGGGAAACAAGAGAATAGGGAGAGTTAAAACAGTAAGTTTTGCTTCCCTAATTCTTCGTGGTGAAGAAGCTCACCTGCCTAGCATTCAAAATCTAAAAATTCTGACTAACCCTTTCAATGTAGTAGGTGACTCGAGTCGAATTGCCAATGTCATGCCGTACACATATAGCAGAATTTGTATTACCCAGCTATGGATAAATAGTAGGGCTGACTGGACTCTTTAACCTTGCTAGGTAACCAGTCTAGGAGAAGGAAAACTGGATTCAAACCTGTTAAACTCTGCTTAAGAAACTGGCCTTGTGTCATATCCTCCTCATGCAGGAGAGGTTGATATATAAGTCGTCAGGGTGGCCTAAAATTGGTATCAGCTAGACAGCGACAAGTCTATTCCCTTTTTCACTAGTGCTAGACCAAGGAGATTGTTTTGGCATCTAAGGTGGAGCGCCACACCTACCGTCAGCTCCTCACTTTACTGCACAGATCCCTGTGCTACTCATACGCTGAGTTAGTAAGGGCTGGTATTGAACCCGGAAACTTTATGGTTCCTAGTCGGACGCTCTACCAACTGAAACCGGCCCTATATAATGGAATTTCTGTTTTCGGAATTTTATACCCAAACCCATTTTCATTTTTATACACAAATCCATTTCCTGTGATTTTAACTTATGATATTCATGACCCCCAAAGGATATGTATATACCCAACCCCTCCACCACAGACAGGATGTGACATAAAGTCAATTTTCAAGGGAAGTACAGCTGTTTCGAATTCAGTTTGTCTCTTGAGACCAGTTGCCATACCAAGACTAAAAGCCTAATCTGCTTTGCTATTTACCCATGGCTGGGGGGAGGGAGAAACAGAAGAGATGAATTCATGTCCCCCCCCCCCCAGGACCGGTTGAGCATCCGTCTCAGAACCACAAGATTCTGGGTTTAATATCAGACCTTGTCAACTCCGTGCATGATTAGCAAGGCTTGGATCTATGCAGTAAGTGGGGAGCTGATGGTAGGTGGGGAGCTCCACCTCAGATGCAAAATCAATCTCCCTGGTCTAGCTCTAGGGAAAACTTTATTCTATAGTTGGGTTATTTTATGCTGAAGAAATTCATTCTTGATAAGTATTCAGAATTTAAAAATTTTTTTTTTATTTTTAAACACATTTTTCTATTTAACCTATAAACAGAACCCTAACAGGTACTACCACTCTGGGTCAGAGTGGATCAGTGAGTAACGGCAATGAAAGGGTACTCCACACTCCCCAGTGCTCCAAAATTGGAACTTCACCATTAGATGCAGTTTAACGTCATACCCAGGAGGACACAGTGAATCTGGTTGTTGTGATATTCCAAATGACTGGCCATAATTCAAGACTATCCCCATTATATGTACTAGCAAATATATGCACCCTCCGGGGTGCAAGTATTTAAGTTTTGATATAATGAAATATCATATTAAATTAGAAAGGCTAATGAAACTGAATAAGTATGCAGATAAAAAGATTTGGAACAGAGGGGGTATGATTGAAAAATAGAACAACTTTGAAACTAACTCTTCCATCATTTTCCATTACTCCCGTTTTTCATTGGTAAATTTTCCTAATTTAACTATTTAGTTAAAATAGGAAGTAAAGAATAAAATTACAGTTATTTCTTCTTGTTAATGGATTTCTTTTAGGATTTATCCCCGAGATGTTTGCTCATATTCAATAAGATAAAACCAAACAATTAGAAACCAATAATACTAAGCATATATTTATTAAAATCAAATTTTTAAGATCAATATGCAAATTAGCCTTCCCGTTCACACTGTAATCCACTATTTTGTTGTATATATAAATGTAATTGCATGTTTTTAGTATGTAGATATGATAAACAGTCTTAATGATGTAAAACAATTTTATTAATAATTGAGGTTTAAATAAAAATAAAATCATAGAGAATGTTATGTAAACAACAAAGAGAATTGTGTCTTGTATAGTAATATAGTTTCGGTTACAGACAGAAAAACACACAATCTCATTATAATAAGATTATATATATATATATATATATATATATATTATATAGTATCCAATTACTGGTTTAACCTTTGTTACAGTGGCATCAGTAAATAATCCAAAAGTGCTCAATATATTAAAAATACAGAGCATTAATAATGATAATAATAATAGTAGTAGAGGAAAAGCGTTAAGGGTCTACCATGGTTTCAATCAAATTGAAATGATTTCATCAGGATTATATATATATATATATATATATATATATATATATATATATATATATTGTTCTTCTCATATAGCAGTGGAAAGGGTGGACACTGAACTGTAAACGTCAAAAGCATTCTCACCCCCTGTCTCTGTACCAATTCAAATAAATGGACAAGTACTAATAATAATGGAATTGCTGGCAAGAAGTGAAAGCAACTAAGGTGCATTCCTAAACATGTTATCAAATAATTGTCATAGGAGGCATGTGTGGGATGTGGGAGAGAAATTTGCAATTGGCTTGTTTTGGCCGAGTTGTTTTCATCTGGGTGGGGTCTTATATATATATATATATATATATATAGAGAGAGAGAGAGAGAGAGAGAGAGAGAGAGAGAGAATAAAAAGAAAAGTTTCATGGGTGGCTAAAAGTTTTTCTGTATTGTTTCAAGATAGAGAGAAGAAGGGAATGGCAGAGTTTTGAGCTTTTTTATTTTTCTTGTTTTTCCTACAAAGGCATTGACAGTGAGGAAAGAGAGAGAGAAAGAGAGAGAGAAAGAGAGAGAGAAAGAGAGAAGAGAGAGAAGAGAAAGAGAAAGAGAGAGAGAGAGAAAGAGAGAGAGAGAGAAAGAGAAGAGAAGAAAGAGAGAGGAGAAAGAAGAGAAAGAAAGAGAAGAGAAGAGGAGAGAGAGAGAGAGAGAGAGAGAGAGAGAGAGAGAGAAGAGAGAGAGAGAGAGAGAGAGAGAGAGAGAGAGAGAGAGAGAGAGAGAGAGAAGAGAGAGAGAGAGAGAGAGAGAGAGAGAGAGAGAGAGAGAGAGAGAGAGAGAGAAGAGAGAGAGAGAGAGAGAGAGAGAGAAGAGAGAGAGAGAGAGAGAGAGAGAGAGAGAGAGAGAGAGAGAGAGAGAGAGAGAGAGAGAGAGAGAGAGAGAGAGAGAAGAGAGAGAGAGAAGAGAGAGAGAGAGAGAGAGAGAGAGAGAGAGAGAGAGAGAGAGAGAGAGAGAGAGAGAGAGAGAGAGAGAGAGAGAGAGAGAGAGAGAGAAGAGAGAAGAGAGAGAGAGAAGAGAGAGAGAGAGAGAGAAAGAGAGAGAGAGAGGAGAGAGAGAGAGAGAGAGAGAGAGAAGAGAGAGAGAGAAGAGAGAGAGAGAGAGAGAGAGAGAAGAGAGAGAGAGAGAGAGAGAGAGAGAGAGAGAGAGAGAGAGAGAGAGAGAGAGAGAGCGAAGAGAGAGAGAAGAGAGAGAGAGAGAGAGAGAAAGAGAGAGAGAGAGAGAGAGAGAGAGAGAGAGAGAGAAGAGAGCAGATTAAGACAAAGAAGTTGGGAGAGAGAGAGAGAAAAGGGGAGTAAAGCGAAAAAGAAGGTAGCAAAGTAACAATTAAGAAAATTGAAGAAAATAAAATTGAATATAAATTCCTCAAAATGCTGAGGGGTCAAAATTGATAATCAACAGATCAACGACCCTTTGAAAATCACTTAACCCTTTCTGCCAAAAGTTCACAATAGGAATTTCTTTCATTCAATCCGTGGCTAATTTAAGTTTATTGGGTTAGATCCACCAGAGATGTCTTTGTGTGTGTATATATACATATACACACACACACATATATACATATATTATTACAGTTTGTACGGAAATAACCTGCACTATTGACTTCTGCAATTAACTGTAATTAATCAATATCTTGATTAATTCAGTGGAAATTAACCCTGAAGATCCTTATGGTGAAACTCGAGTAGGTTATTTCTGCACTGTAATACTAAATCTGCTCTAATAACGTGTTGAGCACTTTATATTTGTTATAACACTGACTTATCTGATTAATACTTGTATCAACCAAATATTGGGATTAACTCAATATCTTTTTACCAGTAAATCATTCCCTTTATTATATATACTAGCAAATATATGCACCCTCCGGGTGCAAGTATTTAAGTTTTGATATAATAAAATATCATATTAAATTAGAAAGGCTAATGAAACTGACTAAGAATGCAGATAAAAAGATTGCAACAGAGGGGTATAATCGAAAAATAGAACAACTTTGAAACTAACTATTCCATCATTTTCCATTACTCCCCTCTTTCATTGGTAAATTTTCCTAATTTAACTATTTAGTTAAAATAGGAAGTAAAGGATAATATTACGGTTATTTCTTCTTGTAATAAATTTCTTTTAAGATTTATCCACGAGATTTTTGTTATATTTCTTAAGATAAAACCAAATAATTAGAAATCAATAATACCAAGCACATATTTATTAAAATAAAAGTTTAAATATCAATATGCAAATTAGCCTTCTCGTTCAAACTGTAAACCGCTATTTTTTTTGTATATATAAATACAATTGCATGTTATTAATACGTAGATATGGTCAACAGTATTAATAATGTAAAACAATTTTTATTAATAACTGAAGGTTTAAAAGAATGAAATCATGGAGAATTTGACGTAAATAATTAAGGGAATTGTGACTTGAGTAGTAATATAGTTTTGGTTACAGACAGAAAAACACACAATCTCCATTATAATAAGACTAGCAAATATATGCACCCTCCGAGAGCAAGTATTTAAATTTTAATATAATAAAATATATTAACTTAGAAAGGCTACTGAATAAGAATGCAGATAAAAAGATTTGGAACTGAGGGAGTATGATTGAAAAATAGAACAACTTTGAAACTAACTCTTCCATCCTTTTCCAATACTCCCATCTTTCATTGGTAAATTTTTCTAATTTAACTATTTAGTTAAATTAGGACGTAAAGAATAATATTACAGTTATTTCTTCTTGTTAATGGATTTCTTTTAAGATTTATCTCCGAGATTTTTGCTCATATTCATTAAGATAAAACCAAACAATTAGAAATCAATTATACCAAACACATATTTATTAAAATCAAATTTTAAAGATTAATATGCAAATTAGCCTTCCCATTCACACTGTAATCCGCTATTTTGTTGTATATATAAATACAATTGCATGTTAATAGTATGTAGATATGGTCAACAGTCTTAATGATGTAAAACAATTTTATTAATAATTGAGGTTTAGATAAACATAAATTCATGGAGAATGTGATGGAAATAATAAAGGGAATTGTGACTTTAGTAGTGATATATTGTCCAATTGAATGACTAAAATTAATTTTTCTGGATGTTTTAAGTTTTCAGATATTGAGATCAGCTCTCATTTGCAGAGAGAGAGAGAGAAGAGAGAGAGAGAGAGAGAGAGAGAGAGAGAGAGAGAGAGAGAGAGAGAGAGAGACACACACAAAAAAAGAACAAAAGAATTTATATATTAATACTCATGTTCCTTAATTTTGCAACCATTACCATCTTGCAACACCCATTGGTTAAAAATGAGACCATCCAAATGATGCAGAAATGTAAATCCTGATTATCTGCTGTTGTTTATCTGCCAAATTCCTGTTTCTTATGAGTGTCTTCACCTCAGCTAAATAATAATAGACTATTTTGTTTTTATTATAAAGAAAGAAAGGAAAGAAAAAGGACAGGCCTCACAGAAAAATATGAGATAGTAGGGGAAAAATAGAGAAGGAGTGGGCGCATGGATGCGATAATGCTAATCTGTTTCAATCAAACATGAAAATTCTTTATGATAAAAACGGAATGGTTCATTATTTAACTGAGGTTATGACACTCATAACAAATAAGAATTCGGTGAATAAGCAACACCAGGTAATCAGGATTTACATTTTTACATTTCTTCTTGGATGATTTGGATGGTCTCATTTTTAACCAGAGGGTGTTGCAAGATGATAACGGTCGTATTTTGTAGGAACAAACATCAGTATTGATATATATAGATGATTTGGATGGTCTCATTTTTAACCAGAGGGTGTTACAAGATGATAACGGTCGTATTTTGTAGGAACATCAGTATTGATATATAGATGATTTGGATGGTCTCATTTTTAACCAGAGGGTGTTGCAAGATGATAACAGTCGTATTTTGTAGGAACACCAGTATTGATATATAGATGATTTGGATTGTCTCATTTTTAACCAGAGGGTGTTGCAAGATGATAACAGTCGTATTTTGTAGGAACACCAGTATTGATATATAGATTATTTGGATGGTCTCATTTTTAACCAGAGGGTGTTGCAAGATGATAACGGTCGTATTTTGTAGGAACATCAGTATTGATATATATAGATGATTTGGATGGTCTCATTTTTAACCAGAGGGTGTTGCAAGATGATAACGGTTGTATTTTGTAGAAACATCAGTATTGATATATAGAGGATTTGGATTGTCTCATTTTTAACCAGAGGGTGTTGCAAGATGATAACGGTCGTATTTTGTAGGAACACCAGTATTATAAGTATTAATGTCAAGCTATAGATTTATTGATCCATTTTTGGATCGGGATGCAAATGCACATCATACATGCACAGACATTTGTTTTTTTTTGGGGTGGGGTGGGTTTGTGGGGTGGGGGAGTAATAAGGAATAATTACCTACATTAACCGAGTTGAGTTTTTTAAAAAAAAAGAAAAAAAAAAAAAAGGGTCAAATCACCAATCCCTTACAATGATCCAGTTTTTGTATGTCGGATCCCGCAGCAAAAAAGTACCCACCCCCGAGATTTTTATTATCAAAATAGAGTTAAAATTTTAATACCACACTCTGCTTGTCTGACTAGAGAGATGTGTTAAATACATTCGTTACTTTACCCTCTCCTAATTGGAATCGCTGAGATGATGACATGTCAACTCTTCATTACTCCGACGGGAGAGATGATGTTTCCACGTTGATTACTGTAGAATAATCATCTAACCTTGTTGCAATCCTACTGCAGAATGCCAGAATATTTATGAAGCCTCATAACATCATGAAACCAAGCAGCCAATCACGACTCAAGGAATGGAAACACCCAAATACATAAATAGACTATTCTGGAGTTCCATAAGTACCAGCTGTCTTGAGCACTAATTCAGATGTGCTTAGCCAGTTGCTGATGTCCAAATTTTTGTAAACAAATGATTTTAACAAGAAGTTTATGGAGATGTTGAACTTATGATAAATTAAATAAATAGATGGTTGGTACACATAATCAAATTAAAATTCAATAGCAAAATCTATTTTTAAATAAATACTTTTTAATCAGTATTAAAAATTAATGATAAATGAAAAAAAAAAAAAAAGATGTTTTTATTCTAAAATAGTTTTTAATTAATCTGAAGAGAAATGCAATTATGTTTATTCAAATAAGAATACTGTTTTTATTTACAAAATATTTTTTTATGTTTATTTAAATAAAAGGATGCTGTTTAGAAATAGTATCACAAAATTTGTAAAATTTGTTTTTGTCAGATACAATATAAGTTTAAAAAAAATCATCTGTTTGTTTATTTTCAAATATTTGAAAGTCGAAGTTACCGGTGAGGAGTTAAAATATGAACCTTTCATTAAGTTGATGATTTGGGGTGCCTATTGGATACTTGGTCCGCTCAACTTAGTAAATAACTACTAATTGTTTTTTTTCTGAATTTTATAAATCCTTTTAATGCAACTTATTAAAAACACAAATAAAGTAAGTAAAAGTAAAGTAGTCAGGGTGGCCTAATGTCGGTATCAGCCAGACAGCAAGGGAGTCTATCCCCATTTCACTAGCACTAGACGAAGGAGATTATTTTAGTGTCTGAGGTGGAATGCCACACCTACCATCAGCTTCTCACTTTACTGCACAGATCCCTGTGCTACTCATATGCTGAGTTGGCGAGGGCCGGTATCGAACCAGGAAACTTGTGATTCCTAGCCGAACGCTCTACTGACTGAGCTAAACTGGACCTAAAATAATTTTAATTTATTATATTGTGTGAATTATATTAAAAATGCAGTAAGAATTCGACATTTCTTGTTTAAGCCAAACTTTTTTGTTGAAAATTTTTTATAAAACTAAAAGTACTTTGCATCTATTGAACTAACCACTCCACCATGAATATGGTGTCACGCATGGTCAAGTTTTAAGCAAAGTACAGTTGGTTTGAATTCAGAGTTTTCTTTCTCTGGGATTGGTTGACTAAGCAAGGCTATTTTGCCAATCATTGTGGAGATAAGAGGTGGAGTCTTGCCTTTCCCAAGGGCATAAACATCCTTGTCTAGAATATGAACTTTGCCAGTTCATTTCCTATGACGATAAATGTCAAGACATGAGTGCCTCCAAGGTAATAGCTTTCCTCATCTTATATTCACTATATAAATGCATTGGAATTGGACAATCATTTTCACTATATAAATGCATTGGACAATCATTTTCTATATAAATGCATTGGACAATCATTTTCACTATATAAATGCATTGGACAATTATCATTTTCGCTATATAAATGCATTGGACAATCATTTTCGCCAATGCATTGGACAATCATTTTCGCTATATAAATGCATTGGACAATCATTTTCGCTATATAAATGCATTGGACAATCATTTTCACCATAAAATGCATTGGACAATCATTTTCACCATAAATGCATTGGACAATCATTTTACCATAAAAATGCATTGGACAATCATTTTCACCATAAAAATGCATTGGACAATCATTTTCAATAAAAATGCATTGGACAATCATTTTCATCATAAAAATGCATTAAAAATCATTTTTATCATAAAAATGCATTAAAAATTTTTATCATAAAAATGCATTAAAAATGATTTTTACCATAAAAATGCATTAAAAATGATTTTCACCATAAAAATGCATTAAAAATGATTTTCACCATAAAAATGCATTGGAAATGATTTTCACCATAAAAATGCATGGGAAATGATTAAGTTAAAAGAATATGTAGATGTAACAAGATGTTTGGACCACTCTGTACATCTTAAATAATATCAATCCATTTTTTTTTCTTTTCTTTTTTTAAATAATAATTTGTGGTTTCTTTCTACGATTCAACAGTTCTTTGCAGCACATGATATTTGGACAATTTATTCTGATGCACGTCTCTTCAAATTCTTTTATTTTGCACACAGTACCGTTTTTCAATCCAACCTCCATGATTGGCATCATAAACATTTATTCATGCCATTCATAGTTTGTCATATTCTAAGTTCAATTCTTTCTTTATAGACACGTTCCACAATAATTATTTTCCATTATATTCTGTGGCAAGTACTCAGATATTGATATTGGAATACTTATATCTTCTTATTATAATGGAGATTGTGTGTTTGTCTGTCTGTAACCGAAACTATATCAGTACCCAAGTCACAATTCCCTTAGTTATTTACATCACATTTTCCATGATTTTATTTTTTATTTCAACTTCAATTATCAATAAAATTGTATTACATTATTAATACTGTTGACCATATCTACATACAAATAACACTTGCAAGTGTATTTATATGTACAACAAAATAGCTGTTTACAGTGTGAACAGTAAGGCTAATTTGCATATTGAACTTAAAAATTTGATTTTGATAAATATGTGCGTAGTGTTATTGATTTCTAATTGTTTGGTTTTATCTTAATGAATATGAGCAAAAAATCTCTTCAATAAATCTTAAAAGAAATCCATTAATAAAAAGAAATAACTGTAATTTTATTCATTACTTCCTAATTTAACTAAATAGTTAAATTAGGAAAATTTAGCAATGAAAGACAGGAGTGATGGAAGAGTTACAAAGTTGTTCTATTTTATTATACCCACTTCTGTTTCAAATCATTTTATCTGCATTCTTATTTAGTTTCATTAGTTTTCTAATTTAATATATTTCATTACATTAAAACAAATACTTGCGCATGGAACTACGTAACCTGGGCGGGTTTATATGGAGGATGAGCTGTTGCCCAAGTAGCAGGTCCTCCCTTTCCACACTACCACTGTGGTCCAAAGGAATGGTAGAGAAACCAATACAGTTTAGCAACAAGTGTCGCAGGAGTTGCTGGATAGCACCGAGTTCAGCATCACACCACCTTAGGGACTCCAGGATTTGATTTTGGGGTTTAGTCCCCTAGCCTTTCCTTGGTATCAGATAAAGCCGCTATGCAGCAGAGGTTTTATAATAGAGTTTTCTTGTCCTAGATGGATTGCCAACCAAGGCTGAGCAGCCACATCTACTCCATTTTTTTTTTACAGGGATTTATGTGAGTAGTACCCTAATCTCACTACTATCAGTGTGGATAGCAGTTGGCTCCCCTGGAAGTCATCCTCCTTTTTTACATATTTTGTTTTTGATGAGGCTGGGTGTCCACACACCCAAAAAGTTGAAGCGTACCTGATGAGGGTGTCAGTTTAGTTGCCGACAACTCGACCATGTAGCAGGTAGTTTTGACGGTCAATGTTCAGAAATACTTGCGCATGGAGGAGGGTGCATATATTTGTTAGTACAAAAAATATTTTGTTTCTCATTTCTAATGGATATAAGTCGTTGGGGTGGTAATGTGGGTGTCAGCCATACAGCGAGGAGTCCTCTTTTCACTAGCGCTAGACTAAGGAGATTATGTGTCTGAGGTAGAGCGCCTACCATCAGTTCCTCACTTTACTGGACAGTTCCCTGTGCTACTCTTAAGCTGAGTTGGCGAGGGATGGTATTGAACCAGGAACCTTGTGATTCCTAGAGTGGCCTATTTGTAAGTATCGGCTAGAACAGTGAAGGAGTCCATCCCCTTTTTGCTAGCAATATACAGACCAAGGAGACTATTTTGCCAAGCGGATTGCCACACCTCAGCTCCCCACTTTACCACACAGATCAGATAACCCAATGTGCACTACTCATGCGCTGAGTTAGCAGGGGCCGGTATTGAACTAGGAACCTTGTGATACCTAGGCAAGTGCTCTACTGATAGAGCTAAACCAGCCAGTTTATTTATATATAAGTAAAGTCTTCGGGGTGGCCTAAAGTTGGTATCAGCCAGACAGCAAGGGAGTCTATCCCCATTTCACTAGCGCTAGACTAAGGATATTGTTTTTGTGTTTGAGGTGGAGCTCTACACCTACCATCGGCTCCTTACTTTACCGCACAGATCCCTGTGCTACTCATATGCTGGTTGGCAAGGGCCGGTATCGAACTAGGAAACCTTGTGGTTTCTAGCTGAACACTTATTGACCGAGTTAATCCAGCCCTATATAAATAAATATAGTTTCTTCATTAGCAAACATTTGACGTTATTTTTCTAGAAAGGGAAGAAAATTTTTGTTAAAAATACTCCAATTTTCTTCTGGTTTTCAAAATAAAAGAAATTTGGAAAAAAACAAAAAAAACGAATGAAAATGTTTAAAAAAATGTTTTTTTAAAATCTAAAATGAGAATAACAGAATGAGAATGATGGAATAAGAATAAAAGAATACAAGAATATAGGAATCATAATTACAGGCCATCAATCTTTTAAGTGACTTGATTGAATTTAGAAGAAAAATAATCGCTTCCACTGACAATCAGGAAACACTGGGGTTCTTTCCTTTTTAGTTTTAATACATATTCTTTTGTTTTCTTTAATCAATTTCTCTTTCACGACCCCGACCACCCCCTCAAACGACCCCCAACCCCTCAGACTACTACCTCCCCTTTTCACTCTCCCCCTCCTCCTACTAATACCACTTGTTCTTCCTGATTTTTTTTATTGATCTTTCTTATCAGTTCCATCTACCTCCCCTTCTCCCTTTCTTTTCTCCTGCCACCACTCCTCCTTCCACATTTTCTCCCCTACACCCTATTTCCCCTCCTTCTCTCTCGCTCCCCCAAATTTCTTATTTTACCTTTAGATTCCAATGATGAAGCGCAACCCAGCTGTTGCAAGTAGAAAAGCTGAAATGAGAAATTGGGAGAGAGGAGAGAGAGAGAGAGGAGAGAGAGAATGGAGAGAGAGAGAGATGGAGAGAGAGAGAGAGAGAGAGAGAGAGAGAGAGAGAGAGAGAGAGAAGAGAAAAAGAAGAAAGAAGAAGAGAAGAAAAAAAGAAAAACAAAAAAGAGAAAAAAGAGAGAAAAAGAAAAGAAAGAGAAAAGAGGAGAATGAAAGAGAATGAAGATGGGAATTAGTGTGTATAAGAGAGAGAGAGAGAGAGAACGAGAAAGAGAGAGAATAAGAGAGAGAGAGAAGAGAGAGAGAAAGAGAGAGAGAGAAGAGAGAGAATAAGAGAGAGAGAGAGAGAGAAGAGAGAGAGAGAGGAGAGAGAGAGAGAGAGAGAGAGAGAATGGAGAGAGGAGAGAAAGAGAAAAAGAAAGAAGAAGAATGAAAGATGGGTATTAGTGTGTATAGAAGGAGAGAGAGAGAGAGAGATAAGAGAGAGAGAGAAAGAGAGAGAGAGAGAGAGAGAGAGAGAGAGATAAGAGAGAATAAGAGAGAGAATGAAAGGTGCTAGTGTGTATAGAAGAAGATAAGGGGAGGGGAACCCACATTCCTTGCCCCCCCCTATCGATCAGTCATTACCGACCAAAAAGTTCCAAACTCCTCTTCCCTTTTTAACCCCTTACCCACTTGTCATGAATGCAGGGAACCCCTACCCCGGCCCTTTGTTGTGTTGTCTTGAAAGGTGAATGTGCTGTGGCAATGGTGGTGGTGGCGGCGGTCGGGGGGGGGGGGGTACGGGGCACCCAAGAACGAAAAAATAAAAGAATTAAATAATGCAAAACCAGAATCCAGGCCCAGCCCAACTGATAAAAAGGCAGTGGCTTATTTAGTAATAATGTTGAATTTGGAAGGGGGGGGGTTAGTGATTGTATCTGAAATAATTGCTGGTCTCGGTCTATGAGTGGGAATCTAGGTTTGAAAGAATAGCCTTCAATCAAAGCACATGCAAGAAAATATCATTGCACAAGCACTTATTAAAAATGACTCAAATGGGGGAGAGGATAGTGACAGGGAGAGAGAGAGAGAGAGAGAGAGAGAGAGATAGAGAGAGAGATGGAGAGATGAGAGAGATGGAGAGAGAGAGAGAGAGAGAGAGAGATGGATAGAGAGATGGATAGAGAGAGAGAGATGAGAGATGAGAGGAGAGAGAGGGGAGAGAGAGAGGGGGGAGAGATAATGTGTATAGAAAAGAGAGATGGTGTATGTGTGAGTGTGTAGAATATAGAGTATGTGTATGTGTGTAGAAAAGAGACAGAAAGTGTGTGTAGTAAAAAGAGAAAGAGAGTAAAGAGAGAGAGAGAGAGAAAGTATGTGTGTGTATATAGGAAAGAGCAAGAGAGAGGGTGGGGGAGAAGTGTGTGCGTATGTGTGTAGAAAAGAGAGAGTGTGCGTGTGTGTAGGAAAGAGACAAAGAGAGAGAGAGGGAGAGTGTGTGTGTAGAAAAGCGAGAGAAGAGAGAAAAAGTGTGTGTGTGTGTGTAGAAAAGAGAAAAAGAGTGTGTGTATGTGTATAAAAGAGAGTGTGTGTAGAAAAGAAAGTGTGTGTGTGTTTGTGTGTATAGGAAAGAGAGAGAAAGCGAACAAGCAAATGTGTGTGTGTGTGTGTATAGAAGAGAGAGAGAGAGAGAGAGAGAGTGTATATATATATATATATATATAAAGGCGCAATAGAGAGAGTGTGAGAGGGGAAGAAAGAGTGTATGTAGGAAAGAGAGAGTGAAAATTGTAAATAATGTATGAGGTATATATATATATGATGTGACAATAATGGGAAAAAGAAAGATGGTAAAAGACTGCAAAAGATTTTTTTAAATAAAAAATAAATATGACATTAAAAAAAGTAAATAATGAAATCAAAAAATGTAGCGTTGTTGTTGGGAGTTCACAAAGGTTCCAACTATTTCCTTCTTTAGCCTTCCCCACCTCCTTTTGCCGTGCATGTATCTGCACACATTCCTATTTTATTAAATATTACTCCCCACCCACCACCAACCACCAAAATACCATTTTCCTCCCAGTTCCACAGACAATCTTAGAGACTCTCGGAGCAACAGCCATCAAATGCCACAATATTAAAGAATGGTTGGCTCCACCTTTAGAGAAACTATCATTTTTCTTCTACACTTAAAGAATGGTAAAATTTTCAGAAAAGATATCAGACCATTATCTCATTGATACCCCAAGAACAAAGTGTGTGTGTATGTGGGGGGTGTCCCAATATGTAGAAGAAACATACTCAGTTCCAAATACCGAATTGGTAAGACAAGGCAACAAGGAAGCCGTAACTTAATACAGATCTTATCTTGTTGCCTTGTTTTACCAATTCAACGGTATTTGGAACTCGGTATGTTTATTCTACACAATAGACTTCATCCTCTGCAGAAGGGTTGGTTGGTTGGATATTATGGCATGTCAACCCTTGTTGGGCTATTTTATGCCAAAGACGTTTTGTTTTATTCACAGGGCTGCTCATAAAAGGCCTTGACTGGAGTTTAATTATCCTCTGTACTGATTGTTTCATTTCTACACCTCATTTGTCAAATCCTGCACAAGGCGTTTGCATTTCACATAGCGCTTATACCATTGGGTAGACCGGGTCCTTTAACGGTTAAATTGAATTTAGTGGGCCTAAGTTCCACCATCGTATGTCACCCCGCGAAAGAAAAAAAAAACTAATAATCAGGGAATCAACCAAATTTAATGAAATTTTCAGTGTTGATATATTAATGAATAAAAGATATAATGCACCAGTTATTTTATTTAAAAACTTTTATATTTTTTCAGGTCAGTTAAGGTGTAACACAGATTCTAATGCCACCGACAGGGCGGTTGAAATCTGTGTTATGCCTCAAAGATATGTGTTTCAAAATTAACTGACCTGAAAAAATGAAAAGTTTTTAAATAAAATAACTGGTGCATTTATCTTTTATTCATTAATATATCAACACTGAAAATTTCATTATAATTTGGTTAATTCCCTGATTTGGGGTATTTTTTTTTCTTTCGGCTGGGTGACGATGGTGGAATTTAGGTCCATTAAGTTCGATTTAACCATGAAGAAAGAAAGAAAGAAAGAATCTGTTATGTCTACAACTTGTGATCACAGTCCGAACAATCTAGAAAGAAAGCTCCTCCTCCAACTGAACATGTGAAGGTCGGTTGCATTTTAGTTTTTAGTAATACCATTGTTGGATATAATAAATGATACACATATCTTTTTGTAGGTTACAGAGTGGAAAAAGGTACCTATTTCTAGAAACATTTGAACTTAATCGTCTTACACATACACAGAAATGACTGTTATTACAATACTCATTGAACGGCTGCACCCCCAACCCTGATTGTTGAGTCACATGGTATTTGTATGAGAATTGCAAATAAATAATAAGTACTCTTCAGTAAACATTCAACAGTTATCTCCCTTGCAAAATTATAATGATTGAGTTGAGCATGAATTGTGTTACCTGCAAATCAAACAGAAATAACAGTGGAAATTGGTTTATTCACTAACTTGAAGCATTTTAGAATAATTATATTGTTGGGATGGACAAAAGGGTTATCTTCCCTTGCTGCAGGTTTTCGCCGATAGGTGGTTAGAGTATTTAGGCAGGAGCCTGGGAGAAAATCTCTCTTTCTCTGCGTTCGATAACCACAGCATATGGGTTAGGTGCTTTGTGCCTCTGCCCCTTAAGTGTTGTGTGTGTGGGGGGGGGGCTTTGCAAACTTTTCAGCAAACTATCAGTGACTTATTTCTACATGTAACTCTGTATCACTTCTTTAGGACTTAGTCCTACATCCTTTGCGTGACGGCCGCCCAAAGCTAGGAAATGAATAAAGACAGAGTCTGACTGATGAAGACGTTTTTATTTGGGTAAATACGGGAGTTGTCACCTATCCTCCTGTTTCGCAACTGGTCTTCAACGAGAGTCTTCAACGTGAAACTAGAATAGAATACAAATAGACTATGTAGTTTCTCTAATATAACTACTGAAATCGAAAAAGAGGAGGAAAAGTTCCAAGCTTTTAATTACCTTCTTGTCTTCAAATCCTGCTGCTAAAAAAAAATTCAAAACCCAGCGCCACGCAAACACGTGACTTTTACCGGTGTCAAACGGTGCCTGTACCCACGCAATAGGATGGCTGAACAAAACAAGGGAGATAATTATCTTGCATTTACACTGTGTATCTTTATGTATCTGTTCTCTATATCTTATATTGTCATGAGTATATGTATACCTGTCATGTATGTATTTTCTCCATGTGCTCATACAATAAAGTCTATGTTATAATATATAACTTTGTCGGATTAATTTATGTACGTATATGTACCCACATTGGAAGGTTACTTTGAACCTTCCAAATTATTATAAGAACATTCACATCTTATAATATTAATAAAAAAAAACAATCTCACTATGGAGGTGGCAATTTTGTTGTATCATGGCAATGTGAATGAGAAAAATTCAGATCTTTATAAAATAGATGTCACATCATAAAAGTACCTTTATTTCCTAATTTAGAGATCTGCATGATAAAAATTATGAAAATGGCACTTTTTTAGTGATACCACACACTAAAAATCATTAAAATGCTCCTTTATTTCTAATTTAGAGATCACCCTGATAAAAAAAAATTTAAAAAAACAATAGCATCCTGTTGTACAATAATTTTGGTTTGGTTTGTTTTATGGCATATCAACTTCAGTGGGTCATTTAATGCTGATAAAGTTTTGAAATAAATTCATTCTTAATGGATACTCAATTTTTTTTATAAATACATTTTTCTATTTAACCCATAGATGGGATCCTAACAGGTACTAACCACTCCAGGTCAGAGTAAACCAGGGAGCAATGGTGATAAAGGGGTGCTCCACATTCCCCAAACCTCCAGAACTGGAACCTCACCATCAGATAGAGTTTAACATCATTCCCAGGACATGTAGACCGTCAACCAACGCCTTCTAGCGCCCATATGATAAAAAGGGTTGGGGCTTGCCATAAGGGCAATAGGGTTGGGGCAATCATATAGGTTCTAGGGCTTGATGTGACCAGCCAATTGATCGGAGGGGGCCCTCTCTGACCGCCTGTCTAGCCTAAGTAAGAGCCAAAGAGCATTGCAAGTCATGGACTGCTCGACCACCTGGGTTCTATCAAACATCACGGGTTGCCACCAACAACTAACAAGTGGCCCCATTGGGGGAGTCTTACCCCTCTGCAGAGGTGCAGTCAGTGCATTTTAACACCCAGCCAAGAGAGCGGTGTAAGATAATAATTTATAGTAAAGTTTTTATTATTAAGGCCGCAGATCCTCATCTCTGCATAGACAATTAATTTCTACTTTAAGTATAGATGGATTGTCTAATAGAAACATAAATTAAAATCTTGGGTGTTTAAAATTAATTACGCTCTGTTTAAATACGATGAACTAACTAGCGGTTTATGGTAGGATCGCAGTGGTTGGAGAGCCGCGTAAAATAGACAAAAAGTGAACAGATCTATTTTGTCTGTTGTCTTTTTTTTCTTTTTTTGTTTAAATGATTTTTGGCAGAGCAGTTAGCTTGGTACTTACATTATCTGTGTATCTGTCTTACTTACTGAAATATATCATTCATCCAATACGGTTTTACAAATATATCTTTCATTTTTGCATCTCGTCATGGAACAAATATAAAAGTATCTCCTCAGAGAGTAGATTTTTTTAGTGGGGCTGGGACCACAAAATTATCAATAATGGAACTTTTTAATGACCCCCACCCACATACATATGCACACTAAAAATCATTAAAATGTCTAATTTAGTGCCCCCCCCCCAACACACAAAAATCATTAAAATGTACCTTTATTGTGTTAGTATAGCATTTAATTCTAAGACTAACAGCAACAAATAAATGAATTAAAACTTTGTTTAATTTTAAGAATTTATTAACAAGCAAATAAAACAATGAGTAACAATATAAAGTCCTTCCTGTGTATAAAGTTGAGTTTAAGGGACTTACCGGCGTGCTGGAGAAGATATCTGGTTTCTTAGGGTGATTTCTTGGGGAGGTTTTACAGTCGCTGCCTCGTGGAACTGGTCCGGGGTCTTCTGTGGGTATTTTGGTATTTTGCGACAAAACTTCTGGGCTCATTACGTGATTGGTATATGCAATCACAGAAAGCCTCTCCTTCACTCAACTCCACACACAGGAATTACCATTTTACTGACCCAACATTTAGTGGTCTCCACAAACAAAAATAATTAAAAAATCCCTTTATTGCTAATTTAGAGATCCCTCAGATAAAAATCATTAAAAAATCTCTTTATTGACAAATTAGTATCCCATCCCCCTCACTTAAAATCATTAAAAAGCCCCTTTATTTCAAATTTAGTGATTCCCGTTGATGAGAATCCTGAAAAGTTCCGTTTTGCTATTTTAGAGGGATCTCTAAAGATTAAGAAAAAAAAGGTATATTGAAAACTAGCAGCGGCTACCCGGCATCGCCTGGGTAGAGGGGGATTTTAAATTAGTCCCACAGATCCATTATTACTGAATCGTGAGTTGAATCCTCGTGGGATGCCCCATTTAAATCCCTATGTAAAAAAAAATAGACCTTGCATTGATCCAGCTACTCTGAAAAGAAATGTTAATGTCTACTATCTAAAATATTAAATGAAAAAAAAAAATCCATGCTGTTATCATTTAAATTCTATTTTTTAATTATCTTCATAAATATAAATCAAATCTTCATTATCTTTGCTCAAAAACTGAGCCCTGGGGATATTTAATGTGTATATATATTTACTTTGTCATTAATTCTTTTATTTACATAGTTTCCTCCGGACATACATATACGCACAACTGTCCTTTAAATATGTATAGATAACAAACATTTGTACTTACAGAAGCCGGTTTCCATACTGGCAGCTGGCATGGTAAGTTATTTCTGAAAAAAGAAAGGAAAATATTAATTCACAAAATGTTTTAATAAAGTTTTAAATAAATATGTTCATAAAAATATATTAACCCTTTACAGCATAAATTTGTTTCTAAAATCTTACCAGTTTTAAGATAACTTTAAGTTTAGGTTCACTTTGGAAGTAATTTACATAACGGTAATTCCTTGTCAAATCATTCAGGCCATGTCACCTACCCCCTTTTAATTTTTCTGAAATTTTGTACAGGTGTGGAATAGGTTAAAATAGATCACAAAAAGTCGCCATTTTTTGCGACCGACCACCCAAATTTGGAAAGTTAAAAATCGACATAACTGCCAATTTTTGGAATTGGAAGCTCAAATTTTGGGGATGTCTAACTTTAATACAATCCACACCTGTGCAAAATTTGAGAAAAATTAAAGGGGGTGGATGACAATTTTACTTTTTATCTGGATGATTGGACATGGATTTGCCCATAAATTAACCCTTCTATGTCGTAGTTTCTCTGGTAGGGTTATGCTCAAACTATACAAAGGTTTTATTTATCTCTAATAATAAATGCGAAAGTCAGTGCGTCATATTTTTTTAATTTCATTTCTAGAGACCATAGCCCACCATATCATACCATTTTAGAATCAGGCTGATATCATGAGCAAATTAAAAATATCTTGGGCAGAATTCAGACCGGTGATACTGAAATTTTGTATTCCAAGTTTTAATTATTGCAATTGTTTTCAGTAATTTTTTTACAACTTTTATAATTCAGAAATAAATTTAGGAATATTTGAAATTAATTTCAAAATCAAACAAAAAGTCAATTAAAACTATAATTATTTACTAAGGATTATCATTAGTTACTTTAAACCATATAACTGTGTGCAAACAAATGATTATTATTAAATAGAAATAATTACTTGAAACCATATAAGTATTAGATAGGAATCCTTGAAACCATACAAATTATTTATATTAGATTGGAACACTTGATATATAACTGTATCAAAAAAAATAATTTAACTACTACACAAAAAAATCTAAATCTCAATATACAATGTTCACAATTCTCTAACCTCTAGGCATAAAATAACCCTAGATTGGTTGTCATGCTATTGAAATCAATCAATCAATCAATCTTGTATTTCTTTTTCCTTGATAGGTCAATGACAAAGGTTTATTATATGCTTTTAATCTGGTCACATGTTGCTGACATTCCATCCAGTGGGAAGAACTTAGTATATACAGTTTGAAAAATATTACGAAAGTTTAATAAAATTCAATACATACTCAATACATGAATTTTCATTGGTGCTCAATTAAGAGCATTCTGCAAGAGTTACTTAACCACACTACGGGGCAACATTTAAGCTAGTTTATAAATATCTGGTTTCAGTCATTATATAAACTTCATACAATAACTGCTATTTACACAGAAGCATTGCAACCAACAAAGCCTTCATCAGATGATGACTCTGGGTTCAGGCATGGTTTCGGGGCTGAAACATCATTACACTAACCCATAGCGTCCCAGCAGTATTTCACAATACCACCAAACTTTGTCGGTTTGATGTCACATTGTACGATTGCCATATCCACGCTGATGCGGTTAGAGCTTTATCCTGGATCTTTTTATGTATTTCTCTTGTCTGGTGGAGAAAGTCCAAGTTTAGTAAAAAATGCCAAGGTTGAGTTGGTAATAAATCCTTGGCATCTGACTTTGATAGGAAATACATCCATTATCCATCCATTTCCGACGCATTGTTCTCATAGATCTTCATATTTTTCCACCCTACGCTGATGTGCCCAGTCAATTATCCTGAGAATCATTTGGCCAAAGATATGTACTCTGACTTTATGCAAGATGTTTAAATGAGCAGGATTTATTGGTTCCACCGATTCAAGAGTTTAGAGATTAAAATAAATTTAAAAAAAATTTTTTTTTAAATTTAAAAAAAAAAAAAAAAAAAAAAAAAAACTCCCAGGAGCCCTCAGACAGGAAGCACCGTCTGAGCATGTGCAGAAAAAAGCCCCTTTCCCACTGCCAAAAAGATCCCTCTGTCTTTTGAGCACAGACCTTCACTGACAATAGATGCTACAACTAGCATAAGAAGAATTTCCTCTCCATGAAATAGCTATGAACCTTGAAATAAAGTCTGAAACAAAAAGTATCTTTTGTCTTTGTCTCTCCTTTTCTCTTCCAGCCTGACAATCCACAAAAAAAAAAGAAAACCACATATGATGGGGTTTAAGAAAGAAAGAATCAACAACGAGCAAACACGCACCAAAAACGACCAAAAAGCCTAAATCCACATAAAACTACCAACCTACACAATAGGGTTCCAGTAAGAACTCATTTTGATGTCTCTAGTGATTAGTTGGTGGATTGGGTTTTACGGCATGTCAACCCTTGTTGGGTCATTTTAGACCAAATACATTGTTTAAAAAATTTTTTTTAAATTGAGTTTTGAAAAAAAAAAAAAAAAAAAAAAAAAATTTGAGTACCCATCAAGAATAATTTATTATTGATAGGTAATCATTTTTTTTTTTTTCAAAACATTTTTTTAAATTCATTTTTTCTATTTAACCCATAGATGGGATCCTACCATTCCTGGTCAGAAAAAGATCCCTCGGTCTTTTGAGCACAGACCTTGACTGGGAATAGATGCTACGACTAGCACGGGAAGAAATTACTTCTCCATGAAATAGCTATGAACCTAGAAATAAAGTCTGAAACCTAAAAGTATCTTGTCTGTCTTTTCTTTTCTATAATTCCATTTCAGCCTGAAACCCACAAGATGGAAGAACCACATAAAACGGGATTTAAGAAAGAAACAAGCCACACCAACTAGAAAACATGCACCAAAAATAACCAAAAGCCTATGAAGAATAATTAAAGTTCCAATTACCGTCGAACTGGGAAGACAAGGCAGTAAACGGTTGTAACTCAATACAAACCTGAAAGCCATAAAGTCCACTGCAAAATGACAGAGTATATATAAGACTCCACAATGTCATTCAAATCAAGCAGTCAAGCAGCCAATCAGAACTCAAGGAATGGAATCACCTAAGTCACCCAGATTCATGGATGGATTATTCTTGAGTCCTAATTATACCAACTGTCTTGGACACTGCTTCAGTTACACTTAGCTGCTGTTATTCAAACCAACAGTAGGCTAACTGACTTCAATAGCCTAAACCCACATAAAACCACCAACCTACCCCATAAATATTGCAGTGAGAACTCATTTTGATGTCCCTAGTGTTAACCCTTGTTGGATCATTTTATGCCAAAGACATTGTTTCAAAAAGGTACTCAATTTTTTTAAAACACATTTTTTGAGAATTCATTTTTCTATGGGACCCTAACAGATACTACCACCCCAGGTCAGAGTGGACCTGTGAGTAATGGTTATGAAGGGGTACTCCACATTCCTCAGAGCTTCAGAATTGGAACTTCACCATCAGATAGATTTTAACATCATACTCAGGACACTAAAGACCCCCCAGTCCATTGGGTTCCAGTCTCTAGTGAGCAGCATCCATTTTCTTCCCCCCACATATCAAACACATTCCAACAGCTTCTTTCTTATTGCATCTGCAGATCTATGGATCAAACTGTCGTGAAAGTTTTCCTCCCAGCTAAAACAAACAGCATTTTTTTAAAAGTCAATCTATATATTAATACTCATGCACCTATTTTGTATGACAGTTAATATCTTGCAGCACCCTCTGGTTAAAAATCAGACCGTCCAAATCATGCAAGATGAAATGCAAAAATGTAAATCCTGATTATCTGGTGTTGCTTATCCGTCATTCTTGTTTCTTGCGAGTGTTGTCACCTCAGCTAAATAATGGACTATTCTGGTTTTATCAATGAAAAGGAAGAAAAAGGACATGCTACACAGAAAAAATATAAGAAAGAAAGAGTAGGGGAAAGATAGAGAGAGGGAGTGAGCGTACAGAAGTGATAATGCTAATCTGTTTCAATCAAACATAATGAAAAGATGAAAAGAAGGAAAGAAAGAAAAAATGAGTGAGAGAGAGAGAGAGAGAGAGAGAGAGAGAGAGAGAGAGAGAGAGAGAGAGAGAGAGAGAGAGAGAGAGAGAGAGAGAGAGAGCGTTAGAATTAAGATTATTATACTTTTTACATATTAAACTATTTAGCAATAGCTCTTAAGTAAACATATCAAACATTGAAATAGTTAAATTATCATACTGTGGTATATCCATATGTCCTGCTAGTGGATTAATAAATTAAGATTATAATCTTAATATATAAATATAATAAAATAATAAATATAATAATATATAATAATAAATTAGATTATAATCTTTGATTTAACATGATATATGATTTCAATATTATAAGCACAAATATTTCAATAGTATTCAAATTATTATTATTATTATTATTTATATAAATTATTATTATTTAATAATAATAATAATATAATAATAATAATTTTACATAAATATATAAATAATAATAATATAATAATAATTTTATATAATAAATAATAATAATAATAATATATATAATAATTATAATATATATATTTTATATAAATAATATAATATAATTTTATATAAACAATAATATAATAATTTTAAATTATTATTATTATTATTATTATTTATATAAATTATTATTATTATTATTATTTATATAAAATTATTTTATTATTATTTATATAAAATTATTATTATTATTATTTTATATATTATTATTATTATTATTATTATTATTATTATTTATATAAAATTATTATTATTATTATTTATATAAAATTATTATTATTATTATTATTATTTATTATTATTATTATTATTATTATTTATATATTTATGTAAAATTATTATTATTATTATTATTTATATATTTATGTAAAATTATCATTATTATTATTGTTATTATACCATAATTATTAGTATTAATAATATTTACATTATTATTGACTTTATACAGGGTGACTTTATTATTATTTTTACAAATATTTCAATATTATATTAAATGATATCAATCTATTTATTTGAGATCTATGATTTTTATAATAGGATTAATAAATGTCTTACCCTGTCTTAGTTTCAATCTCTGCTTTGTGGTGTCCTCTTGTTTTATCCTTACCCTAGATTTGTCATCTTATAACCCTTTGCCTAGAATTGACCAAGTGGTCATGCCTAGAGTGACATCAACTAAGTGTGCTTTTAGCCAATTGCTGGTAGCGTTGTTGAAATTTGAGTCATCATCACCGGAAATAAATTTATCTATCTCTCCCTTACTTTAAACTTGTAATTAGGAGTTAAGAATAGCCTCATGAGGCAGCAGCGGTCTCTTGGGAATTCATAAACGCGAATTTGTCATAGGATTGAAATTTAATCCTTTATCAAGAAAAATGAAAATTAGACGATGAATTGCTAATTACGAAACACATGAAAAAAAACAAAAAAACCCACGATTTTAATTCAATGTATCTTCGCATTGTGGCCTAAAGTCGGTATCAGCCAATTAGCGAGGGAGTCTATCCCCTTTTCACTAGCGCTAGACCAAGGAGATTGTTTTTACGTCACACACCTACTGTCAGCTTCTTACTTTACCACACAGATCCCTGTGCTACTCATACGCTGAGTTGGCGAGGGCCGGTATTGAACTAAGATCCTTGTGGTTTCTAGCTGAACACTCTACTGACTGAACTAACTCGGCCCTTATTCAATGTATAATACCCAGATATGGCCAATTAGTAGGGGTCTGTTTAGCTCAGTTGGTAGAACACCCACCTAGGATTTGCAAGGTTCCAGATTTGTTACCGATCCCTGATTTTAGTTAGATTTAGAGCATCCCGTCATGGTGTAATGGTTAGCAAATTAGTCCAATAGATGCATTACTACTGAAAAGCAAGTGCAATTCCCATTGGATCCCCATACATGTAACCTTGTGTCACATCCTAACTGTGGTGAACAGGTTGGGTAATTTTTAAATTTTTTTTATAGTTAGATTTAATTTATACTAGAAGCGGCTACCCAGCGTCACCTGGGGTAGAGGTTGGGGGTAGCAAAAAAAAAGTTGGTCTCACAGATCCATTATTACTGAATCACGAGTTGGACCCTCGCAGGATGACCCCATTAAAATCCCTATGTAAAAAAAAAAAAAAAAAAAAAAAAGACCTAGCGATTCAACCATTCTGAAAAGAAAAAATTATTGCCTACTATTCAAAATCTTAAATGCAAAAGAAATTTTATGCTGTTATCATTTAAATTCTATTTTTTTTATCTTCACAAATATAAATCAAACCTTTATTATTTTTCCTCAAAAACCAAGCCCTGGTGATATTTAATGTGTATATATATTTACTTTGTTAATTGTTTTATTTTCGTAGTTACATTCGGACATACACCTACACACAACTGCCCTTTATATATGTATAGATTTAGATTAAATTGAAATTCAATCATATATCAACTAAAAGAAAATCAGAAAATACATTACTAATTACGTTTGGTTTGGTTTTACGACATATCAACCTCATTGGGTCATTTAATGCTGATAAAGTTTTGAAATAAATCAATTCTTAATGGATAATACAATTTTTTTATAAATACATTTTTCTATTTAACCCATAGATGGGACCTTAACAGGTACTAACCACTCTGGGTCAGGGTGGACTAGGGAGCAATGGTGATGAAGGGGTGCTCCACATTCCCCAAACCTCCAAAACTGGAACCTCACCATCAGATAGAGTTTAACGCCATTCCCAGGACATGTAGACCCTCAGTCACCGACTTCTAGCAGCCATATGATAAAAAGGGGTTGGGGTTTGCCATAAGGGCAATAGGGTTGGGAAAATCATATAGGTGCTAGGGCTTGACGTGACTAGCCGATTGATCGGAGGGGGCCCCTCCGACCGCCCGTCTAGCCTAAGAAAGGACCAAAGTGGAGTATTGCAAGTCATGGACTGCTCAGCCACCTGGGCTCTATCCTTAAGCATCACGGGTTGCCAACCACGGTCAACAGGTGGCCCCATTGGTGGAGTCTTACCCCTCTGCAGAGGTGCATTCTAACGCCCCACCGACAGGGCGGTACTAATTACAAAATTATTATTCTAATTCAATGTGCAATCCAGCTAGGGCCAATTAGTATGACCTGTGGATATACCACAGTATGATAATTGAATCATTACAACATTTGATATGTTTACTTAAAAGCTATTGCTAAATATTTCAATATGTAACAAGTATAACAATCTTGATTTAACTCTTTTTTTTTCCCTTTCTTTCCTTCTTTTCCTATTGATTTAACTATCTCTCTAACTTTTCATCATTTCATTATGTTCAATTGAAACAGATTAGCATTATCACTTCCGTACGCTCTCCCTGTCTTTATATCTTTCCCCTACTCACTCACTATCTCATATTTTTTCTGTGTAGCATGTCCTTTTTCTTTCCTTTGTAAAAAAAAAACAGAATGGTCCATTATTCAGCTGAGGTGATGACACCCTTAAAAAATAAAATTCGGAGGATATGCAACACCAGATAATCAGGACTTACATTTTTGCATTTTATCTTGGATGATTTGGACGGTCTCATTTTCAACCAGACAGTGATGATAACGTTTGGGAGATTAAGGAACAAGAATATTAATATAGTGTTTTAGAGTGTATATTTGTATCCATATATACTGAACACTTGACCATGTCCTCTCAGTTGCTACAGATTGTATTCAGTTACTGTTTTTTTTTTTTGTCTGGTGACTGGATGCTAGTCACAGCCTTCCTGTGAAGGTGAGTACTATGTTTACTCTATGGATTATTATCATTATTATTAAACTTTATTTGGAACTTAAATTATTTTCCTAGTCATAATTTTCAGACTATTCTTTGGGTGGTCTTATTTTTAAGTAGAGGGTGTTGCAAAATGATAACGGCTGTACAATTAAGGAACAAGAGTATCATTAATAACTTAATAAATAAATGTTAATTTGCTTCTTTTGTCGTTGGGCACGATGCCAAAAAAATAATAGAAAGATTTTCAGCCATCTTGATTTCTCTGTTATTAAAAAATGTCTTTTGTAATTAACTTGACCAAGAAGAACAAAACAAAAAAAAAGAAAGAAAAAGAAAGATTATTAAAAGAGAAAGGAATGGCGCCCTCTAGTGGTAATTTTCTGAACCTACAAATGCCTGCAAGGGTGACTATGACACACACAGCACATTCCATTTTAATCAATATGAAGTCATTTATTTCAAGTTTGCCTAGCAATGCAGTTAGAGCAAAAGATTGGAGGCCAAAAGGTCTACACAGTCCTTGACTTTTTGATAATGGAGGCGCCAATGGTGTAATGGTTAGAGACATGACAAGTTCAAATCCTGGACAAGGCTGTTTGCATTTCCCCACTGATACCCTACTATGAATCTAACTATAGATAAATACTAAAGAGAGGGCTCTTTAACTTTGATTAGGCAACTTGTCAGGAGAAGGAAAACTATTAAACACTGGTTAAGAAACTCTAAAGAGAGGGCTCTTTAACTTTGATTAGGCACTTGTCTAGGAGAAGGAAAACTATTAAACACTGGTTAAGAAACTGATATGGTGTCACATCCTACACAATGTCAACTAATTAAACACTAAAAACTGATATGGTGTCACATCCTACACAATGTATTGATAAATACTAAAGAGAGGGCTCTTTAAATTACTAATATATACACAACATACATACATACATATATATAATATATTAAACTTATTGTTAAACCCTTGGTAAGAAAAAAACCTGGCAAAAGTTTGATAGTAAAAATATACTACCAAACTTCACCTGGGGAAAAAAATGAAAAAAGAAAAGACCAAGAGGGTCATACCAACTGAAAATAATCGATTAAAACTATAACACTTTGCCAAAAGAAATTATATACATATTATATATACACACACTTACCCTAGGATCTTACCCTGCTAAGCTACTAAGCGAAACTATTATATATACATACATAACACACCTACCTCTACACCCAAGCAAGATGTAACACAATGTCAATTTACTTAAGCGGAGTTTAACAGGTTTGAATTCAGAGTTTCCTTCTAGACTGGAAGCCTAATTCTATTACTTCCCATAGCTGGAGGAAGAATAGCTGGATTCATATATTTCCAAAGGGTATTAGTGAATGGTAACAATTACACCCCAACCATAAAAGCAGAACTAAAATCTTCACTTGTATAGAGATGATCTCTCCTGAAAAGATCCTTCATTAATATTTGTATTTATAATAAAATGAAACTTTGGCCAGTTTTGCTTTTTTATATTCCCTCAAGTCATTTTAAGATGAGTTCAAGGTTGAAAAACAATCGACTTAGTTGTGACTAAAAAAAAAAAGAAAGAAAAAAAAAAAAAAAAGAGAAATTTAACTAAATATTCATTTTTATTTTTTGTCCAACAATTAAACAGGTCTCATCCAATCAGAAGATAAAAATGATGCTTGGGTGTCAGAGACAGGAGAGAAATGATGGGGGGGATGGGGGAGGGGAGATTTTGCTGAAAATTAAAATCACAGCTGAATAGAACAGCAACTTGATACCAGTTAAAATTAATTCTGAGAAAATGCAACACAAAAAAAAAAAAAAAAAAAAAAAAAAAAATGGAGGTTGTGATATTATATATATATATATCACACACACTGACTGTCTGATGATTGCAAGTAAGCATAAAACTTTAGTTGCATGCTATTAAATCCATAATATTTGATTTTAACCTGCTCTGCTATTTTAGCATTGAGCACCTTCATATGCTAATAATTTTCACATTCACTCTATATTGTATGTGTGAGAAATAGAGAGAGAAAGAGATAGAGAAAGATATATATATATATATATATATATATATATATATATATATATATATATAGATAGAGAGAGAGAGAGAGAGAGAGAAACAGAGAGAGTTCTATTTACCATTAGCTAGAAGGAGAACTGGATTCATACCTTTCCCAAGGGTATTAGCACCATGTGAAATGCAAACAGCTTTGTCCAGCAATTGAACTCTGGTTGACAAGTCCATTTCCTATGACTAACCATTACACCACAGGTGCCTCCTTTATATAAATAAATAAATAATATATATAATAAAAAAACAAAATCCTAAATCATGATGATAAGTGGCAAACATGCTGCTTTAAAACCAATGGTAACAATCGCACCTTATATGTATTGTATACCATAATAAATAAATATATAAGCCAAATGTGACTTGAATATTTATCAGTCACTGATCTCACAAAAGTAATGAGACATTTCATTGTCATGGTAACAGGAGGCACTGCTTGACCCAATTTCTTTCCTTTCTTCCCACTAAAAACTTTCTCTTTCAAATCTTTTATTGTCTCCTCGTCACTGTGCCGTTTCTTTCCTTCCAACTCTCTCTTTGATTTCTTTTCTTTCTGTTTTTGTTCTTTCTTCCATTTACTTGGTCGGTTTAAAAGGATTTCACTAGACCATTCTCAACATGACTGGTGTCACCATCTCAAACTTTTACTGCACCGTCAGGGAGACTTAGAATATGCTAACTGTAACTCCCTGCAGAAGGGGTAGGACACTAAACGGGATCTGGTATTGAGGTTCCAATTCTGGAATCACCTCTTCATTTAAATAGCTCAGTCTGTCCTACTATTTACCAATAGCTGGAAGGAGAATAGTTGGATACATATATGTGGGGATTAAAATAAAAATTAAATTAAAATAAATTTAAAAAATAAACTTTCATGAGACTTCAGAGGAACCCTCCGCGTGTGTTCGAGAAAAAGGACCGACTTCTGACCCCCAAAAGAATATCTTGGCCATTTGAGTTTAGGCCTAAACTGTGTAGTCACTTCCTCAGCCAGGGGAATACCTCTTGCCACAGAAGACTATGACCGGTGATTAAAGCCAAAGTCATAAAACCACCTTCTGCCTTTGTCTCTTTCTTTCCTTGAATTCATTCCTTTTCAAGGAAATGGGGTTAAGAGTGAAAACCAGAAGAACACGCACTAAGAATATCCAGCTACCCCATATATATATATATATATATATATTACCAACCCCTCCGCACGAGCAGAATGTGACAAGGTCAATTTCTTAAGCAGAGTTCAACAGGTTTAGATTTCAAAGTTTTCTTTCTCCTAGACTGGTTGCCTAACTAAGGTTAAAGAGCCCAGTCTGCCCAACATAGCTGGAGGGAGAGTAGGATTCATACATTTCCCCAGAGTATTAGCGCTAAGTGAAATGCAATTACCAAATCCAGGATTTGAACTCTGGGCGACGAGTCAATTTCCCATGACTTTAACCATTACACCACGCACTTGCTACCCCCATATATGTTTCCTAAGGGTATTCGCACTATGTGAAATGCAAACAGCCTCATCCAGGATGAAAGAGTAATCTTTATTTGATCACTCTTCTATTGTGGCCTTATACCTAACTAAGACAAGATGAATTGTGGGAATTGAATAATAAATAAAACTAAATAAAATAAAGATTTTAAAAATATAAAATAAAAGAAAAATTAAAAAAAAAAATAAATAAAAAAAACTCTCTCCCAGAAGAGAAAAAACCCTTTTGGGCATGCTTGGAAAAGGCACCAAAAAAAGAACCTTGTGGCAGTTCTTAGACTGTGGCTAGGAACACAACTATTAGTGGCTCTGGAAGAAAATTCCTCACAAGAAAATACTGTGAACCTAAAAATAAAAGTTGAATTTTGTATATAAACTGAACATTTGACTGTGTGCAAGTCATTTAGTATAGAGCTTATTCACTTATGTTCTCTTTTCTTTTAGTCTACTTACTGGACACTAGTAACAGCCTTTCCATGGAGGTAAGTATGATGTTTATTCTACAGTTTCCATTACTTTATTTAACAAGTTAACAACAGCTGTGAATAAGTCATTATATATATATATATATCTTGCACAGCTATTGACTCATCAATAATACATTAGCATAAATGTTATTGATTTTTTTTAACAGGTTCAGAACAACTGAATTAAATATTCAAACTTTCTGAAGATTTTGCCAATTTGAAAAGTAAGTAAATTTAGAAAATGTCTAAAATTGTATAAGATGAGAAATGTTCTTATGTTGTTAGAAGGTTCAAAGTAACCTTTCAACATGGGTACATATATGTACATGAATTAATCTGACAAAGAAGTATATATAATAAAAAGAACTTTACTATTTTGTGGGCACGTGGAGAAAATACATACATTACAGGTATACTTATACACTTATATTGCGCAAAGAAAAAAAAACAAAAAACCCCACTTTAAACAATATAAACTTTGAAACCAGTCAACATGGTCTCAAATGCCTATCATTTCCTGCCAATTCTCCTACCACCATTCCCCATATATTCTTATAAACTTGTGAGCACCACCTCCTACTGGTTGTTTAAAAAGAAACAATGGAAACATCTCACCAGTTCCACACCTGATGATGGCACTAAGTTGTGGATTCATACACCAATTCCACCTGGATATTAAAAAGATGGCCAGAGAGTTAGAAAGGGTCAAACAAAAACTCATCCGACAAGAATTGTCCGTTGAGTTCATAACATGACAGGTATACATATACTCATGACAACAGATACATAAATATACACAAAGGATGTAGGACTAAGTCCTAAAGAAGTGACACAGAGTTACATGTAGAAATAAGTCACTGATAGTTTGCTGGGGGGCAAAGCCCCTCACTTTAGTGGTAGAGGCACAAAGTGACTAACCCATGTGCAGTGGTTGCCAGAGAGAGAGAGAGAGAGAGAGAGAGAGAGAGAGAGAGAGAGAGAGAGAGATTTTCTCCCAGGCTCCTGCCTAAATACTCTAGCCACCTATCAGTGAAAACCTGCAGCAAGGGAAGATAACCCTATTGTACTCATGTCCATCCCAACATTTGTTTAAATATTGGGTTGGTGCATAATTATTGAAGCTTTTTGAAACAAATTTTATTTAACAAAATAAAATAATAATTGGCAGTTTGTTTAATTTGTTTCACAAAAATAATCCTCTCTTTTCAGAATGCGTATCGTAAATTATATCCACATTTATATTATACTATATCCCTTTGATTGAGAAAGGTTGGAATGCAGCAGTCATTTCACAATCTTAATGAACTTTTGGATCTGTTTAACAAAACTAAAATATTTCTTCTTTATACAGGGTGACACTAAAGTCTGGACTCAGATATGATCATGAGATCAGAGAGGGGGGTGTAGCAGGAGGTAAAGTGAATTGCCTCACAATGCTACAGATTGAACTCAAAACTTCCAGGTTGTAAGTGGTGACTCTTGGAAAGACACCTGTCACCCCCTGTTGGTTAGAGTGGTTCAGCCGTTGAGGAGGAATAAAGCTGTAGGAGAACTGGTTGTCCATGACAGCCGTACCGACAACACATGTGTGAAAACAGAAGACTAGACAAATTCTTTTTTTTCTTTTTTTAATTACTCAGATTCCAGAGATGCTGATAGGTAAGCATCCTGCATCCCTGACGCACAAAAATCTAAAAGGACGCAGTAAAATCATATCCAGTCATCCAAGTGTTTTTCTCCCCCCCACCATTTCAAGCTAACTATAAATACATTTCCATAGTTTTCTTAGAAATCAATTACACAGGATAGGTTACAAGGTAGGAGTTAGCCGGCTTTAGTTACTTCCCCAGATCATAAATAAAAACCTTGCAATTTATTAAGAAACTTTTGTTAGGGCCCATTAATTAGGGACTCATTCAAAGAAAATATGTGTGTTCAAGGATGCACTAAATCAAAAAGCTATTAGCATCACTGCATATCATTATTCATGAATTAAATGCATTTTATTAGGTCCAATTTTTATTGATAAAACCATAACTGCTATTAACTCATTAATTTTTGCCTTTCCATTCCAAAAGAAGGTTTAATTGCTTAATGACTTGCCTATATAGATATTAATCCTCTTCAAGTTTTTAATGTTATTCTTATTGGTCTATAGTCTGTTGGAATAAGTAGCATTCCCAGTTGATTTTTTTTATTTGAGGTTATTGTTATTTAATCATATTATTTAAATAGAGCCGTGTAAATGGAGTTCAAAACTGTTTGAATTATGAAAATATCTTCAGTAGTTCAAAAGTTATGAGAATTTAAAATTTATTTTATTAATAAAAACTATAACTGCTATTAACTCATTAAATTCTGCCTTTCCTTTTTTTTTTTTTTTTTTTTAAATCTCTTATATAAAAACCTCCAAAATAAGATAGGTTTAATTGACTTGCCTATAACGATATTAATTCTCTTCAAATTTTTAATGTTATTCTCATTGCTCTATATTCTGTTGGAATAAGTAGCATTCCCAGTTGATTTTTTTATTTGAGGTTATTGTTATTTAATCATATTAGTTAATTGTATGTTCTTTCTGATTCAGCACTCGCATTGTATGCATTTCTATGCTGTAACCCATTATTTAAAGAATAAGAGGTACAGATATCAACATTTAAAAAAAAAAAAAAAATTTATCACTATATTATTCAACATTTTCATTTTAATACTGCATGCATACACATATATAGTATTAATTTAAAAATATAACATCACTTTGAATTTAAAAATACATTTTTAAATACCTATGCATTATGTAAAAACCTCCAAAATAAGGTAAGTTTAATTGCTTATTAACTTTACCTATATAGATATTAATTCTCAAAGTTTTTTTTTAATGTTATTCTTATTGGTCTATAGTCTCTTGGAATAAGTAAGTTTTGTTAATTTTTAAAATAATTTTCAAATAACAAAAATGAATAAGAATAGACAGTTGTAAGATGAACTTGATAATTTTGTATAAGATCCTTTTTTTTTCATTAAGATTAACTTGTATCTGTTATTTTTTCTTTTTCTTGAGTATTGAAAAGTAATATTAAAACTGGATCTTAAGGCAAAATACATAGATATATTTAAGTCAAGGTGGATTGTTATTATAATCTCTGATAAAATGTATGAAAAATATTGTTGCAAAGTTTTGTTTTTACTTGCACACTTCTTTCACATTTCTTTTTAAGTGTAAGTTTTATACTATTGTTGAATATTAATAATACTAAAAAATTAGAACCTTAAGGCACCCCTTTTTTATCTCGATTAAGAAAGGACATGTTTTTCATTTACACCGTCAATATCCGGTTGTTTGTTAGGGTTTAGGGTTAGTTTTATAATTAAAAAAATGTTTTTTTAAATCGTCTGTTAAAACAACCGGATATTGACAGTGTAAATGAAAAACGTCCTTTCTTAATCGAGATAAAAAAGGGGTGCCTTAAGGTCATATGGTCAAAAATTATGGATTGTTATAATCTCTGATAAAATGTATGAAAAATATTGTTGCAAAGTTTTGTTTTTACTTGCACACTTCTTTCACATTTCTTTTTAAGTGTAAGTTTTATAGCCTGTTGGAATAAGTAAGTTTTGTTGTTGATTTAAAAAATATTTTAGATAATAGTTGGGACCCATTAATTTTCTCGGGGACTCATTCAAAGTAAATATGTGCATCCCAGGATGCACTAAATCAAAAAGTTATCAGTATCACTGGATTTAACAATATTCTTATTTGGAATATTAATCAATAAACTCTTCAATGTGATTTCCACTATTTATGATGCAAAGATCAATGCATTTTGTAAGATTCGTGTGAACACCTGCATTAAACTTTCTAACCTCCATATTTTACTGTTGAAAAGTCAGTTGGGGGTCTCATGGGATGACGTGCATTAAAAACATTTCCAAGTATATATATATATATATATATATATATACACACACAGCTTAAATATCACCAGTTCTTACTTTTTGTGAAAAAATTATGAAGATTTGATTTATATTCAAACATATTTAAAAATTGAAATATATATATAGAAATAGCATTAAAATTCTATTTAAAATGTTAAGCATTTGTAAATTTCAAAAGTAAACAAATCTATACACCAACTTCCCCACCCATCTACTCAGGCGATGCTGGGTAGCCACTTCTAGTACATATACAAAGAGTGTGTATGTGTGTCTGGATGAAACTGAAAATAAAATCAATGACAAATATTATATATATATATATATATATATATATATACACACACATACACGCGTATTAAATATCACTGGTTCTTGCTTTGTGCAAAAATTGTGAAGATTTGATTTATATATATTATATTCAAGAGTAAAATATACATAGAAATAGCATTAAAAACATCTCCATGTCCCACTGAGAAGTACCAGTTCAATTCCTTTTGTTCAAGAAACTCATATTTAACCTGTGGGGGTAAATATAGTTGGTTAAATCGAACTTAATGGACCTAAATTCCACCATCGTATGTCACCTTGTCGAAAGAAAAAAAAAATACCAAAAATCAGGGAATTAACCGAATTTAATGAAATTTTCAGTGTTGATATATTAATGAATAAAAGATATAATGCACCAGTTATTTTATTCAAAAGCTTTTATATTTTTTCAGGTCAATTAATTTTGAACCACATATCTTTGAGACACAACACAGAACCAGTGATATTTAATGTGTATGTATATTTACTTTGTCATTTTATTTTTGTAGTTTCATCCGGACATACACACACACACACACACTGCCCTTTATATATATATAATATATATATATATATATATATATATATATACACTAGACAAAACATGACCCATTGGGTTACCCATTCAGCTCTGGGTAGACAATTGAGATTAGGGAAAAGGATGTTAGCAAAGCGAATAAAATTTTTAAAAATAAATAAATACACCCAGACAAACCTTCAAATCATTTTGTTAGCTTTCTAAGAAAGGAAATGTTTGACCTCATTTAAGCTATGGGTTGCTGATTGTGAAATTTAACAAATACATTTCAATTCTCCCCTCTCATTATATAACGAGGAGGTAGTCAAGAGATACATAGAGGGGAAGAAAAAAAATAGATAGACACAGAGTAAAGTAAGAGATTGGTCGGTTTTTGCGTGCAAATTATGAATAATTAGAACCAATTAAAACAAATTTTTCTCAAACATAATTCAATCCTAAAAGTAAGGAATAATTTACTATAATTTTTGTGTCATTAAACTAAACAGTAAAAAAACCTTTAGGAAGCAAAAGTTGATTAACTCAGCTTTAGTATAATAATAGAAGAAATATATATAGATGATATTTTCTTCTGGCATCACCTGTTCATCTCATGCAGGTGAATTACGTGATATCACGCACAAGGTCAAATAACGTTACATCAAAATTCCTCAAGCAAAAAAAGTGATAGAAAAAAAAAAAAAAAAAAAAAAAATAGAAAAAATCTTGTGTTAAAAAAAAAAAAAAAGAAAAGTTAATTCATTTAATGATTTCAATATCTGACACACAAACTCCTTTTCCTCCTCCTTCTCCTCCTGGATTGTTGATATTTTTGAAACCGTTTTCGTTTTCCCCACTTTTGTAGCAACCCCAAACATTCATTGATTGACTGGAGCTCTTCACAAAATAAGATTACAAAAAATAAAAAGATAAGAGATAAATAAAATAGATTAAAGAAATAAAGAAAATATTTTTTAAATATAAAAAAATTTGTAATTTTTAAAAAATTTCATTTTTTGGTAGCTTAGCTTGAAATTGTCAGTTTATTGAAATAAACTAAAAAGAAAAAAAGAGAGAAAAAAACTTTATGGACTAAATTATTTATTCCATCAAAATATTCCCCTTAGCCTCAAGTTGTCAATTCCATTTCTTACAAAGGTGAATAAATAAAGCAAAGAAAAAAGAAAAAAGAAAAAGGTAAGAAAAAGAAAAAAGAAAAGGTAAGAAAAAAGAAAAAAGAAAAAGAAAAAAGAAAAAAAGAAAAAGAAAAAGAAAAGAAAAAAGAAAAGGAAAGAAAAAAAGAAAAGAAAGAAAAGAAAAAAAGAAAGAAAAAAAAAGAAAAAAGAAAAAAGAAAAGAAAGAAAAAAAAGAAAAAAAAGAAGAAAAAGAAAAAAAAAAGAAAAAAGAAAAAAGAAAAGAAAAAATAAAGAAAAGAAAGAAAAAAAAAGAAAAAGAAAAAAAGAAAAGAAAGAAAAGAAAGAAAAGAAAAAAAAGAAAAAAGAAAAGAAAAGAAAAGAAAAAAAGAAGAAAAAGAAGAAAAAGAAAAGAAAAAAAGAAAAAGAAAAGAAGAAAAAAAGAAAAAGAAAAAAAAAAGAAAAAAAAAAAGAAAAAAAAGAAAAAAAGAAAAAAAAAGAAAAAGAAAGAAAAAAGAAAGAAAAAGAAAAAAGAAAGAAAAAAAGAAAAAAGAAAAAAAAAGAAAAAGAAAAAAGAAAGAGAAAAAAAGAGAAAGAAAAAAGAAAGAAAAAAAAGAAAGAAAAAGATAAAAGTTTAAAATACCCCCCCCCAAAAAAAAACCCCTAATAAATTCAAAGTTTCTTCAAATTGATGTAGATTGAAAAAGTTTTTGCCTCAAAGGAAATTGTGCCAATTCTTCTTAAAAGAGAGAAAAAATAAATATAATAATGCCGTAAAGGGTTGGGTAAATAGGGAGTGTGGAAAAAAGGCATCCATAGCTAATTCAACTTTAATAATGGAATTTTTGCAAGATATTTTTCAACAGCAAGTTGGGAGGTATCATTTAATAAGCTTAGGCACCCAGTGAGAATCAAACTCACTATCAACATTCTCAATTTCACAGGCTTGAATTCAGAGTTATCCTTCTTCTAGACTGGATGCTTAAACAAGGCTAAAGTGCCCAATCTACCCTACTATTTACCCATCGCTGGAGGGAGAATAGTTGGATGCATACCTTTCCCAAGAGTATTAGCGCTATGTGAAATGCAAACAGCCTTGTCTAGGATTTGAACTCAGGTCGTCGAATCCCTTTCCTAAGATGATAGTCACCTTAATCAACAGTGTACAAGTAGTTCCACTTTATCCAATAAAATAACATTTGAAATTCAAGGGAGATAACTTGCATGCAATATTTAGAATTTTAATGAATGAGGATTCTTTGGTTGGTTGGTGATTGATTTTAATGGCATATCTACCTGTCCGGGGTTATGTCATGCCTAACAGTTAGGTAGTAATATATGTTGTGTATTTATATTTGTACTTTTTAGTAATTGTTTTAACTATATGTTAGCACCATTGGGATCATTTTGTATGGTATTGATTAAGTTCATGTCTATATTCTATGGTATAATTTTATTTCCCTCAAAAAGGAGAGAATGTCCTCCATGTTGACATTTTCAAATAGATCTTTCATATTGTTTACATTAAAATAACGGTTTCTGATGTGATCAAAAATCCTGCATTCCATGAATAAGTGTTTAACAGTCAAAGGTGTTTGACATGTTTCACACTGTGGTTGTTGTTCTTGTTTGAGTATATAGGAGTGCATTAGTCTTGTGTGACCAATGTGTAATTGGGACACAACGGCTTGTTCCTTTCTAGACTTTCTTAAAGTTGGTCTCCAGTTTCCCAAAGTTGGTTTGATTAGGAAGAGTTTATCATGGATGTTGTTATTCCAGCGTTGTAGCAATTTTTTGTTGGCTGTATCATTTGTAGGTGGTCTTTCAGGAATATATATATGGTTGGTTGGTTGTGTGGTTTAATGGCACATAAACACTTGTGGGTTATTCAATGTTGTTATTCCAGTGTTGTTGCCAATTTGTATGAAGAAATCTATTAATCTTAGGTTTCAAGAGGAATCTTGAACATGTCGAGGATCAAATCTAGAGCCGATTTAGAGGATTCTTATGTAAATAACTAATTGACAAGCTGAGGTTTCAACTAAAATTGGGATTGGTTGGATTTTACGGCATGTCAACACTTGTAGGGTTATTTTATGTCAAAGACATTTTGTTTTATTCATTCTTGATGAGTACTCAAATTTTTCTAAACTCATTTTTTATTTCATTTAACCCATAGATGGCACCCTAACAAGTACTACGCACAAGTGAAAAAAAAAAAAAAAAAAAGTGACGTTTTTTCTTTTCACCATTTCTTCAATGCTGATCTTTAGCATTTGTTACAAGAGCCAACTTTATTCTGTTTTCATAGAATTGAATCTCTCGTTTAAAACAAAGTTCAACTTTAGCCATATGTTAAACAAATGCGTTTTGAAATTCATCCTTGTTTGCAATACTTGATTATTGTCACAAGATTTACAGGACCCACATGTGTGCACACACAATCTGTATTTCAGTATAAAGAGAGTTTTTTTTTTGTTTTTTTTAGATACATAAAGCTTTCTCTTTGCTCAGTTCACTGACAGATCACTTCCCAACAAATTATGAAAGAGTCATATCAAACACATCATATTTAGAAATAAAAAGAATATATATTAGTATTATCTGCGTTATTCGGACTATTGTCCTCATCTTTGTTATTTGTACAACGTTTCGGCCGATATACCTCCGGACTTTTGTTCAGGTATTTCTTGTCGGACTTGGGAACCTTCATTTCAGACTCGAGAACCTTCTTGTCATAATCGGAAGCCATCACATTGTTAAAATAAATAAAGAAGGACAATAGTCTCCGAATAAAACACAGATATACTAAATTCT
>CM042165.1:52750493-52751897 GCA_023376005.1 Doryteuthis pealeii | reverse complement strand
ACACCACCGAGAGAGGATTATCATGTTGTATGGTATGGGATTTAAGTCATGTCTATTTTATGGTATAATTTTATTTCCCTCAAACGGAAGAGAATGTCTCCATGTTGACATTTTTCAAATAGATCTTTTCATATTGTTTGCATTAAAATAAGGTTTCTGTGTGAGCAAAAAACTGCATTCATGAATAAGTGTTTAACAGTCCAAAGGTGTTTTGACATTTTTCCTGTGGTGTTGTGTCTTTGTTGAGTATATAGGAGTGCGTTAGTTTGTGGTGACAATGTGTAATGCGGGGACACACGGCTGTTCTTTTAGACTTTTCTAAAGTTGGTCTCCGTTTCCCAAAGTGGGTTTGATTAGGAGAGTTTATCATGGATGTTGTTATTCGCTCAGCGTTGTAGCAATTTTTTGTTGGCTGTATCATTTGTAGGTGGTCTTTCAGGAATATATATATGGTTGGTTGGTTGTGTGGTTTAATGGCACATAAACACTTGTGGGTTATTCAATGTTGTTATTCCAGTGTTGTTGCCAATTTGTATGAAGAAATCTATTAATCTTAGGTTTCAAGAGGAATCTTGAACTTGTCGAGGATCAAATCTAGAGCCGATTTAGAGGATTCTTATGTAAATAACTAATTGACAAGCTGAGGTTTCAACTAAAAATGGGATTGGTTGGATTTTACGGCATGTCAACCCTTGTAGGGTTATTTTATGTCAAAGACATTTTGTTTTATTCATTCTTGAGGAGTACTCAAATTTTTCTAAACTCATTTTTTATTTTATTTAACCCATAGATGGCACCCTAACAAGTACTACGACAAGTGAAAAAAAAAAGTGACTTTTCACCATTTCTTCAATGCTGATCTTTAGCATTTGTTACAAGAGCTAAAATTTATTCTGTTTTCATAGAATTGAATCTCTCGGTTAAAACAAAGTTCAACCTTTAGCCATATGTTAAACAAATGCGTTTTGAAATTCATCCTTATTTGCAATACTTGATTATTGTCACAAGATTTACAGGACCCACATGTGTGCACAAACAATCTGTATTTCAGTATAAAGAGATTTTTTTTTTTTTTTTTTTTTTTTTTTTTTTTAGATACATAAAGCTTTCTCTTTGCTCAGTTCACTGACAGATACTTCCCAACAAATTATGCAAGAGTCATATCAAAACACATGATATTTAGAATAAAAAGAATAATATATTAGTATTATCTGCGTTATTCGGACTATTGTCCTCATCTTTTGTTATTTGTACAATGTTTCGGCCGATATACCCTCCGGACTTGTTCAGGTATTTCTTGTCGGACTTGGGAACCTTCATTTCGGACTAGAGAACCTTCTTGTCGTAATCGGAGAGCCATCACATTGTACAGATAACAATAAAGATAAGGACAATAGTCCGAAT
>CM042165.1:52727993-52742993 GCA_023376005.1 Doryteuthis pealeii | reverse complement strand
TATCTACATTCCAATAACATGCAATTGTATTGATATATACAGCAAAATAGTGGATTACAGTGTGAATGGGAAGACTAATTTGCATATTGATCGTAAAAAATTTGATTTTAATAAATATATGCTTCGTATTATTGATTTCTAATTGTTAGGTTTTTTCTTATTGAATATGAGCAAAAATCTTGGGGATAAATCTTAAAAGAAATCCATTAACAAGAAGAAATAACTGTAATATTATTCTTTACTTCCTATTTTAACTACATAGTTAAATTAGGAAAATTTACCAATGAAAGATGGGAGTAATGGAAAATGATGGAAGAGTTAGTTTCAAAGTTGTTCTATTTTTCAATCATACCCCCTCTGTTCCAAATCTTTTTATCTGCATTCTTATTCAGTTTCATTAGCCTTTCTAATTTAATATGATATTTTATTATATCAAAACTTAAATACTTGCACCCGGAGGGTGCATATATTTGCTAGTACTAATAATTTTTAAACAGATCTATTTGACCCATAGATGGGACCCTCTAGATTGAAGTGGACCTGGGAGTAATGACAAGGAAGGGGTGACTTCCCATGTTCCATATGTTAATCCAATGCTCAAAAATAATAACTGTAGAATAAGGAAAATCAAAAGAACCAAAAAACTACATGGTATATTGACTCTTCCAAAGCAGTTGCCCAGAATAAATAATGATGTTGGGTCAGTAAAATGCTAATTCCGGGTGGACATGAGTCTAATAGGTTATTTTCCCTTGCTGCAGTTGTTCGCCAATAGGTGGCAAGAGTATTTAGGCAGCAGCCTGGAATTCTGAATTCTCTCTCTCTCTCTCTGGGGCCAGCAACGACTTCACATGGTTTAGGCGCTTAACGCCTCTGCCCCTTAGGTTGGGGGCTTTGCCCCGCCCCCAACCAGCTATCAGTAAGTAACATTCCTTAGGACATAAGTCCTATACCTACTTTTTTTATGCATGTTTATATATTTTTTCCTGAATGTATTTCTATGTGCTCACCTATTAAAGTCTGTTTGTTAATATCTTATAACTCGTTTGTAGGAATAATTTATGTACACATATGTACCCATGTTGGAAGGTTACTTTGAGCCTTCCAAACTTATAAGAACATTCACCTCTTATAATGATAACAATCATATTTTTATGGCACTTTAGTTCTTCCATAGAATCTACAAAGAATATTGAAATTAAGTTGCCTACAACTGAGTGTCATTTTGAGTGAATGTAAATTCAGTGTCATACTCAGAGAGTCTTACGTGCTCATTCCATCTTTCATACCTTTCCTATTGAGGTCAGTAAGTCTACTGTTGGTTTGAATAACAGCAGCTAAGTACAACTTAAGCAGTGTCCAAGACAGTTGGTATATATAGAAATCAAGAATAACCCATTCATGAATTTGGGTGATTCCATTCCTTGAGTTCTGATTGGCTGCTTGACTTGAATGACATTGTGGAGTCTAATATATATCCTGTCATTCTGCAGTAGACTTTTGTGACATTCGGGTTTGTATTTAAGTTAAAACCGTTTGTTGCCTTGTCTTCCCAGTTCAACGGTAATTGGAACTTTAATTATTCTTCATTTCCCAAGAAAACAAGCCAAAACCCGCATAAACCAACCAACCTTACACCATACAACTTTATTTTAATGATGATGAATTGATTGTGTGTTAACATATTTTGGTTTGGTTTCTTTAACTCTTAGCCTACTTTAAACCATTCACAGCAGCTCTCTTAGTACTGCTTCTGTTCTTCAACAAAAATATCTGTGGCATTAAATAACTCATGAAGGTCGATATGCCATTAAACAAAGAAGCTATTGAAGTCGGTCGGGTCGGTCAGTCAGTCAGTATACTGTTGGTATGAACAACAGCAACTGGCTAAGCACAACTAAACTAGTGCCCAAGATAGCTGGTATTTATTAAAGTCAAGAATAGTCCATTCATGTATTTGGGTGATTCCATTCTTTGAGTCCTGATTAACTGCTTAGTTTCTATGATGTTGTAGGAATGGATGCCTAAAGTCTATGAGGAACAAAATATAAGTTCACAGAATGTAATGACGAAAGGGAAAGCACATGTACTTTTAACCTTATTTATTCACATATAAACTCAACAACAGTCAATATAACAAGTACTTAGGGGCAGTACTTACAGTTCATATATCTCCCTCGTTGAGGAGGGTGTCAGGTTAAGTCTGCAGTTGTTACTCCCTCACTGAGGGAAAAGTTCCTTCAGTCACAAGAGACTGAGACAAGAGCTCGTTTCTACGAGGCTCACACGTTGGTACCAAAACCGTAAAGAGCGTTCTTCACCCAACCTGATAAGGGACGTTACCTTTTCTACTTCCTGTCCCCGAAGGCACACAAGAGTTCTAGTCCCAACAATGTTATGAGGCTTCATAAATAACCTGGCATTTTGCAGTAGGATTGCAACAAGGTTAGATCCGTATTGAGTTATGGCTACTTGTTGCCTTGTCTTACCAATTTGATGGTAATTGGAACTTAGTATAATTATTCTACAGAAGCCAAACTACTATATCATGATAAAATACCCAAGTATGCAAAGGGTGTAGAAAACTAAATTCTATAGAATTATTCAATTGAAAGTTATATTGCTAATTCATATGTCTTGTATTCAGTTGTATATATTGTTAAAATATGTTTATTGTTGTATAACAATAAACCTAAGTAGGTTATATTTGCTACACCCATGAACTTGTAAATTCCATTCAGCATTCATTTCTCTGAAATTGAACACATAGCCTAGTGGATAAAAGTTAGGTTAAGACAGTTCTAAGTGATAGTTATCTCTAGACTGCAGGTTCAATCCTGGGCAGGGGCAGCAGTAACATAGAATAATAATTAACATAGTTTAACACCTGTACCCCAGCTATAGTTATAGGAATGAAAACAGGATACCCTCGTGGACTGAATAAGGGGTTAGGTTCAAAGTTCTGTGATGGCTCCCAATTACAAAAAGAAGGTTCCCGAGTCTCAACAAGAAATACCTGAAGAAGGCCGGAGGGCACATTGGCCGAAACGTTGTATAGAAAACAATGAAGATGAGGACAATAGTCCGAATAATACAAATAATACTAATCCATTCAGCATTTCTTTATCATTATGTAACATATTGGCTAAAAGATCAGAATCACAATTGTACAGTAAGGAAAACCAAAAGAACTAAAAACTACAAGGTGTATTGACTCTTCCAAAACAGTTGTTCAGAATAAATAATGATAACAATTGTAGTTTTATGGCATTTTAGTCCTTCCATAGCATCTAATCACACACAAAAGTTTTAACATTGATAAAGCCCTGTAGCGTTAGTTTCGTATTTGCCTGGGAGAGTTGTCTGCCCGTTTAGTTTGCTGGTGCCCGCTAGGGGCTGTTTTATATTCAAGCAGCTGGTTCAAACGCTTCTCCCTCTTTTTCCTGTTCCAGGAACCACGAGACACATGGGGTAGACATGGTCTACCCCTTCTTGTTGGGGCTTTTGGCCCTCCTTACATTACTGTAAGTTATTTACAGCATGGACAATCCCTAGTCTCATGTCTGTATTTTTATGTATATCTTGTACCATTCATGAATGTGTATTTATCTTTCTACATGTAATTTTGTTTGACCTATGTATTATGTATCTTGTTCTATCCATGTGCTGTATACGTATTAAATGTTTGGTCTATCAAACCTTGTCGGAGTCTTGTATTCAAGTACATATAACTTTGAACCCTTCTTACAGCCCCATTAAAATGTGCATTTGACAACTGGAAGCTACCCTACAAAAAAATTTTTTTTAAATTAAAAAAAAAAAAAAAAAAAAAAAAAAAATTAAATAAAAAAAAATTTAAAAATTATGCCAAAGATGTTTTGTTTTATTCATTCTTGATGGTATTCAAATGTTTTTTTTTTCAAACTCAATTCTTATATATATATATATATTATATATATATATATATATATATATATATATATATATACATACATACATACATTCCACAGCCCCAACCAACAGGGCGGTTTACATAATAAAAAAAAATCTTGACTTTGTTATGTACCAGTAAAATATTCAGATACCGAGGAGGAGGAGGAGGTTATAAGTTTTCATCATCCTTTATTTTTTTTTCAGGATGAATTAGGTCAACTAGTGTTGAGGATTGAGATAATTAGTAATCGGATTATATGAAATGAGAGATTTGTCAAATTTTCCTACACTCATCAGCAGCAGCACTTTACCATCTGGGTTACCATCCAGGTTACCATCCATTCAAAGCTTCAACCACAAAGTAACACATCATCCCACACACTTGGTGGCCTTTCTTCTTTTTTTCTTTTTTCTCTCTCCGTCAATTTCAAGAATTCACAATCAGAAAATTTAACCCACTCCTTTTTATCATATATGTGCTAGGTGGCAGTGACTGAGGGTCTTAGTCTCCTGGGTATGAATGCATATAATGATGAGGTTCCAATTCTGAAGCTCTGGGAAATGTGGTGTACCCCTTTATCACCACTCCCAGGTCTACTCTGACCTGGAGTGGTAGTATCTGTTAGGGTCCTATCTATGGATTAAATAGAACAAAATGAGTTTTTTTTTAAATTGAGTTTAGAATAAAATTGAGTACCCAACAAGAATGTTTGTTTTGTTTTGTTTTACGGCATATCAACCTCAGTGGGTCATTTAATGCCGATAAAATTTTGAAATAAATCAATTCTTAATGGATAATACAATTTTTTTATAAATACATTTTTCTATTTAACCCATAGATGGGACCCTAACAGGTACTACCACTCCGGGTCAGAGTGGACCAGGGAGCAATGGTGATGAAGGGGTGCTCCACATTCCCCAAACCTCCAAAAGTGGAACCTCACCATCAGATAGAGTTTAACGTCATTCCCAGGACATGTAGACCCGCAGCCACCGCCTTCTAGCACCCATATGATAAAAAGGGGTTGGGGCTTGCCATAAGGGCAATAGGCCAACAAGAATAAATAAAAGAAAATATCTTTGGCATAAAATAACCCAACATGGGTTGACATGCTGTAAAACCCAACCGACCAAGTCTCAATATTGCATGTATATATTTACCAACCCCTCCGCACGAAAAGGATGTGACACTATTTGTCTGAATTTTTTAGATGAGGCTTGATAATTGCTATCATTTGGATTTTTGGGACATTTTGTATATATACGTTTTATTATTTAAATAATTTAAGAATCAATTACATTGATTTTTAAAATCTATTACAAAAAGTTGTTTTCTGCAATTAAAATATAATTATCCCTTCTAAAGGGAATTGCATAATAAAAATAGTCATTGAAAATTAAATATAAGACAAAGTAAATTTATGAAAATCATAACTGTTGATAGGTCAGTTGATGCTGATAGCTTTTTGATTTAGTGCATCCTAGGATGCACATATTTGCTTTGAATGAGTCCCCTGGAAAATTTATGGAACTCAACTAAAGCTGGTTAACTCCTACCTTGTAACCTATCCTCTGTAATTCATTTTTAACAAACTATTGAAATGTATTTACAGTTAGCATGAAATAGTGAAGGGAAAAAAAAAGAAAGAAAAACACTGGGACATGGATATGATTTTACTGTGTCCTTTTAGATTTTTGTGCATCAGGGACTCAGGATGCATAGATGAGAGCTACACGAGGATGCTGCGTACTCTTGAACAATCTTGGAAGCACAAACCATCCAAGTAAGAGCAGTAAGGAAGACTCATAAGTGATGTTCTCCCGTGGACAACTACACACTGACACACCAGTGAAGACCGACCTACATCAATGAGCTCTGTGCAGATTCTGGATGCTGGGGTGATGAGAGAGAGAGAAAATGGATATCTGTGCCATCAGTGTAACCTGATGATAGAGGTCATATGCAACCTATATATATATATATATATATATATATATATATATATATATATATATATATATATATAAATAAAGAGAAGAGGTCCAGGGGACAACAAAGCACCGGCACATCAACATCTTCAGGGACAGCCTTCATATGCAACATCTGTGGTCGAGAATGTTTTTCGAATATTGTACTTCAGTCACAGGAGGCGCTGTAACTTCAGGGGCACAAAAACTATATAGTCTTCCGAGACTGCAATGCCAATGAATATATATATATATATATATATATATATATATATATATATATATAGTTTGCTATATGTATAAGTAAAAGTGCTCTATGTCTTTAATAGAGCTATATATATATATATATATATATATATATTATATATTAAAGACAATGATAGTTGCCCTCTTAAAGAAAAAAAGCAGCTGATGCTGGTCAGTAAACATTAAATAACACTAATTGTTAATAGGTCAATATGTAACCTTACTAAGAAGAGGTCACCCACTTGACTTCACTATCAATTTCTCATAAACAGGAGATAAAATACTGCCAGAATATCAAATAATTAAGTTTTTAAATGTTAAAAATCTGGTCATTCAAATTTTGTAGTATAGGTCATATATAACATTTTTAAGGACTAAATAATAATCTATTAATAATGGAGATTCGTAACAAAAACTTACGTCACTGCTTACGTCACATTATCCAACATAGAATAAATACACTCAAAATTTGAACAACATTAGACAGTCCTCATTGTTTTTTAAAACAAATTTTAATAAATACATGACTGGTATTATATATCTATATATAGTTTGTTTTATTTTAATACATATTTAAAGTTTACATTTGAAATTGTTTTATTTTTTAATCCTTTAATGAATTAGATGATTATACTTAGTCAGGGTACAAACTTGCTGACATTGAATTTTTAACTCCCACCCCTCAGGCAATATGTTTCAAAAATCTATTTTTACACCACCCGGAGGGTGTTTTTTTTTAATTTTGTACTAGTAGGTTTAATTATACTATGCAACTTGCCACTAATAGATTTCACCAATCTATCATGTACTACAAGTAGCTATGGAATAAATTTACTATTCTGTCGAGGTTTCAAACTTACATCCTTTAAAACACTTCCTCATTCTTGCACTGATGCTTATGAGAATATGAAAATATATACAATGTACTTATAGAAACTCAAAGGCTCATCGTGGCCTAGTAATCTTATTATAATGGAGATTGTGTGTTTTTCTGTCTGTAACCGAAACTATATTACTAATCGAGTCACAATTCACATAGTTATTTACATCATATTCTCCATGATTTTATTTATATTTAAACCTCAATTATTAATAAAATTGTTTTACATTATTATACTGTTGACCATATCTACATACTAATAACATGCAATTGTATTTATATATACAAAAAATAGCGGTTTACAGTGTGAATGGAAAGGCTAATTTGCATATTGATATTAAAAATTTGATTTTAATAAATATGTGCTCAGTATAATTGATTTCTAATTGTTTGGTTTTATCTTAATGAATATGAGCAAAAATTTCACCAATAAATCTTAAAAGAAATCCATTAACAATATTAACAGTAATTCTATTCTTTACTTCCTAATTTAACTAAATAGTTAAATTATGAAAATTTACCAATGAAAGACGGGAGTGAAGAAAAAGCAAGTTTTAGTTGTTCCACTTCTGTTTCAAGTCTTTATCAGCATCTTATTTAGTTTCACTAGCCTTTCTAAGTTAACATAATATTTTATTACATTAAAACTTAAATACCTGCACCCGGAGGGTGCATATATTTGCTAGTAATAATAATAAACAAAAATTCCTATAACTAAAAAATGATTACGTTTTATTTTGATCTTTATTTTTCTATAAATAATGCTGAATTTATATCAACTCTTAACGTCCTAATTTACGTTCTAATTTACTCCAAATGATAGCCTTTGTTTAAATGTAATTGATACAATTTTATGGGTCATCATTTAGCCTTCCAGCAGAAATCCTTTCGTAAAGAATCCTTAGTATTGTAAGTTCCTTCGTCAATGATTGCAAATGGACCATGGAAAGTATCAGTGTTTAAGTAGTCAATCAACCACGCATTATGGCTGTTGATTGGTGGAGGAATATATATTCAAAATATTCCAACAGTAATATTAAACATATTTAGAAGTCTTTGATTTAAGTGAAATAACAGGTAACTTTAAATGAAAAGGCCATTTTTAGCCATTTTTTGATAAATCCTTGTAGGAATGGGGCTCTGGACTTAGAAAATTCTCAACAGGATGTTAAGAGTTAAGAAATTATATATTATAATAAATAGGTAAGGTCAAAATTTCACACATTTTTTAAACCCCATGCAGTGATGATGATAGGTTTTTAATTTAATGCGATTTGAATGAGGAAATGACTGGTCTCAACAAAAGTTTCTTAATAAATTGTAGAGTTTTTATCTATGAACAACTAAGGTCATCTAACCCCTACCTTGTACCCCATACAGTAATTCGTTTCCAAGAAAATAGCTAGAAATGGGGGGGGGGGGCAGAAAAAAAAAAAACACTGGAGCATGGATACGATTTTCCTGCGTCCTTTTAGATTTTTATGCGTCAGGGATGTGTACCTATCAGCATCTCTGCCCATGAATTAAAATTGCAGATGAATCTTTAAAAAAAAAAAATTTTTTTAAATGCAGATAACTCAAAAAAAAAAAAAAAAAAAAAAAAAAAAAATTGAATGAACCCTAATGTAATTTTATAAAGAGAAGGATATAAAAAAAAAAAAAAAAAAAAAAAAAATCACAAAATTATCTGCTTAAAGGTCGCTTTAAAATGAGAATTTTTATAAATTAAAATCTGTATCTGTCAAAAATGGCGCATTTTGCAGGGTTTTTTTCTCTCAATGTGCTCTTTTTAATAGGATTTATTTCATGGATTTAATTAAGAAATTCATAATTGTTGAAGTCAGTCAGCAACTGGCTAAGCACAACAGTACACCGACTGACTTCAACATGGTGCTGCGAACAGGATAGGGTAGAGTTTGGGGACGATTTGGCAGTTGAACCATACCCTCATTAGATTTGGGGCTTAATCCTTTAGGTTGCCTGCCTGCTAAAGGGTCTGGAAAATCTTCATGCACATCAATGCAGGCTGCCTTGCTGAAATAAAGCCGCTTGATGTCATTGCATATATAGAAGCTTGTTTGATTGTTTTTCCTCCAACTACGAATTTAACAAGCAGCCAATTTTGACACACAAGCCTCCCACAGCATGAATGATCTTCCTTGGGGGACAAGGTTGTCCTTTGTGAGCCCCATGTTGTATTATGGCACCTTGTCTTACCAATTCGATGGTAATTGGAACTTAGTATGATTATTCTACAATAATTTTTTTTTTCTTTTACATAAAAGTTTAGGCTCTTTAGGTTGTCCTTTGTGAGCCCCATGTTGTATTATGGCGCCTTGTCTTACCAATTCGATGGTAATTGGAACTTAGTATGATTATTCTACAATAATTTTTTTTCTTTTACATAAGAGTTTAGGCTCTTAAGGAAAAAAAACATTTAAATAAGTGACAATTTAAAACTTTTTATAAAAATTTCAAGAAAGAGGGGAGGTGCTGTTATACTGAAATTTTGGCCATACCCAACAATAAATGATGGTAAGTAAAAATCCCCACAATCTAAATAGTTTTATACATAATTACCAACCACTCCGCACAAGCAGGATGTGACACAAGGTCATTTTTAAGCGGAGTTTAACAGGTTTGAATTCAGAGTTTTTCCTTCGCCTAGACAGGTTACCTAGCCATGGTTAAAGAGCCCAGTCTGCCCTGCTATTTACCATAGCTGAAGGGAGAACTGGATTCATACCTTTCCCAAGGGTATTAGCACTATGTGAAATGCAAACAGCTTCTTCCAGGAATTGAACTCGGGTCAACAAGTCCATTTCCTAAGACTAACCATTATACCACCCACCTCCTTTATAGCTATTAATAGTACTAGCAAATATATGCACCCTCTGGGTGCAAGAATTTAAGTTTTAATATAATAAAATATTATGTTAAATTAGAAAGGCTAATGAAACTGAATAAGAATTCAGATAAAAATATTTGGAACAGAAGGGTATAATCGGAAAATAGAACAACTTTGAAACTAACTCTTCCATCATTTTCCATTACTCCCTTCTTTCAGTGGTAAATTTTCCTAATTTAACTATTTAGTTAAAATAGGAAGTAAAGAATAATATTACAGTTATTTCTTCTTGCTCATGGATTTCTTTTAAGATTTATCCCCGAGATTTTTGCTCATATTCAATAAGATAAAACCAAACAATTAGAAATCAATAATACTAAGCATATATTTATTAAAATCAAATTTTTAAGATCAATATGCAAATTAGCCTTCCCATTCACACTGTGAACCGCTATTTTGTTGTATATATAAATACAATTGCATGTCATTAGTATGTAGATATTGTTAACAGTCTTAATGATGTAAAACAATTTTACTAATAATTGAGGTTTAAATAAAAAATAAAATCATGGAGAATATGATGTAAATAACAAAGGGAATTGTGACTTGAGTAGTAATATAGTTTCAGTTACAGACAATCACACAATCTCCATTATAATAAGATTACAGCATTAGGCAAAGTACACGTGTACTGATAGTCAATAGTGTCTTCTTAATACCTTGATCTGTCATCTTTGCCCGTTAAAACCCAGAGGTATATTTTGAGGTATTTTTCAGGGGGGGAGGGATAAGAAAACGAGGGGATCTTAAAATATCAAATAGAATAATGAGTAAGAATGTGAGTCATACGTAAATGCTCCGACTATATAATCAACTTCCGATGGGAAGAAAACAGGCTGTTTATTCCAATATTTCAAGTTGCTCAGGGTCCCCCCCACCAAAAAAAAAAAAAAAAAAAAAATTGTGTGTGGTAATTATGTGCAGCCTGGTCATAGTATGGAAATCCCGGTTAGAAATTCTTATGGGGAGCGGGGAGAATTGAGGGGTTACTCTATTTTGGTCTTCTTTAAACAGAATTTTTTTTATCATTTTAACTCTTAACATCCTGTTGAGAATTTTTAAGTTCAGAGAATTTACCACAAAAATAAGAATTTACCACAAAATATAAGAATTTAAAACAAAAATAGCTAAAAATGACCTTTTAGTGTCAAATCTTGTCAATATATCTTCTTTTGTTTTTAAAAACTGTTACAATAAGATATACATAATCTGATGACCAAGAAAAATGCGTCGGAAGTGGCTCACATTCAAAACTTGTATAACTTTCTTTTTTGCAACGCCAAGGTTTTTGTTTTGAACTCATATGACTTTTATCTCCGCTTCTTTAACAACACGGAGTATAAACAAGCTCTGATGACAATTTTCATAAAATCGAAATATTGTTGAATATCAGCAAAATTATAAAATGTTTTCACTTTAACAGCATTTTGTGGTGTTTTCATATCTTTTTTATATATACTCATTTAAATGTGTATAATTCTCTTACTTTTGGAGAGATTATGAAAATTGACAGTATTACCATGAAGACTTTATGAATTTAAGCCAAATGACAACATTGTAAAATAATCATACTAAGTTGCAATTACCGTCGAATTGGTAAAACAAGGCAAGTAGATGGGGTATTCCCAGGTACATCTGGCCCTGCTGCCCATATCCACCTCAAAGAGGGGGCAGTCCATAAAGCCAGACAACCCAATTCCTGTGCCTTTTCACTTCAAAGAACCAGTGAGACAAGGCCTTTGGAAAAATGTGGAAAGAGGTATCATAGCTTTGGTACAGGTGGGCATGCCTACTGATTGGTGCAGCACAATGGTCATAAATACCCTGGCATTTGGCAGTAGTATTACAAAAAGGTTAGATTCGTATTCAGTTACGATTACTTTTTGCCTTGTCGTACCAATTAGACGGTAATTGGAACTTAGTATGATTATTCTACAATGTTGTCATTTGGCCTAAACATAATGTCCTGCATTCATTGTTGTTTACTGATTATATCATCATAAAAAACTTAAAAAATAAAACAGGTATGCTCATTAAAAACTATGAAAAAAATGTAGATAGTGAGTCTGATAGTAATACAATTGTTGCACTTAGTTACAGACCTGATCATAAATACCCTGGCATTTTGCAGTAGTATAGCAACAAGATTAGATTCGTATTCAGTTACGATTACTTTTTGCCTTGTCTTACCAATTCGATGGTAATTGGAACTTAGTATGATTATCCTACAATGCTGTCATTTGGCCTAAACAATGTTCTGCATTCATTTTTGTTTACTGATTATATCATAATAAAAAAAATAAAAAAAATAAAACAGGTATACTCATTAAAAACTATGAAAAAAATGTAGATGGTGAGTCTGATAGTAATACAATTGTTACAGACCTGATCCTATAAAGCTTACTTCTGGCCAGGCGGTATAGGACGTTAAGAGTTAATAAGTTGGTGGAGCATCGGCCAAGGAACCACAAGGTTCCAGGTTCGATACCGGCTCTCGCCAACTCATACACTGAGTAGCACAGGGATCTGTGCAGTAAAGTGAGGAGCTGATGGTAGGTGTGACGCTCCACATCAGATTAAAAAAAAAACAATCTCCTTAGTCTAGTGCTAGTGAAAAGGGAATAGACTCCCTCACTGTCTGGCTGATACCTACTTTAGGCCACCCCAATGACTTTACTTTTATTCAGGATTAATATAAAACAGGTACTTTCTTCTGTAGAAAATAAAACAAAAAAAACATCTTATTATAATGGAGATTGTGTGTTTGTTAGTCTGTAACCAAAACTATCACTACACAAGTCATAATTCTCTTATTTACATCACATTCTCGATGATTTTATTTTTATTTAACCCTCAATTATTAATAAAATTGTTTTATACTATTAATACTGTTGGCCTTATCTACATTCTAATAATAGGCAATTGTATTTATATATATTGTATTTATATATAAAACAAAATAGCGGTTTACAGTGGGAATGGGAAGAATAATTTGCATATTGATATTAAAAAATTGATTTTAATAAATATGTGCTTAGTATTATTGATTTCTAATTGTTTGGTTTTATCTTAATGAATATAGGCAAAAATCTCGGAGATAAATCTTAAAAGAAATCCATTAACAAGAAATAACTAATTTTATTCTTTACTTCCTAATTTAACTAAATATTTAAATTAGTAAAATTTAGCAATTAAAGACAGGAGTGATGGAAGAGTAAGTTTCAGTTGTTCTTTATCTGCATTTTTAGTTTCATTAGCCTTTCTAATTTAATATAATATTTTATTAGATTAAAACTTAAATACTTGCGCCTGGAGGGTGCATATTTTTGATAGTCTTAGAAAAACAGTTTTTTTTTATTTTTACACCAATAAAAATGATCAGGTATTCTTTTTTTTTCTTTTGTTTTAAAATTTTTAACACTTATTTTCATTCATTATCATGTTTGCAGTGGTGTACAGTCATCTTTCTATTGAGTATTATTGAAATCAGTCAGTCAACTGAACTTGTGCCCAAAACAGCAGGTACTTATGGAACTCAAGAATAGTCCATTCATGTATTTGGGTGATTCCATTCCTTGAGTCCTGATTGGCTGCTTGGTTTCTATGATGCTATGAGGCTTCATAAATACTCTGGCATTCTGCAATAGGATTACAACAAGGTTAGATCCGTATTGAGTTACGGCTTCCCTGTTGCCTTGTCTTACCAATTCAACGGTAACTGGAACTTAGTATAATTATTCTACACTCTCTAAACACAAACATGTATCATACATCAAAATGAAACTGGTCTTCTGTGGATCACATCCCTACTTCTCTACATAAGTCACCATTTCTCTCAATAGCATTGTTCCACCTTCGAATAAGAGCATATATCTGAATATTGGCGATTTTCTCTCTTTTCCTGATATTTGTGTGTGGTCGAGCATTGTCATGCAGAAGGAGGACATTGTCGATTGGCAAGTTGGTCTTACTCGTTCAATTCTTGCCCTGAGCCTCATTAGAGTCTCAATATAGGCCTTAGTTATATAAAAAAAACTTCACATGAAATAAACAAAATGGCATTGCTTTTTGATTCACCCTTGTATATTAGTTCAGTTAGACTTTCTTGAAATTGATACATAGATTACATCTTGTGGGTTATTGATCAGGATACGAAAATTCCAAGTTTCCATGACAATGAACGCTATCATCAATGTCTAAACATATGCCCCCAGCCCCGCCCCCTTCTAATCAATCAATCAGTTTCAGGTGTTTATTTTCCCTGAACAGCATTAGTCGATTAATTAAGCGTCTGGAATGGCCAAAATGGATATTTGACCAAACAAAAACTGTCTGACCATTTCTTTTTAATTCCTCATGGTTACCAAGTGCATTAGTGTTAAGAATAGAAATATTAAGTGTGTGTATATATATATATATATATATATATATATATAAGTAATTTGAAGGCAAATACAATGCGTATGAAAAATAAAAACTTCATCATCAGAGATTCGTATCAGAAATGGCTGATACGAATCTCTGATGAAGTTCATGCTTCGAAATCGATAAGACAAAAATAACATCTTTTTGTTTTTATTTTTCATACGCATTGTATTTGCCTTCAAATTACTAATATATTATAACATTACCAATTACTTTAATATATATATATATTTCAAATCCCAGACAAGACTGTTTGCAATTCACATAGCGCTAATACCCTTGGGAATGGTATGAATCCATATATTCTCCCTCCAGCTATGGATAAAATAGTAGGGGCAGACTGGGCTCTTTAACCTTGGGTAGGTAACCAGTCTAGGAGAAGGAAAACTCTGAATTCAAAATTCCTGAGGTCAGTCGTTGATTGGGTTTGTGGCATTCCTTGTGCACCAATTCTTTCCTGTCGACTGTGCCAAAAAGTGCGGATGGTCCAACACAAGCCTTCACCACTATAAACAAATCACTGTGTGGGTGTTCATTGTGTGTGTGAACCCTCATGCGTCGAAAATTGACGAGAGAATCCATAATGATATATATTGTAAACACCAGTGTTGGAGATGAATTTGTGTTTATTTGTGGTATG
>CM042165.1:52707993-52722993 GCA_023376005.1 Doryteuthis pealeii | reverse complement strand
TTTTATGAGCAAACACCTGGAGTCTTTATGTTCGTCAGTAAGCAGTATACTTGTAGTGGGGGGGGGACACTAACCCGGGCAACATTACATCACCTTACTTGTTACTATATATAAATAATTAATCACAGCAGTTTAAGTCATCTCATTTTAAAGTGAATTGGGTTTTTCTTTGATAGCCGTCTTGGCCTTTCAACAATAAATTGCAAAGGATTCTTCAATCAGGTTTTGTTTTTTGTAACAAAATTTCTTTAGTGGTTTAGTGAGTGGATTCATCCTAACGTTATTGCTACTGGCCATATCAGCTGACAACTTTAAAATTGGATAATAGAAGAGATCTGGTATTATATAACCCCCACACCCACCCAAAACAATTCATATATATATATATATATATATATATATATATATATATATATATATTCATATTCTTTCTTTGGCCAAGTGTTATAGTATTAATCATTATTTTTGGTTATATGACCTCTTGGTCTTTCTTTTTTTTCATTTTTTTCCAGGTGAATTTGGTAGTATATTTTTTTACTATCAAACTATTTGCTGGTTTTTTTTCTTACCACAAGGGTTTACCAATAAGTTTGTGTGTGTGTGTGTGTGTGTATATATATATATATATATATATATATATATTATATATATATATAACTGATAGGATTATCTAAAGCTAAAATATAAAAAGTGCTCAATACCTAAGTAGAGCAAATAATAAAGTTAAACCTAATGAATCAGATATACCTACTAATAGTTTCGCTTAGTAGCTCATCAGTACAAGACTCATGTCAGATTCTTGCCCTGATGAACTAAGTGAAACTATTAGTAGGTATATGTGACCCATTAGGTTTAACTTCATGTATATATATGTGTGTATATATATATATATATATATAGCAATTAAGAAAATCTGAATCCTGGTAGCTGAGTAGTCCATGACTTGCAACACTCCACTTTAGACCTATCAGCTATCTGCCAACTTTAAAATTGGATAATAGAAGAGGTCTGGCATCCTGTAAATAATAATTGAAGTCAGTAAGTCTACTATTGGTTTGAATAACAGCAGCTAACTAAGTACAACTTCAGCAGTATACAACTTCAGCAGTGTTGGTATATATAGAAATCAAGAATGACCCATTCATGAATTTGGGTGATTCCATTCCTTGAGTTCTGATTGGCTGCTTGATTTGAATGACTTTGTGGAGTCTTATAAATGTCCTGTCATTCTGTGGTAGACTTTGTGACTATTCGGGTTTGTATTTAAGTTACAACCGTTTGTTGCCTTGTGTTCCCAGTTCAACGGTAATTGGAACTTTAATTATTCTTCAGATAATAGAAGAGATCTAGCATTCTGTAAACACCCCACTCAAAAAAAAAATTAAAAGCAATTAAGAAAATCTTGTGTGTGAAACAAAGAAGTTTTGGGCTTAAATAATCAGCCGAGATGAACATCAAACAAAGGGTCAGGTCAGATAGAACAGGAGTCGACAAATCCGGCCCGCAAAGAGATTTTATCAGGCCTGCCGACAGTACTTGTAAAAACAGTATTTGTTAAAATGTACAGAACACTAAACACGAGCAAGCCTTTTCAAAATTGAAATATGTGAAATCAATCCATCAAACGAAATTGACTGATAAACATTTGAAAGCAATTCTCTTGATTGGATGTAGCAATTCCAAACCAAACATTGACGATATCTTGAAAGGCAAACTTCAGTTTCACAAATCTCACTAAACCTTTCTGCTAATGTTGCGTTCTTTGATAAGGTTTTGAAAATAAATGTTGGTTAAATTTGTTTTTGTGCATCTTATGCCACTCATCCATGAATATAACATGGAAAAAGAAATTTCCTTTGACATCTTTTTCTCAGAGCTTATGTTTTTGTGTTTTTATTGAACACAATAATAATGTGGCTTGCGCTCGTTATTTTTTCAATTATCCAGCCCACAGTGAAAAAAATTTGGTGATCCCCGAGATAGAAGGATATTCAAATGTTTGGTTAGAGGGATAATTAGAAATGCTAAGTTATGAATACACACTATATTCTATAAATTTGGGGGTTAAATTGAACTTAACGGACCTAAATTCCACCATTGTATGCCACCCCGCTGAAAGAAAAAAAAAATACCAAAAATCAGAGAATTAACCGAATTTAATGAAATTTTCAGAGTTGATATATTAATGAATAAAAGATATAATGCACCAGTTATTTTATTTAAAAACTTTTACATTTTTTCAGGTCTGTTAACTTGGAATCACATCTTTGAGAATCTGTGTTATGCCACCCTCTCCTGTACAGATATACGTATATTGAATATTTCTCTATACACACATACATTCCTCCATTAGAAGAGCTGTACTGTAAAAATGTGGACATGTAAATCTCTCAAGGTGAAAATGAGTGCGAGATGTAACGAAGGGAGGACACGTCATCATCTCAGCCATTCCAACTAGGAGAAGGTACGTATCTTTGAAAATATGTGTTACGCCCCAAAGATACAGGGTTCAAAGTTAATTGACCTGAAAAAATTCAAAAGTTTTTAAATAAAATAACTGGTGCATTATATCTTTTATTCATTAATATATCAACACTGAAAATTTCATTAAATTCGGTTAATTCCCTGATTTTTGGTATTTTTTTCTTTCGGCGGGGTGACATATGATGGTGGAATTTAGGTCCGTTAAGTTCCATTTAACTGTGGTGGCACCTGTTAGGGTCCCATCTATGGGTTAAATAGAAAATTTGTTTACAAAAACAAAATTGAGTTTTAAAAATTTTTATTCCAAACTATCACTACGAATCTTTCAAAACTTTGCTTGCATTAAATGACACACTGTGGTTGATACGCCATAAAACAAAACAAACAAAACTGGCAGGTAAAGGGTCAATGTAAAATGCATTGCAATGATTTTACTATAAAAATACATTGAGTCATAAAATTGACTGTTTAGTAGTCAGGGTTGTTTTTAGGCTGTTACTTATATAGACAAGGGTTATAAAATATCTGAGTATTATTACTTTTCTGAGAAGATTTTAATGTGTCTATTCAATCTTGCCTATAAAGAATTGATACGTGTGTGTTTTAATATAACATTTGTGTTAGATAAAAATTTCTTTTGTTAATGTTGTCTTTTCTGAACTGTTTTTAGTGGTTTGAAGAATCAATGTAACAGCTTGTGAGTTTTGAGTTTATCCCCCCCCCCAGGTTGGTATGACACCCGAGGAGACGGATCAATGGTCATATTGCATTAGTTGTAAGGCGGGGGGTGGGTGTTGAGAGATCATTTCAAGTTGGACAGGTTTTGAGGTTTTTGTGCTGGTTTATTTGCATCAGTCCGTGGATATCCTAATTCTAGGAAGGAAAATCCATGTCTTATGGATTTTGCAGAAATGAATGTGTTTGTATAAGAGGAAATAAGTATGTATGGATAGATAGAGAGGGGGAGAGAATGATGGATAGACAGAGAGGGGAGGGAAAGTTGGAGAGGATGATGGATAGACAGGGAGAGGGAAAAGTTGGAGAGGGGGAGGAAAGTTGGAGAGGGGAGGGAAAGTTGGAGAGGGGGAGGGAAAGTTGGAGAGGGGGAGGGAAAGTTGGAGGGGGGAGGGAAGGAGAGGGGGAGGGAAAGTTGGAGAGGGGGAGGGAAAGTTTTGGAGAGGATGATGGATAGACAGAGAGGGGGAGGGAAAGTTGGAGAGGATGATGGATAGACAGAGAGGGGGAGGGAAAGTTGGAGAGGATGATGGGAGGAGAGAGAGAGAAAGAAAGTTGGAGAGGATGAGAGAAAGAGAGAAAGAAAGTTAGAGAAGATGGATGGGGAGAGAGAGAGAAAGAAAGTTAGAGAAGATGGATGGGTAGAGAGAGAAAGTTGGAAAGGATGGTGAATAGAGGGGGGAATAATGGATTGAAAGAGAGAGAGAGATAGAGATAGAGAGAGATATGAAGAGATGGGAAGAATGACAGAGAAATTGTATAACCATCTTATATAACTTTTTGGATTTCCTATTTTTGTAAAATTTCAAATATTTTATTTCTTTATTTTTCTCATGGACACTTAAAACTCTCATAATTGATGCACAATTTGTGATTAAACATTACAACGTCTGAGGATTGCATGATATGCATAAAACTGCAGTTACAGAATATCAACTCCATAATATTTATGGAGTAGGCTCTTTTAGTTCTAATATAGATCTTAACAACCTCCCCCATCCCCGTTTCTTTAAGACTAGAAAATTCACCTTTTCCCTTAAAGGAAGTACTTCTCATTTGCATATTCAAATTAGTAACATCACTGTTATTTCACTTTAAGACAATTAAGTAGAAACAAATTTTTTTTTTTCTGGAGTTTGACCAGGTAAAAAAGTAAGTAAGTCATTGGAGTGGCCTAAAGTCAGTATCAGCCAGACAGTGAGGGAGTCTATCCCCTGTAGAATAATCATACTAAGTTCCAATTACTGTCGAACTGGTAAGATAAGGCAACAAGTAACCATAACTGAAAACAGATCTAATCTTGTTGCAATACTACTTCAAAATGCCAGAGTATTTATGAAGCCACATAACATCATAGAAACCAAGCAGCAATCAGGACTCAAGGAATGGAATCACCCAAATACATGGACTATTCTTGATTTCCATAAATACCAGCTGTCTTGGGCACTAGTTTAGTTGTGCTTAGCCAGTTGCTGTTGTTAATACCAACAGTATACCGACCGACTTTAATATCCCCTTTCACTAGTGCTTAACTAAGGAGATTGTTTTTGCATTTGAGGTGGAGTGCCACAGCTCCTTACTTTACAGCACAGATCCCCGTGCTACTCATACGCTGAGTTGGTGAGGGCCAGTATCAAAAACCGGTTCCTTGGCTGACGCTCTACCGACTGAGCTAAGCCAGCCCTAGGAGTTGATAAAAATTGTAGAAAGAATACCTGCATGTAAACTCTTGTTGGGTTATTTTATGCCAATGATATTTGTTTTATTCATTCTTGTAGGGTATTCAATATTCAATAAGTATGTTTAAATCATTAGTATTAGATACAAATACTTGATACTATATATAATTTTGCATAAATTATTTGGATTAGATAGGAATACTTGAAACCACACAACTATACGCAAATTATTTGTATTAGATTGGAGTATGCGATACTATATAACTGTATGCAAATTATTTGTATTAAGATATTACTTGAAGCTATGATTGTTTAATAAGGACTATGATTATTAGTTACTTGAAACCATAACTGTGTGAAAATGAATGATTATTATTAATAGATAGAAATAGTTACTTGAAACAACATAATTATGTATAAATTAGTAGTATTAGATAGAATACTTGAAACCATATGACCGTGTGCTACTTATTTGGATTAGATAGGAACACTTGAAACCATGCAACAATGTGCAAATTATTTGGATTTGGTAGGATAGGAATACTTTATATAACTGTGCAAATAAATGATTAAAAAACAAAAGTAATTTAAAAAATATAATGGAACAATGAAAATGTATGGATGATTACAAACATTTATAAATGAATCAAATTTCAGCATTAAATAACCCGTGAAGAGTTGATATGTCTTTTTAAACAAATAACCCATTGGAGTTGTTATGCCGTTAAATCAAATATATATAGTTATGATTACAATCAAATAGGTTCCTGCTAGATCATTGAAGTTAAGCAGTGACAAACCTATTTAATGCTTAATTAGGTGACCACTTAAGCAACAACAGGTACAACCAGAGTCCTTTTTTATAAAAAATCACTTCAGCATTAACTCTTAACATCCTGGTGAGAATTTTCTAAATCAAGAGACCCATTCCTATAAGGATTTATCAATAAATGGCTAAAAATTTCCTTTTCATTTAAAATTGCCTGTTATATCCAGTAAATCAAAGACTGCTAAATATGTTTAATATTACATTTAAACAAAGGCTATCATTTGGGGTGGATTAGGAAAAATGTGACTTCCGGCCGGGTGGAATGATGTGGTATAGGATGTTAAGAGTTAAATGACCCAAATGAGTTGATATTCCATAAAACAAAACATTCAATGAAACAGTTAGAAATGGATTAAATTTCAGCATTAAATAACCCGTGAAGAGTTGATATGTCTTTTTAAACAAATAAACCATCCCAAAGGCCTGGGAGTTACGTTTTGTCAAAGTGCATGAATTCTTTGATCCATGACAGGATTGCCAATCCATCCAGATTAAATAATCCATAATTAATTCAATCCTGTTTTGTTTTTGATTTTTTTCATGGGAATTATACAAGTGTAATAATACGAGTCACAGTTTAATTTCAAATCGATAGAACCAATACGCAAACTTATCAACAAATTGATAAAGCAATGATGTGGAATATATTCCTGTTCAGTTGGGCAGAATAATGGAATTATCTAGAAGTTTAATTGATGGATTTTAATGGCATGTCAACCACACTGGGATTATCTTATGCCTAGATGTTAGGCAATAATGTATGTTGTATGTCTATATTAACACTTTTGTAGTTAATGGTTATTGGTAGAAACAATTTTTATGTTGGTTTGTTATTTTGAGAAATGCCATGAAGTCCCCAGTTCAACTAAATCCTGGAATAATTTTATCTAATTTTATTCTATTCGTGTAAGCAAGTCTTGATTGGCCTTTGAAGATGATATTAAATCTAGATACTCCATCATTACCACAATTCCATTGATTCTATATTTTGAATATAAAAAGGAAAATTTAATTTTCATTCATTCAATCTGGGTTTGTTTTTTTTTTTTTGTTTTTTTCTATTTTTTTTTTTTTTAGTTGAATCTGATGCAAAAGAATTTTTTTTTTAATTATGCAAATTTGATGATACATCTGCATTGAATTCTAAATTGATCCATTTTCAAAAATGGTCAAATTTTCCCAATAACCTGTTTCTCTTGTGTGACACTAAACATCTGAATAGGACTTTCTATTCTATACAAAATAAATAATAATAGTTTTTTTTTTTTTAGTTTTTTTCATTTCTTTACCCTTTTTTTCCAGGTGTTAAACTATCTGATGGTGACTACCCATCTAGCCTAAATAAGGGCCAAAGTGGAGCGTTGCTTGTCATGGACAGCTCATCCACCAGGATTCCACCTTTAAGCATCACGGGTCGCCACCCACAGCCAACAGATAGCCCCATTTGAGGGCGTCTTACCCCTCTGCAGAGGTGCAGTCGGTGTATTTTTTTTTTAGTTTTTTTCATTTCTTTACCCTTTTTTTTTCCCTTTTATTTTTTAAATTATTTTTACCTTTCCCTCTTTCTCCTACGCCCTGTCAGCTGGTGTATTAGAATACACTGACTGCACCTCTGCAGAGGGGCAAGACTCCCCCAATGGGGCTACCTGTTGGCCGTGGGTGGCAACACATGATGCTTAAGGATGGGACCCAGGTGGCTAAGCAGTCCATGACAGGATACTCCACTTTGGCCCTAGCACCTTGGGCTAGACGGGCAGTTGGACAAGCCCCCTCCGATCAATCGGCAGGTCAGGTCAAGCCCTAGCACCTATAGGATTGCCCCAACCCCATTGCCCTTATGGCAAGCCCCAACCCTTTTTTTATCATATATGTACTAGAAGGCAGTGGCTGAGGGTCTTCATGTCCTGGGAATGGTGTTAAACTATCTGATGGTGACTGCCCATCTAGCCTAAATAAGGGCCAAAGTGGAGCGTTGCTTGTCATGAACAGCTCATCCACCAGGATTCCACCTTTAAGCATCACGGGTCGCCACCCACAGCCAACAGATAGCCCCATTTGAGGGCGTCTTACCCCTCTGCAGGGGTGCAGTCGGTGTATTCTAAAGCCCCAGCTGACAGGGCTTTTACCGGCCAGTATTCTTCAGACTTTACTATATTGTATGTTTATTGTAAAAAAAAATTTTCAAACAGAAAGAACATCTATTAATAATGGAGATTCGCTTCCGGTTTTTGTCTGTAACAAAAATTATGTCACTGCTTACGTCCCTTTATCCAAAATCGTCATAACATAGAATAAATACACTCAAAATTTGAACATGCAACATTAGACATTCCTCATTGTTTTTTAAAACAAGTTTTAATAAATACATGACTGGTATTATATATCTATATATAGTTTGTTTTATTTTAATACATATTTAAAGTTTACATTTCAAATTGCTTTATTTTTTAATCCTTTAATGAATTTGATGATGTTACTTAGGGTACAAACTCGCTGACATTGAACTTTTTACTCCCGCCCCTCGGGCAATATGTTTCAAAAATCTATTTTTACATCGCCCAGAGTGCGTTTTTTATTTTGTACTAGTCAATATAATGAAGAAAAGATATGTTTGAAAATGTCTATAAATAGAATAATAAAAGACATATGGATATACCTGTGGTTTACTGGATCATACAATATACAGTATACTAGTACATCCAATACAGTTTGCGTCAGACAGAGTAACTTACAACAGAGTGCTAAAACATCGAGGTAGACGGTTCGCGTAATGGTTCAGTAATCTTCGCAGTCTCAGGGTATTTACCTCTGATCCCACTTTTGAGGGCGTGACACAAGGAAATTTTTATCTGGGCTCACCCACAAGCCGAAGCTCATAGGTGGTAGGCACAAAAAATGCGTTGATCCCATTGGCATTCCCCCTCAAGGAGTGCGCCTCAGGCGCTGGGCAATAAACTTAGCCCTGCCCCTTTAAATCAAGGGGGCAGGTATTGCCTGGGGGGATAGACCCCTGGGATCAACGCTGTTAATTTTACTTAGCCGCTCCAGAGGCCAAAGCAGGAGGCACGGTAATATTTTAAAACAGCAGTGTACAAATAGTCTTGGATCAGCTCATCATTTCTCTACGTAAGGTACGCTAGGTTAGTCCACAACAATACTACAGTATGATAATTCAAATATTACGTTTGATATGTTTACTTAATACTCTCGTCCTTTTTTTTTTTACAGTAACAAGAAGTTAACTAAAAAGTTTAGAAATAAATAAATACCTACGACTTTGTGGAAAATCGATGTGGAAAATATTCAAAATAATTGTTTGATTATTACATGCACGCAACATTTTATTTGAGAGAGACGGGGCTCAGTTTTCATTTCAAATTGTTTTTTTTTTTTTTACTCCTTTAATAAATATGAGGATTTTGCTTATGATACAAACTTTCTGACATTGAATTTTTAATTTGATATGTTTACTTAAGAGCTATTACATTGCATAGCTTTTAATGGAGGAATGTAGTGTGTATAGAGAAATATTCAATATACTTATCTCTGTACCGGAGAGGGTGGAATCCTAGTTGTTGGCAGTTCTTTGATGTTATGAAGTCTGGACACACTTGGGGTGCTGAGGGACATCTTGCCTTGTGCCACTAGGAGTTTTACATAGTAACACAAAGCCACTTTTCACTCATGAGTATTTTATTTCCCCCAGATTACAACTGCTGAGAGCAAGACATTCATATCTTACCCTCTTCACGCATTCTGCCAGACTCAATTTTCACTGACCTCTCACCCCTCCTTCATCATGTACCATTTTCTCGTCCAACCAAAACATGCCATCTCATCATTTAAACTTTTCCATTCTAAACCACACATCACAGTTCTACGTCACACCCATTACATAAAGATATAAAATAAATAAATTTTTTTTACTTACTTCAATTGAATAAAAGTGTAAAAGCAGAACTTTCTTTGAACTTCATAAGTCGAATACAGAAGCAAACTAGCAAAATCTCAAAGCTGAAGTAACAGGTGACCCCATTGGGGAGATTTTAGCCCTCTGAAGAGGTGCAGTCGTGTATTCTACAGCCCCAGCCGACAGGATAACCTACCACCTGGCTTTTAGACAGTAACATGACAAATGATAGTAGAAAAAAAGACACAAAAGCCAAATTGATACTTCATTTAACCTTGTCTGCTAATGTTTTTTGTAATTAAATTAAAAACTGTCCTCAAAACACGGCTTTGTAGTTGGGTAGACAAATTGATGCACCACAATAAATAAACAAATGCCCATGTTAAATATTTAATTAAAACAGTTAATTCAAAACATTCCCCCCTCCTTCATTGACTGCGAGGGTTGCCCAGAGCCTCACTTAGTTGAGGAGGAGGAGGAGGAGGAGGAGGAGGTTATAATACAGCCAGTTCAAAACATTTGAATACTTAAATAAATGAACCAGGGGTGATTGCTTAGGCCACTGATGCGGCTAAGGGAAATTCACAGCGTTGATCCCAGGGCGCTAATACCCTCCCCAGGTAATACCTTATTTAATACTTGTTTAATTAAAACAGTTGATTCAAAACATTCCTACCTCGCCATCCCTATTTACTGTGAGTGTTGCCCAGAGTTTCACTTGGAGGAGGATGGGGTTATAATACACTGCTTTTTGGATTCTGCTTCATAATGAAAAGTATGATTTACAAATGAAGGAAAAAAAAAATAAAATGATAAAAGAAAAGATCATAGGCTGAACGGGGAATAATTACTAAGTCACAATTTGAATGGATGCCGGATTAATGGGAATCCATATCATCAGTCTCCATTTTGTTTAATTTGGCTATATCTCTTTGCTTTAAGGAATAATTACCTTGTCAAAACATATGTAAAATAATAATAGAACATTTTTTGTGTTTGTCATAGATGCATGCCACATTGGGATATTGATCTTCCTATGAAAAAAATCAGAAATCTTAATAACTTTAAGTTAACTTTTTCGATAGCATTTTTGGATTCCTTGGGTCAAATGTTTTTATAAACCAATTTTTAGGAGTAGGGAAGCTCTAGAACTCATTTTACAGACAAAAATAGATTTTTAAAGTCACCATTTTTTGAGACCCCCTCCCCCTATAACTTGGTCAATTCCTGGAATTGGAAGCTCAAATTTTGGGGTTTGTCTAACTTTAACATGTCCACACCTCCACAAAATTTAAGAAAAATTAAAGGGTGCGAGTGACAAAACACTTGAATACTTAAATAAATGAACCATCTCCATTTATTTAACAAATGGATATGCCATGTTCCTAGTTATTTTTGTAGAAAAAAATTTTTTCTTTTTTTGGGGGGGGGGGCATCAGTTCATTAAAAACCCTCAAAAATGTTTCTTTACTAATGATGATAAAACTAGCTGAGAACAATCAAAAAGTAAGTAATCATAAAGAAATATTATCCTATATAAGTCTGTATGGATGTACAATAGGTACCACCAAAATACATCATGTGATTAGTTTAAGCAATATTGAAGGAAGAAACGTAAATATTTAACTTTTAAAAAAAAAATCTAGCAAAAAAAGAAATAACGAACATAAAGAGTTGTTACAAAGAAAAACAGTTAATTCAAAGATCAAATTATCCGATTGGGAAAAAATTACTCACCATTACCTTGAAAAATAAGTAGAATAGTTTTTTTTACCACAGAGTCAGTTTCTTTGATATTTTTAACAGAATTCTGTAATCATAGTTCTTTTACTAAAAAAAAAAACTCCTGATATAATTATTCAGACTCTTATCTTTATAGAAAAAAAAAGTAAAAATCATTTTTTGTCGGTTGATTTTTTCCTATTTCATAAAATAAAATGGGGGGGGGGGGGGGTGATCTAGTTAAAAAAAAAAAAAAATTTCTTTCCCCTTATATATTTTAGAAAAAACTTTCAAACATAATTTCATCAAAAGGTAAGTAATTATGTGAATTTTTGTAAAAATCGGACCATTAATGGATTTTTCATAGAATTTTTAAAAAAGCCTCTAGTCGTAACTTGTTTTTGGCTACATTAAATTTCAATTGATTTAACGGTGTGAAAATGTAAACATTGTTTTCATTCATAATTTTCATTATTTCCGTAAGCTGAATTTAAAAAAAAAAAAATCATCAGGAGTTTTTTTAAATTCTTTTGAATAGACAAAAAACTTTCAAGATAACATTAAACTTTATGCAAGTTTCATTGTATTAAATATAGGGGGGGGGGTAAATTTCACAGGTAAAATTGGTGGTACCTATAAAACTAATATATAGAAAAATAATTTTTATTAATCTATATATAAAAAGAGATTTATTTTTCATTTTTTGAATCCCATGGAATGCCAGGTACCTCTACTAGTTTGTAATAATATTCAAGTCCTCACAAGCCCATTCTTGAAAACAATAAACTACACAGGCAGGTAATGATAAGCTAATTTGTTTCAATTGAACATAATGAAAAGAAGGAAAGAAAGAAAAAGAGTTAAATCAAGATTATTATACTTTTTACACATTGAAGTATGTATAGAAAGTTTTTAGAAAAAACAAGATGTTATTTTAAAAATTCCGGCTCTAAACGAGAGCGTTTGTTTGTACCTCGTGATTAACGGTTTATTTATTCCGTCTTTCCTCATAAATATAGTTGCTTTGAAAAAGACCAGTTTATAAGGTCGAAACAGATCTGTCAGCTAACTAATAACATCTTGTTTTTTTTTTTTTCTAAAAACTTTCTATACATACTGTTGGATTCACTTCCATTTTACTTTTAGATTGAACTATATGCAACAGCTCTTAAGTAAAACATAAACATTGTAATAATCAAATTATCATACTGTGGTATATCCACAGGTATTGCTAGTTCTTTAATATCATTGTTGTTTTTAAATGAGGAAGAGTTCATAGCAATTGAAAATTTTGTCTTTTTCTCCATTATGATGGCTATCTGAGGAAACTGGTCTCTTTTTAATAGATGTAGCAGCTGAAATAAATTTATAATAGCTAAATTACAGTTTGAGTTTGCTCACTTATTGGAGACTAGAAGCGGCTACCCAGCGTTGCCTAGGTAGAGGGGGGGTAAAAAAAAGGTAGTCTCACAGATCCGTTATTGTTGAATCATGAGTTGGATCCTCGCAGGATGCCCCATAAAATCCCTACATAAAAAAAGACCTTGCATTGATCCAGCTACTGTGAAAAGAAAAACTAATGTCTCCTATTTGAAATATAAATGCAAAAAAAAAAAAAAAATTCCATGCTATTATCATTTAAATTTTATTTCTTAATTATCGTCATGAATATAAATCAAATCTTCCTTATTTTTGTTCAAAAAGCAAGATCTGGTGATAGTGAATGTGTTTGGTTTGTTTTCTTTTACGGCATATCAACCTCAGTGGGTCATTTAATGCCGATAAAGTTTTGAAATAAATCAATTCTTAATGGATAATACAATTTTTTTATATATACATTTTTCTATTTAACCCATAGATGGGACCCTAACAGGTACTACCACTCCGGGTCAGAGTGGACCAGGGAGCAATGGTGATAAAGGGGTGCTCCACATTCCCCAAACCTCCAAAACTGGAACCTCACCATCAGATAGAGTTTAACGTCATTCCCAGGACATGTAGACCCGCAGCCACCGCCTTCTAGCACCCATATGATAAAAAGGGGCTGGGGCTTGCCATAAGGGCAATAGGGTTGGGATAATCATATAGGTGCTAGGGCTTGACGGATAGTGAATGTGTATATAATTGTATTTTGTCATTAATTATTTTATTTTCATAGTTTCCTCCGGACATACATACACACAAACTGCACTTTATATAAGTATAGATAGATAAGTAAAATATCCAATAGACTGGTGAGTTGGGTATAATTCTATTTGGGATTATCTATATCCTTCGTATATCCACTGTAACACCTTTGGCGGGCCGGGGTGTCTCTTCATATTTTGGCCATATTATCGTCTGCAACTTAGGACCTCCACTGTTGTGTCCGTGACAAGCGCTTCTGCCCCTGCCAAGGGAGTAAACAATCAACCACAAAGAGAGAGAATTGCAACAAGACAAAGACAAGATAAGGTGAACATTCCAAAAATGACAAGATATATATATATATATATATATATATATATATATAGGACTCCATTCATTCTTGTTCAGTCATCCTTCCACTGCTATCTGCTGCTATCCTATGTTTTGTCAAGCCACTGTCAGGACTTCTACTCTGTGGTCAACTGGTCTTTGCTGGTAAAATCGATCTGACTTGAATGTGTGAGTGACAAAACACTGGGAAAATTTGGCTCAGGACCGCGTTCGTGGGCGGCAGGCTCTCTGAAGAGGACTGTTCATGTCTGAAGTCACCCTGGCACAACACCATGAAGCTAGGAGGTCCAGAAGAAAGCAGCGGCAACAAGACACTGGCACATCAACATCTTCAGGGACAGCCTTCACATGCGACATCTGTGGTCGAGAATGTTTTTCTAACATTGGACAATGCAGTCACAGGAGGCGCTGTAACTTCAGGGGCACAAAAACTATTTTATAGTCTTCCGAGACTGAAATGCCAATAAAAATTTTTTTTAAATGCACACACACACATACATACGATCCTCTATCTCTAATGTCTAATCTACACACACACACACACACACACACACATATATATATACCTATATGTGACTTGTATTATCTGCGTTATTCGGACTATTGTCCTCATCTTCATTGTGCAGATAATTATCTGCACAACAATTAACAATAATAATTAACACAGCTTAACGCCCCTACCCCAGCTTTGGTTAGCGGAATGAGAACAGGATACCCCCGTGGATTGAATAAAGGGTTAGGTTCAGAGTTCCGTGATGGCTCCCGATTACGATAAGAAGGTTCCCGAGTCCGAAAAGAAATACCTGAAGAAGGCCGGAGGGCATATCGGCCGAAACGTTGTACAGATAACAATGAAGATGAGGATAATAGTCCGAATAACGCAGATAATACTCATCATCAAGCCTCATCTCAAACATTCAGAGAAATAGTATATGTGACTTGTTTTACTCTCATACTACTTATTTATATAACTATCTACACACACACACACACACACACACACACTACCTGTTACATATACACCTACATGTTGCACACCACAACACATGCAGCCACGCATTGTCTCATACCACAATGCACCCTCATATATTTATACAAGGATTATTTCAAGTCCCTAAGAGAGCTCAATGTATGATTATTAATAAATCAATTATAAATCAATT
>CM042165.1:52647993-52702993 GCA_023376005.1 Doryteuthis pealeii | reverse complement strand
AAAGTTTGTAAAATATTTTACGGTTCTTCCTTCAGTATGGCCTAAACTGATCACGTGACGTATTTTTGGTGGTACCTAATGATTGTGTATAATTTTTTTTCAATCAGGGTTAGTGATTTGATTTTTGCAAATACGTGTACGACGTTTCACAATTGATGTTACCTAACTGTATTGCAGAGTGATAAAGGTCGGAGTGAGAGAAAAAAAAATCAATTATTTACTTACTACAAAAGTGCTGGGATATGAAAGTATTTATTTTTAATCTCACGTCGATGGGCGGCAACATTAGACACGCCCAGACATTTTCCTTTAAGTGATATTTGTAATAAGGACCTGACTCTTAGTTATTTTAAAAAGCGTTTTTTTTGTATTTGACGGTGACTTAAGCAATATAAGCCAACTAGCAGGACCTTGGTATACCACAGTTAAAAAGTAAAGTCGTCGGGGTGGCATAAGTCGGTATCACAGACAGTCTATCCCTTTCACCCGCGCTAGACCAAGAGGATTGTTTTTGCACTGGTGGAGCGCCACACGCTACCATCGACGTCCTTACTTTACCGCACAGATCCTTTGTTTTTTCTATTTTTTTTTTTTTATGTTGAATGTTGCAAGATTTTTTTTATCATGCAAATTTGATGATAAATCTGCATTGATTCTAAATTGTCCATTTCAAAAAATGGTTCAAATTTTTCCCAATAACTGTTTCTTCTGTGTTGACACACATCTGAATAGGAACTTTCTATTCTATACAAATAAATATAATAGTTTTTTTTTTTTCGTTTTTTTCATTTCTTTACCCTTTTTTTTCCCTTTTATTTTTTAAATTTTTTACCTTTCTCTTTCTCTACGCCTGTGCTGTGTATTGAATACACTGATGACCTCTGCAAGGGGCAAGACTCCCTAATGGGGCTAACCTGTGGGTGGTGGGAACTATGCCTTAAGGGATGGGAACCCAGGTGGCTAAGCAGTATGATGATATCCACTTTGCCTAGTTGGGCTAGACGGGCAGTTGGACAAGCCCCTCCGATCATCGGCAGGTCAGGTAAGCCTAGCACTATAGGATTGCGCCAACCCTTGCCTTATGGCAGCCAACCTTTTTTTATCATATATGTAGCTCGAAGGGGTGGTTGAGGGTTCATGTACTGGGAATGTGTTAAAAGATATCTGATGGTGCTGCTCTAGCCTAAATAGAGCAAAGTGGAGCGTTGCTTGTCATTGGAAGCTCATCCACAGGATTCACCTTTAAGCATCCGGGTCGCAAAACAAGCACAGATACCCATTTGAGGCGTTTACCCTCTGCAGGGTGCAGGTCGGTGTTTTAAGCCCAGCTGACAGGGCTTTTACCCAGCCGTATTTTCAGCTTTACTATATTGTTGTTTATTTGTAAAAAAATTTTCAAACAGAAGAAACATCTTTAAAATGAGATTCGGCTTCCGTTTTTGTTGTACAAAATTGTACTGCTTAGTCACAATTACCGCAAATCAATCATAACATAGATAAATACACTCAAAATTTGAACTGCAAATTAGACATTCTCTGTTTTTTTAAAACAAGTTTTAATAAAACTGATGGTATTAATATATCTATATATTGTTTATTTTATTTTTATACATATTTAAAGTTTACATTTCAAATTAGCTGTTCTTTTATCATTTAATGAATTTGATGATGTACTTAGGGTAAAACTCGCTGAATTGAATTTTTTACTCACTCAGGCAATATGTTTCAAAATTATTTTTACAATCGCCAGAGTGGTTTTTTTATTTTGGTAATAGTAATAATAATGAAGAAAAGATATGTTTTGAAATATAATATAAATAGAATAATAAAGACATGGATATACTGTGTTTACTGATTCAATATTCAGTATACTAGTACATCAAATACAGTTTGCGTCAGACATGAGTAACTTATCAACAGGTGGTAAACGATCGAGGTAGAGGTTCGCGTAATGGTTTCAGTAATCTTCGCAGTCTCAGGGAATTTACTCTCATCCCATTTATGAGGGCGTGACACAAGGACTTTTATGTGGGCTCAACACAAGCAAAGCCATGGGTGGTAGGTACAAAAAAATGTTGTTGATCCGGTCGGCTTTCCCTCACAGGGGTGTGGCCGACGGCAATGGCAATAAACCACCGCCCTTTAACTCAAGGGGGCAGGTATTGCCTGGGGGATAGACCTGGGATAACACTGTTAATTTTACTTAGCCGCTCAAGGCCAAAGCGGAGGCAGGTATATTTTAAAAAGCAGTGTACAAATAGTCTTGGATAAAGCTCATAATTTCTCTATGTAAGGTATGCTAGGTTCGTCACAACAATACCAAGTCTGATAATTCAATATTACAAGTTTATTGTTAATTAATACTCGTCCTTTTTTTTAAGTACAAGAAGTAACTAAAAAGTTTAGAATAATATACCTACGGCTTGTGGAAAATCGATGTGGAAATATTTCAAAATAAATTGTTTTGATTATTAATGCACGCAACATTTTTATTTAGAGAGACGGGGCTCAGTTTTCATTTAAATTGTTTAATTTTTTTTTTATCTTATAAATATGAGGATTTGCTTTGATACAACCTTTGAATGAATTTTTATTTGATAGTTACTTAAGAGCTATTAATGCATAGTTTTAAATGGAGAATGTAGTGTGTATAGAGAATATTCAATAACTTATCTCTGCTACGAGGGTGGACATCTAGTTGTTGGAGCAGTTTTTTGATGTTAATGGAGTCTGGACACCTTGGGTGGGAGGCATCTGCTTGTGGCACTAGGGTTTTACATAGTAATAAAAGCATTTTCACTCCTGAAGTATTTATTTCCCAGATTAAGTGTGAGAGCAAGCATTCGATATTTATACTTCACGCATTTCTGCAGAACTTAATTTTTCACTGACCTCATCACCTCCTTCTCATGTACATTTGCCGTCCAACCAAACATGCATCTATCTTTTAAACTTTTCCATTCGCTAACAACTCAAAGTTCTTACGTCACACCATTACGTACTACAGATAAATAGATAACATTTTTACTTACTTCAATTGATAAAAGTGTAAGCAGACTTTTCTTTGAACTTCATAGTCGAATACAGAGCAAACTAGCAAAATCTCAAGCTGAGTAACAAGGTGACCCCATTGGGGAGATTTTAGCCTCTAGAGGTGGCAGTCGTGTATTCTCAGACACAGCCGAGCAGGATACTACACCTGGCTTTTTTAGACGTAACATGAATGATAGTAGAAAAGACACAAAAGCAATTGATACTATCATTTTAATTGTCTGCTAATGTTTTTGTGTAATTAATTAAAAATGTCCTCAACAGGCTTTGGTAGTTGGGTAGACAAATTGATGACCAAATAAATAAACATGCCCATGTAATATTACTTAGAACATTAATCAACATCCCCCTCCATTGACTGCAAGGGTTGCCAGAGCCTCACTTGTTGAGAGGAGGAGAGGTTATAAGGCCAGTTAAAACATTTGAATACTTATAATGAACAGGGGTGATTGTAGCTTGCCCAGAGTGTTCGGCGATGATGCAGCCAATGCAAATTCAAGCGTGATAGGCGCTATACCCGCCCAGGTAATACTATTTAATACTGTTTTAATTAAAACAGTTGATTCAAACATTCCCCCTCGCCATCCTATTGACTGGTAATGTGCACAGAGTTCACTTGGAGGAGAGGAGATGGGGTTTAATACACTTGCTTTTTGGATTCTGCTTCATAATGAAAAGTATGATTTACAAATGACAGGAAAAAAAAATAAATGATAAAAGAAAGATAGGCTCAACGGGGAATAATTATAGTCAAAATTTGAATGGATGCCGGATTAATGGGAATCATATATAGTCTCCTTTTGTTTAATTTGGCTAGATGTTTGCTTTAAGGAATAATTCTTGTCAAACATATGTAAAATAATATAGAAAATTTTTTTGTGTTGTCATAGTGCATGCACTTGGTATTGATTTCTATGAAAAAAATCAGAAATTTAATACTTAAGTTAACTTTTCGATGGCATTTTTGGATTCCTTGGGTCAGTGGTTTTTATAACAATTTTAGAGTGGGAAGCTCTAGAACTCATTTTTACAGACAAATAGATTTTAAAAGTCACATTTTTTGTTGCAACCACTCAATAACTGTCAATTCTGGAATTGAAAGCTCAATTTTGGGGATGTCAATTTAAACATTGTTACCTACACAAAATTTAAGAAAATTAAGGGTGTGAGTGACAACCTTGAACTAATAAATGAACCATCTCCATTTAATTACATGGGATATGCTATGGTTCAGTATTTTGTAGAAAAATTTTTTCTTCTTTTTTTTTTGGGGGGGGCATCAGTTTTTAAAACTCTCAAAATGTTCTTTACTAAGGATGATGAAAACTAGCTGAGAATAAATAAAAAGTAAGTAATATAAGTATTATCCTTATAAGTCTGTTGGAGTACATGGTACGACAAATACATATGTGATTTAGTTTAGCAATATTGAAGGAAACAATATTTTAATTTTTAAAAAAAAAATTAGCAAAAAGATATAACGACATAAGAGTTGTTACAAAAGAAAAACAGTTATTCAACGATCAAATCGATTGGGAAAAAATTACTCACCGTTACATTGAAAAATAGTAGAATAGTTTTTTTTACACAGGGTAGTTTCTTTGATTTTTTAACAGATTTGTAATCATAGTTTTTTACTAAAAAAATCCTGATATAATTATTCGACTCTTAATCTTTATGAAAAAAAAGAAAAATATTTTTTGTCAGTTTGAGTTTTTCTATTTAAAAATAAACTGGGGGGGGGGTGATCTTGTAAAAAAAAAAAAAAAAAAAAAAATTTCTTTCCCTTATATATTTTAGAAAAAAACTTTCAACATAATTTATCAAAAGGTTAAGTAATTATGTGAATTTTCGTAAAAATAGCGCATTTTTGATTTTTCATAGAATTTTTTAAAAGCTCTAGTGTAACTTGTTTTTGGCTACATTAATTTGAATTGATTTAAGGTGTGAAAATGTAAATTGTTTTCGTTCAATATTTTCTTATTTTGTAAAGCTGAAATTTTTTATTTTTTTATTTAAATCATCAGGAGTTTTTTTAAATTCTTTTGAATGGACAAAAAACTTTCAAGATAACCTTACTTTATGCAAGTTTATTGTATTATTAGGGGGGGGGGGATAAATTTCAAGGTAATTGGTGGTACTATAAATAATATATAGAAAATAATTTTTATTAAATTATTATAAAAGAGATTTATTTCTTTCAAATTTTTTGAATCATGGAGCAGGTACCTCTACTTAGTTTGTATAATATTCGCTCAACGAGCCCATTCTTGAAACATAAATACACAGGCAGGTAATGATAGCTAATTTGTTTTCAATTGAAACTAATGAAAAGGAGGAAGAAGGAAAAGAGTTCATCAAGATTATTATACTTTTTACACATTGAAGTAGTTAGAAGTTTTTAAGAAAAACAGATGTTTTTAAAATAATTCGCTCTGAGAGAGTTTGTTTGTATCGTGATTAAACGGTTTATTTATTCGTCTTTTCCTATAAATATGTTGCTTTGAAAAAAACATTTATAAGGTCGAACAGATCTGTCGCTAATAATAATTTGTTTTTTTTTTTTTTCTAAACACTGTCTATACATACGTTGGATTCACTTCATTTTACTTTTAAGATTGAATTATGCAATCAGCTTTTAAGTAAAACATAAACTTGTAATTCAATTATCATACTGTGGTATACATCACAGGTACTGCTAGTTCTTTATATCATTGTGTTTTTAAATGAGGTGAGTTCATGCAAATGAAAATTTTGTCTTTTTTCTCATTGTGTGATGGTATCTGAGGAAATGGTCTTTTTTAATAGATGTAGAGCTGAAATAAATTTATATAGCTAATTACAGTTTGAGTTTGCTCTTTTGGAGACTTAGAAGCGCTACAGCATGCTAGGTAGAAGGGAGGGGTAAAAATGTAGTCGCTGCAGATCTGTTATTGTTGAATCATGAGTTGGATCTCGAGGAGGCGCCATTAAAATCCTACATAAAAAGACTTGCATTGATCCGCTCTGTGAAAAGAAAACTAATGTTCCTATTTGAAATTTAAATGCAAAAAAAATTATGCTATTATCATTTAATTTTATTTCTTAATTAATGTTGATTAATCAATTTCTTATTTTGTTCAAAAAGCAAGCTTGGTGTAGTGATGTGTTTGGTTTGTTTTGTTTTCTGATATCACTCAGTGGGGGTCTTTATGCGATAAGGTTTTGAAAATAAATCAATTCTTATTGGATATACAATTTTTTTATATACATTTTTCTATTTAACCATAGATGTGGGACCCTAAAGTTACACTACCCGGGTCAGAGTGGAACCAGGGGAGCAATGGTGAATAAGGGGTGCTCCACATTCCCGAAACCCCAAAACTAGAACCGCTCACCTCAGATAGAGTTTAACGTCATTGAACCAGGACATGTTAGCGAGCCACCGCCTTCTAGCACCCATATGATAAAGGAGCTGGGGCTTGCCATAACACCAGGGGCAATAGGGTTGGGAAATCATATAGGTGCTAGGCTTGGTGAATGTTGTATATAAATGTATTTTGTCTTAATTATTTTTATTTTCATAGTTTCCCTCGTCGCCGTCATACTACACACAACTGCATTTATATAAGTATTAGATAGTAAGTAAAATATCAATAAGACCTTGTGAGTTGGGTATAATTCTAATTTTGGGATTATCTATATCCTTCGTATATCCATGTAAACTCTTTGGCGGGGCTGGGGTGTCTTGCATGTTTCTGCATATTTTGGCGCATATTATTGTCTGCAATTAGGACCATCCATGTTGTGTCTGTGAAAGCGCCCCCGCCAAGGGGGTAAAAACAACCCAAAGAGAGGAGAATTGCAACAAGACAAAGACGAGATATGACATTCCAAAAATGACAAGAGAATATACTTATGGATCATTCCAATTCTGTTCAGTGTCTCCTTCACTGCTTATCGTGCCTGCATGCCTAGTGGTTTTGTCGACCACTGTCAGGACTTCTACTCTGTGGTCAACTGGTCTTTGCTGGTAAAATATCGATCCGACTTGATGTGTTAGTCGAAAAACACTCGAATACTTAAATAAAATGACCATCTCATTCATTTAACAAATGAATTGCCATGTTCTCGTTATTTTTGGTAGAAACTTGTTTGGTTCCCAAACTCCTTTGAATTTTTACACTCATCCAAATCCTTATTTCTATTCATTCATTCTCATTTCCCCAAGATTGACATCCCTTTGTTAAAAAAGAGATCACAACAGTTTAACTTAACTGACCTGGTGTTTTTATAGCTTACTATCTAATAGACCTTTAAAACTACCTTTTCACTTCAGACAATCTGAAATTTCCTAGAAGGAATTAATCACATTCTTTATTGTTATTCTAGTCTCTACGATTATTTTATGGTCCAATCTGAACTTCCTATTTACCCTATACAACATGGCCTTATATAATTTATATATATATATATATATATATATATATATACACTACATGTTGTGTTAAAACTGTGACTTGACCGATGTCTTGTTGAGACGAGTTTTGTTCGACGTCCTTTCTAATTTTTTTCTGGGATCTTTTTGGTGTCGGGTGGGAACTGGTGTAGGCATCCATCCAAAGGGTTCTCACGAGCGCTTTTCGGGGAAGTCGATTTGGCCATTTCAGGTGGAACTACCTCCCACTAAATTCCTACGCTTAATCTGTTCGTTTTCCTTTGAAAACGAGCACCAAAACAATAACCATAGTTTCTTCCTCCCCTAGCTGAAGATAGCGCAAGAGGAATGACACAAAGAAAGTCAGTCAACAGATCGTTAGTACAGGTTTAACACACCACATGTTTAAAAAAAGAAAAAAAATGCTGCCTAACACACTCATATTATCATTATATCAATGTAACACTGAAAGGCTCTTGCATAAAAAGAGTAAATCCTTCTGCTATCCATCAAGCAGACCATGACCCAGCCATCTAGAAGACGACGCTGTTTCAGTAGAAGGAAACAACGGGGAGGCTGAGCTCTCTCTAGATGTCTGCAAAGAAAGTCTCAGGTGCTTTGGATTGCGCCTTCCAGCTAGGAAAATTATGGCTTCAGGACCTCTTCGTGGGGCAGGCTCTCTTGTAGAGGATGTTCAGTCTTGAGTCACCTGACAACAACCCAATGAAGCTAGGAGCTCAGAAGAAGCAGTGGCAACAGACACCAGCATATCAACATCTTCGGGGACAACCTTTCACATGCGACTCTGTGGTCGAAGGAACTTTTTTTCTCATTGGAACTATAGAGCAGTCACATGGAGGGGCGATGTACTTCAGGGGCAAAAACTTTTTATATGTCTTGCGAGATTCAAATGCAAATAAAATTTTTTTTTAATGCGCACAATACATACCGATTACATCTCTAATGTTTAATCTCACACACACACACCTATATGTGAAGTGAACTTGTATCATCTGCATATTACGGAAATAATAGTATATAGAATATAATTTGTAATACAATTAATTAACAAATAATAATAAAAGCTTAATGGACAAAAACACTACAAAAAGGCTATGGTTGCGGAAAGAACAGGATAACCAAACGTGGATTGATATAGATATAGAATTAGAAAAGATTATATAAGCAATAATAAGAGGATACCCGAGTCCGACAGAAAAAGGTTTCCCGAGTCGAAAGAAGGTTCCGAAGTACCGAAAGAATCCTGAAGAGGGTGAAACCGTTGTACACAGATTACAATGAGAGATGATGAAATAGTCCAAATAAAACGGCAGATACTCACACCTCATCATCACAAGCTCAATCTCAAACATTCAGAGAATTAGTATTGTGACTTGTTTTACTCTCATACTACTTATTTTTATATAACTATCTACATCAAACACACACACACACACTACCTGTTACAACACACAACACTGCAGCAGCATTGTGTCATACCCACAATGAACCCTCATACATTCTATATAACGAGGATTATTTCAAGTCCCTAAGATGGTAGCTCAATGTATGAGGTATGATTTATTAATAAATCAATTATATATCCAACAGAGCAAATATTTACAATGATGGGGCGTTTGAGTTTTTTTTCATTCTTATAGGAAGTGTGTGTGTGCGTGGTGTGTTAGATAATGCTTGTTATTTAACGGCTATGAGCTCTCTAAGTGACTGTAAACACATATACCTTGTTTATGTTTTTAATTCAGTTAAAATTCTGCTTCTTACTAGTAGGTGCTGAACAGCCGCAGGTGTTAGGGGATCAGTACTGATAAAAATCAGTTGGGTTTTCGCTCACCAGCCTGAAGGTAGTTCTGCTTAAGCTTATGGCCACACTGAGGACGTGATACACAAACACAGTTGTCTGTCGATCACTAAATATATAATATATATATAAGTATTTATATATATATTTAATATATATTATATATATTAATACAATATATATATCCAACTGGGTCTTAAGAACAACACCAAAACACCACACTAAACCTCCTACAGACCAACAGGTGATATGTAATAAATTAGGGAAAAAAAAGAAAAAAAAAAAAAAAAAAAAAAAAAAAGAATCAGAAGGGCTAAATTACACACCAAATAAACAAACAAGCTTATGCTTAATAATAAAATACAAAGGGTAGGCCAAGCCTGAATGATATCAGACATTGTTGACTACACACACACACACACACGCTGCGAATTTGGAAGTTAAAAGCCACAAAGCAGATGACGATCACTAACAACAGTTTGAGTTTAGAAATCTTGTCAAGAGAGTTTATCATCTCGAAATATTAAGAATAAATTTAAAGGTTACAAACAACACCATAGTTTTACGCTTATTTTCTTTACACTTGTATGTGAAGCATTGAAAACCACTACCAAAAATATAACAGCACAATGCTTCAAAGAAAATTATAAAAACACTTATGATAATTCCTGCAAGCAATTTCCTTTCTTTTCTTTAAAGACTAATACATGCAGGCACCCCCCCCTTTTTTTTTTTTTTTTTTAAAAATATTTTCACTTAACTTGGAAAATACCACTCATTTTTGTCATTCATTTCCATAAAATATTTGGAAAGTGTATACTATTCCTGTAATCTAATCTTGAAGGAGATTCTGTTGTTTCATGGCACTCATCGGGGGCAGGTAGAGGAGGAATTGGGGGTGGGAGGATTTGGTCGTCATTTGGTGTTATGCAGTCTCATACTTTCTGACTCAATTGCCACATTTCCAGGTACAAGTGCTTCCCAGCAAGATCAAATTCCATTGAAGGTTTGGCCCAAGTTCAATGTCGCCCCCCCCAGCATGTTGGCGGGCTTAGAATGCTGACTGTATCCCTGCCAGAGAGGGATTTCAAGGGGTGCTTGACATTCAAGTTTTAAGAGAATGCGGTGTTGTGTGTGATGCATGCCTTGGGCATTTCAAAAGTTTAAGATGAATGCGTGTGTGTGTGCATGCTGCATATATATATGTATATTTTGTTGACTCAAGGACAATTCTTGTCTGACGAGTTTTTGTTTCGATCCTTTCTAACTGTCCTGTCCATCTTTGTAATATGCCAGGTGGAAATTGGTGTATGAATCCACCAAAGGTTTTACACATGAGTTCTTATCTGCAACAACTTAGTGCATCATCAGGTGAGATGTTTCCATTGTTTTCTTTTTAAAACATGAAGCAATAAGCATACGGATTGTAGGGGAGGATCATGGTAAAACCTTTAGTGGATTCATATACAATCACCCGGATATATGAAAAAGATGGCCAGACAGTTAGAAAGCGATCAGACAGAATTGTATCGAGATCACAAAGCATGTTCTAAAAGAAAATGCTGCTATTAATATAATATATAATATATATATATATATATATATATTATTTATATTTGCTTTGAAGGAAAATTATAATGATGTATCGCATAAAATTCGATAATTATAGAAATAATCTGACAAGTGAATCCCGGAAAGGATGGCTCGTATGGCAAGAAACCTGTACAGACTGTTTCGACTTTATTAGTCTCTTCAGCAATGTATACTAACGACTCCCTCGGAGGGAGTCGTTAGTATACATGCAATTATAATTGCCTCAAGCAAAATATAAATAATAATTTATTTCAACATGCTTCTAATAAAAACAAACACATCCAAAATATATATAGTTATATATATATATATAATAAATTGTATCTCAACCATTACTATATTCCGGTCGCTTAGAATATACTGATGTATCTCCAGAGAGGGGTAAACTTATCTCCCTAAGAAAAGAAATAAAAAAAGAAAAAAAATGGGGGATGTTCTGAATAGATTGTGAGTTCCAGTTCTGAAGATTGAGGAGTGTTGAGTACTCAGTACTTCTCATTGCATATTTCAAATTAGTAACATCCCTGTTATTTCACTTTAACGACAATTAAGTGAACAAATCTTTTTTTATTTCTGGAGTTTGACTTAGGTAAAAAGTAAGTAAAGTCATTGGAGTGGCCTAAGTCAGTATCAGCCAGACAGTGAGGGAGTCTATCCCCTGTAGAATAATCATACTAATTCCAATTACTGTCGAATTTGTAAGATAAGGCAACAAAATAGCCATAACTGAAAACAGATCTAATCTTGTTGCAATACTACTTCAGAATGCCCAGAGTATTTATGAAACACATAACCATCATAGAAACCAGCAGCCAATCAAGGACTCAAGGAATGGAATCACCCAAATACATGGACTATTCTTGATTTCCATAATACCAGCTGTCTTGGGCACTAGTTAGTTGTGCTTAGCCAGTTGCTGTTGTTAATACCAACAGTATATCCGACCGACTTTAATATCCCCTTTTCACTAGCGCTTAACTAAGGAGATTGTTTTTTTGCATTTGACGTGGAGTGCCACAGCTCCTTTACTTTACAGCACAGATCCCTGTGTTACCTCATACGCTGAGTTGGTGAGGGCCAGTATCGAACCGGAACCTTGTGGTTCCTTGGCTGACGCTCTCTACCGACTGAGCTAAGCCAGCCCCTAGGAGGTTGATAAAAGTTGTAGAAAGAATACCTGCATGTAAACTCTTTGTTGTTTTATGCCAATGATATCTTGTTTTTATTCATTCTTGTAGGGTATTCTAAATATTCAATAATGTGTTTAAATCATTAGTTATAGATACAAATACTGATACTATATATAATTTTGCCATAAATTATTTGGATTAGATAGAATACTTGAAACCACACATACTTACGCAAATTATTGTATTAGATTGGAGTATGCGATACTATATAACTGTATGCAAATTATTTGTATTAAGAATAAGAAGCTATGTGTTTAATAAGGACTATGATTATTAGTTACTTGAAACCATATGTGTGAAAATGAATGATTATTATTAATAGATAGAAATAGTTACTTGAAACAATATAATTATGTATAAAGTTAGTAGTATAGATAGAATACTTGAAACCATATGACGGTGCCTTTTGGATGTAATAGGACACCTTGAAACCATCAACAAGCTTGTTATTTGGATTAGAGATAGGAATACTTTAACTATCCTGTGCAAACATACCATGATTTAACAAAACAAAAGTAATTTAAAAAATATTATGGAACAATGAAAATGTACGGATGATTACAAACATTTATAAATTGAATCAAATTTCAGCATTAAAAACCCGTGGAGAGTTGATATGTCTTTTTAAACAAATAACCCATTGGGAGTTGTTATGCTGTTAATCAAAATATATATAGTTATGATTACAATCAAATAGGTTCCTGCTAGATCATTGAAGTTAAGCAGTGACGAACCTATTCAATGCTTAATTTAGGGACACTTAAGCAACAACAGGTTACAACCCGAGTCCTTTTTAAAAAAGGACTTCAGCATTAACTCTTAACATCCTGGTGAGAATTTCTAAATCCAGAGACCCCATTCCTATAAGGATTTATCAATAAATAGCTAAAAATTTCCTTTTCATTTAAAGTTACCTGTTATATCCAGTAAATCAAAGACTGTAAATATGTTTAAATTACATTTAACAACAAAGCCCTATTCATTTGGGGTGGATTAGGAAAACAATATGACTTCTGGCCGGGTGGAATGAGGTGGTATAGGATTAAGAGTTAAATGACCCAAATGAGTTGATATTCCATATAAAACAAAACATTCAATGAAACAGTTAGAAATGGATCAAATTTCAGCATTAAATAACCCGTGAAGAGTTGATATGTCTTTAAACAAATAAACCATCCCAAAGGCCTGGGAGTTACGTTTTGTCAAGTGCATGAATTCTTTGATCCATGACAGGATTGCCAATCCATCCAGATTAAATTATCCATAATTAATTCAATCCTGTTTTGTTTTTGATTTTTTTCATGGGAATTATACAAGTGTAATAATACGAGTCACAGTTTAATTCAAATCGATAGAACCAATACGCAACTTATCAACAAATTGATAAAGCAATGATGTGGAATATATTCCTGTTCAGTTGGCAGAATAATGGAATTATCTAGAAGTTTAATTGGATGGATTTTAATGGATGTCAACCACGTGGGTTATCTATGCCTGATGTTAGGCAATAATGTATGTTGTATCTATATTAACACTTTGTAGTTAATGGTTATTGGTAGAAACAATTTTTATGTTGGTTTGTTATTTTGAGAAATGCCATGAGTCCCCAGTTCAACTAAATCTGGAATAATTTATCTAATTTTATTCTATTCGTGTAAGCAAGTCTTGATTGGCCTTGAGATGATATTAAATCTAGAACTCCATCATTGCCCCAATTCCATTTGATTTCTATATTTTGAATATAAAAAAGGAAAATTTAATTTTCATTCACTTCAATCTGGGTTTGTTTTTTTTTTTGTTTTTTCTATTTTTTTTTTTTAGTGAATCTTGTTGCAATTTTTTTTAATCATGCAATTTGATGATAATCTGCATTGAATTACCTAAAATTGATCCATTTTCAAAAATGGTTCAAATTTTTCCCAATAACCTTGTTTCTCTTCTGTGTGACACCTAAACATGAATAGACTTTCTATTCTAACCAAAATATAAATAATAATAGTTTTTTTTTCGTTTTTTTCATTTCTTTACCCTTTTTTTTCCCTTTTATTTTTTAAATTATTTTTACCTTCCCTCTTTCTCCTACGCCCTGTCGGCTGGTGTATTAGAATACACTGACTGCACCTCTGCAGAGGGGCAAGACTCCCCTAATGGGGCTACCTGTTGGCCGTGGGTGGCACACATGATGCCTTAAGGATGGGACCCAGGTGGCTAAGCAGTCCATGACATGATACTCCACTTTGCCCCTAGCACCTTGGGCTAGACGGGCAGTTGGACAAGCCCCCTCCGAATCAATCGGCAGTCAGGTTCCAAGCCTAGCACCTATAGGATTGCCCCAAACCCATTGCCCTTATGGCAGCCCAACCCTTTTTTTATCATATATTACTAGAAGGCGGTGGCTGAGGGTCTTCATGTCCTGGGAAGGTGTTAAACTATCTGATGGTGACTGCCCATCTAGCCTAAATAAGACCAAAGTGGAGCGTTGTTGTCATGGACAGCTCATCCACCAGGATTCCACCTTTAAGCATCACGGGTCGCCACCCACAGCCAACAGATAGCCCATTTGAGGCGTCTTACCCCTCTGCAGAGGTGCAGTCGGTGTATTCTAAAGCCCAGCTGACAGGGCTTTTACCAGCCAGTATTCTTCAGACTTTACTATATTGTATGTTTATTGTAAAAAAAAATTTTCAAACACAGAAACATCTATTAATAATGGAGATTCGCTTCCGGTTTTTGTCTGTAACAAAAATTATGTCACTGCTTACGTCACATTACCCAAAATCATCATAACATAGAATAAATACACTCAAAATTTGAACATGCAACATTAGACATTCCTCTGTTTTTTTAAAACAAGTTTTAATAAATACATGACTGGTATTATATATCTATATATTGTTTATTTTATTTTAATACATATTTAAAGTTTACATTTCAAATTGCTTTATTTTTTAATCCTTTAATGAATTTGATGATGTTACTTAGGGTACAAACTCGCTGAAATTGAATTTTTTACTCCCACCCCTCAGGCAATATGTTTCAAAAATCTATTTTTACATCGCCCAGAGTGCGTTTTTTTATTTTGTACTAGTCAATATAATGAAGAAAAGATATGTTTGAAAATATAAATATAAATAGAATAATAAAAGACACATGGATATACCTGTGGTTTACTGGATCATACAATATTCAGTATACTAGTACATCCAATACAGTTTGCGTCAGACAGAGTAACTTACAACAGAGTGCTAAAACATCGAGGTAGACGGTTCGCGTAATGGTTCAGTAATCTTCGCAGTCTCAGGGTATTTACCTCTCATCCCACTTATGAGGGCGTGACACAAGGACATTTTTATGTGGGCTCACCCACAAGCCAAAGCTCATGGGTGGTAGGTACAAAAAAATGTGTTGATCCCGTCGGCATTCCCCCTCAAGGGGTGTGCCGACGGCACTGGGCAATAAACCCAGCCCTGCCCCTTTAAATCAAGGGGGCAGGTATTGCCTGGGGGGATAGACCCCTGGGATCAACACTGTTAATTTTACTTAGCCGCTCCAGAGGCCAAAGCAGGAGGCAGGTAATATTTTAAAACAGCAGTGTACAAATAGTCTTGGATCAGCTCATCATTTCTCTATGTAAGGTATGCTAGGTTAGTCCACACAATACCACAGTATGATATAATTTCAATATTACAACGTTTGATATTGTTTACTTAATACTCTCGTCCTTTTTTTTTTACAGTAAACAAGAAGTAAACTAAAAAGTTAGAAATAAATAATATACCTACGGCTTTGTGGAAAATCGATGTGGAAAATATTCAAAAAATAATTGTTTGATTATTACATGCACGCAACATTTTATTTGAGAGAGACGGGGCTCAGTTTTCATTTCAAATTGTTTTTTTTTTTTACTCCTTTAATAAATATGAGGATTTTTGCTTATGATACAAACCTTCTGACATGAATTTTTATTTGATATGTTTACTTAAGAGCTATTACATTTGCATAGCTTTTTAATGGAGGAATGTAGTGTGTATAGAGAAATATTCAATATACTTATCTCTGTACCGAGAGGGTGGAATCCTAGTTGTTGGCAGTTCTTTTGATGTTATGGAGTCTGGACACAACTTGGGGTGCTGAGGGACATCTTGCCTTGTGCCACTAGGAGTTTTACATAGTAACACAAAGCCACTTTTCACTCATGAGTATTTATTTCCCCAGATTACAAGTGCTGAGAGCAAGACATTCATATCTTACCCTCTTCACGCATTCTGCCAGACTTAATTTTCACTGACCTCTCACCCCTCCTTCATCATGTACCATTTGCTCGTCCAACCAAAACATGCCATCTCATCATTTAAACTTTTCCATTCTAAACCACACATCACAGTTCTACGTCACACCCATTACGTAACATAAAGATATAAAATAGATAACATTTTTTACTTACTTCAATTGAATAAAAGTGTAAAAGCAGAACTTTCTTTGAACTTCATAAGTCGAATACAGAAGCAAACTAGCAAAATCTCAAAGCTGAAGTAACAGGTGACCCCATTGGGGAGATTTTAGCCCTCTTCAGAGGTGCAGTCGTGTATTCTACAGCCACAGCCGACAGGATAACCTACCACCTGGCTTTTAGACAGTAACATGACAAATGATAGTAGAAAAAAAGACACAAAAGCCAAATTGATACTTCATTTAACCTTGTCTGCTAATGTTTTTTGTAATTAAATTAAAAACTGTCCTCAAAACACGGCTTTGTAGTTGGGTAGACAAATTGATGCACCACAATAAATAAACAAATGCCCATGTTAAATATTTAATTAAAACAGTTAATTCAAAACATTCCCCCCTCCCCATTGACTGCAAGGGTTGCCCAGAGCCTCACTTAGTTGAAGAGGAGGAGGAGGTTATAATACAGCCAGTTCAAAACATTTGAATACTTAAATAAATGAACCAGGGGTGATTGCTTAGCTTGCTCCAGAGTGCTTCGCCACTGATGCAGCCAAGTGAAATTCACAGCGTTGATCCCAGGGCGCTATACCCCCCCCCCCAGGTAATACCTTATTTAATACCTGTTTAATTAAAACAGTTGATTCAAAACATTCCCACCTCGCCATCCCTATTGACTGTGAATGTTGCCCAGAGTTTCACTTGGAGGAGGAGGAGGATGGGGTTATAATACACTGCTTTTTGGATTCTGCTTCATAATGAAAAGTATGATTTACAAATGAAGGAAAAAAAAAATAAAATGATAAAAGAAAAGATCATAGGCTCAACGGGGAATAATTACTAAGTCACAATTTGAATGGATGCCGGATTAATGGGAATCCATATCATCAGTCTCCATTTTGTTTAATTTGGCTAGATCGCTTTGCTTTAAGGAATAATTACCTTGTCAAAACATATGTAAAATAATAATAGAACATTTTTTGTGTTTGTCATAGATGCATGCCACATTGGGATATTGATCTTCCTATGAAAAAAATCAGAAATCTTAATAACTTAAAGTTAACTTTTTCGATGGCATTTTTGGATTCCTTGGGTCAAAGTGTTTTTATAAACCAATTTTTAGGAGTAGGGAAGCTCTAGAACTCATTTTACAGACAAAAATAGATTTTAAAAGTCACCATTTTTGTGCAACCCACTCACCCCATAACTGTCAATTCCTGGAATTGAAAGCTCAAATTTTGGGGATTGTCAACTTTAACATGTCTACACCTCCACAAAATTTAAGAAAAATTAAAGGGTGTGAGTGACAAAACACTTGAATACTTAAATAAATGAACCATCTCCATTTATTTAACAAATGGATATGCCATGTTCCTAGTTATTTTTGTAGAAAAAAATTTTTTTCTTCTTTTTTTTTTGGGGGGGGGCATCAGTTCTTTAAAAACTCTCAAAAATGTTTCTTTACTAAGGATGATGAAAACTAGCTGAGAACAATCAAAAAGTAAGTAATCATAAAGAAATATTATCCTATATAAGTCTGTATGGATGTACAATAGGTACCACCAAAATACATCATGTGATTAGTTTAAGCAATATTGAAGGAAGAAAAACAAATATTTTTTAACTTTTTAAAAAAAAATCTAGCAAAAAAAAGATATAACGAACATAAAGAGTTGTTACAAAGAAAAACAGTTAATTCAAAGATCAAATTATCCGATTGGGAAAAAATTACTCACCGTTACCTTGAAAAATAAGTAGAATAGTTTTTTTTTACCACAGGGTCAGTTTCTTTGATATTTTTAACAGAATTCTGTAATCATAGTTCTTTTACTAAAAAAAAAAATCCTGATATAATTATTCAGACTCTTATCTTTAATAGAAAAAAAAAGTAAAAATCATTTTTTGTCAGTTGATTTTTTCCTATTCATAAAAATAAATGGGGGGGGGGGTGATCTTGTTAAAAAAAAAAAAAAAAAAAAAAAAAAAAAAAAAAAATTTCTTTCCCCTTATATATTTTAGAAAAAAACTTTCAAACATAATTTCATCAAAAGGTAAGTAATTATGTGAATTTTCGTAAAAATCAGGCCATTAATTGATTTTTCATAGAATTTTTTAAAAAGCCTCTAGTCGTAACTTGTTTTTTGGCTACATTAAATTTGAATTGATTTAACGGTGTGAAAATGTAAACATTGTTTTCGTTCATAATTTTCATTATTTCTGTAAGCTGAAATTTTTTATTTTTTTATTTAAATCATCAGGAGTTTTTTTAAATTCTTTTGAATGGACAAAAAACTTTCAAGATAACATTAAACTTTATGCAAGTTTCATTGTATTAAATATAGGGGGGGGGGTAAATTTCACAGGTAAAATTGGTGGTACCTATAAAACTAATATATAGAAAAATAATTTTTATTAATCTATATATAAAAAGAGATTTATTTTTCATTTTTTGAATCCCATGGAATGCCAGGTACCTCTACTAGTTTGTAATAATATTCAAGTCCTCACAAGCCCATTCTTGAAAACAATAAACTACACAGGCAGGTAATGATAAGCTAATTTGTTTCAATTGAACATAATGAAAAGAAGGAAAGAAAGAAAAAAGAGTTAAATCAAGATTATTATACTTTTTACACATTGAAGTATGTATAGAAAGTTTTTAGAAAAAACAGATGTTATTTTAAAAATTCCGGCTCTGAACGAGAGCGTTTGTTTGTACCTCGTGATTAACGGTTTATTTATTCCGTCTTTCCTCATAAATATAGTTGCTTTGAAAAAGACCACTTTATAAGGTCGAAACAGATCTGTCAGCTAACTAATAACATCTTGTTTTTTTTTTTTCTAAAAACTGTCTATACATACTGTTGGATTCACTTCCATTTTTACTTTTAGATTGAACTATATGCAACAGCTCTTAAGTAAAACATAAACATTGTAATAATCAAATTATCATACTGTGGTATATCCACAGGTACTGCTAGTTCTTTAATATCATTGTTGTTTTTAAATGAGGAAGAGTTCATAGCAAATGAAAATTTTGTCTTTTTCTCCATTGTGTGATGGCTATCTGAGGAAACTGGTCTCTTTTTAATAGATGTAGCAGCTGAAATAAATTTATAATAGCTAAATTACAGTTTGAGTTTGCTCACTTATTGGAGACTAGAAGCGGCTACCCAGCATTGCCTAGGTAGAGGGAGGGGGTAAAAATGTAGTCCTGCAGATCCGTTATTGTTGAATCATGAGTTGGATCCTCGCAGGAGGCCCCATTAAAATCCCTACATAAAAAAAGACCTTGCATTGATCCAGCTACTGTGAAAAGAAAAACTAATGTCTCCTATTTGAAATATAAATGCAAAAAAAAATTCCATGCTATTATCATTTAAATTTTATTTCTTAATTATCGTCATGAATATAAATCAAATCTTCCTTATTTTTTGTTCAAAAAGCAAGATCTGGTGATAGTGAATGTGTTTGGTTTGTTTTGTTTTACTGCATATCAACCTCAGTGGTCATTTAATGCCGATAAAGTTTTGAAAATAAATCAATTCTTAATGGATAATACAATTTTTTTTATAAATACATTTTCTATTTAACCCATAGATGGGACCCTAACAGGTACTACCACTCCGGGTCAGAGTGGACCAGGGAGCAATGGTGATGAAGGGGTGCTCCACATTCCCCAAACCTCCAAAACTAGAAGCCTCACCATCAGATAGAGTTTAACGTCATTCCAGGACATGTAGACCCGCAGCCACCGCCTTCTAACCCATATGAAAAAAGGAGCTGGGGCTTGCCATAAGGGCAATAGGGTTGGGAAAATCATATAGGTGCTAGGGCTTGGTGAATGTGTATATAAATGTATTTTGTCATTAATTATTTTATTTTCATAGTTTCCTCCGGTCATACATACACACAAACTGCACTTTATATAAGTATAGATAGATAAGTAAAATATCCAATAGACTTGTGAGTTGGGTATAATTCTATTTGGGATTATCTATATCCTTCGTATATCCACTGTAACACCTTTGGCGGGCTGGGGTGTCTCTGCATGTTTCTGCATATTTTGGCCATATTATTGTCTGCAACTTAGGACCTCCACTGTTGTGTCTGTGACAAGCGCCCCCGCCAAGGGGGTAAACAATCAACCACAAAGAGAGAGAATTGCAACAAGACAAAGACGAGATAAGGTGAACATTCCAAAAATGACAAGAGATATATATATACAGGACTCCATTCATTCTCGTTCAGTCATCCTTCCACTGCTATCTGCTGCTATCCTATGTTTTGTCGAGCCACTGTCAGGACTTCTACTCTGTGGTCAACTGGTCTTTGCTGGTAAAATCGATCCGACTTGAATGTGTTAGTGACAAAACACTCGAATACTTAAATAAATGAACCATCTCCATTCATTTAACAAATGAATATGCCATGTTCCTCGTTATTTTTGTAGAAACTTGTTTGGTTCCCAACTCCTTTGAAATTTTTCACTCCATCCCAAATCTTATTTCTAACTCTCATTCATTCTCATTTTCCCCAAGATTTGAAAATCCCTTTGTTTAAAAAGAGATCACCAACAGTTTACTGACCCCTGGTGTTTTTATAGCTTACTAGACCTTTAACTACCTTTCAACTTTCAGACAACTGAAATTCCTAGAAGGAATTATCACAATTCTTTATCTATTCTAAGTCTCTACCTTATTTTAATGGTCAATCTGACTTCCTATTGACCCTATACATACATGCACTTATATATATATATATATATATATATATATATATACATACATGTTGTGTTAAACTGTACTGACGATTCTTGTTGGACGAGTTTTGTTCGATCCTTTCTAATTTTCTGGCCATCTTTTTGGTGTCAGGGTGGAACTGGTGTAGCAGTCCATCAAAGGTGTCTCTACGAGCGCTTTCGGGAAGTCGATTTGCCATCTTCAGGTAGGAAACTACCTCCCACTACCAATTCCTACGCTACTGCTCGTTTTCTTTGAAAACGAGACACCACAAAACATACCATCAGTTTCCTACCTGAAGATAGCAAAGGATCGAACAAAAACTCGTCCAACAAGAATCGTTAGTACAGTTTAACACAACATGTTTAAAAGAAAAAAATGCTGCCTAACTACACTCATATATATACATATATACATGTACACATGAAAGCTCTGCATAAAGAGTATCCTTCTGTATCCATTCAGCAGACATGACCCAGCCATCAGAGACGACGCTGTTTCAGTAGAGAACACAAGCTGGGGAGCTGAGCTCTCTCTAGATGTCTGCAAGAACGATCTCAGGTGCTTTGGCATTGCCCCTTCCAGCTAGGAAAATTTGGCTCAGGACCTCCTTCGGTGGCGGCAGGCTCTCTGTAGAGGACTGTTCATGTCTGAAGTCACCCTGACACAACACCATGAAGCTAGGAGGTCCAGAAGAAAGCAGTGGCAACAAGACACCAGCATATCAACATCTTCGGGGACAACCTTCACATGCGACATCTGTGGTCAAGAACTTTTTTTCTAACATTGGACTATACAGTCACAGGAGGCGATGTAACTTCAGGGGCACAAAAACTATTTTATAGTCTTCCGAGATTCAAATGCCAATAAAATTTTTTTTTAAATGCACACACACACATACATACGATCTACTATCTCTAATGTCTAATCTACACACACACACACCTATATGTGACTTGTATCATCTGCATTATTCGGACTATTGTCCTCATCTTCATTGTTATCTGTACAACAATTAATTAACAATAATAATTAACACAGCTTAATGCCCCTACCACAGCTATGGTTAGCGGAATGAGAACAGGATACCCCTGTGGATTTGATTAAAGGGTTAGGTTCAGAGTTCCGTGATGGCTCCCAATTACAAAAAGAAGGTTCCCCGAGTCCGAAAAGAAGGTTCCCGAGTCCGAAAAGAAGGTTCCCGAGTCCGAAAAGAAATACCTGAAGAAGGCTGAAACGTTGTACAGATAACAATGAAGATGATGACAATAGTCCAAATAACGCAGATAATACTCATCATCAAGCCTCATCTCAAACATTCAGAGAAATAGTATATGTGACTTGTTTTACTCTCATACTACTTATTTATATAACTATCTACACACACACACACACTACCTGTTACACACCACAACACATGCAGCCACGCATTGTGTCATACCACAATGAACCCTCATACATTTATACGAGGATTATTTCAAGTCCCTAAGAGAGCTCAATGTATGATTATTAATAAATCAATTATATACAGAGCAATATTTACAATGATGGTCTGTTGAGTTTTTCATTCTTATAGGAAGTGTGTGTGTGCGTGTGTAGATATATGCTCTGTTATTTACGGATATGAGCTCTCTAAGTGACTGTAACACATATACCTATGTATGTTTTTATCAGTTAAAAATTCTGCTTCTTACTAGTAGGTGCTAACAGCCGAGGTGTTAGGGAATCAGACTGATAAAAAATCAGTTGGGTTTCGCTCCCAGCTGAAGGTAGTCTGCTAAGTCTAGCCACACTGAGGAGACGTGATACATCAAACACGTTGTCTGTGGATCACTAATATATATATATATATATATATATATATATAATATATATATAATATATATATATATATATAATATCAACTGGGTCTTAAGAACACACAAAAACACACACACTAAACCTCCTACAGACCAACAGGTGAATGTAATAAAATTAGGGAAAAAAAAGAAAAAAAAAAAAAAAAAAAAAAAAAAAAAAAGAATCAGACGGGCCTAGAAATTACACACAAATAAACAAACAAGCTTATGCTTAATAATAAAATAAAAAGGGTAGGCCAAGCCTGGAATGATAATCAGACATTGTTGAATACACACACACACACACACGCTGCGAATTTGGAAGATAAAACACAAAGCAGAATGGACGATCACTAACAACAGCTTGAGTTTCAGAAATCTTGTCAAAGAGATTTTATCTCGAAATATTAAGAATAAATTAAAGGTTAACAAACAACACCATAGTTACCTTATTTTTCTTTACACTTGTATTGTGATAGCCTTGAAAACCAACTACCAAAACAATATAAGCACAATGCTTCAAGAAAATTATAAAACACTTATGATAACTTCTCTTGCAAGCAATTTCCTTTCTTTTCTTTAAAAGACCCTATATTACATGCAGGCACCCCCCCCTTTTTTTTTTTTTTAATATTTTCCACTTAACCTTGGAAATACCACCATTTTTGTCATTCATTTTCCATAAATATTTGGAAAGTGTAGTACTATTCCTGTAATCTATTCTTGAAAAGGAGATTCTGTTGTTTCCATGGTCACTCATGGGGGCAGGTGAGGAGGAATTGGGGGTGGAGGATTTGTCGTCATTTGGTGTTATGCAGTCTCATCTATTCCTGACTCAATTGCACATTTCAAGGTCACAAAGTGCTTCCAGCAAGATCAATATTCCATTGAAGTTGGCCCAAGTTCCAGATGTCCCCCCCCCCAGCCTGTTGGCGAGGCTTAGAATATGCTGACTGTATCCCCTGCAGAGAGGGATTCAAGGGGTGCCTTGAGCATTTCAAAGTTTTAAGAGAATGCGTGTGTGTGTGCATGCATGCCTTGGGCATTTCAAAGTTTTAAGAGAATGCGTGTGTGTGTGCATGCATGCATATATATATATGTATATTTTGTTGAACTCAATGGACAATTCTTGTCTGACGAGTTTTTGTTCGATCCTTTCTAACTGTCTGTCCATCTTTGTAATATGCAGGTGGAATTGGTGTATGAATCCACCAAAGGTTTTACCATGAGTTCTTTCTGCACAACTTAGTGCCATCATCAGGTGAGATGTTTCCATTGTTTCTTTTTAAAACAAACAATAGCAGTAGGAATTAGTAGGAGGATCATGGTAAAACCTTTAGTGGATTCATATACCAATTCCACCCGGATATTAAAAAGATGGCCAGACAGTTAGAAAGGATCAGACAAGAATTGTACATCGAGATCAACAAAGCATGTTTAAAAGAAAAAATGCTGCCTATATATATATATATATAATATATATATATATATATATATTATTATTTATTTTGCTTTGAAGGCAATTATAATGCATGTATCGCATAAAATTCGATAATTATAGAAAATAATCTTGACAAGTGAATCCCGGCAAAGGATGGCTCGCTATGCAGAACACCGTACAGACTGTTTCGACTTTATTAAGTCTCTTCAGCAATGTATACTAACGACTCCCCTCGGAGGGGAGTCGTTAGTATACATGCATTATAATTGCCTTCAAGCAAAATATAAATAATAATTTATTCAACAATGCTTCTATAAACAAACAAACATCCAAAATATATATATATATATATATATATATATAAAATTGTACTCAACAATACTATTCGGGGCTTAGAATATACTGACTGTATCTCCAAGAGAGGGGTAAAACTTATCTCCCTAAGAAAAGAAATAAAAAAAGAAAAAAAAATGGGGGATGTTCTGAATATGATTGTGAGGTTCCAGTTCTGAAGATCTGAGGAGTGTTGAGTACTCTTCATTCCCATTACTCCCATGTCAACTCTAGCCAAGAAAGGTATTACATGTTAGGATCCCATCTATGGGTCAAATTGATCTGTTTAAAGATTCTTTGTATTTAATAAGAACAATTGTGTGCGAAAAAAAAAAAATTCTTAAGAATCAAATACACAAGAAATGTAAATATGACTATTAACGTAAAATGTACCATTAAAAAAAAAAAAAAAAAAAAAATCACTAAATCTAGATATTTACCACGTACCTCACGTGTATGGGTTATGCACAAGGCCCTATTAACGTGGGACTACCCACAAACCGAAGGTCATTGGTGGCAGGTGCAAAAAAATGCGTTGATCCCATCGGCATTCACCCTCAAGGGGGCGCCTCAGGCCACTGTTCCCCCGGCTGAGCCGGATAAATCTATGCAGACGAAAAATGTACATTTCTTTGAATTGAATAAAAACAGCAGCAGCAGTCCAAGAATATTCTTTTTATTTTAAATAGATTTTTACTTTTATTTAGGAAGGAGTGAAGGATTCCAAGTAGTATTAAATTTCATAGACATCTCCATTAAATTAAGAATTGGGATTATTAAGTGATGTTCAATCCCAGGGCTAAGGCCTAATCGCACCTCCCTTGAATCTATGATACTACATGCCAGTTTTCATAGAAAATATAATAGCGCTAGTGGGGTTCGAACTCATTTACTAGAATGTCGCAGTCCAGCACGTTAGCCACTGGGACTTCCTCACTTCTGGAAAAATACTGATTGGACTGAATTAGTCCAAAGTAAGAGGATTTGGACATGAAGGAACAGGGTGGGTGAGTCAAGCTGTAAAGCCATGAGGACACGAGCAGAGAGAGGGAGAGAGAGCACATGTGTGGTTCACCAAGTCCGTAGCCGATAACGTAGTTATAAATTGAATTTTGATCGGTATTTTTCCTTAAATAATGTTCTATCTATGTAATTAATATGCACCACTAAATTAAGTGCATTGAAACAAAAAGTTAATTAGGTTTTATTATATATATATATATATATTATATATATAATTATATATATATATATTAGTACCACCAAAATACGTCACATGATCAGTTTAGGCCATATCGAAGGAAGAAACGTCAATATTTTTGGATTTTTTAAAAAATCTCGCAAAAAGGAAATAACGAACATAAAGAGTTGCTACAAAGAAAAATAGTTCATTTTCCCTGTGAAATTTACCCCACCCCTTACATTTAACACAACGAAACTTGCATAAAGGTAAATATTATCTTGAAATTTTTTATCTATTCGAAAGAAGAAACATTAAAAAAAACTCCTGATGATTTTTTTAAAATTTTCAACTTACGGAAATAATGAAAATTATGAACGAAAAACAATGTTTACATTTTTGCACCGTTAAATCAATTGAAATTAATGGTCCGATTTTCACAAAAATTTCCATATTTACTAACCTTTTGATGAAAATATGTCTGAAATAGTTTTTCCTAAAATATATTAGGGGAAAATATATTTTTACGAGGTCTAACCCCTTATTTTGTTTTATGAAATATGAACCGACAAAAAATGATTTTTACTTTTTTCTATAAAGATAAGTCTGAATAATTATATCAGAAGATTTTTTATAAGTTTTAATGCGAGAACATTTTGATCAAAGAAAAATGAATACAGAATTCTGCTAAAAATTTTCAATAAAGAAATTGACACTGTTGTAAAAAAAAAAAAACAAAAAAAAAACGGACTGTTTTATTTATTTTTCAAGACAACGGCGAGTAATTTTTCCATAATGGGATAATTTGATCTATGAATTAACTGTTTTTTCTTTGTAACAACTATTTATGTTCGTTTATTTCTTTTATGCGAGATTTAAAAATAAATAAAAAGTTTTAAAATATTTACGGTTCTTCCTTCAATATGGCCTAAACTGATCACGTGACGTATTTTGGTGGTACCTAATGATTTTTTTATATATTTTTTTCAATCAGGGATAGTGATTTGATTTTGTAAAATACGTGTATGACGTCACAATTGAATGTACCTAATGTATTGCAGAGTGATAAAAGGTCGGAGTGAGAGAAAAAAAAAATCAATTATTTACTTACTACAAAGTTCTGGGATATGAAAAGTATTTATTTTAAATCTCACGTCTGATGGGCGGCAACATTAGACACGCCCAGACATTTCCTTTAAGTGATATTGTAATAAGGACCTGACTCTTAGTTTATTTTAAAAGGTTTTTTTTTTGTATGTGACGTGTGGACTTTAAGCAATATAGCCAACTAGCAGGGCCTGTGGATATACCACAGTAAAAGTAAAGTCGTCGGGGTGGCATAAAGTCGGTATCAGCCAGACAGCGAGGGAGTCTATCCCCTTTTCACCAGCGCTAGACCAAGGAGATTGCTTTTGCATCTGAGGTGGAGCGCCACACCTACCATCAACTCCTTACTTTACCGCACAGATCCTTGTGCTACTCATACGCTGAGTTGGCGAGGGCCGATATCGAACTAGGAACTTTGGGATTCCTAGCAAAACGCTCTACCGACTGAGCTTTAGGTTTTTGTGTGAAGTACCTGATAAAGGAAGGTCATGCTTCCGAAATATTGAATGAAATAAAATCAAACTTAACATCCAACGGAGTTTCTTATTTGTTTCACATTCCATGCTTCACACAAAATCCCCCAAAATAAATATTATAGACATAAACACACACACACACATACATATATATATATATAATTTGATCTTTGAATTAAACGTTTTTCTTTGTAACAACCCTGTATGATGCTTAATTGTTTTTTACGAGATTTTTTATAAACAAAGTTCGGAAATATATATTTTTATTCAAGATGGCCTAAACTGATCACGTGACCTTTTTGGTGATACCTAATGAACTAAAACCAATTTATATAACCCATGATGACGACTGGCGAAACCGTGGAAAGCGCTCGGGATAACAGTATGGGAAATATTCTATATCAATTGGATCCAAACACCAAAAAGATCGCCAGACGACTGGAAAAAATACAGATCCAAAAAAATTGAAGAAAAAGTACTCCGTGTTATTCAATAACACATGCCTGAAAAATAACTTGCTGCCAAAATACACACCATATATATACATATCTTATTATAATGGAGATTGTGTGTTTTTCTGTCTGTAACCGAAACTATATTACTACTCAAGTCACAATTATCTTAGTTATTGACATCACATTCTCCATGATTTTATTTTTATCTAAACCTCAATTATTAATAAAATTGTTTTACATCATTAATACTGTTAACCATGTCTACATACTGACAACATGCAATTATATTTATATATACAACAAAATAGTGGTTTACAGTGTGAATGGGAAGGCTAATTTGCATATTAATATTAAAAAATCGAATTTAATAAATATGTGCTTAGTATTATTGATTTCTAACTGTTTGGTTTTATTTTAATGAATATAAGCAAAAATCTCTTAAATGAATCTTAAATGAAATCCATTAACAAGATAAAATAACTGTCATTTTATTCTTTACTTCCTATTTTAACTAAATACTTAAATTAGAAAAAATAACAATGAAAGACGAGAGTAATGGAAGAGTAAGTTTCAGTTGTTCCATTTTTTATTATACTCCCTGTTTCAAATCTTTTATTATACTCCCTCTGTTTCAAATCTTTTTATCTGTATTCTTATTTAGTTCCGTTATCCTTTTTAATTCAATACAATATTTTATTACATTAAAACTTAAATACTTGCACCCGGAGGGTGCATATATTTGCTAGTATATATAAAGACCGGAGAGCACAACGGCTGACCTTGAAAATCGTCATCCCAATAAAAGATTTGAAATTGAACAAATTGTGGTAATGAAAACAAAATTGTGTAGAAAAATCCACGAGTTAATGATTTGTTTTAAATCCTTAAATCCGATTTAATGGTGTCATAATACAAGGATGAGACCTTTGTTTGTTTTTCACGGCTACACCCTTTGGAATTTCTAGGTCAGCAAAAAACGATGACCTAGATTTTTTCTTTCGTCAACATAAGCAAATTTTTTATTGATTCTTATTTAGGAATAAACTACAAGTAGGGATACCCATTTTTTCGTATGGCTTTCATTTTAAAAACGAATTAAAATTAATTGAATCGATTATTTAGGTTCAAATTTTTGTGTAAGTCGAAAAGTAGTAACATAATGAGCATCAATAAAATAAAAATTTAAAAAAAAAGCGAAATATTACAATTTATTTTTGATACATTTAAAACGATTTTTTCGGTCAATTTCGATCGCGTATAGCCTTAAACGCTATTTAAAAATGGCGTATTTACAAAATTAATCTAACATTCGCGATTGAAAAAAAAAATTTACCAAAAATCAGGGAATTATCCGATTTTAAAGAAATATATATATTAATTTATCATAGCAACCCCAAAGAGAATATCTCGAGCATTCTAATTTAGGCCGTAAACACCAAAACCTCTTGTTACCCCATACTATAACAGATACGAATTCTTTGACTTCGTTGTAAGGTTTATTACAAGATTTCGTAGGCAATCGACATTTTGATACCCAGAATTGGTCCATAAGATTCACCCCCGGATTCCTCGGTCGATTCTTTTATCATTAAACTTAACTAATACGAACTTTACAACCGAAAAGACATTTCCTTCTCCTTTTAGTGGTGTGTGGGGGGGGGGGGTTTAAAAATGAAATTAAAAAATGACATTCCTCCAGGAGCACTCAGGCACGAAGCACCTTCTGGGCATGCGCAGAAAAAAAACCCTTCCTCGGTCATTTCAAGTCAGACCTTGACTGGGAACAGACGCTACGACTGGCACAGGAAGAAATTTCCTCTCTATGAAGTAGCTATGAACCTAAGAATAAAGTCTGGATCCTAAACGTATCTTTTGTCTTAGTCTCTTTTTCCTTTCCTTTATTTCCTTTTCAGCTCGACAACCCACAAGGAAGAACCACATATAATGGGGTTTTAAAAAGAAAGAAATAAGACAAAAAAAACAAACAAACAAAAAAACAACCAGCCCAACACGCACCAAAAATAATCTAAACTCCTATTACCACATATAATCATAAAACACTGTGTGAGAGTGAGAGAGAGTGCTAGACATGATACATCTATCTCTTTAAATATATATAAAGGGCAGCTGTATGTATGTATGTCCGGAGGAAACTACAAAAATAAAACAATTAATGACAAAGTAAATATATATACACATTCACTATCACCAGAGCTCGCTTTTTGTGCAAAAATAATGAAGATTTTATTCCTATCTGGGAAGATATTTAAAAATTAGGATTTGAATAGCAAGAAAAGAGAAAGTCATTGGTGGCGTTCAGGATTAAAACATAAACAAATCAATTATGTAAGACCAAAACAATCAATGGATCTGCAAGACTTTTTTTTTTTATTATACCCCTCTACCCAGGCAAGGCCGGGTAGCCGCTTCTAGTTTGTTTAAGGTATTATGTTTTTAAACAAATATTTCGAATTCCATGTTGAGCAACAGGATTAATGAGGCTTAGCAACAAACTTGTTGAAGGGCAAAAAGCCTGTTTCAAGATGATATATATATATATATTATATATATCTCAAGATGCAACACAGGGTCAATTTCTTAAGCGAAGTTTAACAGATTTGAATTCAGAGTTTTCCTTCTCCTAGCCATGGTTAAAGAGTCCAGTCTGTCCTGCTATTTACCCGTAGCCGGAGGGAGAATTGGATTCATACATTTCCCAATTGTACGACAGTTATCTTGCAACATCCTCTGGTTAAAAATGAAACCGTCCAAACCTTCCAAGATGAAATTCGAAAATGTAAATCCTGATTTCCTGATGTTGCTTATCCACCGAAAACCTATTTCTTAGGAGTGTCATCACCTCGGCTAAATAATGGACCTGTTTTTATTATAAAGAAAGTAAGGGAAGAAAAGGGACATGCTACACAGAAAAAGTATATATAAGAAAGAAAGAGTGGGAGTGCGCGAGAACAATAACGCTAATCTGTTTCAACCGAACATAATGAAAAAGAAAAAAAAAGGAGTGAGAGAGAGTTAAATCAAAATTATTATACTTTTTATATATTGAACTATTTTGTAAGAACCCTTAAGTAAACATATCAAACATTGTAATGATTAAATTATCATACTGTGGTATATACACAGATCCTGCTAGTTTTTAATGTGGTCTTCTGGGTTTTATCTTTCTAGACATGAACATTAGGGACTGGATTTTTTTTATTGTTCAAATCCCCCCCCCCCTAATCATACTTGAAAAAAAGATAAATAATTTTTCAATTTTTTAAAATAAAATAAGCCATCTATCTATATATATATAAAGGGTAGTTGGTGTGTATGTATGTATGTCCGGATGAAACTACAAAAATAAAACAATTAACAACAAAGTGAATATATACACATTAAATATCACCGGTTCTTGCTTTTTGTGCAGAAATTATGAAGATTTGATTTATATTCGAATATATTAAAAACTTGAAATAGCATTGAAATTTTACTTAAAAGTATCCAGCATTTGTAAACCTCAAAAATAAACAAATCAATATACCAGGGGGTTTCTGGGTAGCCGCTTCTAGTCCACTATAAAATTAAGTCATTAATGAATAAAGTGGTGAAAATGTCATTTAAAAAATGGACAATTCAGCCACACAATGATGTCCTGGGGTGGTTATTTCCTATAAGTCTAACATAAACAAAGGGGAACCACTCTTGACTGATAAATTATTTATTTATTGATCTAATAGGAAAAAAGAAGACGGGATTAGGGTTAGAGTTAGGATTAGTTTAATGGGAAAATAAATAATTTATCAGTCAAGAGTGGTTCCCCTTTGTTTATGTTAGACTTATAGGAAATAACCCCTGGAGTCATTGCGTGGTTATTTCTAGGCAACGGGTTCCATTGGATTAAAATCTGGTGAGGGCGAAAAGTTAAGGAGTACGTTGAAGTTAGTAAAGTGATCCTAGGATCAATTTCACGTCACTCACGCACAATGGTGGGTGAGGTATTATCTTACAGTAACAAACCTTAACCACAAGGAAACATGGTGGATATAAAGGAGTGTAAATGGTCTTTATTATTTACCTTTTAAGACTTCAATTTCACTAGTTGTGCCATAGAACTATAAAACTGGCACAATACTCGGCTGAAAGGCTGTGTCTATAACTTTATGCACGAACTTTACAGTCTATTCGAAAGAGATAGAAACCTAACCCTTCACTGCTGAACTTGCACAACGGTCGGAAAATTAAAACGGAAAGTTTTTTGGTGGTCCCCATGACAGTTTACAGTCTATGAATGAACTTTTTGCGAATTGGGTTACGGTTTAGGGGATTAAGATTGTTTTTAATTACATATTGCTTAAAAAAAAAAAAATTACTATACATTTAATTAATTATTGAAATTAATTATTGAACCCAACAGTAGACACATTAGTCTCAGTTGTTTGTGTTAGTAAGTATTGCAATGTATAATTTCAATTAAAACTTAAAAAATATTTTTCAACATTAAATGTATAGTAATTTTGGGTTTTTTATTGTTCTTTTTTTAAGCAATGCGTAATTTAAAAAAAAGCAACCTTAATCCCCAAACCCCTAAACCGTAACCAGATTCGCAAAAGTTCGTTCATAGACTGTAGTTAAACGGTCATGGGGGACCTCCAAAAAGGTTTTTCTTTTTAATTTTCCGACCGTTGTGCAAGTTCAGCCTCCTTCTCACTAGGCAACACGTCTTCCATGGTCCAATAGACGGTGTTCTCTGGCCTTTGTTAAGGACAATGACCAATGCAGTGTCAATAATAAAGCTTGATGTGAATAATTTTGATGTTTCGGACTGTTTTCCTCATCTTTATTGTGGTATGTATAAACAACGTTTCGGTCGCTGTATCCTCATGTGTTCCCTGCGTATCCGTGTATAGTAATGACCAAACCTTGGAAATCATTTTTAATAGTTTGACTGTTGATCAAACAGGCGTCAAAGAACTTTTGAAGATCTTGTTCAAATAATGACGTCATTGGTAAATTTTCCTATAAATATGTTGTCCATTAGAGTATTAGTTTCGTCTATTTCGCATAGGTGAATGTTTTATTCTAACAACAGCAGTGTCTTTTTTAGTAGTTTGACTGTTGATCAAACAGGTGTCAAAGAACTTTTGATGATCTCAGTCCAAAACATAATTATTCGAATATTTCTTTGTAGTTTTTTTTTATTATTATTGTTCTCAACTAGTTTTGACCTTAGGTCATCGTCAGATTTTTTTTTTTTCAAGTTTTTAACGTAGATTTTTGTTTGTTTTGTTTTGTGGCATATCAACCTCATTGGGTCATTTAATGCCGACAAATTTTTGAAATAAATTAATTCTTAATGGATAACCAATTTTGTTTATCAACTCATGTTTTTCTATTTAACCCATAGATGGGACCCTAACAGTTACTACCACTCCTGGTCAAAGTGGACCAGGAAGCAATGGTGATGAAGGGGTGCTCACATTCCCCAAACCTTCAAACTGGAACCTCACCATCAGAGAGTTTAACGTTATTCCCAGGACATGTAGACCCACAGTCACCGCCTTCTAACACCCATATGATAAAAAGGGGTTGGGGCTTGCCATAAAGGGCAATAGGGTTGGGAAAATCATATAGGTGCTAGGGCTTGACGTGGCCAGCCGATTGATCAGAGAGGGCCTCTCCGACCGCCCGTCTAGCCCAAGATAGGGCCAAAGTAGGGTATTGCAATTCATGAACTGCTCATCCATCTGGGTTCTATCCTTAAGCATCACGGGTCGCACCCACGGCCAACAAGTGGCCACATTGGGGGAGTCTTACCTCTACAGATGTGCAGTCGGTGCATTCTAACGACAGAGCGGTTTTAACGTAGAATATCCATTCATTTGTTTGTTTTGTGGCATATCAACCTCAGTGAGTCATTTAATATTGGCAAAGTTTTGAAAGATTCATATTGATGGTTTGGAAGAAATTTTTAAAAACTTTTTGTAAACAAATTTTCTATTTTAACCCTAACAGGTACTACAGGTCACGTCCTGGGAGCAATAGTGATGAAGGGATGCTCCACATTCCCCAGACCTGGAACCTCACCATCAGATAATTTAACGCCATACCCAGGACATGAAGACCCTCAGCCACAGCCTTCTAGTACATATGATAAAAAGGGTTGCCATAAAGGCAATAGGGTTGACATGACTAGCCGATTGATCGGGGGGTAGGGGGAGAGAGCTTTCCGACCGCCCGTTTAGCCTAAGTAAGGGCCAAAGTAGAATATCCATTCGTTAAATGAAAATTATTTTTTGGTATCCAAATGTTTTCAACTGAATATTTTATGTTCATTATTTCTTTTTTGCGAGATTTAAAAAAAAAAATAGGTTTCTTCCTTCAATATGGCCTAAACTGATCCGTGACGTATTTTGGTGGTACCTATAGATTACGTATAAAATCATTACATTTCATGGAAATACCCGAAACCTTTGAGACGCTCGGATTAGAGGTTAAGGTAAAGATAATGGTTAGTTTTAGAATCAGGGTGAGGCTACTTCGGAAATTTCCGTAATCTAATGCTATTTATACGTAAAATGCGATTCTAATGCAATTATCTCTTGCGCTATTCTGCATTTGCACTCAATATTGAATTGAATAAGAAGCTACAATTTCTAAAAGAGGGAAAGCTTCTGTGGAGAGGGGGTACTAATGCACAATAGCGCGTAAGATCTAATTTCATTAGATTACGTATAAAAAGCACTAAATCTCACGGAAATACTCGAAACCTTTTGAGACGCTAAGGTTAGGCTACTTCGGGAGTTTCCGACATCTAATGCTATTTATACGTAAAATACAATTCTAATGATATCTCTCTTGCGCGCTATTCAGCATTTGTACCATTTATTGGTTTAAAAAAAAGTTGAATACTGACAAGTTTAAATTAATGAAAAAGTCTCACACGAACAATTCAGATTTAAATTTAATCCATATTAAAAGCGCGGTAAAGCTGACCGGAAACAACTTTTCTTTTTTACCCTATTTCCTCCCCAATGATACTTGAATCGGAAAAATAAGTTTTGTTTTGAGTTACACATACAGTTCTTTTTCCGGTGCAGGTATCATTGGGGAACGAGAAAATAGAAATTTAAGTAATCAAATTGTAGTTTACCAAAACTCCTCGTTCCCCAATGATACCTGCATCGGAAAGTATCAGCTAAAAACGTTTTGGATTACCCAACAATTCTTTTTCCGGTGCAAGTATCATAGGGGAATGAAGAAATAGAAATCGTTTTTTTTTTTTTGGTTTATTTTTCATATTTCATAAAATAAAATGGGGGGGGGGGAGACCTCGTAAAAAAGAATATTTCGACTAGTATATTTTAAGAAAAAACTATTTCCAACATATTTTCATCAAAAGGTAAGTAATTATGTAAATTTTCTTTAAAATCGAACCAGTAATTGATTTTCATAGATTTTTTTAAAAAGCCTCTAATCATAACTTGTTTTTGGCTGCATTAAATCTCAATTAATTTAACGGTATGAAAATGTAAACAGTGTTTATCGTTCATAATTTTCATTAATTTCCGTAAGCTGAAAAATTTTTTTTTTTAAATCAGGAGTTTTTTTTTAATGTTTCTTCTTTCGAATGAACCAACAATTTAAGATAATATTAACCTTTATGCAAGTTTCATTGTGTTAAATATATGGGAGGGGTAAATTTCACAGGTAAAATTGGTGGTACCTAATGTATTCGCATGAAGTGTTTACAGTGTAACTGTAAATAATGTAGTTTTATACTGTATAAAACTGCATTATTTCGAACAGGAGCACAAAATTGAATTATGCACGACGGTTTCACAAACAGGTTGTTACTGAGTGAATGGAAAGTCCTAGGCAAATAGTCACATTTAATTTAGATAATGTTAACAATTATGCCACCATCGAGAAAATCTACCATCAGTCTTGTGTGTCCTACCATTTAGCAACATACACGTTGCGAAGTTTGTTTGTTTTTTTTTTTTTTTTTTGGGGGGGGTATTCAATTTTTTAAATTGATAATCTCCTTTTAAACGATTTATTAGTTTTGTTTTCTTTAAAAACTAAATAAAAAATAATTACTGTTTTTTTAAATAAAAGGGTAATTAAAATCGATAGATACTAACAGTTTTAGTTTTGGCACAAGAAATGTTTTTAAAAAGTCAATGGCGATATTTTTAACGAGCATTAAAAAACACATTTCTCAATAAAAGTCGGAGACTCCACCCTTCCAAGTTTTTCTTACTGTCTGTTTCTAGGAAAGAGTTGTCAATGAAAAAAAAATACTTGTTGCAACATGGGTTTATTTAATAAATGAACCCATGCTGCACCAATAAATTTTATTAAGACACTTGACACTGTTTTTTCTGACAACGGAAAAATATGAATAAATTAAAAGAATTTTTAAAATTAAAATTTAAAAAATAAATAAAAATGACAATCGTCACTTATGGTCATTTGTTAAAAAAAAATAATTCCCTTCTCTACAAATTCGTTTTATTTACTTAACCTGTTTTTAAGTGGGAGAGAAGTTTCTCTTGTTTAATATGAACTGAAAACAACCTTTTGTCATTTTATTTACAATAAAATAAAATGTAGAAATTCAAGTTTTTTTTCCAAGATTTCGTTTTTTAAATTTTTTATTGATAAATTTAGTATCTTGAAACTTTTGGACATTCATTATTTTCTTGCTTATTATTGTGATAGCCAACGTTAAGAAAATCAGGATCCGTAGCCAGAAAAAAAAAAAACTTTAAAATAAAAAATCAGTGAGGGTTTTAAGAATAAAAAAAAGTTATTAATTCAATTATTGATTTTAAAAAGGAGGTAAAGTTTGTTTTTCTTAAAAATATTCGTAAAGGTTTTGATTTTTCACTGATAAAAGATTAAAAAGGAATCTTCCTTAACTTTGGATTCCGAAACTACAAAAATCTTTCCTATATTTTTGCGTCAGAATAGCATCTTTTTAAAAACATGGACATGAGACCTGTGTTGTCATAATCTAAGCAGAGATTAGTAAATAATTCAGATATACCAAAAAGAAAAGATCATGTTGCGCCAAGTCTGTCTTTCACATAAAAATATTTTTTAGTGGCTAGCAGGAAATTTTTTTTTTTTTTTCAAATTATAAGTTAACAAAAAGGTAGGGGGCTTATTTTTGTTTTTAATCTTAGCACAGAACAAGATAAACAGATACCAGAAATATTTGAGAAAAAAAAAGGGAGGAGTATTATTTTGTGATTATTTCAGTCAAAAAATGAGATAAAGAAATAAATATTAAACGGTCATGAGTGAAGCAACAGAAAAATGTAAAGTTTATTTAGTTTTGCCTACGATTTTGAAAAGAAAATTCAACAACAATTTATTTTTTTATAAATACTAACCCGATCTACAGCAAAATAGCAAAGAAGATCAAAATAATGACATTCCTGGTGATATTTAAAGTAGAAACCTAATTTTTATACAGAGAGGGGCGTTTTCCCGAGGCCTAGTGGTTTTCCTCATGTCATTCTGGAGAAAATGAAACGGGGAGAAAAAATAAAACTTATTCCATACCTATTTATATAGAGAGAGACTTACGTTCATAAAAATCTTTGAAACCTAAATGAGAAATTACGAAGTATTTCAATATACTTTTAAAAAGTATTTTCCATTGATCTAATTTTATCATTTTGTCTCCCGTTTGATATAATTAGGAAGATAAAAATCATTCTGTATTTAGAGTAATTAATTTTCTATGACCTAGAAGAATAAAGATTGATTCACCTTAAATAAGTAAATAAAATACGAGTTTTTAAAAATGCGAATCTTAAAAGATCTTTATTTAAAGAAAAAAAGAATCATTTGAATTTGCAGATAACGAAGGTTAATTTACATTGAAAATAAGTAAAGATTGGTAGACCGTGAATTCAGGGGAGTAAATTTTAACTATAGTCTACTGGACAGATATTAGTGGAATACGAAATGCCGTCCAATGTATATATTCTTAATTTCTGAACTGAAATTTTGCCGAGTATTCAACGATATATTTCAGAGTAACAATTAAAAGAAGAAAACTTAAAACAGTCCACTTTTGCAGTTCTGGGGTCAAAAGTATATAACTGAATCACTAGGCAACAACTTTAAATCTATGCAACATCAATTAATGCTGTCGTTTAATTAAAACAAAAACAAAAAAAAACTTATAAATGAATTAAGGTATTAACTTAATACGTTAATTCATTTATCGAACTCTAAGGAAAACATAGCTTAATACTATTAAGTTATGTTTTCCTTAGAGTTCGATTTTTATCTAAAAAAATCGAAATCCTAGTTGAGAAATTTAAAATATATACATTGGAGTTCATTTTATATTCCATTAACATCTATCCAGGAAACTATGATTAAAATTTACGCACTTCAATTCACAGTCTACCGTAAAGACTTAGGTAGTAAGTACAGAACTTAAAGATTTTCCAAAACCTAACCACAAAAAATATCTAAATAAAATACGAGCAACAAGTCGACCCCCTATCTAATTCATTCTTTAAAAAAAAAAAGAGTTGATATATTTAAAAGTTAGTCAAAGCATTCCTAGCATACAACAAATATGTTTAACATTTGTAAAAACAGTTATGCCGGCGTCTGTCGTTGAAAAAGAGGCGGGCACGTAGCTAAATATAAACGTAGGTAATTCTGGTCATAAAGATGGAACTTAAAAATCTTCAAATTTGTTCTGTCCACTGTCCACTTCTGTGATCCGTAACAAAAGTTAGTTGGACTATATTTGCCCACAATACTTTTTCAGCAAGCCACGTCCTGACGCCATATTACAGAAGGGCGGGGGCAGGAACGAAGGGCAGGTGCGCCATTTACCTGTTGTTATCGTGGACTGATTATAGGTAGGCCAGTCACACAGGCCAACTGAAAATTAAATCAAAACTAAAAAAAAATCGTAATAAATTAGCCTTACCAAAAAGCCGAAGCAACAGAGAAGAAACCCTTGGTAAAAATGTCCGATATAGTAGAATCAGGTACCCGAGACGGGTGTGTGAGAGAGAGAAAAAATTTCAGGGTTATCTACCCGACTAAGCAACAGGACTTTAAGCATAAAATGATAAAAACGGAAAGAAGAAAGAAAGAAAAAACACTAACAATAAAAACACAACAGACGACCTGAATACACCTGTGTTGTACCATGTGACAACGTCCGACAGGTGAATGTTACGGTGTGCGTGATTGGTCAGGGTGAGACTAGAGGGTTTGAAATTAACAAGGAAACGTCAAACAAACTAGAAATGTACAAAACAAGGATACAAAGGTCGCTTTTGGCGAGGGAGGGGGGAGATAGGTAAAATGTAATTCGCACATAAAACAATAATAATACTATAAACTATAAAGTGAATAATGACGATGAGGGAAAAAGGTAGATAGGATTTTTTTAAAAAGGGAAGAAAAACTGTCCATGAAAATAAGTGGTGATTTCTCTCTCTTTCTTTCTTCTTTCTCTCTCTCTCTCTTCTTTTTTCTTTCTTTCTTTCTCTCTTTCTATACCTTTCTTTCTCTCTCTTTCTTTCTTTCTTTCTCACTCTTTCTCTCTCTCTCTCTTCTTCTTCTCTCTTTCTTTCTTTCGTTCTCTTTCTTTTCGTTCTTTCTCTTTCTCCCTCGTTCTCTCTTCCTTTCTTTTTCTCTCTGTTTCTTTCTTTTCTCTGTTCTTTCTTTCTTTCTTTCTTTCTTTCTTTCTCTCTCTCTCTTCTTTCTTTCTTTCTTTCTTTCTTTCTTCTCTCTCTCTTCTTTCTTTCTTTCTCTCTTTCTTTCTCTTCTCTCTCTCTCTCTCTCTCTCTCTCTCTCTCTCTCTCTCTCTCTCTCTCTCTCTCTCTCTCTCTCTCTCTCTCATCACGAGTAAAAGGAAAAAAAGCAATAAAAACAAAATAGAAAAAAGGTCATGCTTATTAAGTCATGCCTTTTATGTAATGAAAGAAAATAAAAACTTTTGACGTCTTTTTTTCTCCGTACAATTTTAACACGTTATATAACAATTATTGCAAAGAAACAAACAACTTTAAATATTGTTAACTTGGAGGTTGCATTTTTTTTTTTTTTTCATTTTCTTTTCTTTCTTTCTTTCTTTGGTACTAGTACAGAATAGCGCACAAGAGAAAATAATACCATTAGGATACGTATAAGCATTACATTTCACGGAAATACTCGAAACAGTACTAATGCAGAATAGCGCGCAAGAGATAATAATATCATCAGATTACGTATGAAAAGCATTATATTTCATGGAAATACCCGAAACCTTTGAAACGTTAGGGTTAGGGGAAGTTTTAGGTTTAGTTTTAGGGTTAGTGTTAGAGTGAGTGTTAGGGTCAGCGTTTGGGTTAGGATTAGAGTTAGGATTAGAGTTAGGTTACTTCGACAGTTTCCGTAATCTAATGTTATTTATACGTAAAATGCGATTCTAATGCAATTATCTCTTGCGTGCTATTCTGCATTGTACCCTTTTTTCGTTTCTTTTTTTCTTTCTTTACAAATTTTAAAATTATTCTAACTCCTGTTATAATTAGTATTATTTGTATTAATTGGATTATTGCCCTCATCTTCATTGTTATCCGTACAACGTTTCGGCCGATGTGCTCTCCGGCCTTCTTCAGGTATTTCTTGTCGGACTCAAGAACCTTCTCGGACTCGGAAACCTTCTCGGACTCGGGAACCTTCCTTTCTAGAATAATAATTAACACAGCTTAACACCTGTACCCCAACTATGGTTAGTGGAATGAAAACAGGATGCCCACGTGAACTGAATAAAGGGTTAGGTTCAAAGTTCCGTGATGGCTCCCAATTACGACAAGAAGGTTCCCGATTACGACAAGAAGGTTCCCGCGTTTGAAAAGAAGTTTTTTTAAACATCAACACAAAAATTTAAACATGAATATACAATGAATGCATGAATATATTTTCAAACTTTAAAAAAAGAATTACCTGTGTGTTGTTGTTGTGCTGTTAAACTTGTCTTCGCTCGATTTTACAAGTATTTGTAGCATCATTGCAAAGTTCTTTCTTCTTTCCACCTATTGACAAAAAAAAAACCCCGGACAGGTTCGTGGGACAGGCTGCCAACTGCAACAGGTAGCATGCCCGTCCCTACTGTCCGGTTTTGGCTGAACTGTTGCCACACAAATGGACGAGAGGGTCCTACTAACTGCTAACTCGGGACGGAATGACAATAACTGTGCATGACTTTTTTAAATTTCCAGAACGGGAAACTTTGAGTTCCACTCGACTGGTCCGTCTACATACCTACTGAGCTGTCTATCCAGACATATTCTCATTCCCCTAAAGAAATATGAGAACAATTTGGTGGGGTGATGGTTGGACGGAAAAAAGTCACAGAAAAAAAAGTCGTAGAAAAAAAGTCACAGAAAACAGGACCAAGAAAAAAGTCACAGCAAAAAGTTACAAAAAAAGTGCTAAGAAAAAAGTCACAGAAAAACGTCGTAGAATATAAGGTCACGAAAAAGTGCCAAGAAAAAAATTAGCAGAAAAAAAATGTCTTGGAAATAAAAGTCACAGAAAAAAGTGCCAATAAAAAAGTTACAGAAAAAAGTGCCGATAAAAAAGTCACAGAAAAACGTCGTAAAAAAAAATAGACAGAAAAAAGTGCCAATAAAAAAGTCACAGAAAAAAGTGCCGAGAAAAAAATCACAGAAAAAAGTCTTAGAAAATGAAATCACAGAAAAAAGTCACAGGAAAAAAAAAAAACGATTCTTATTTGTTTGAATGTTTTATATGAGGCTTGGTAATTTGTATTATTTGGATTTTTCGGACTGTTGTCCTCGTCTTTATTGTTATGTACACAGCGTTTCGGCCGATGTGTCCCGGCCTTCTTCAGAACTCGTGAACCTTCTTGTCGAACTCGGGAGACTTTATGTCGAAATCGGGAGCCTTTACGGAACTCCGAACCGAACCCTTTATTCAACAGATCGGGATAGGATGTTCTCATTCCGTTAACCATGACGGGTACAAGTGTTAAGCAATGTTAAGTATTCTATGTTATTATCGCCCTTGACCAGGATTGAACCTGTAACCTACAAATGATTGTCATTTAGAACTGTATTAAATCAATCCCTATATACGTTGCGCCATATCCACCGAGTTAGAGGAGGTACCCTAGTTCGGAAGGTTCTCGATTTCGACAAGAAACATTTGAAGAAGGCCGGGGGACACATTAGCCGAAACATTGTGTATATAACAATTGTGATACAATGGTTAAATGAGTATATGGTCAGAGAAAAAAAAGGGGGAATAGAATGTGTTAAGCCCAGGCATATGTATATGGGTGGGTGGTTGTCCTTTAAGGACACAAAGGTTTAGGCAGTAAAGTTTAAGAGAATTGAACGGCCACCATGAAGTTAAGCCAGTTACATATAATACCTTTAGGTGGGTGTTTTTTAAGAGAAAATGAGCCTTGAAAAAGTTAATGGTCTGAAAAATGGGGACACTGAGACTAAAAAAACTTTTATGGCTATTGGTTTAAGAGAAAGTGCAAAAAAAAAAAACATCTGAGAAGAAATGTAAGAACCTAGCTTCTGGATAGTCGAATCCAGGGTCTGTGTAGGGGTGAAATTTACATATAAGCTCAAGCCCTTGTTAGTTTCAGACCGACAGTCGGGGTGATAGTGTCGTCTCAAGAACAGTAGATAGAAAATAGCCAGAGGCCCACATCAGTGAAGCCAGCAAGCGACTAGAGTTAAGACAATTTTCTTGCCAGCTGATAACATAAACTTAAGTGCCCTCTGCTCCACCACAAACTGCACAAAGTGTCACAACTTCTTCTTCCATTAACATCCTGTTATAAAACTTTGTGTTGTGTTTTTTTTATCCTTATGAACCTGTCTCTAACTCGTGCCCCTCGAATCGGCCAGCACAAAGCAATCCAACATGGGGTCATCAACATTGTGCAACGAAGGTGCGCGAGTGCAGACCGGATATTGTCACACAATAAAGATGAGACAACAGTCCGAAAAATCCAACTATATAAACCAAAAGTGTTTAATCAAAGACATATTTCTCTACAAAACTTAACCCTAAAACTGTATTATTTGGATTATTCGGACTATTGTCCTCATCTTTATTGTTATCTGTACAACGTTTCGGCCAATGTGCGCTCCGGCATTCTTCAAGTATTTCTTAATAATCCAAATATTACAAATTATCAAGCCTCATCTAAAAAAATTCAGAGAAATAGTGTTGTTAACAATAAAGATGAGGAAATAGTCCGAATAATCCAAATAATCCAAATTATCAAGCCTCATCTAAAAAATTCAGAGAAATAGTGTTGTTAACAATAAAGATGAGGACAATAGTCCGAATAATCCAAATAATCCAAATTATCAAGCCTCTTCTAAAAAATTCAGAGAAATAGTGTTGTTAACAATAAAGATGAGGACAATAGTCCGAATAATCCAAATAATCCAAATTATCAATTATCAATTATTCAGAAAAAATAATATCCCTTGTCCACACCAAATTATTATTATAGGCATAGAGTCATGCGTATCCGTACTGTCAGCGTGACCTGATGATGGTTATTTCATATTCATAAAGTTTTTCCTAACCTACATATCAGAAGAATGTAAGTATTGTTGGTACTTATGTTGTTTACTGTCAGGTAGAAAAGGGCGGGACTGGGGTGGTGGTGGCTGTGATCAGATCGGGATGAGTCATAACAAAATAATTTTAGTTTTATTAGTTTAACAAGTTTTATTTACTTCCTGTTTATCTGTTGATTTATGACTGCTAACTTTGTTTTAGTAATTTTTCAGGGTTCATATAATAATGAAATACTTATATTATCTCGCATATGTCTATATATTCTTTCCGTCTTTAAGTTGAAGAAGTGTGTGTGTGTGTGTGTGTGGGGGGGGGGGCAAACATCGCAGGTCGTAGTGACCAGAAAAGTCAAAATGTCTGTTCTATAGGGTCATTGTAAAGTAACTCCCTTCCCTATTTAAAAAAAAAAATACTTCCACTGAGAGAAAAGGCTTTATAGTAATGTGTGGAGGACAACATGAAGTCAAGGTTGGAATTTCACAAAAGGGATGTTCAATTGATTAACATTATTTGATGATTAATGCATAAAATAGCAAAATTTTGGATATATAGGGTGATTAAAAGTAAACTGTTGTATGTATCTCCACTTTCTTTGCTGTAATTTCTACTCCTTTTGTTCAATACATTTGTATCCATAAGTCGTTTGTCTTATAAGACAAACGACTGGTAACAATGGATACAAATGTATTGAACAAAAAGTAGAAATTACAGCAAAGAAAGTGGAGATTGCGTCCGACCATACAGTTACGAGCTGAATCGCATTTGCTTCGTGTCAAGCCACAATTGTCCCTGCTACTTATAGTAATCGTCGGCGCATTCCATTTATGTCCATAGGTTATATCACCTATAACATAAACCCCTTCCCTAATTCTATATAATTCATTTCTGAATCATTATCTAAAGTGAATATGAGAAGAACACACATAACATGGAGTTTTCCCCACTAAAATAACCGTTGATTGACTAAATATCAAATGAAATGAGAACAATCTTTTATATTTAGAGTTGTTTAGTAGACAGAGTTTACTGTTTACGTTTTGTGCTAGACGGGTTGGGCCACATTCACTCAACCTAAGTTGGCCTCATTTAACTTTATTCATATAACATTTTTGTGTACATGGTGATTGTAAAGTAACTCCCTTTTTTAAAAATCTTTTTTTTTTTCGGAATCATTATTTTTACAATATATATATATATATATATATATATATATATATATATATATATATACCAACCCCTCCGCACGAGCAGGAAGCGACACAAGGTCAATTTCTTAAGCGGAGTTTAACAGGTTTGAATCCAGTTTTCCTTCTCCTAGACCGGTTGCCTAACCAAGGTTAAAGAGCCCTACTATTTACCCATAGCTGGAGGGAGAGTAGGATTCATACCTTTCCCAAGGGTATTAGCGCTAAGTGAAATGCAATCACCATGTCCAGGATTTGAACTCGGGGCGACGAGTCCATTTCCCATGCCTTTAACCATTACACCACGCGTTTCCTATACACACTCTCACACACACACACATACACACATATATATATATATATATATATATATATATCATCGAGTTTTATTCAAGATTCTATATGGGTACCAGCATTCGTTTCCAGCCTCTCAAGCCGTTCGGGAATCTCATCAACTGACCTTCCCAGGAACTGTTGTGGAATGCCAGAAATATTTCTCGTATTCGTCCTTCAAGTTCTTCTAAAGTCGTTGGTTTTGTAGAATAGACTTGCTCTTCAACCAACCCCAAAGAAAAAAGTTGCAGGGTGTAAAATCAGGGCTTCTGGCCGGCCACTCATACGGACCACTTCTACCCATCCATCTCCCAGGAAAATGGTGATTCAGCCATTCATGAACAACAATTGGAAAATCCAATTGTAGAAAAGGGTGTAGTCTCAGTAGTAGAAAGTCTGTTGTATTCAATGAAATCCTAGGTAGAACAAGAGTATACTCCTTATGTCAGAGACTCCAGTTGGCAACTGATTTCAGGGCAATTACCAACGATCTTAAATGCGTTCTATATCATTTTTCATTGATTTTGGGAAAGTCTATAAATAAAAGTAGTGATTCTTGTACCTCTTATACCATAGATAGTCCAACACTGACTACGCAGATGATCAAGGGCTTCCTGCAAATACACCTGTTCAAGCCAAATCTCCACTGCAGCCAACAAGAGGCACTGATCTCTACGTAAACTCAGATAAAACAGATTTCATTTTTTAATAAAGATAGTGCCATTTACTCATTAAATGGCAAGCTCTAAACTTAGTAGACCAGTTCATATACCTCGGTAGCGATATCTCATCTACTGAAAGCGATGTCAACATACGCATAGGTAAAACATGGACTGATATTAAGAAGTTAGTAACCATATAGAAATATGATCTTTCTGATTAAATAAAACAGGAATTCTCCCAAGCTGTGCCCGTGTCAATACTACTGCATGGTTGCACCCCTTAGAGTCTAACGAAACGCAAGGAAAATGTTGTGGTCTGGTTAGGGGCCAGAATAAAAACACAAGACGGGAAATGAGTTAAACAAATATATTAACAAAGAACAGCAGTACAAATATATACCAATGACTCGGTTACACGCGAGGTTGTCTTATCGGCTGTCTGCTGAAATACCATCTCTCGCTTAAGTGCAGAACCTGCTGCTATTTGTAGTTGGAAGAGTTCATACGTGCGTGGTAAATTACCATAACAGAAAAAAGGATAAATGGAAACTACACAATGCTCCGTGCTGTTTTGAAAAAGTCCTGGAAGTATCAATCCACAAAACACTAGCTGTACGGCCACTTACCTCTCATCTCATCCAAACCATCCAAGCCGGCAAGACATGCTTGTTACCATTGGAGAAGTAAGAACGAACTCATAAGCGACGTTCTCTGAACTTCTACTCCTGAGCACATTAGTGTTGACCAACCAGCAAAAAATATATATTCAACAGCTTGTGCGGACACTGGGGGCGTCAAAAGGACTTACCGAGAGTGATGGCCGAAAGGAACGGATGGAGAGAGAGAGATAGAGGGAGGGGAGGGTGAGAGAAGAAAGAAAGAAAGAAAGAAAGAAAGAAAGAATAAGTGAAAGCAATTAAGGAAGGACGGAAGTTAAAGAAAGAAGAACGGAAAAAGCAAGCAAGAAAAGAGAGAGAGAGAGAGAGAGAGAGAGAGAGAGAGAGAGAGAGAGAGGAGAGAGGGGAGGAGGGAGGGAGGGGAGAAAGAAAGAAATGAAAGCAAGTACGGAAGGAAGGAAGTTAAAGAAAGAAGAACGGAAAAAAGCAAGCAAGAAGAGAGAGAGAAGAGAGAGAGAGAGAGAGAGAGAGAGAGAGAGAGAGAGAGAGAGAGATCCGTGTCAGCATGTCTTGATGACGACGACGATGATAATGATGATAATGAGTTTTAACTGAATTGTCATATCAGTATTTCTTTTGTAATCTTGTTTTGTATTTTTGTTTGTTTGTTCAATGATTTTTGGTTGGTTAGATTTTACGACATGTCAACACTTGTTGGGTTATTTCATACCGAAGACGTTTTGTTTAATTCATTCTTGAAGGGTACTCAATTTTTTGAACAGATTTTTTAAAAACACATTTTATTCTATTTAACCCATATATGGGACCCTAACAGGTACTACCAGAGTAGATCTGAGATTAATGGTGATGAAGGGATACTCCACATTCCCCAGAGCTCCAGAACAGGAACTTCATCATTAGATAGAGTTTAACGTCACACCTATGACAATAAAAACTCTTAGCACATGTATAGTAAAAAGAGTTGGGGTGGTTGCCATCAGGGCAATAGGGTTGGGACAATCATATAGATGCTAAGGCTTGATGTTACCAGCCGATTGATCGGAGGGGGCCTCTCCGACCGTCCGTCTTACCTAAGTAAGAGTCAGAGTGTTGCACGTCATGGGCTGCTCAACTACCAGGGTTTTGTCCTTAAGCATCTCAAGCCACCACCCACAGCTAACAGGAGGCTCCATGGGAGATAGGGGGATCTTACCCCTCTGTAGAGGAGCAGTCAGTGTATTCTACAGCCCCAGCAGACAGGACTCTACTTACATTTAATGAAGTATAAAAACAAACTATTTCTCTGAATGTTTGAGATGAGGCTTGATGATTAGTATTATCTGCGTTATTCTATTGTCCTCATCTTCATTGTTATCTGTACAACGTTTCGGTTGATGTGCCCTCCGGCCTTCTTCAGGTATTTTCTTGTCGGACTCGGGAACCTTCTTTTCGAACTCGGGAACCTTTTTTTTCGATTACGACAAGAAGGCTCCAGAGTTTGAAAAGAAGGTTCCCGAGTCCGACAAGAAATACCTGAAGAAGGCCGGAGGGCACATCAACCGAAACGTTGTACAGATAACAATGAAGATGAGGACAATAGTCCGAATAACGCAGATAATACTAATCCGACAAGAAATACCTGAAGAAGGCCGAAGGGCACCTCGGCCGAAACGTTGTACAGATAACAATGAAGATGAGGATAATAGTTCGAATAATCCAAATAATACTATAAAAACAAAGCTGTGAATGCATTTTTATGAAATCATGGTGTTTGTAGACCTGGCATTTACGTGAAGAACAAAAACGGTAGAGCTTGCACTATTGTATCGAGTGTTGTGATGATGTATTAAACTTGCAATTATTCTGGACTGAGTCCTTGTTAAAATGAAGTCATATTTGTTGAACTTCAAACTGAAATGCGTATCAAACAAAAAGTAAGTCATCGCCTTTCACTTCATTTTTAGGGGTCTTTTCATCCGATCTGACCCCATTCACATTCCTTACAACATCAATGCCCTTCATAAAATTTCTGGGCACTTTATAACCTGGCGACACTATTTAGGGAGGTATTTTTCTTTTACTTTCTTTCTTATTTTTTTTTCTTTTTTTTTGTTTTCCTTTTTTCTCTTTTTTTATCTTCAAAAACAAAAACTCTGGAGTCACTATTTAAGGGCGTTTTTTTCTTTTTCTGTGTTTTTTTTTCTTTCTTTTTCTTTCTTTTTTGAAAACAAAAAATCTGGTGTCACAATTTAGGGGCGTTTTTTTTTTTTTTTTTTCGGAAACAAAGTATTGAACCATAGTAAGTTTTTTTTCTCTTTTATTCAAACTTGCGAATCAGCGGTCTTTTTATGTATTTTTTTTTTTTATTTCATTTTATTTTTGTTTTTTTTTATTTTGTGGGGAGAGGAGACGATGTCATTGCACAATGGCTGTATATCTACCGTCATTATAAAAAAAGTAAAGAAAAAAAAAACTTCAATAGCTGACCTAGAATTTCAAGTCTTTGAATGTTTGTTTTATTGACATAGACATTTTCTTTTTCTTTTTGATCCTTGTAACAAGTTGGCTTTTTAGTTTTTTTGTTTGTTTTTTTGTTTGTTTTGTTTTCGTTCGTTGGTTTCTTTCCTTCTCTAATTCCTTCTTTCTTTCCTTCTTTCTTTCCTTCTTTCTTTCTTTCTTTTTCTTTCTTTCTTTCTTTCTTTCTTTTCTTTTCCTTTTTTTCTAGGTTTCTTTCTGTATATCTTTCTTTCTTTTTCTTTCTTTTTCTTTCCTCGTTTCTTTTCTTTTTCTTTCTTTCTGTATTTCTTTCTTCCTTTTTCTTTCTTTTTCTTTCTTTTTCTTTCCTCGTTTCTTTTCGTTTTCTTTCTTTCTTTCTTTCTGTATTTCTTTCTTTCTTTTTCTTTCTTTTTCTTTCCTCGTTTCTTTTCTTTTTCTTTCTTTCTTTCTTTCTTTCTTCCTTCCTTCCTTCCTTTCTTTCTTTTCATTTTCTTTCTAGGTTTCTTTCTTTATTTCATGCTCCAATAGTTCATTCGTTATTTCATTTTCCCCTTCTTTCTCTTTTTAATCTCTTTTTTCTTTCGCTTTTCTTCCTAGCTTTCTTCATTCCTTTCTTACTTACTTGCTTTTATTTGCTCGTTCTTTTCTTCCCTTTCTTTTTTTCTTTCTTTCTAACTCGATTTTATCTCCTTCTCCTTCTTTCATTTTTCTTCCTTTCTTTCTTCCTAGCTTGCTTTTATTTGTTCGTCTTTTTCATCTCTCTCTCTCTCTCTCTCTCTCTCTCTCTCTCTCTCTCTCTCTCTCTCTCTCTCTCTAATCACGAGTAAAATGAAAAGAAGTATTAATAAAGACAAAATAGAAAAAGCTCATACTTATTGAGTCATGATAGAAATATATACCTTTATATTATGAAAGAAAAGAAAACAACTTTTCCATACAATTTTAACACGTTATATAACAATTATTACAAAGAAACAAACAACTTTAAATATTGTTAACTTGAAGATTGGATTTTTACGCTTTCTCTTCGTTCTTTCTTTGGCACTAATGCAGAATAGCGCGCAAGAGATAATACCATTAGGATACGTATAAAAAGCATTACATTTCATTACATTTCACAGAATTACCCGAAACGGTACCAATGCAGAATAGCGCACAAGAGATAATAATATTATTAGATTACTAGGTACTACCAATTTTCCCTGTGAAATCCCCCCCCCCATATTTAACACGTAGCCAAAAGGGGTGTCCTAGATGTAACACTAACTTACGGAAATAATGAAAATTATAAACGAAAAACAATGTTTACATTTTTGCACTGTTAAATCAATTGAAATTTAACGTAGCCAAAAGGGGTGTCCTGGATGTAACACTAAATTGCATCCAGTGGTTAGGCTCCTGTTCTTGGTAGTGTGGAGTACCTCTTAATTGCCATTACTCCCAGGAGTACTCTGGCCAATAGTGATAGTACATGTTAGGGTTCCATCTATAGGGTAAATAGATCTGTGTGCAAATTATTTGTATCCAATGGGAATATTTGTGTTAGAATTCATGAAAATCATAAATTGTGAACGTACCTTTAAGTTAGTTTTAAATAAAGTTCGTTAGATTTAAAACCGGAGGTGGGTAATTTTCCGTAACCATTGGGGGTTACATTTAAGTTACATTGACATTTTAGATGACACCAACTGACCTCCGGTACAGAGACGTGATAATAGTTAGTTAAGCAGATTTGAACCAATTTTTGAAGGAGAGCAGACGTGATTGTCGTCTCTCCCGGGTTCGGCCTCATCCCGTTGTGGAATCAATTATGGGCTAATAAAACTTGATCAAGTAAAACCAAGTCTAGTAGTTTGTTAATAATTAAGACAATGACCAGCTCAGCCCAGGAGAGAATTAACAAGGAAGAAATTCAACCCTCAGCAGAAACCCTTAAATAAAAGTCAGTCAAAATAACAATGGCGGCCGATGAGTTAGACGAAGAAGAAGCAGTAAGTAGAAATGAAACAAGTAATCAGCAAGTGAAGTTATCAAGTAAGTTCTACCATCTCTAATCTAATATATCTCTGTCTCTCTGTCTCTTCCCTCTCTCTCTCTCTGTCTCTCTGTCTCTCTCTCTCTCTCTCTGTATGTCTGTCTGTCTCTTCTCCTTCTCTCTCTCTCTCTCTCTCTCTCTGTCTCTTCCCCTTCTCTCTCTCTCTTCCCCTTCTCTCTCTCTCTGTCTGTCTCTTCCCCCTCTCTCTGTCTCTTCCCTTCTCTCTCTTCCCCTTCCCCTCTCTCTCTTTCTCTCTGTCTGTCTCTTCCCCTCTCTCTCTCGGCCGATGAGTTAGACGAAGAAGAAGAAGCAGTAAGTAGAAATGAAACAAGTAATCAGCAAGTGAAGTTATCAAGTAAATTCTACCATCTCTAATCTAATATATCTCTGTCTCTTCCCATCCTCTCTCTGTCCCTTCTCTCTCTCTCTCTCTCTCTCTCTCTCTCTCTCTCTCTCTCTCTTCTCTCTCTCTTTCTCTCTCTGTATGTCTGTCTCTTCCCCTTCTCTCTCTCTCTCTGTGTCTGTCTCTTCCCCTTTTCTCTCTCTCTCTTCCCCTTCTCTCTCTCTCTCTCTCTCACTGTCTCTTCCCCTTCTCTCTCTCCCCCTCTCTCCCCCCCTCTCTCTCTCTGGACTAGAAGAAAATAAAACTTGATCAAATAAAACCGTCTAGTAGTTTGTTAAATAATTAAGACAATGACCAGCTCAGCCCAGCAGAGAATTAGCAAGGAAGAAAGTCAACCCTCAGCAGAAGCTCTTAAATAAAAGTCAGCCCAAGGAAAATGGCGACCACCGGAGTAGAAGCAGTTAGCAGCAACGAGTCAGTAACAAGTAAGAAGTTACAAGTAAGATCTACCATCTCTCTCTCTCTCTCTCTCTCTCTCTCTCCTCTCTCTCTCTCTCTCTCTATATATATATATATATATATATATATATATATATATATATATAGTAAAGATTAGAGGGAGAAATGTGGACAAACGAACAAAACTCAGACAAGTGTATGTAGGAGATATATTTCGCCGTACATTGAGCGCGGCTTCATCAGTCGTTTATTTGATCATTAAAGCATCATACATGTGTTTTATAGAAGATAAGTGGACGGGAGAGGGGTGGATTAGGTGATGAAGTCAGGTGGATGGGATAGTGTTTGAGGAAAATGTGATTGTTCTGAAGGAAATCTTTGGTGGAATGGGAGGGAGAGAAGATCAAAAGTGAGAAGAGAGTTAGAAAGGATATGCAAGGGCCGAACCTCCCTCTAATCTTTACTACATTCTGTCGGATTTACTCCAATCTTCCTATCCTCATATATATATATATATATATATATATATATATATATATATATATATATATGGTGATTGCCGCTTCTTGACAGAATAAGGCCATTTCTACAAGTAGTCCAGATGTGAGCAGTTGTGAGCACGCAGATGGCCCACGGATCCAGCTTGTCTTTATGTACCCTGTCACACATATGAAATCCTCGACATACAGGCGCTGCCACACAGGTCAGACTTCAATGTAGGAAATGTTTCCATGGCGTCCGTCATGTGTCGCTTCAGAATGGAGGGCTCGAGTCACCTTACCTCAAACTTCTTACAGCTATCATCGGCCTGTCTTTCCATGAGGATGTGTATCCAGCCCACCCCTTCTGTCAATTGGTACCCAAGAATGTTATACGGCTATATAACACTTGAACCCACATAAAAAGTAAGTAAAAAGTAAAGTTGTCGGGGTGGCCTAAAGTCGGTATCAGCCAGATACCGAGGGAGTTTATCTTCTTTTCACTAGCGCTAGAACAAGGAGATTGTTTAGGCGTCTGAGGCAGAGCGCCGCAACTACCTTCAGCTACTCACTTTACTGCACATATCCATGTGCAACTCATACGCTGAGTTGGCGAGAGCCGGAATCGAACCAGGAACCTCGAGGTTCCCAGCCGGACACTCTACCGACTGAGCTAAACCGGTCCTATAACTGCGTCTAAACAAATGAATTTTCCCGCTATAACCTTCCATTCGACTCACAAGGACACTTTTCTCATTTACACCGTAAAAATCCGGTTGTTTGTTAGGGTTAGGGGTTAGGGTTAGGGGTTAGTTTTATAATTACAAAAAAATTCTAAAAATCGTCTGTTAACAATTAACCGGTGTAAATGGAAAAAATGTCCCCAAGAATCGTGATCGCAAAAGGGGTGCCTAAAGGTCATATGGTCCGATTTTCCCGCTATAATCTTCTATTAGTTGTCTGACTTTCATTTGAGGAAGAAAGTCTACATGCGCTTCAAAATGGCGTAACGCATTTTCTTATTTCCCCAATTTTTACTTAGGCTTGACGTGACCACCCGTCAAGCCTTAGCACCTATATGATTGTCTCGACCCAATTGCCCTTATGGCAGGTCCCAATCCTTTTTATGATATATGTGCTAGAAGGTGGTGGCTGCGGGTCTCTAGTATCCCGGGTATGACGTTAAGCTGCATCTCATGGTGAAGTTCCGATTCTGGAGCTCTGAGGAATATGGAGTGCCCCTTCATCCCCATTACTCCCAGGTCCACTCTGACCCGGAGTGGTGGTACCTGTTAGGGTCACATCTATGGGTTAATAGCATAAAGTGGGTTTTTAAAAAATGTGTTTAAAAAGATTGAGTTTTAAAAGAAAAACTGAGTACCGTCAAGAATGAATAAAACAAAACTTTTTCCGCATAGGGATTAACATTAGTATTATTTGTATTATTCGGACTATTGTCCTCATCTTCATTTTTATCTGTACAATGTCTCGGTCGATGTGCCCTCCGGCCTTCTTCGAGTATTTCTAGTCGGACTCGGGAACCTTCTCGGACTCGGGAAATATCTCGGACTCGGGGACCTTCTTGTCGTAATCGGGAGCCATCACGGAAATTTGAACCTAACCCTTTATTCAATCCATGGGGGTATCCTGTTCTCATTCCGCTAACCATAACTGGGATAGGGGCGTTAAGCTGTGTTAATTATTATTCTATGTTACTGCTGCCCCGTGATGTTTCTTGATTACGACACGAAAGTTTCCGATTACGACAAGAAGTTCCCCGAGTCCATAAGGTTCCCGAGTCCGACAAGAAATACCTGAAGAAGGCCGGAGGGCACATCGGCCGAAACGTTGTACGGATAACAATGAAAATGAGGACAATAGTCCGAATAACTCAGAGATATATTTTATTCAGCACTTGTATCTGGTGCTAACAGATACTTATTACATAAAACCAAGAAGTAGAACAATTCACAAAGACAAACTTACAAGAATGAGGAGGGTCAAATATGTGTAGTCAAACGCAGTGATTTTGTCCGAATATAATTTTCCGTCGTCTATCACAGCTACGTCGACTATTATAAGGTTATGAGCCAGTCCATCCTGTAGGGGTGTTAACTCTTCTACAACAGTTCATGACTTGCAATACTCCACTTTGGCCCTATCTTGGGCTAGACGGGCGGTCGGAGAGGCCCCCTCCGATCAATCGGCTGGTCATGTCAAGCCCTAGCACCTATATGATTGCCCCAACCCTATTGCCCTTATGGCAAGCCCCAACCCCTCTTTATCACATGGGTGCTAGAAGGCGGTGGCTGCGGGTCTACATGTCCTGGGAATGACTTTAAACTCTATCTGATGGTGAGGTTCCAGTTTTGGAGGTTTGGGGAATGTGAAGCACCCCTTCATCACCATTGCTCCCTGGTCCACTCTGGCCCGGAGTGGTAGTACCTGTTAAGGTCCCATCTATGGGTTAAATAGAAAAATGTATTTATAAAAAAAATGTATTATCCATTAAGAATTGATTCATTTCAAAACTTTATCGGCATTAAATAACCCACTGAGGTTGATATGCCGTAAAACAAAACAAAACAAACAATCTTCTACAACATCGATTTAGTTAGTGTTGTTCCCATAATTTCATTTCATTCAATCAGACATTTTCCGATCACCCACCCTCAACCCAGTTTTT
>CM042165.1:52545139-52647893 GCA_023376005.1 Doryteuthis pealeii | reverse complement strand
TTTCTTTCTCTTTTCTAACTCGATTTTATTCTCCTTCCCCTTCTTTCATTTCTTCTTTCTTTCTTCCTCGCTTGCTTTTATTTGTTCGTCTTTTTCATTTCTCAGCCCCCCCCCAACAAACAAACAAACACAACAATAAACTCCTCTCCTCTCTAATCACTCGAAGAGTTAAAATAGAAAAGATAGTACAATTAGAAAAGATCCAACTTATTGATCATAATTAGAAATATATAACCTTCTATATTATGAAAAGAAAAGAAAACAACTTTTCCATACAATTTAACACGTTATATAACAATTATACAAAGAAAACAAAACACTTTTAATATTGTTAACTTGAAGATTGGATTTTTACGCTTTCTTCTTCGTTCTTTCTTTGGCAACTAATGCAGAATAGCGCGCAATAGATAAAATACCATTAGGATACGTATAAAAAGCATTACATTTCATTTACATTTCACAGAATTACCCGAAACGGTACCAATGCAGAATTAGGCGCACAAGAGTGATAATAATTATTATTTAGATTACTAGGTACCACCAATTTTCCCTGTGAAATCCCCCCCCCCTCCCCATATTTAACACAAATAAACTTTACATAGATGTAATATTATCAAGAAAATTTTGTCCATTCGAAAGAGAAACATTAAAAAAAAACTCCTGATTGATTTTCTTTTAAATCAGCTTACGAAATAATGAAAATTATAAACGAAAAAAACAATGTTTACATTTTTGCACCCAGTTTAAAATCAATTGAAATTTAAACGTAGGTTCCAAAAGGGGTGTCTAGATGTAATATTAACTTACGGAAATAATGAAAAATTATAAACGAAAAACAATGTTTACATTTTTGTATCGTTAAATCAATTGAAATTTACGTAGCCAAAAGGGGTTTCTTCCTGGATGTGTAACACTAAATTGCATCCAGTGGTTAGGCTCCTGTTCTTGGTAGTGTGGAGTACCCTTCTTAATTCCATTACTCCCAGGAGTACTCTGGCCATAATTAGTGTAGTACAGTTAGGGTTCCATCTATAGGGTAAATAGATCTGTGTGCAAATTATTTGTATCCGATAGGAATATTTTGTGTTTAGAATCATGAAAAGTCATGAATTGTGAACGGTACCTGTAAGTTAGTTTTAAATAAAAATTCGTTAGATTTAAAACCGGAGGTGGGTAATTTTCCATAACCATTGGGGGTTATGTATTGCACATTTTAGATGACACCAACTAACCTCCAATACAGAGACGTGATAATAGTTAGTTAAGCAGATTTGAACCGTATTTTTGAAGGAGAGCAGACGTGATTGTCGTCTCTCCCGGGTTCGACCTCATTCCCGTTTGTGGAATCAATTATGGGCTAATAAAACTTGATCAAGTAAAACAAAGTCTAGTAGTTTGTTATATAATTAAGACAATGACCAGCTCAGCCCAGGAGAGAATTAACAAGGAAGAAATTCAACCTCAGCCAGAAACCCTTAAATAAAGTCAAGTCAAAATAACAATGGCGGCGATGAGTTAGACGAAAAGAAGAAGCAGTAAGTAGAAATGAAACAAGTAATCAGCAAGTGAAGTTATCAAGTAAGTTCTACCATCTCTAATCTAATATATCTTTGTCTCTCTGTCTTCTTCCTCTCTCTGTCTCTTCCCCTCTCTCTCTCTCCTCTCTCTCTCTCTCTCTCCTCTCTCTGTCTCTTCTCTCTCTCTCCCCTTTCTCTCTCTCTCTCTCTGTCTGTCTCTTCCCCTTCTCTTCTCTCTCTTTCCCCTTCTCTCTGTTCTCTCTGTCTCTTCCCTCTCTCTCTCTCTCTCTCTTCTCTCTCTCTCTCTCTCTATGGACTAGAAGAAAATAAACACTTGATCAAATAAAACCAAGTCTAGTAGTTTGTTAAATAATTAAGACAATGACCAGCTCAGCCCAGCAGAGAATTAGCAAAGGAAGAAAGTCAACCCTCAGCAGAAGCTCTTAAATAAAAGTCAGCCCAAGGAAAATGGCGACCACCGGAGTAGAAGCAGTTACAGCAACGAGTCAGTAACAAGTAAGAAGTTACAAGTAAGCATCTACCATCTCTCTCTCTCTCTCTTCTCTCTCTCTCTCTCTCTCTCTCTCATATATATATATATATATATATATATATATATATATATATATATACATAGTAAACATTAGAGGGATAAATGTGGACAAACGAACAAACTCAGACAAGTGTATGTAGGAGATATATTTCGCCCGTAACATTGAGCGCGGCTTCATCAGTCGTTTATTTGATCATTAAAGCATCATTACATGTGTTTTATAGAAGATAAGTGGACGGGAGAGGGTGGATTAGGTGATGAAGTCAGGTGGATGGATAGTGTTTGAGGAAAATGTGATTGTTCTGAAGGAAATCTTTGGTGGAATGGGAGGGAGAGAAGATCAAAAATGAGAAAGAGTTAGAAAAGGATATGCAAGGCGCAGAACCTCCTCTAATCTTTACTACATTCTGTCGGATTTACTCCAATCTTTCCTATCCTCATATATATATATATAATATATATATATATATATATATATATATATATATGGTAATTGCCGCTTCTTGACAGAATAAGGCCATTTCTACAAGTAGTCCAGATGTGAGCAGTTGTGAGCACGCAGATGGCCCACGGGTCCAGCTTGTTTTTATGTACCCTGTCACACATGAAATCCTCGACATACAGGCGCTGCCACACAGGTCAGACTTCAATGTAGGAAATGTTTCCATGGCGTCCGTCATGTGTCGCTTCAGAATGGAGGGCTCGAGTCAACTTACCTCAAACTTACAGCTATCATCGGCCTGTATTTCCATGAGGATGTGTATCCAGCCCACCCCTTCTGTCAATTGGTACCCAAGAATGTTATACGGCTATATAACACTTGAACCCACATAAAAAAGTAAGTAATAAGTAAAGTCGTCGGGGTGGCCTAAAGTCAGTATCAGCAAGATACCGAGGGAGTCTATCTCCTTTTCACTAGCGCTAGACCTAGGAGATTGTTTGCGCCACAAACTACCATCAGCCTCACTTTTACTGCACATATCCATGTGCTACTCATACGCTGAGTTGGCGGGGGCCGGAATCGAACCAGGAACCTCGAGGTTCCCAGTCGGACACTCTACCGACTGAGCTAAACCAGTCCTATAACTGCGTCTGAACAAATGAATTTTCCCGCTATAACCTTCCATTCGACTCACAAGGACACTTTTCTCATTTACACCGTCAAAATCCGGTTGTTTGTTAGGGGTTAGGGTTAGGGGTTAGGGTTAGAGGTTAGTTTTATAATTACAAAAAAACTCTAAAAATCGTCTGTTAACAATTAACCGGATTTTGACGGTGTAAATAGAAAAAAATGTCCCCAAGAATCGTGATCGCAAAAGGGGTGCCTAAAGGTCATATGGTCCGATTTTCCCGCTATAATCTTCCATTAGTTGTCTGACTTTCATTTGAGGAAAAAAAAGTTTACATGCGCTTCAAAATGGCGTAACGCATTTTCTTATTTCCCCAATTTTTACTTAGGCTTGACGGGTAGTCGGATCAATCGGCTGGTCACGTCAAGCCTTAGCACCTATATGATTGTCTCGACCCAATTGCCCTTATGGCAGGCCCCAATCCTTTTTATCATATATGTGCTAGAAGGTGGTGGCTGCGGGTCTCTAGTATCCCGGGTATGACGTTAAGCTGCATCTCATGGTGAAGTTCCGATTCTGGAGCTCTGAGGAATATGGAGTGCCCCTTCATCCCCATTACTCCCAGGTCCACTCTGACCCGGAGTGGTGGTATTTGTTAGGATCCTATCTATGGGTTAAATAGAATAAAGTGAGTTTTAAAAAAAGGTGTTTAAATTGGAGATCTGGTGAATATGGAGTACCACTTCATCCCCATTACTCCCATGTCCACTCTAACCCGGAGTGGTAGTACCTGTTAGGGTCCCATCTATGGGTTAAATAGAATAAAGTGGGTTTTTAAAAAATGTGTTTAAAAAGATTGAGTTTTAAAAGAAAAACTGAGTACCATCAAGAATGAATAAAACAAAACTTTTTCCGCATAGGGATTAACATTAGTAGTATTTGTATTATTCGGACTATTGTCCTCATCTTCATTTTTATCTGTACAATGTCTCGGTCGATGTGCCCTCCGGCCTTCTTCGGGTATTTCTAGTCGGACTCGGGAACCTTCTCGGACTCGGGAAATATCTCGGACTCGGGGACCTTCTTGTCGTAATCGGGAGCCATCACGGAAATTTGAACCTAACCCTTTATTCAATCCATGGGGGTATCCTGTTCTCATTCCGCTAACCATAACTGGGATAGGGGCGTTAAGCTGTGTTACTTATTATTCTATGTTACTGCTGCCCCGTTATGGTTCTTAATTACGACACGAAAGTTCCCGATTACGACAAGAAGGTTCCCGAGTCCGAGAAGGTTCCAGAGTTCGACAAGAAATACCTGAAGAAGGCCGGAGGGCACATCGGCCGAAACGTTGTACAGATAACAATGAAGATGAGGACAATAGTCCGAATAACGCAGAGATATATTTTATTCAGCACTTATATCTGGTGCTAACAGATACTTATTACATAAAACCAAGAAGTAGAACAATTCACAAAGACAAACTTACAAGAATGAAGAGGGTCAAATGTGTATAGTCAAACGCAGTGATTTTGTCCGAATATAATTTTCCCGTTTCTATCACTGCTACGTCGACTATTATAAGATTATGAGCCAGTCCATCCTGTAGGGGTGTTAACTCTTCTACAACAGTTCATGACTTGCAATACTCCACTTTGGCCCTATCTTGGGCTAGACGGGCGGTCGGAGAGGCCCCTCGATCAATCGGCTGGTCACGTCAAGCCCTAGCACCTATATGATTGCCCCAACCCTATTGCCCTCTGGCAAGCCCACCCCTCTTTATCACATGGGTGCTAGAAGGCAGTGGCTGCGGGTCTACATGTCCTAGGAATGACTTTAAACTCTATCTGATGGTGAGGTTCCAGTTTTGGAGGTTTGGGGAATGTGAAGCACCCCTTCATCACCATTGCTCCCTGGTCCACTCTGACCCGGAGTGGTAGTACCTGTTAGGGTCCCATCTACGGGTTAAATAGAAAAATGTATTTATAAAAAAATGTATTATCCATTAAGAATTGATTTATTTTAAAAACTTTATCGGCATTAAATAACCCACTGAGGTTGATATGCCGTAAAACAAAACAAACAATCTTCTACAACATCGATTTAGTTAGTGTTGTTCCCATAATTTCATTTCATTCAATCAGACATTTTCCAATCACCCCACCCTCAACCCAGTTTTTCTCCAGAGATAAATTAACCCTGACTCTTCTCGTTTTGCTTATCAGACAAATATAAATAAAAACTTATCTGATTTTGTCAATAACAAACTCATTGACCTATTTCAATTTGATGATGACTAATCAATTAGAAGCTGCCAAAAGTTCACTTTTAAATGAGGTTGATAAGAACTGGGTGCCATTTTCATTAATTAATCAATAAAAATCGAAGAACACCAGACTAAGGTTACAATAAAAAAAAGTCGTCGTCGGGGTGGCTTAAAGTCAGTATCAGCCAATCAGCGAGGGAGTCTATCCCCTGTTCACTAGCGCTAGACCAAGGAGATTGTTTTGGCATCTGAGGTGGAGCGCCATACCAGCCATCAGCTCCTTACTTTACCGGGGTGGCCTAAAGTCGGTATGAGCCATACAGGGAGGGGGCCTATCCCCTTTTCACTAGCGCTAGACCAAGGAGATGGTTTCTGCAACTGAGTCGGAGCGCCACACCTACCACCAACTCCTTACTTTACAGCACAGATTCCTGTGCTACTCATACGCTGAGTTGGCGAGGACCGGTATCGAACTAAGAACCTTGTGGTTTCTAGCCGAACGCTCTACCGACTGATCTAACCCGGCCCTTAGAGGTTACAATATATAATCGAATGTAATGAAAAGATGAAAAGAAAGAAGGAAAAAGAGTGTGAGAGAGGGTTAAATCAAGATTATTATACTTTTTACACATTGAACTATTGTACAGTAGCTCTTAAGTAAACATATCAAACGTAATAATTAATTTATCACACTGTGGTATATCCACAGGTCCTGTTAGTCAAGATTATTTTACTTTTCACGCATTGAATTATTTGGCAATAGCTCTTAACTAAACATATCAAACATTGCAATGATTAGATTACCATACTGTGGTATATCCACAGGTCCTGCTAGTATTGAACTATTTAGCAATAGCTCTTAAGTAAACATGTCAAACGTTGTAATAATTAGATTATCATACTGTGGTATATCCACAGGTCCTGCTCGTCAATATTATTTTACACATTGAACTATTTGGCCATAGCTCTTAACTAAAAATATCAAACGTTGTAATAATTAATTATCATACTATCCACAGGTTCTGTTCGTGGTTGATAAATGTGAAAGGTCATCGTTTCATCCCTAATCGATTGGCTTGAGATGATCTATCTCACCAATAATCCCAGCGAATAATCCCACGGATCAGTCGTGATTGTCCAACGTCTAATTTCATTTCCGTGCGCTGTAAATCTCCCGCCAAAATTGCAGACGGCTGATCAATAAGGGTCAGAAGATGCACTCCCCACCCCCGACTAAATCGACATGATCGTCTGTATTTTTTTTTTTTTGAGACTCGATGTAGAAACGAATGTCAGACTAAACAACCAATGTTCTTTATTAAATACTAGCAGCGGCTATCCAGCGTCGCCTGGGTAGTGGGGGGTTTTTTTTTAAGTTAGTCCCGCAGAAACATTATAACTGAATTGTGAGTTGAATCCTCGTGGGATGCCCCATTTAAATCCCTATATAAAAAAAACAGACCTTGCATTGATCCAGCTACTCTGAAAAGAAATGTTAATGTCTACTATATAAAATATTAGATGAAAAAAAATCCATGCTGTTATCATTTAAATGTTATTCTTTAATTATCTTCACGAATATGAATCAAATCTCTATTATTTTTGCTCAAAAACCAAGCCCTGGTGATATTTAATGTGTATATATATTTACTTTGTCGTTAATTGTTTTATTTTAGAAGTTTCCTCCGGACATACACATATACACAACTGCACTTTATATATGTAGAGATAGATAGATAGATAGATAGATTGGCACTAACATTACACCATTGCTATGCTGTCGTGATATTGAGCCTGTATTGAAGGTCAAGGGTGAAATTTACATATGAAATTAAAGTAAGTAAAGTTGGCAGAGTGTCATTGTAGGAATGAGCCTGGCAGCGAGGGAATCTATCCCCTTTTCGGTTAAATCGAACTTAACGGACCTAAATTCCACCATCGTATGTCACCCCGTCGTAAGAAAAAAATACCAAAAATCAGGAAATTAACCGAATTTAATGAAATTTTCAGGGTTGATATATTAATAAATAAAAGATATAATGCACCAGTTATTTTATTTAAAAACTTTTACACTCTTTCAGGTCAGTTAACTTTGAACAACGTATCTTTGAAAATCTGTGTTACGCCTCAAATATACGTGGTTCTGAGTTACTCCCCCCTGATCCCTGGAAAACGCGTCACGAGAAACAGGTGACTAGTTTTAGATTTTAGATTCGACCGGACATTGAGGGCAAGACAGACGGGTCACTGCTGAGGTCGAACTCTCATCCGCGCAGCGAATAAGAACATGGGCAAAGTAAAAGTTTGATCAAGAAAAAATATCTTGCAGTTCATTCAATTAATTGCATTGACTAAAATAAGCCCAACAGAAGCCCTTAGAAGAAGCCCTTAGTTAGAAGACAGCAACTAGACGAAATGTCGGCCACATTCCCCAGACCTCCAGAATTGGATCTTTACCATTAGATGTAGCTTAACGTCATACACAAGACATTAAGACCCTCAACCACTGCCTTCTAGCATATATATGATAAAAAGGGTTAGGGGCTTGCCATAAGGGTAATAGGCTCGGGACAAGGATATAGGTGCTAAGGCTTGACGTGACCAGTCGATTGATCGGAGGGGGGTTTCCGACCGCTGCCTAGCCTAAGCAAGAGCCAAAGTAGGGTGTTGCATGTCGTGGACTGCTCAGCCACCAATGTTCCTTCCATAAGTATCACGGGTCACACCTATAGCCAACAGGTGGTCCCATTGGGGCGTGGGGCATTACCCCTCTGTAGAGTTGCAGTCGGTATATTCACAGGGCTGTCATTATTCAGTAATAATAGATCTGCGATACTAGCTTGCTAACCATTACCCCGCGATGGGAGACCCTTATTGTGTCTACTGTAAATTCAAAACAACAAAATCCGTGATTGTATCTATCTAGAGCAGAGTTTTTCAACCTTTTTCATCTCTCGGCAGTGAGCTGGGCAATAAATTGATCGAGGTACACCATCAGTATATAAACATATAATTATTTTATCATTTGAATTTTAAAAGAAAAGAAATAGTGAAAATGTACTACAAGTGTAGTATAATTAAAACAACAAAAATATTAATTGGGAAAGGTATGCATCCAACTACTCTCCCTCCAGTTATGGGTAAATAGTAGGACTCGTGTGGAGGGGTTGGTAAATACATACATCTCGTTCTTGTTATTAGGTCTACTATAAATTTAAAACATCATATCTATATAGAATCGTGTAGATATGAAAAATGAGATGATCACCTTTTTTAATAGATTCTGTTTTTTGGTGTGGTTTGTATCTGGTGCATATCGGATTCAGACCACGCCACAAAGATAAAATAATAATAATAAAATAATAATAATAATAATAATAATAATAATTGAACTAATTCTAACTTGGACCACAATTTAAAATCATGCTTAATGTATTACTAGCAGGACCTAGTATGATAATTTTAATTATTACAACGTTTGATATGTCTACTTAAGAGCTATTGCTAAATAGAATACTAGCACCTGTGAATATGTCTACTTAAGAGCTATTGCTAAATAGTTCAATACTAGCAGGACCTGTGAATATGTCTACTTAAGAGCTATTGCTAAATAGTTCAATACTAGCAGGACCTGTGGATATACACAGTATGATAATTTAATTATTACAACGTTTGATATGTTTACTTAAGATCTGTTGCAAAATAGTTCAATGCGTAAAAAGTATAATAATCTTGATTTAACTATCTCTCTCACTCTTTTTTCTTTCTTTCCTTCTTTTCCTTATGTTCGATTGAAATCGATTAGCGTTATTGCTTCCACGTGCCCAACCCCTCCTCTTTCTTTCTTATTTATATTTTTTCTGTGTAGCATGTCCTTTTTCTTCCGTTTCTTTCTTTATAATAAAAACCGCATGGTCCATCATTTAACTGAGCTGACGACACCCATAAGAAATAAGAATTCGGCGAAACACCAAATAATCAGGATTTAGATTTTTGCATTTCATTTGGGCGGTCTCATTTTAAATCAGAGGGTGTTGCAAGATGGTAACGGTCGTATTTTTTAGGAACACCAGTATCAGTAATTGTATTATTTGTGGTTGACACAGCTAGGATGGGACACAAGGTCGCAAGTTTGGGGCATCCAGCGAAGATAGAACTCACTATTCGCAGTTTGCGATGCCACTGAGACCTGTGTTGTAGTTTACTCTGTAATTTTTGTTTTTACTATTAGTTTAAACCCATTATATCGTTGAATAGAGCACATTGAAATATTTTTTTTTGTTGTTTTTGCACATAGAATATATTTTTCTCTCTCTTCAGTTGTCAAAGCCATATATACATATTATATATATATATATATATATATATATATATATATATATATATATTATACAAACAACATCAAAGCATTAGGTTAAAAGACAGCCTCAATGGTGTCATGGGCTGTCAATTGACTTTTATTTTTGTCATTTCTTTAAATAAGTAAAAATTAAATAAAAAAACAGTGTAGGGTTAGAAATATGGGGAACCCAGTCAGAATCAAACTTACTAACAGTGTTCTACTAGCTTAGCTTGCTAACCATCATACCACTTAAGGCACATCATATATTAAATGTAACCAATCCAAGAATTAATAAATTCAAATGAAACTTCAATTTTTTCTCCCTCCTCTCAAAACTATATTTATCTCAGAATAACATCAAAGCATTGTGTTAAGAAAAAGAAAAACGGCCTCAATGGTGTCGTGGACCGTAAATAAATATTTAAAAAATTATATTAATAGTCCGTGACACCATTGAGGCCTATTTTGTGTTTTTTGAGTAAATTTTTTACAGCTAGTTTAAACCCATTATATAGTTGAATACAGCTCGTTGAAAACTTTCTTTTACATATAAAATATATTCTTGTCTTCCTCCACTCGTCAATGCTATATCTATCTCCCAATAACATCGAAGTATTGTTAAAAAAACGGCCTCAATGGTGCCGTAGACTGTAAATAAATATAAAAACAAAAAAGAAAAATTATATTCACTCTCCATGACACCATTGAGGCCTTTTTTTGTGCTTTACTCAGTAAATTTTACTGCTAGTTTAAACCCATAAACCTATAAAACGGCCTCAATGATGTCGTAGACCGTATATAAATTGACATAAAAACAAGAGAAATGTATCCAGTAAGTTTATACTGCAAGTTTAAACCCATTATATCATTAAATATAGCTCGTTGATTTCTTTTTCACATAAAATATATTTTTCTCTCCATCCACACCATTGGTTTTTTTTTGTATTTTACTCAGTAAATTTTTACTGCTAGTTTAAACCTATTATATCATTAAATATACTTCGTTGAAATCTTTCTTTTGCATATAAAATATATTCTTCTCTTTCTCCACTCATCAAAGCTTTTTTTTAAATCTCCCAATAACATCAAAATACTGAATAAAAAAAACGGCATTAATGATGTCGTGGAATGTCAGTAGTAATGGATATGCAAGGCTCGTTAACCATAATACCACGATGGATGCGTATGGTGTAATGGTTAGAGACGTTGAAATGGAATCGTCGACCCGAGTTCAAATCCTGGACATAGCATTTCACATAGCGCTAATATCCTTGGGAAAGGTATGCATCCAACTATTCTCTCCAGCTATGGATAAATTGTAGGGAAGCCTGGACTCTTTAACCTTGGTTTGGCAACCAGTCTAGGAGAAGGAAAACTCTGAATTCAAATCTGTTAAACCCCTCTCCAGAAACTGACCTTGTGTCGCTTCCTGCTCGTACAGAGGGGTTTGGTAAATATATATAACACCACGATGGAATGCCCTTAATTGTAAACGAGTATTCGAGATTTAAGTTCTATCAGATATTCATAATCAAAATGGCTGAAGTAATAAAAACTTAATGTAATATTCAAATCTTAGATAACGTAAAATTCCTGTGTACCAGTTATGTAATGAATATACTTAGTACTTTGTGTCACTTTTGTAATCTGAGAAAATAGTATTTAAAATGTGTCCCATCATTATGGTCCACCAAAGTCAGATATAATTATCCCTTCTAAAGGGAATTGCATAGTAGAGGTTCTTTATCAAATAGTGATTGAAAATTCATTATAAGACAGAAGTAAACCCTGGGTTGGAGCTTACTCCTCAACAGGGGATACAGTTAGCGTATTCTAAGCCCCGCCGACTTTAGAATAACCATGTTCTGCTTTAAATGCTGCTTTACTTGAATTGTACAGAATGTTTAGAATGGGGAAAGTTTATAACATTCTGGTTAGGGGCCAGAATAAAGGCACAAGAGAGGAAATGAGTTAAACAAATACATTAAAAAAGAACAGTAGTACAAACATATACAAATAAGAAGGTTACTCGCGAGGCGGTCTTATCAACTGTCCTCAGAAATATTGACTCTCGCTTAAGAGCAGAAACTGCTGCTATTTATAATTGGAAGAGTCCATGGTAAATTACCATAACACATTCATACCTCTTTCAGAAGGTGGGGGTCCTACTCTGTAGGGGGGGGATACAGTCAACATATTCTCGCCGACCAGGTTGCTTTTACTTGAAGCGTTTAGAATGCTCAGAAGAGAAAAAAGCTTACAACATTCATACCTCTGCAGGGGATACAACCAGCGTATTCTGAGCCCCGCCGACAGGGTTTTTAAAGAAACATGAGAAACAGTGTGACAAGTGAGTTGGACTGCGAGATGAATGTGGAATAACATGTATATATTTACCAACCCCTCCGCACGAGCATGATGCGACTTGAGGTTAATTTCTTAAGCGGAGTTTGACAGGTTTGAATTCAGAGTTGTCCTTCTCCTAGACAGGTTGCCTTACCAAGGTTGAAGAACCCAGCCCGCCCTATTTACCCATAGCTGGAGAGAGTATAGTAAGATTCATACCTTTCCCAAGGGTATTAGTGCTATATGAAATGCAAGCAGTTTCGTCTAGGATTTTGAACTCGTGGAATAACATGTACGTTTCATAGTTCTATAGCATTGCCCACTTGGTCGGGCTGAGAACTTTTCAGCACTCCGCCTCTGATGATAACAAGGCTGAACATATCACTTATTTCTGAGGGTCACATTCTGTGAAAACAGCTGCCACCTTTTCACTGAGCATCAGTTGGGTGGGACCCAGGCTAACCTTTCATTCTATTCCGTTTTCAAAAACTGGGTCTTTTATACCTCCTCCTCCCCCCACCACCACACATTATGTTTCATTTGTATATGTTTTATAGAGAGTGGCGCAAAATTCACTTACTATTTTTTAAATTAAATGATTTTTATTTTACTATAATCTACCTATGTACTCGAGTAATGAAGGTCTTCGTATAATCAACGACCTAATTTCTAGTCACAAAAACGTGTTTTTATCATAAATTGAATGTAATGAACGACCCCTAATTTCTAGCCACAAAAACGTGTTTTTATCATAAATTGAATGTAATGGACGACCCCTAATTTCTAGCCACAAAAAGATGCTTTTATTATATATGAATGTAATGAACGACCCTCATTTCTAGCCACAAAAATGCTTTTATTATATGTTGAATGTAATGAACGACCCCTAATTTATAGCCAAAAAGTTGTTTTATCATGTATTGAATGTAATGAACGACCCCTAATTTATAGCCACAAAAAGTTTTATTATGTATTGAATGTAATGAACGACCCCTAATTTACAGCCACAAAAGATGCTTTTATTATATATTGAATGTAATGAACGGCCCCTAATTTCTAACCACAAAAAGATGCTTTTATTATATTGAATGTAATGAACGACCCCTAATTTATAGCCACAAAGTGTTTTTATTATATTGAATGTAATGAACGACCCATAATTCTAGCCACAAAATGTGTTTTTATAGAATGTAATGAACGACCCCTAATTTATAGCCACAAAAATGTGTTTTTATTATTATTGAATGTAAATGAATAACCCAATTTCTAGCCACAAAAGGTGTTTTTATTATATATTGAAAGTAATGAGCGACCCATAATTATATGTTTTATTATATATTGAAAGTAATGAGCGACCCATAATTTCTTGCCACAAAAATGTGCTTTTATTATATATTGAATGTAATGAACGACTCCTAATTTCAAGCCACAAAAGATCCTTCCTATCGAATACGAATATTTTTTAATAGATCTATTTAACCCACAGATCGTACCCTAACTGGTACTAGCACTCCGGGTCAAAGTAGACCTGACAGTAATGGTGGTGAATGAGTACTCCACACTCCCCAGGATTTCAGAAGTGGAGCCTCACCACCGGATACAGTTTTCCGAGATACGTAATGTGACTGGGTCGCGAACGAAACTAGTCATTTATGAAACTGGACTTATTTTGTCAGAATGTAAGAAATATTGGGCAACCGCTGAGAATCGAGCCTCACTGATAATGGTCTACTAAATGTGTTTAAAAAATTGAGTTTGAAAAAAATTGAATATCCTTCAAGAATGAATAAAACAAAACGTCTTCGGCTCAAAATAACCCAACAAGGATTGACATGCCATAAAATTCAATCAACCAACCAACCAACCAACCAACCACACGAAGCGGATAATTCGTTAAGAGTAAAATAAAACAATAAGGAACAACACTTTCTTACGGCCTAGTGCCAAATGGATGTAATTTTTATCTGGCCTCAATTGCACCACTGAGTCCAATTTCTTATAACATACTTTATTAATTAAAAAAATCGGATACAGCGGGGGGGGTCAAAATTTACGTACCGGACATGTATACTAAAATGAAAAGAGAAAGCAGTATTAATGCAGTATAGTGCGGCAAGAGATAATATCATTAGAATTGCATTAGATACGGCAAGTCCCAAAAGTTGCCTAACCTTAGTGTCTCAAAGGTTTCGAGTATTTCCGTGAAATGTAATAAAATTTAATGCTTTTTATATGTAATCTAAACGAAAGCTATTGCACGCTATACTGTATCAGTACCAAGAAAGCAAAGGAAAAAAAGATACAGGACTCTTAGACGTTATAACAGTTGATTAAATACGAAAATCATTTTCATACACCCTAGTATTTTGACTAAGAAAGTTTTGTATATGACAAATATTTATAAACGAAATAATTTTTCTAATATAAAAAGAAAAGTCCTGTTAATTTCAAGGAGTTTTTCTTAATTGAAATATAAATTTTTGTTAAACTTAAAAACCATCAAAAAGAAAGGACATCAGTACAGATATCATGTCGGTCGAAATATAGGAAAGATCTAAGTACCGGACATGTATGTCAAAAGGGAAGGGTCCCTTGATAAAATATTTAAAAAATGGTGATATTGTGAAAAGTACCTGGTACCTATTATTTAAGCATAACATTATTATCTAGATGTAGATATAATATAAATAATTCATTCATATATCTAGATAATAATAATAACCGGGTAGGCCACATACTATAACGGCACCCATTTATTAATATCGAGGTGTAGATATATAATTTATTTATATATCGAGATAATGAATTAAAATAATTTATAATAAACTATTTCAATTTTTTGAACACTTATCACGGTGTCATTGTTTCTATTAACTTTAACTTTTAACTTAATTAATCAAGTCATTTTATAATTCAATAAAGATATACAGCTCATTCAACTGTGGCATATGGAAACCTAATAGATTGTAATGGAGTTATCAGAATAATAATTAGAATAATTTTATTTATTTTGTTATTGTCAAAAAGAACATCAATGATTAAATTACAAAAATACTAATAGTACTGGGTGGGTACTCGTTTGGTTACCTCATTTCAGGAATGAAACTGCCTCCTTTAAAGGTACCAGATACTTTTTATAATATCACAATTTTTTTAAAGGGACACCTCTTTTTGGCATATATGTCCAGTACCTAAACTTTGACCCCTCCCCTCCTCGATAAAGAGGTGCAATCAGAATCTGGACACAAGGCTCGGAGTTCTACTGGGGCACAGGAGTACAAAATGGTCTTTTTTTCTTTCTTTTTAGTCTTCTTTAGCTAGTTTCATTCGCTGGCCGATCCATGCCGATAAATACCATCGTCCATTACCTTTCGCAACCTGGTTTCGCCGTAATTCCTCGGACGCACAATGATTGGTTGGTTACTTGGTTGGTTGGTTGGATTTTACGGCATCTCAACCCTTGTTGGGTTATTTTATGCCGAAGACGTTTTGATCTATTCATGCTTGATGGATATTCCAATTTTTCTGATGCAATTTTTAAAAACATTCTTCAAAACTCTTTTTTTTTTCTATTTAACCCATAGATGAGACCCTAACAGGTAGTGCCACTCCGGGTCAGAGTGGACCTGGGAGTAATAAGATAAAGGGGTATTCCACACTCTCCAGAACTCCAAAAGAGCTTCACCATTAGATGCAGTTTAACGTCATACCCAGGACACTAAGACCCTCAGCCACATATCACATATATGATAAAAAGGGTTGGGGTTTGGCATAAGGGCAAAGGAGTTGGGACAATCGTATAGATGATAGAACTTGACGTGACCAGCCGATTGATCGGAGGGGATCTCTCCGACCGCCCGTATAGTCTAATTAAGTGGTGTGTTGCATGCTCAACCACCAAGAATCCGTCCATAAGCATCACGGGTCGCTACTCACGATCAACAGCTGGCCCCATTGGTGGGATTTCACCCCTCTGCAGAGGTGCAGTCGGTGTATTCTTCTGTCACAGCCAACAGGGCTGCAATGGTTGTTTAATTTACAAAAGAAAAAAAACACGTTTGAGGAAAAACAAAAGACATAAAATTTTATTTACAAAAACAAAAAGTGTGAAAAATTATGATTTCAGATTTTAAAAAAAAAAGGTATGAATGGATTGGGAAAAAGGGTTTTAAACAAAAAGTCCCCAATATAAAAAGAAACAAATTGTGAGACATTTCATTGCCCCCCCCCCTCAAATGGATGTAATCTTATTATAATGGAAATTCGGCGTTTGTTTGCCTGTAACAAAAATGACGTCACTGCTCTCGTCACAATACTCTCAGGAATTGCGTAAGTTTATCAATGAATATTTAATTTATTGTCAAAATCATTAATACATAAAATAGAATAAATCATATTTATTAACGAGGTCTCTATGAAAATCTGACTTAGATTTGCCTCAAAACAGCCCATGTTATTAATGCATTTAAAATCCTGCAATGTGTCTTATATCACTAAGAAATAAAGGTTTACATAATATATGGTGTAGTTAATTTGCATGCTGGTTTTTAACAAAACCGGGTTCAATATCATTGTCTTATTTTCCAACGTATTAAAATTAATCCTATGAATTATTTTATATAGAAACCAATTAAAATATAATTAATAAGTGTAATCTTTTTATACGCGTTCTTATTTAATTTCATTAGTATTTCTAATTTGACATATTTCATTACATTAAAACTTAAATGCTTGCAGTCAGAGGGAAGGACATACTTTTGCTAGTATGCATAAGAAAGAATGGTAAAAAGGCTGACAACAACTTGCTTCCTTTAAACACCCCCCCCCTCTCTTTATTGGCTGAAATGGTATAATCCGGATTCTACCAAGTCTAACACTATTTGCCTATATAGCTGCAACGTTACCAATTACACGAGCCACGTTTTCACCGTAGATAGTCAAGAACTCTGCATTTTAGAAAAAAAAAAAAAAAACAACTTCGGCTTCAGGAGGAACTTAAAAACGGCAGATTCCTAATTTATTAAGGTGAGTTTCTTGCTTTCTAATCATTGTTGCAATTTTTAATTTCATGTCTGTCCAGTTCACATTTTAAAATCCCCTATTCGTTACCGTGTGCTTTTATAGTAGAATTCCTAGCGCTGTGACGTGTCTCACTTCATACTTCCGTTTGCTGGTCCGTATTATTAGTCAAATCTTGAGTTTTTTGCAGAAGTTTCTCGTTATTTTGACACGATTTCGTCTGGTCACGCCAAGCCCTAGCACCTATATGATTATGGCAACCCCTATCCTTTCTTTTTTTTATTTTTTTATGTGCTAGAAAGTGGAGACTGTGGGTATTAATTTACTGAGTATGACGTCAAACTCTAATACTGAAGTTCTGGAACTCTGGGTAATGAGGCGTACCCCTTCATCACCATTACTCCCAGATTCACTCTGAACCGAAGTGGTAGTACCCGTTAGGGTCCTATCTATGGATTAAGTAGAAAAACATGAGTTTTAAATGTCTAAAGAGTACTCCTCAAGAATGAATATAACGTCTTCGGCATAAAATGACCCGATGAATTTACATGCCATAAAAAAACTAATTGAAATAAGATTTGACTTTTATTTGTCCGTATTATTTACACGACCTGCTGAGCTTGTGTCCGTGGCTTTGACCACTAGGCCGTTAAGATATTTAATAACTAGCATGATCCAGAGGGTTATCCTTGATTTAAATGGTGTGGGAGTGGGTTTATTGCCAGAGCTTGAATACCGAGGGGGACTTTAAACACTAGCTACATGAGCTTTGGTTTGTCCGTGGTTCAGCAACTATGATCCTTTTTGTTCGACTAACATGAGATGTCAGTAAATACTTGTTCCGATTACTTGCCATGAAAGTCGTAAATTTCATAGTTTGTCCTTTTATTTTTTATATATAATTTTTTCTAGCTACATATCCTTATGTACCGTTTATTGTCCACTAGAAGCGACTACCCAGCATCACTTGGGTAAATGTGGGGAGGGGCAGGTATATTGATTTGCCTACTTTTTTTTTTTTTTTTTTTTTAAAGATTTACAAATGCTGGACATCTAAATAGAATTTCAGTGCTATTTCTATATTTTTTAAACAGATCTCTGAATATCAAATCTTCATAGCTTTTGCACCAAAGCTAGAATCTGATATTTAATTATTTATACTTTGTCGTCAATTGAAGTTTCATCTGGACATAAATACACACCAATTGCCCTTCTAGATATAGATGACGTAGCAGTCGAGAATTTATACATGAAGAAAGCAAAGGTTTAAAAATTGTTCCGGTGAAGTACATCTCTCGTAGTCTCGGGATCCTCACTCCACCCCCACCACCACTTTTATCATATGGTTGCTAGAAGGCGGTGGCTGAGGTCTACATGTTCTGGGAATTACGTTAGACTCTCTGATGGAGAGGTGCCAATTCTGGGGAATGTGGAGTACCCCTTCATCTGTTAGGTCTCATCTATGGGTTAAATAGAAAAATGTGTTTATAAAAATTTAGTATCCATTAAGAATGACTTTATTTCAAAACTTTATCGGCATTAAATGACCCACTAGTTTGATATGTCATAAAATAAAACCAAATCAAACTTTTCGTTTGGTTCCACCCCTCTCTCCTTGGTCTAAATGGGTAATAAGAGTAGTGTAAACCGATGGAACAAAGATTTAATTAACGGCAACGCAAAAATTTCGGTTTTTTGCGCCCCCACCCACTGTAAAATGACTTCAAGTCTATTTTGGCTTGGTGGAAAGCTTAAAAATAAACTGCCTCTCAGCCTATGTCCAGCGCCTGAGACACCCTTGTAGGGCATGCCGATGGAACCAAGCATATTTTTATTTTTTTTTTTTTTTTTTTTTTTTGCAACCACCACTCATGAATCAACTTGCACGTGGTTCAATAAAACTATCCTGCGTTTGTTTCGTTTTGGTAGGAAGCTAGAATAACTTTCCGGGCTTCACTTTTCAGATTAAAACCATTTGAAAAGGTATGAGCCCTCTCGTCCTCCAAAGTATGGGTTAAATAGTAGTAGTACTACTACTGTTCTTTAAGGATGGCTTTGGCATTAGATAATCCCCGACGGTCGGTATGCCATTAAACAGAAACCTAACAAGCTATAGAACACTAGGCTAAACTTGCAAATCGTCGTCAAAACTAAAACGGAAATTTTGACGATTTGCAACACATCAAACTAAAGTCAGGTTAGTAATTGTTTTATTTCATTCAACGAATCTTGAAATATTTTCTAAACTGCACATAAATATTTTAGTTTAGAAAATATTTCAAGATTCGTTAAATAAATGAAATAAAACAATTACTAACCTGAATTACCAAAAAAAAAAGTATTTTGAATCGGATTTTTTAAATTTTAATTTCAAAATTTAGCTTGATGTGTTGTAAATCGTCAAATTTTTCCGTTTTAATTTTGACGATGATTTGCAAGTTTAGCCGAACACTATTGCTGGGGAAATCGATCCCATGGGGGACGGGGATTAAACAACTTTATTATTTATTTTATTTATTTTTAATAGTCTTATTCGGACTATTGTCCTAGTCTTCATTGTTATCTGTAGAAGGTTTCGCTCGATGTGCCCTCCGGCCTTCAAGTATTTCTTGTCGGACTCGAACTTTTTTCTCTTAAAACCAGCTGTACCTTTTCAGTATCTGTTACACCACGTAATCAGCTTTTAAAGCCCCCTACTCATACTTTACCTGAAACCTACCCGGCCCAGTGCCCTTAGACAAAGGATTTTTCCCTTTCCTTTATCACAACCAAATACCTTTTGGCTAGCGATGTGGGAGGGGTGGACCTTGAGCGTTGAGTAGACGTGATTTCTTGAAAGGAAAGACTTATATTTGGGCCATGAGATCCCGCTGAGATTAACGTAGTTAAAACAAACTCGCCAGCCATTGTGTCACATTTATGTACCTAATGAGGCCTCGCAAGAATTTCCTAGGTCTTTATTCATGGACTAGAAGCGACTACCTGGCGTTGCCTGGGTAGAGGGAATAATAAAAAGTTAGTATCTCAGATCCATTGTTTTGGTCTTAGATAATTTGTTTTAATCACTAACACCACAATGACTACCCTTCTTACAATTAACATCCTAATTTTTAAATATCTTCCCGTAAATAAAATCTTACTTTTTACTTAAAAAGCATGCTCTGGTGATTGTGAATATGGAGTTCCTCCAGACATACATACACACCAACTGTCCTTTTATATAAGTACGTATTTACCAACCCCTCCGCACGAGCAGGATGTGACACAAGGTCAATTTTTAGGCGGAGTTCAACGGGTTTCAATTCGGTTTTCCTTCTAGACTGGTTGCCTAATTAAGATTAAAGGGCCCAGTCGGCACTGCAATTTGCCTATAGCTGGAGGGAGAGCAGGTAGATGCATACCTTTCCCAAGAGTATTAGCGCTGTGAAATGTAGACAACGTAGTCTAGGATTCCACGTACCTCCAACCTAATTGTGTGTGGTCATTGTTTTATTTTCGTAGCTTTCCTCCGAATATACAGACCAACTGTCCTTTATATATGTACTAGAAGTGACTACCCGGCGTTGCCTTGGTTGTGGGAAGGGGTAAAAAGTTAGTCTCAGATCCATTATTATTGAATCGTGAGTTGGATCCTCGTAGAATGCCCCATTAAAATCCTCATGTAAAAACAAAAGACGTTGTGTTGATCCAGCCACTCTGGAAACGAAAATTAATGTCTATTTAAAATATTAAATGCAAAAAAACCTGTGATATTTTTTATTTTTTTATTTTTTAAAAGTATCTTCACTAATATAAATCAAACCTTCATGCTTTTTGCTCAAAAAGCAAGGTCTGGTGATAGTGAATGTATATATAGATTTACTTTGTCGTTAATTGTTTTTTTCATAGTTCATCCGGACATGCATACAAACTGTCCTTTATATATGTATAGATAGATATGGTACATGGGTCTGTATGGAAAGGAGCTGATAGTGAATTTTGTATATTTCTTAGGTATTTACTCCCGTGGCCCAAGTCCAACTATTTATCCTTGATTTACCTCCCCTTTTTCTTCACAATAAAACACTTGTAAAATGGCGGAAACGGATATTCTTAATGTTTTCTTATTTACAATGAAAGTGACGTATTACACAAATGCAGTACCGGTTCCTATTATTACACATAAAATAACGCCGGACTTATCAGATGTTTGTTTTTTTTTAATAGGGTGTTGCTCTTTTTCTTTCCAGCCCGAGTTGAAAACCTGTAAGTCCGGATAGTCTCTTAAACTATTATAGTTTACACATACCTAATTTCTAATCAGAAACAAAGCAATGTTATCGAAAGATGGCGGACTGTTGAAAAATACCCGAACATTCGTCTGTTGTTATTGGTCTTCAAGTGCTTCATTGTAGAGCCCTGTCAACTGGGGCTTTAGAATATCCCGACTGCACCTCTGTAGAGGGATATGACCCCCTCCCCAAATGGTGCCACCTATTGGTCGTAGGAGGCGATCAATGATGCTTAATGAAGGAATACTGGTGGATGAGCAATCCATATGTAACACTCTACAGGACCTTACTTGGGTTAGACGGGAGGGCCCCCTCCGATCAATCGACTCGCGTCAATCCCTAGCACCTATATGATTGTCCCAGGCAGCGCGTGGTGTAATGTTAGTCATGGGAAATGGACTCGTCGCCCCGAGTTCAAATCCTGGACGTGGTAATTGCATTTCACTTAGCGCTAATACCCTTGGGAAAGGTATGAATTCTACTCTCTCCAGCTATGGGTAAATAGTAGGCAGACTGGGCTCTTTAACCTTGGTTAGGCAAAGAAGGAAAACTCTGAATTCAAACCTGTTGAACCCCGCTTAAGAAATTGACCTTGTGTCGCATCCTGCTCGTGCGGAGGGGTTGGTAAATATATGATTGTCCCCACCCTATTACCCTTATGGCAAACCCCAGCTCCTTTTATCGTGTGATAGAAGCCAATGACTGTGAGGTCTTATTGTCCTGGATATGACGTTTTTATCTGATGTTCCTTTTTCTGTAGCACAGGGTCGATTGGTGTAGGTTTTTGTTGGTTTGCTTGTATCGTGATTCTCCACTCCCGTATAACCAACGAAATAGTCAAGTGTTAACTTAATGGCTGAATCTTTTCGGTTGGCTGATTTTGAACACCAGGCAACACTTATGAATTATAACTGAATATTTTAACTTAAATATTGTCGTCGACCTATAGGTACCACCAAAATACGTCATGTGATCAATTTAAGCCATATTGAAGGAAGAAAAGTAAATATTCGAGAGCTTTTTTTAAAATCTCGCAAAAAATAAATAACGAACAGTTGTTACAATGAAAAACAGTTAATTCAAATATCAAATTATCCGATTGGGGAAAAATTACTCGGCGTTATCTTGAAAAATAAGTAAAACAGTCCTTTTTTTTTTTTTTTTTTTTTTTTTTTTTTGCAGAATTCTGTATTCATGGTTCTTTTACTAAAAACTCTGGCATTGAAACTATAAAAAATATACTGACATAATTATTCAGACTCTTATCTTTAGAAAAAAAGTAAAAATCGTTTGTCGGTTCATCCCTCCCCCATTTCATAAAAATGTGTGTGTGCGTGGGGGGGGGTAGACATCGTAAAAAAGCATAAGGTTATAACCACTAACCCTACTTCAGAATTCTAGAATTGATCTCAATATAAAATTATTCATAGGATTGCTTTTAATACGTTTGAGAATAAAACATTCGAAATCAATAACCAAGTTAAAACCAGTTTGCAAATTATCCACATACTGTGTAAACCTTTATTTCTTACTAACCTATAACACATTGTAGGATTTTAAACGTACCAATTATATAAGCTATTTAGTGGCAAAACTAACTCAACGAGACTCTAATAGTATAACTTATTTAATAATCATTAAGTAAATAACGAACGGACTTGTCACTTAGTTTTGGTTAGACACCTAATCTCCATTATATTAAGATTGTCTTCTGACAATAGTATAGGTGTTTGAGACACCTAATGTTATTTTCTAGTGTAAAATTAGACGAAATAGAATTGTATTGGACTTCAATATTAAACTTAACCAAAATGGATTTCTTGGTCGAATCGTTTAAGGGTTAAATCGAACTTAACAGACCTAAATTCCACCATCGCATGTCACCCCGTCGAAAGAAATACCAAAAATCAGGGAATTAACCGAATTTAATGAAATTTTCAATGATATATCAATTAATATAATTCACCAGTTGTTTTATTAAAAACTTTTACATTTTTTTTCAGGTAAAAATAAGTTTTAATATGTAAGTTTTTAAATAGAATATCTGGTGTATATCTTTTATTCATTAATATATCAACACTTAACCAAATTTAATGAAATGTTAAGTGTTGATATATTAATGAATAGAATACACCAGATATTTTATTTAAAAACTTTTACATTTTAAAATTTATTTTTATCTGAAAAAAATGTAAGTTTTTTTAATAAAATAACTGGTGCATTATCAATTTTATTAATTGATATATCACTGAAAATTTCATTAAATTCGGTTAATTCCTGATTCTTTTTTTTTTTTTTTTTTTTCTTTTTTTTCTTTCGACGGTGACATACGATGGTGGAATTTAGGTCATTTAAATTTGATTTAACCCGTTTAAGTTTGAAGAATAATTAGGTGAACTCTTATAAAAACAAATAGAATAAAATAAACTACAGCTGTTTAAACAGAACTAAATCTTAGTCCAATGGTACGCAAGCTATAGACTACAATATGCGACTTATTTTTAACTTTTAACGACCTAAAGGTATGTAAGCATGTACTGACATCCCACCATGTCAGTCGTACACAAGGATCATTTATAGTGGAGAACCACACACAAACCGAAGCTCATGCATGGCTAGTGTTTAAAAAATTGCGTGAATCCTGTCGACATTCCTCTTGAGGCGTCTCGGGCATTGGTCAATAAACCCAGCCCTGCCGCTTTAAATCGAGGGATCACACTAATATTAATATCTTGCTGGTCTAATGGCCGAATCTACTAGACACAAGTTTTAGCATAGAGCGAATGAGGTATTTTGGTGGAAGGGAGCTGCGCAAGGAGAGAATGCAAGGCTTTTATTTTTATTTTTGAATGAATCGGTCGGTGCGTGACCCTAGCTAGATAGATCGTGTAGTAGTATGACCAGTTTTATCAGCCCTCCCCAAAACCAAACTTCCGGCTACATGCTGAGTCGTGTGCACATTCGTTGTACCTCATTTCCGAATAAATAAAGTTTGTTTGGAGTGAGTGCACGAATGTGCTCACTTCAAATAAATACTAGACACAGGTTTCCGAAAAACCAGACCGCCCAAGGATACGTAGCGGCAAAAACATCAACCGCTCGTCCAAAGGGTTAACTTGGACGATTTCATCATTGAATTTGCGAAACTAAGTACTGTAAATCCTCTAGTATAATCCGCATTTTTTTCTCAAATTTAACTGTCAAAATCCCAAGTGCGTAATATATACTAGGTTAAAAAAGAAAAATTGTTTAAGCAATGTCAGTCTCGATTTGCTGTCCGGCAATGTTTATTCAGACGCATTTTGTGATGTCGGGCGCGAAAATAGTTTAAGCTAAGCCTGAAAGCAATGAAGTCATAAAAGAATCATCCATAACTTGCAGTAAGCAACATTTATTAAAATAAGTTTCATTAAAAAAAAACCTCACAAAACAGATGTTGCTATCATTTCAGGTGGTATGATCTCCATATTGCAGCCATTATGTCTCTATTAACAAACCGATTAAAAACAAATTGCATGATTTATGGACTGAATGGATGTCAACTGGAGAAAAGTCGTTCACTAAAAGTGGAAGGGTTCGCGCTAACGACCTGACTTTGATATGCAAATGGCTCGTGCATTGAATGAACTTGATCCCCAGATTATTGTGAAGTTTTATCAAACTACACGTTTGCATTGATATATATATTATATATAATATATATATAATCAAGGACGTTACCATATACATTTCTACAAACCAAGGACGTTATATAGACCTCCTTGACTCGAGTTAGAGAAGGGGTGCGTATTATACACAAGGTTTAGGTTTTTCACAGGTACAACCCCCTAAAAATCCTCTGCGTATTATACTCAAGGCGCACTGTACTCTAGGATTTACGGTAGTTGTCACTGTAGAACAACCAAAGTATTTTTACGTTTTTAGATTTTTTGATTTCTTTATTTTATTTAATTAGAAAAATTGGCAGACCATTAAGATTAAGTTTGCTTTTATTTTATCTTTTTCTATTAAAAATTGACTAAACTTTATCTTAAACGGATTTTTAAAAGAATGTTGTTTGAAGTAGATCAGATTTTAAAGCTTTAAACAGATCAAAGTAGATGAATTTTCAATTAAAATTAAGAATAAAAAATTCGCCTCTGTATCGTAACGATCCACTTTATGATTATAAAACCCTCCTGTCCCTCACCCACCCAACATTTCATGGATGCCCCCCCTCCCTACTCGCAAGATATTGACTTCGGGTCTGATTATTACTTTCCTCATAATCAATAATGCATTTTTCCCCAGAAAGACACTCCCAATGATAAGGGACACAAATTCACCCCCCTCTCTCTCGCCCCCTCTAGGGGTTAATTTTTATTTGCGCTGCTTAACGATCGTAGACTATCTGGGAGTTGCGATAAAAAGCTATAAAAATTAAGATGAAAGACGGTAGTAAAATAAACAAATAATGATGGTTCTTTAAGAAATTCCGCTATCTATATATTAATACTCGTGTTCTTTAATTGTATGACCGTTATCATCTTGCAACACCCTCTGGTTAAAAATAAGACCATCCAGGATGAAATCCAAAAGCGTAAATCCTGATTATCAGGGATTACTTATCCGACGAATTATTTCTTATAAGTGTCGTAACCTCAGCTAAATAATGGACCATTCCGTTATTATAAAGGGAAAAGGACATGCTACACAGAATTTAAGTAGGGGAAAGATTGAGGGATAATCGCGAGGAAGTGATAACGCTAATCTCTTTCAATCGAACATAATGAATAGGAAACTGTTAAATCAAGATTACACTTTTTACATATTGTACTATCGCGCAATAGCTCTTAAACATATCATTAGTTGTAATGATTAAACTCATACCTGTAGTATATCCACAGGTCCTGCTAGTAAAAATTAAGATGAAAGAGGGTTGTAAAATAAACAAATCAAATTTCTTAAGAAATTCTACCCCCCCCCCCACCACACACACACCATTATCTCTTAATTCATTAAATTCATTGCAACTTAATATTCCGAGTTTCGGGTTAGCTCGGTCGGTAGAGCGTTCGGCTAGAAACCACAAAGTTCCGAGTTCGATACCCGCCCTCGCCAACTCAGCGTATGAGTAGCACATGGATCTGTGCGGTAAAGGAGCTGATGGTAGGTGTGGCGCTCCACCTCAGGCGCTAAAATAATCTCCTTGGTCTAGTGCTAGAGAAAATGGGATAGACTCCCTCGCTGCATGGCTGATTCCAACATTAGGCCGCCCCGACGACTTTACTTTACTTACTATCGGTTAAATCTAAACTTAACGGATTTAAATTCCATCTTATTTCATTCTGCCGAAAGAAAAATTTTTGGTATGAACTGAATTTAATGAAATTTTCAGTGATATATTGATGAATAAAATATATAATGCGCCAGTTATTTTATTAAAAAAACTTGAGCATTTTCTCGTGTGCCATGCTACAGTTCATGACCTGCAACACACCACTTAGTCTCTTACTTAGGGAAGTCGAAGAGGGCACCCTCCGATCAATCGGCTGGTCGCGTCAAACTCTAGCACCTATATAACTGTCCCGACCCTATTGCTTTTATGGCAACCTTCCAACCCTTTTTATCATGTGCTAGAAGGCGGTGACTGGGTATGACGTCAAACTGCATCTAACAGTGAAGTTTCAATGCTGGAAATGTAGAGTACCTCTATCGCCATTACTCCCAGGTCCACCCTGGCCTGGAGTGGTTGTACCTGTTAGGATCACATCTCTGGGTTAAATAGATTTTTTTTTTAATTAAAATTTGTTTTAAAAATAAAAACAAGAATAAAACCTTGTTTTCGGGAACAAGGTCCAATTCGACACACAGCGTAGTGGATATAGGCATTGAGTTAATACAGTTCTAAAACAATTATCTCTAGGCGACAGGTTCAATCCTGGTCAAGGGCGATAGTAACATAGAATAATAATTAACACAGCTTAACACTTGTACCCAGTCATAGTTAACGAAAAGTCTGCTCCGTGGATTGAATAAAGGGTTCAGTTTGAAGTTCCGTGAAAGCTCCCGAGTCCGACAAGAAATACCTGAAGGTCGGAGGGCACATCGACCGATAACAAGAGGAGGGTAACAGTCCAAATCATCAAGCCTAATCTCAAAGATTCAGAAATGAACCCAACAAGGGTTGACATGCCGTAAAATCCAACTAACCAACTCCTCTTGTCATGTAGATGCACAACTAGTGCTTGTCACTTCTCTTGGCGCTTTCCCTTTTATAAGTCTGCTCACCTGCCACATAGCGCCTACAGACAGACAAGGAACTCAAAATATCCTTAAGGGATGTTTTATTTACAACGTATATGGGTCAGGCACAATGCCCTATTAATGTGTGACCACTCATTGGAGGCGGGTGCAAAAAAGACCTTGATCCCGTCGTCATTCCCACTCAAGGGGGTGCCTCAGGCACCGGGCAGTAAAACCAGTCCTGTTCCTTTAAATCGATTGAGTAGGTCTTGTCTGGGGGGGGGGCTTGGGATTAATCTTATTAACCGCTGCAGTCCAGGGCCGAAGCCACTGGGCCCCGCCCGAAGCCAGGAGGTAAATGTCCTTAAGAGATGTGTGGCTTTACTCGCCTTAATGACGAAATGGCCGGTGAGCAGTAGACTTTCTCTGCTTAAAGATCCGGTTTATCAACTGGCTTTATATATGTATATAATCTGATGAGTTAACTCACTAAAAAGCCTGTAATTTTGTCCTCGTGTCTCTTTGCATAATCTATCGACTGTATAAACCTCCATTGTAATTAACTGGGTATTTCTACGTGTGTCAGATAGACGGAGGGGGGGGGGAATACAGTCTAACTGGTCACTACATCATTAAAGAAGAAAATTCAGCAAGTTTCTTTAGGATAAAACTTAAACGCTTTCTTCACCAAGACTTAATACTACTAGCAATACTTATCTATATTACTTACAGTAGATACCACCAAAATAGGTCACGTGATCAGTTTAGGCCATATTGAAGGAAGAAACGTAAATATTTTTGAACTTTTTTTTAAATCTCGCAAAAAAAATAACGAACATAGTTGTTAGAAAGAAAAACGGTTAGTTCCAAAGTTCAAATTATCAGATTGGGGAAAAATTACTGTTATCTCGAAAAATAAGTAAAAAATTTTTTTTTTTTTTTTTTTTTTTTTTTTTTTTTTGGATACGTTAAATTTTCAACGATTTAACTGTGCAAAAATGTAAATTTTTTTTTTTTTTTTTTTTTTTTTTTTTTTCGTTCATAATTGTCATTATTTCCGTAAGCTGAAGATTTAAAAAAAAAATATTTCTTTCGAATGGACAAAAATTTTCAGGATAATATTAACCTTTATTCAAGTTTCATTGTGTTAAATATAAGGAGGGTGCATTTCACAGGAAAATAGGTGGTACCTAACTTACAAGTTTATAAGTTCCTTATTACAAATGAGGAACAGGCTGCTTCTATTTATTTGTATTTAAAGTTAGTTTAATCTTTTTATGTCTCTTATATAAAAAAGAATTTCTCTTAATTTTTTTTTTTTTTTTTTTTTTTAGATGAGGCTTGATAATTAGTATTTGGACTATTGTCTTCCTTCTCATGAGTTCGAGAAGGGTCCCGGGTCCGAAAAAGAAAAACCTCAAGGTCGGAGGACACATCGGCCGAAACGTTGTACAGATAAGATTCGTACCAGTCCGAATAATATTAAAAATGAATATACAGAAAATTATGAATCTTATATAAAATACATCCACGAACTATATCTATAAAATTACACCTTTTTAAAGGAAACTGGGGTTCCAACTTTTATCTCGAACTCTAGCAGTTTTGGCATTAAATAACTCACCACAGTTGATATGCCAATAAACTAACCAAACCAAAATCTCTTAGGACATCTCCACACAAACACACTTACATTTTATTTTTATCTTTTTTTTATTTTTATTTATTTTTTTAACTAGCTTCCGACATATACTTTGAAAATATCTGCACAGGGTACGGAAGTACATTTTAAACTTCTATAAAGTTAAATTGTAAATTACAACTTATTTTAATGTTTTCCTTTTTTTTACGTATAAATAGCATTAGATTACGTAAACTCCCGAAGTAGCTTAACACTAACCTAACCCTTCAAAGGTTTGGGCTATTTCCAAAAAATGTAATGCTTTTTATATGTAATATATCTCTTGTACACTATTGTGCATTAGTGCGATTGTATTCGGTTTTCGGGCTGTTATCCTTATATTATGTGCACAACGTTTTTGGCTAGTAGGACACATGGCGTAACGGATATAGGCGTTGGGTAATAGTTCTAAGTGACAATCATCTGGTTAATAACTCCTGACGAAAATACTTAACGCTTCTACCCGGTCATGGTTAATGGATTATATAAAAGGTCACGGTTCTAAGTTCCGTGAAGGATCTCAATTCCAACAAAAAACACCTGAATGGCACATCAGCCGAAACGTTGCGTGCATAACAAAATAAAGACAACACTCCGAAAAATTTAAATACTACAGCTTATTTAGTACTAATGCACAATAGCGCGCAAGATATAATATCAGAATCGCATTTTAGGTATAAATAGCATTTAGATGCTATAGTATTGCGTGCTATTCTGCATTAGTACTCTGTTATTGTATCTGCTTTTTTATATTACCACACTCACTAAAATTTTTCTATTTCAGTCTTTGCAACCCCCCTTGAGGTACTCGACGGAAAATCTTTCCTCATCTTTCGTTACCCATAATTCCGGAATCATTCTCTTTCTGCCACAAAAAAAATGGCCGAAGCATCATACAAACCAAAATGGCGACTATTCACCGACGCGTCAGCAAGCAAGAACAAACAATTCATGAACTCTCTTGTCTGCTCTACTCCCGCAGAGCAAAAATTGATGCTGAGCGAACTGTTATTTCCTTCTATCCACAGCCTGTACCCTGAACTTTCAAAACGGGTGGCTAGCGTCATGTTCCATATTTGTCACCAATCAGAACTCTTTCACATGCTCAACTGCCACCAGTTCTTTAAAATGCGACTGGATGAAGTCCTCACTGTCATCAAACTCTGTGAAAATCATTTGGGCTTTTCGAGCGATCTTCCTCGTTCGATCCTTGTCGAACGCCAGCCGTTGAACAAACTGTTGAAAAACCAGTTACTATCTCTCGTCCGTAACCTCTGCTCGGAAAACGCAGAGGCGGTCACCTCGAAACTGTCCAACCTGGAAAACTCCGTGATTCTGCATTTGCTTCACTGTTTTGATTGTCTCAATGTCCGCGTTGTTGAAACACAGACGACATTGTTGGTGGGTCAAATCAAACAACCTCTATGCGCCAAAGACAGTCTGGAGTCTATTGACCAAACGATAGAAGGGCCTGCCGAACGTCACCTGCTCGGGGACGATCTCTTCTCTACAATTCAAGGGGAAATTTCAACGTCCATGGCAGTCACGACCGAACAACAGAAACAGACTGTTCTGATCGAAGGACAAGGAGGACGCATATTCAGTGAACTTCGAAGCGTCCCGTTGACGCTCAAAGTCCAAAATAAAATTCTTCTCAAGCAATTGGCACCTCTTATAAAGGGTCTCTATCCGAATTACGCTTTAGATTTGATCTCTGCTATAAGAGAGGTAGATAATTCGGAGTTGGTTCACATGTTGTGGTGTCGTAATTTTTTGCTCTCAAAACTGGAAGAAATTATCTGTCAGTTACGCATATCCCATGATCCCTTGTTTCAAGAGACTCCTCTCGTCTCATCTACTAGCTTCTGCTGAAAATGAGTGATTTTTACTTCACCATTTTGGTCAAAATATAAATACAGATAGGTTTTTGAGTTTTTCATTTAATCGTTACAAATTTTAATTGCACCCTTGCAATTTGTCTTTTCTTTAAACATATAAATATATAAATTAAATTTTTTTTAAGTTTCGGAAAATTTAGGTACGTTAAATTTTCTTAAAGTACAAAGAAAGGGTAAATAAACTTTTTTTCCTATTTTTTTTTTTCTTTTGTCTACAGTTTAAATGTGTGTATATAATATATATATCTCTATAAGACTCTGAAAAAAATTCTATTTAGCTTAGATCATTTTTTTTCCCCATTTTTACTATTATCCTTTATCTAGAGATTATAAATTTTTCAGATTAAAAATTCTGTCTGGCTTTGTCTTGAGTTGATATTCTTAAATTTAGAAATAAAAACTTCAAGTGTATTTTATGAAATAGCAATGTATATATATGAATATATATATATATATAACTAAAAGCCCTTTGGCATATTCTTAAAAAAATAAAGTAAATTTTACGTATATTTTATAGAATGCTAGTTTTTTCCCATATCAGTTGAAGAAAATAAATTATTTTATGGTGATCAATTTGAATATTGACACCCGAAATTCCAGATTATTCACTTGCTCTTAATATTCAATAAAATCTCTATGTGCATTTTTAAAGAAAGCGGAAAAAGAATTACTTTTTTTTTTTTTTTTTTTTTTTTTTTGTAGTAAATCTAAATATTGAACTTTTAACTTCCTGTAAAGTTTAGTTCTCTCGAAAAAGTCTGACATTTTAAGCTTTTAAAAATTCTATCAAATTAAAATCTCTTAAACATGAATTGGATAAACAGATCGATTGACTGTGCAATATTGGAACCATATGACCTTTAGACACCCCTTTTTCGATCTCGATTCATAAGGACATTTTTTCATTTACACCGTCAAAATCCGGTTGTTTGTTAGGGGTTAGTTTTATAATTAAAAAAAAAACTCTAAAAATCGTCTGTTAACAAACCGGATTTTGACTGTAAATGAAAAAAAAATGTCATTATGAATCGAGATTGCAAAAGGGGTGCCTAAAAGTCATATGGTCCCAATATTGAACTACAAATTATAGGGTACTACTGCAGAATAGCGTGCAAGATAACATTCTTTTCTTTTTGGGAGTCCGTCGCAGACGATGACGTCACTCCATATCTTCAGTTGTGGACCCTCTGGTGGCTCATTAGTCCAATTCTAAACTTGCTGATGCGGACACATATATTGCAGGGGAAATTCCCATCTACATTTGGTTGTTCATGACGACGAAGACATCGTTGCTCTGCAGTCCTGTCAATTTCGTTATTGAGCTGCTGAGCTCCTGTGCGGCAGGCGTCTCGCCAACCCAGATCTTCCAAACTTGAAGGTGTGATGTTACATTTCTTCAGCGTTGTCTTCTAATGTTAAGAGATAACATTAGATTGCATATATAAAAAAAAAAAACGTCTCGTTGCATTTCAGAAATACCGAAATCTTAAGACGGTAGAGTTTGGCTACTTCGGGAGTTTCCGTAATCTAATGCTATTTATACGTAAAATGCGATTCTAATGCAATTATCTCTTGCACGCTATTCTGCATTTGTACTCCATTAAACTGAATAAGAAGCTACAAATTCTAGAAAGAGGGAAAGCTTCGGGGGGGGGGGGTACTAATGCACAATAGTGCGTAAGATCCTAATTTCATAAGGAATTGAATTGTTGGCACCAGTCCGTCTACTGAAGACGATGGCGTAGTGTCCACTTTTTATCTGCAACTGCGTGAGTGGCTGAACAACCAATTTTTGGATGGCAATCTCTGGTGCAGTGATTGCAAACAGTGATGCTTGCTGGAGTTGCTGTTGTCTCTCCTTAAGCACTAAATCTCACAGAAATACCCAAAACCTTTTGAGACGCTAAGGTTAGGCTATTTTGGGAGTTTCCGACATCTAATGCTATTTATACGTAAAATGCAATTCTCTATTGCGCGCTATTCTGCATTTGTACCAATTCTGGAAAGGGGGGGAAGTATCTTATATTCTTTCATGTTTGTATATACTCGTGTAATTAACGACTTAAAGATTAATTTTTCACCTCAAAAAAATTAGACGTTCACTAAATGATATTTTGTATTGTATTCGGACTATTGTCCACATCTTGTTATATACATGTTTCAGTCGATGTGCCCTCCGGTGTTTGTCGAACTCTGGAGCCTTCACGGAACTTCGAACCGAACCCTTTATTCAACCCACGGGGTAGACATGAAGGTTCCCGGGTTCAACAAGAAACACCTGAAGGGAAGGCCGGAGGGCACATCAACTGAAACGTGTGTGTGTGTATATATAGCAATGGTGAGGACAATAGTCCAAATTATCAAGCCTCCTCTCAAAAATTCAGAAATACTTAACTAGATTTTTTTTTTTTTTTTTTTTTTTTTTTTTTTTTTGAAAAGTCGAAGATTGCCTTGTTTCTCTGCTTTACCTTGCCGTAGTTTCGATCCCAGGTGTGTTCGCATGTATTTTACCTAAACAAAAGCTATTAAGATAATAGTGTTTTTAGTAAGGTTTTTTACCTGTCACAAAGACCTTTGCCTCTTATCCAATAGGTGAGCCAAAATAAATCAATTGCCTGAACCCAAACAGCACCTGCCTCCTCGTCGAAAAGGGGCAGAGCCTGGTTTATTGCTCGATGCCTGAGGCGTTCTAAAAAGGAATGCCGACGGGACTACGCATTTTTTGCACTGGCCATTGCATGGCTTTATGCTAATCTGGCCTGGTTGGGAGACTTGAAAAATTAACCTGTGCACGCTTTGTGGAAAATCCATAGGGTAAGACTTCTAGGAAATTAAACCGCCACTCTTTTTAATTATAAAAAAAACAACTAATTTTTAATATTAGTCTGAGATTGTGAACTCTTCTTAATAATTCTGACTTGTAGAGATTTTCTATTCCATTCAACAAACTACTCAATTTATTTGGTAATGATTTAAATGAAAACCGAATTTGAAAAATGTACGCAGACATATGTAAACAGTATATGAGAATGGCAACCATGAGCAAATTCATGTATAATAATTCTTTATTTTCACCCGAGTCTCGTCAGAGGATTACCACAAGAATTACGATAGAATACAAAGTCATGAGTGGGGTGGGGAGCAAAAGAAATCTTGTGATGACCTAGTATCAGGTAGCCTGATGCTGGAACTACCGCAGAGTTGTAGATGGTAGACTAATTGCTTCTGTTTGTAGGGCTCTGTTTTGAGTTATATATGCTACCCATAAATGGAAGCGCGTGGGGTAATGGTTAGTCATGGGAAATTGTCATCCAGAGTTCAATTCCTGGACATGGTAATTGCATTTCACTTCGTGCTAATATTCTTGGGAAAGGTATGAATCCTACTCTTCCTCCAGCTATGGGTATATAGTAGGGTAGACTGGGCTCTTTAACCTTGGTTAGGCAACCGGTCTAGAGAAGGAAAACTCTGAATTCAAACCAGAACTCTGCTTAAGAAATTGACCTTGTGTCACACCCTGCTCGTGTGGAGGGGTTGGTAAATATATATATATGCTGCCTCATATATTTAGTGTATGTTATATACGCTGTGTTCAGAAATTTGTCTATAATCTACATTTCAGAGGTGGTTCCAGCATGAGGCTACTTGATCCTGGGTAATGCCCCCCCCCCTCATTATGACTTTCTTGCATTCTCTATTGTAGTTCTTCCTGTAGTAATCCTCTGAGACTCGAGTGAAAACAAAATTCCTAAGGGTGAATCCACTTATGGTTACTATTCTCAAATCTTGTACCTACAAAAAACTTTGTATATTTTAACCAGCATCTGTTTACCAGTGTTACTGTGACCATCTCCTCTTCAGTATCGGAAAACATTTTAAATCTATTTCAATACTTCTGAAAGTATAAATAAGTCGTACTAATGCACAATAGCATGAAAGAGATATCATTAGTTTATGTATAAAAATGATTAAATTTCACTGAAATACTCAAGACCTTTTTTACAGTTAGGCTACTTCAGGAGTTTCCGACATCTAATGCTATTTATATGTAAAATGTTATTCTAATATTATCTCTTGCGCTATTCTGCATTTGTACCCAAATTATCTATCTAAAAATTCAAAGTATCCATAAGTGAACTATTGTCACTGGATGAATTATTTTTGTGGTCAAAAGTTACAGGCGTCGTTCATTAATCGAGTATATACATATGAGGTGGGAGGTCAAAGTTTAGGTACCGGACATGTAGGCCGAAAACGCCCCCCCAGGAAAAACTCTGATATTGTAAAAAGTACCTGGTACTTCTGAAGGAAAGGGTCTTCCTAAAAGGAAGTAACCAAGCGAGTACTGTGAGGAATTTTGATAATTTAACCATTTTAGTTCTTTTAGACAATAAAAATAAATAAATTATTCTAATTATTCTGACAACTCCATTGCAATCTTAGATTTCCAAATTCCATGGTTGAATGGGCTGTATATCTCTATTAAATTATAAAATGACTTGATTTAAGTTAATAGTAGAAGATGTAAAGTTCTTATATTAAAGTCGGAAGAATTAGAGTACCTTTCCAACGAAGGTATGAGTGTACATAAAATATTCCGACAAAGTTGTAAAACAATAACGGACTTTATTCTGTTAGCAGACAGAAAATACATTCAGGACAAATATATGAACATGCAAATAAGTAGGTGTAGGACGTGCGTCGTAAGGAATGTCACTTACTGGTAACTGGTTGGGGGGAGGGCAAAGCACACGCACACTTAAGGGGCAGAGGCGTCAGGCACATAAACCATGTGAATTCGTTGCTGGCCCGAGCGAAAAGGGATTCAGAATTCCCGGGTTGCTGGCTAAATACTTTTGGCGATCGAACCGCAGCAAGGGAAGATAACCCTATTGTATTTATGTCCACCCAGAATTACCGTTTTACTGACCCAACAATAGAAATGACATTATTCAATTTAAAAAAAAAAAAACAAACATTGAAATAGTTTATTATAAATTTTAATTTATTATCTAGATATATAAATGAATTATTTATACTATATCTACATCTAGATAATAAATGTTATACTTAAGTAATAGGTACCGGGTACTTTTCACAATATCACAATTTTTCATTAAGGGACCCCTCTCTTTCGGCATACATGTCTGGTACCTAGATCTTTCCTAAATTTCGACCGACATGATATCCGTACTGGTGTCCTTTCTTTTTGATTGTTTTTGAGTTTAACAAAACTTTATATTTCAATTAGAAAAAAACTCCTTAAAACTATCATGACTTTTCTTTTTATATTAGAAAATTCTTTCGTTTGTAAATATTTTGTTATATACAAAACTTTCTCAGTCAAAATACTAGGGGGTATGAAAATGATTTTCGTATTTAATCAACTGTTTATAACGTCTAAGAGTTCCTGCATATTTTTTTCCTTTGCTTTCTTGGTACTGATGCAGTATAGTGTGCAAGTAATTTCATTAGATTACATATAAAAAGCATTAAATTTCACGGAAATACCTGAAACCTTTGAGACACTAATGTTAGGCAACTTTTGGACTTTCCGTAATCTAATGCGATTCTAATGATATTTCTTGCCACACTATATTGCATTAGTACTGCTTTCTCTTGAGGTATCTTTCGAAACATTTCTGAAAACTTTAAAGTGTTTATTTTTCCACAATTTAAAAACTTAATAGATCGTTCACTTTAGGTCTTATTTTAATAGAAAAGTCACCACACTTTAAAAAAAACAATCCGTCTTGGGCCATATGATCAGATGTTTCATTTTCTTTAATTTTTCGAATTCTGAGATAAGCTTAAGGCAAAATTTGAAAATAATGCTTTAAAATGGCAAAATTATCTTTTGAAACTCAAACAATAACAGCAAGAACCTTTTTGCTTTTAACAATATCGACTTTCATCTGAGCATATATGATAATGTAATCTTTTAAACTGAAAAATAAGTTTTTCTTCTGTTTCTGTGATGGCCTTCACTCTAGGACAGTTAAGCTGGCTCTCAACAAAGGAGTAACTAGAAAATTCACAAGCTGTCCTCAAACCCTGCATGCATATCCTGTTCAAGGGAAGGAGATGCCCTTGTTTGTAGATTTTCCAGACAAAGTGACTTGTATGCCTAAAGCTGTTCATATGGACAATGATGAAGATGCAATTTGGATTTTTGCCACAGCTCCTTTGGCTGGATTGTGGCCCTAATACCACTGGATGACAAACATGTCTGCCTTGGGTGACTCTACCCAGAACTCTTATAAGGCACAGCCACAATGAGGGGTTGAACTTTAGAAATGTGCTAGATGGCTGTTGAGCAAAGAGTTTCCTCTGCTCTTTTACAGGTTTTGTTTTTCGTTCTGCAGGGTCTCTAGCCACCCTCCTCACTAGACAAAATCTGTGGGGTTACTGTTTTAGTTGCTGATGATCCGACTATGAAACTGTCTTAATCTAATGACAAATTTTTTATTCACTTGCTGTTCTTTAATTGAAGTGTACCGTCCAATTATTATTGAATGCTATGTGGGGGGTGAAAATGTTTTGTAGCAATTTGTGGTTTAACCTGAAATACTAACAATTATTTTTGTGAATTCTTAACTTCTGAACATTCGGGTTTTCTTTTTTGAGCTGATTTGCTCAATCCAATTAAGTTATAAACTCCTGAATTTTCTACTAATTCTTGTACTCTTTATTTTTGTACTCCTTTTTATTTTGTGTTAAAAAGAATCGCTGTATTCTTATAAGTTGTTAAAAGATAATAAAGTTTATTTTTCCAGTTTGTTTGATATTATGTCAATGAATTTCGTAACTTGGCTCTTTGCAAAAAATTCTGACTTTTTTTTTTTTTTTTTTTTTTTTTTTTTTTTTTTTTTTTTTTCTTCTTCTGACTGTACATGTTTTAGCCATTATACCCTCCGGCCTTCTTCAGGTGTACCTTAGTTAATCTGAAAATTAGCTACATAAATGGGTAACCTCCCTCGTATGTTTCACTTTGAGGAAGCCGTTTGTTTTGGTTGGCATTTTTCGTTTCACTGTAAATCTACACAACTGCATGTTTTAATATGAATATCATAAAACGTGTTCTTAATAACAATTAAGTTCATTTCAAATAATGCGCAAGCACAATTAAGAACACATTTTATATTTTCGTGTTAATAGATGCCACTGTATTGATTCAAACAAATTTGTATTTTCAGTGGAGATTTATGGGGCAAATGAAAATGGCTGATCAAAACAAACTGCTTCCTCAAAGTGAAACGTACAAAGGGAGGTTCCTCTCATTTATGTAGCTAATGTTCAGATTACCGTACCTTGTCTGTCTGAGCAGGATTTAAACTGGGGAAACAATTTTGAATTTTGTTTCTAAACAAAGGCATTGAAGATCTCATTATTCAAGTAATTACTGTGTACAACAGCCAAAAAAAATTCTCCTTGTATTTTTATTTGATCTTGTATATCATGATAAACAAATCAATATACATAAATCCTCATTTCAAATATTCCATTTTTTTTTTTTTTTTTTTTTTTTTTCTCCACAATTGTTTGGAAACCTGGTATCTGTACGAAAGTGAGATTTGTGTGATTCTCTCAATAACAGCATTTATTACTAGTGGCCATACCCACCTTAATATTGGAAAGATGATTCAAACAGTAAATAAAAATCCAAAAACATTCCATAAACTCTTAAATATTTCCTAATATAGGAAATATAAACTTGCAGGTGGAGTCAGGGAAATAAAACCGGTGATATTTTTTTTCTTGTTCTGCACATAAGGTTCATTTAACTAGGCTCCTAAAATTAAAAAAAAAACCTTATTCCTGATGCCACACAGACCATTGATGTTAAACAAGTTTTAATATCTTCACCTAATAGCAAACTTACTTTATTTTTTTTTTTTTTTTTTTTTTTTTCTCTCCAAACCTGTTTGGTGGGGGGGGGGATGTGCTGACTGCAGCTCTGCAATGGGGTTGCCTGTAGGTGGAAACCTGTAATGTCTGAGGACGATTGTGGTCAGTTAATCCTTATACTAAGAGGTCTCATGATTTGCAACAATCTACAGAGGCCCCATCTGATCAATCAGCTGGTTATGTCAAACCCTAGCAACTATAAAATTGTCCTGATTGTATTCAACTTGCTCTTATGGCAAACACCCAACCTTTTTATCATACAGGTGATAGAAGGCAGTGGCTGAAGGTCAACCACTAGTATTTACTTTAACACAGTTAATGACAACTTAAACAAATTGTATATGTATAAAGACTTGGCATTAAATAATCCATGAGGATTGGTATGCCATTAAACCAAATGGCAGCCAACAAAGACTGCTCTAACCTTCCCTCCCCCTGAACTATGCTCGATCATATAAAACAAACTTTCCTTTTTATACAACAAAACTTGTCTATTAAATAAACCCTTTTCTTTTCTTCTCCTTCCTAATATGGATCAATTTGAACTTTTAATATATACAAACTTAAATGGTGGTGTAATGGTTAGTCATGGGAAATGGACTTGTCGCCCGAGTTCAAATCCTTGATGTGGTAATTGCACTTCACTTAGCGCTACTAATACCCTTGGGAAAGGTATGAATCCTACTCTCCCTCCAACTATGGGTAAATAGTAGATCAGACTGTGCTCTTTAACCGGTAATTTTCACCTTTTTAGTTGTCATTTAAATTCCTAGCAAATAAGGCAATTAGAGTAACCTCCCTTGACTTTCACTTTGAACTAAGCCGGTAGCTATTTTGAAATAAACAAATCTTAAACTTTTTTGAAAACAATACAACTGCATGCTTTAACACACAAATATCAATGTGTTCTTAATAACGATTAAGTTCATTTCAGATAATGCGCACGCACAATTTTATGCTAGAATTTTAACAACTAAAGGTGAAAATTACCCTTTAACCTTGGTTAGGCAACCGGTCTAGAAGTAAAACGGAGTTCAAACCTCTGAACTGCGCTTAAGAAATTGACCTTGTGTCACATCCTGCTTGTGCAGAGGCGAGGTTGGTAAAATAAATATAGAAGTTTTAGGCTCTGTCCAGTGGCTTCGTACTGTGGACTGGTAAAGTAATAATTAACAGTGTGATCCTAGGGGACCACCCCTCCCAAGGTAACACCTGCACCCTTGATTTAAAGGGACAGGGCTGGGTTCATTAACCAGTACCTGAGGTGCCCACCTTGAGGAATGCTGATGGGATCCATGCATTTTTTTTTTTTTTTTTTTTTTTTTTTTTTTTTTTTTTTTTTTTTTTTGTGTGCCTGCCAACCCATGAGCTTCGGTTCATGGGTTGTCCCACATTAAACAGCCTTGTCATACCTACATACTTACCTAATGTGTATGTTGACATGGCTTTTAGTAGATGTGATATTGCTACCAAGGTATATGAACTGGTCTATTTTCAGAGGCTTAGCATTTCCTTAGATGGCACCATCTTTGAGTAAATCATTTGAACCGTTTTATCTGAGTTCATGAAGGACCTTGCTGCATATAGGGGCCAAGTGTTGTAGTAGTCATTGTTAGCTTGAGGGAACTCCCCGAAAGTCATATAGTCAAAACGGAGTTGGTTATTTCTTTCTAGGCTCGTGGGTTCTTTTTTGAGGAGAGATAGGTCAAGCTGTTCTATCCATAAATTACGTTAATGGAACTTCAGTGTTTGTTGTTTTTTTTTTTTTTTTTTTTTTTTTTTTTTTTTTTTTTAATCTAGTTCTGGGGTCATTGGTCAGTCAATGGCCGGCCTCTGTTGAGTGTTTACCCTTCCAAACTTTAACTTCTTTGTTCTTATTTATTTTTCTTCTCTTTCTCTAAAAATCTGATTAATGTTTTCTTGAATATTCTGAGTTGGTAAAGGACTGGTATTGAACTGAGAACCTTGAGGTTCCCAGCTGAACACTCTACAACTGAGCTAAACCGGCCCTGTTTTGCTTATTAGTCAAATTAATGGCATAGGAAATTCATTTTATAACATAATGCCTGTCAAAAATGACAGCTATGGATTAGCACTTAGGATCAAAGTGTAGTTCCTGCTACTTATCTGTACCTGTTGAAATTCAACATGAAAATGTGCAGAGGAAGTTCATTCTGAAGAGTAGGATGTGACACAAGGTCGCAAGTATGGGGCATCCAGTGAAGATTGAACTTGCTATTCAGCTGTAATGGATCTGTGAGACAATCTTGCTAACCATTACTTCATGTTGGTAAGACCTGTTTGCTGTGGGTAGGGTGTGACACAAGGTTGCAAATATGGGGCAGCCAGTGAGGATTGAACTTACTGTTCTGTGTTCTGTAACCGAATTCACCCTGGGTTGGTTGAGCCAACTCCATCCAACGAATTCATGGAAGGTGTAACAAGAGAATAGGAAATGCATAAGTGGTCCCCAAACCCCCGAGAGGAGATGCCCTTATTTGCAGCAGATTTTCCAGACGCAGTGACCAGTACACCAAAAGCCGTTGATTCCTGAATGATAGACGCCCTTTGGATTTTTGCTAGAGCACTTTTGGACAGGTTGTGGCCCTAATACCACTGGGTGTCAGACCTGTCAACATTGGGTGACCCTAACAGGAACTTAAGTTCCCAATGGTATGGCTCTGACACTACCAAGTTTACATGGTCCTGTCATGATGATGGTTGGACTTTCAGTACTAATGGATCTGTGAGACTAGCTTGCTAACCATTACTTCATGTTTGGAAACCTTTACACAAACCTGTTGGTTATGGATCGGATGTGACAAGGTTTCAAGTATGGGGCATCCAGTGAGGATTGAACATGCTGTTCAGTAACAGATCTGCAAGACTAGCTTGTTAATCATTACGCCATGATGGGATGCTGTAATTATTCTGAAGAGTATAAAATTTAATACTTCCTCAAAATTAAATTCAAAACAAAAAAAAAATCAGTATTATTCAGACTATTGTCCTCATCTTCATTGTTATCTGTACAATGTTTCGGCTGATGTACCCTCCTGCCTTCTTCAGATATTTCTTTTCGGACTCTGGAACAAAATCTTTAATAATAAAATAAGACATTTGTTTGAATGTTACATCCTGTCATCACCTCACATAAATAATGGACCCTTCTGTTTTGACTGAGGGGAGAAAAACTATTTGTGAAAATATATATTAGGGTAAATCGAAAACCGTAAACTTTTTTGAATATCAAAAATATTCACCTGAAGAAAGTTGGGTATTGGTATGTTAAGTACTGACGTTTTAAAAATCATCAAATATGAAGCCTCTCAAAATCCTTGTTAATAATACATTTAGATATAAAATTGTTCAAAAATCTTATTTCAATCCAGAAAAGATGATCAATTTATTCTATTCAAATAAGATATCAAAAGTAGCATTTAAATTGAAATTAAAACCCCTACCGACCCCGTCGCCACCAGGTCAGATAAGCTCCATTTACCTCATTAATTGACCTATGTCAGTAAAAACATTGCAAGATATTGGAAAACAGTTTTTTTTTTTTTCTGTTATCCATGGAAAAAAAGCAAACCAATATGAACTCTGCAGGGAAAAAATTAAAGGATTTTAATATAAGCCACCATTGTCGCTTTGAAAATCGACATCTATATATATCTATATATATCTATAGTGGTGTAATGGCTAGCGAGTCTCACAGACCCATTACTACTGAAAAGAGATCACTGGATACCCCATACTTGTGTCATCCTTTGTTGTGAATGGGTTGGGTAAAAAATATATACACACAGATAGTTGACTTTGTTATAGCCACACCGTTTCGTGGTCATGAGTAGAAATTCTTTGTAAGACAAGGGAGGTAATCACACAATGACTATGAGAAAGCCTTTAGTTTATTCTCTTAATAATGGAGATTTGGTCTTTATTTGTCTGTAACTATGTCACAGCTTACGTCACTGTCATTTCAGGAATTAAGTGAATCAAAGATTATTTGATTTATAGTCAATATCATTACTACATAAAAAAAAGAACAATGCTGTATGTATTATATATTAGACAAAACGTAATCCATTTGGTCACCCATTCAGCTCTGGGTAGATAATTGAGATTAGGGAAAAGGGAGATAGCAAAGCTAATAAAATCTTTTTAAAAATAAATACAGTTGGACAAAACCTTAAAGTCATTTTGTTAGCTTTCTAAGAAAGGAAATGTTTGACCTCATTTAAGCTGCTGGTTGTGAAATTTAACAAAATCTCTCAGGAGGTAGTCAAGAGATACATAGAGGGGAAAAAAGAGATAGAAATAGAGTAAAGTAAGATTTTTCGGGTTTTGAATTAATTGCAAATTAAAAGAATTTTTTTTTTTTTTTTTTTTCTCCAACATAATTCAATCCTAAAAGTAAGGAATAATTTAGTATATTTTTTGTGTCATTAAACTAAACTGTAAAAAGCCTTTAGGAAGCAAAAGTTAACTCAGCTTATGTATAATATTAGACATATATATACACTTCGAAAGTAGTATGCAACATTTGACAGCCCAGTGTTTTTTTTGTTTTTTTTTAAAAACAAGTTTCAATATAAACATGCCCAGTATTATTGATTTATATAGTTTGTTGTATTTTAATATATATTCAAAGTTATTTGACGTATAGAGTTTTAAGAAAAAAATTATTCACAAACAAGAAATTGTCATATATTCTCCTTTGACATTAAATTTGAAAAGGTATTTAACTGTATCCTGTCTAGGTTTTCCGCATGCCCGATATTTCTAAGATTTGTTTACATTTTTTTTGAAAAAAAAAAAAAAAAAAAAAAAAAATGGTTAACTAGTTTTGGACATCAATAAAATGAAGATAAAATTTAACTGAAGTAAATTTTTTATACACTAAAATTAAGATATTTGTTCAATTTTAATAAACACACATTTGACACAATGAAACTTTGAATAAAGGTTAATATCATCGTCAAAGTTTTTGGACCATTCAAAAGAAGAAACATTAAAAAAACTAAAAAAAAAAAAACTGATTCTTAAATGTTTTTCAGCCTCGGAAAATAATGAAAATTGTCAACAAAAACAATGTTTACATTTTCACACAATTGAATCAATTGATTTTTAATGTAGCCACATACAAGTTACGCCTACAGACTTAAAAAAATTCTATGAAAAATTTTCACAAAAATTTCAATACTTATTCACCTTCAGATGAACTGATATGTAAAATAGTTTCTTCTAAAATATATTAGGGGAAAAATTTTTTAAATTTTTTTTCTGTTAAATAGGTCGATTTATCAAAATATTTATTTAATGATTTTTTAAATTTTCTATAAAGATAAGTCTGAATAATTAAATCAGAAATTTTTAGAAACGCTTTGGAGGTCCCTACTGTCATAAAATAAAACAAAAATCTCAGAGTGGAGTGAATATGATGCTTTTTAAGTGATTTTTTAAACTATTAAACGTTTTATTTAATTTATCTAATTTTCCTACCTCCCTCAAGCAAAAGATTATTTAAAAGATAATCCTTTCAAAAATGTATTTTTACACCCCCTGGTGGGCGTTTTTTTTTTTTTTTTTTTTGCTAATGATAGTGAAATTATTGTGTACAGTGCTCAGGTGCACCAAAACGCATCAAAGGCTCATGTATAGTACATAGAATAATATATTAATGTCAGGAAAATGAATAGCGTACAGTTGTAATATACATGTGTGTGTGTGTGTGTGTTTCCTTATCAGTCTTGTTCCAAGTAACACACAGACCTTTTGTTGGTTGGTTATTTTGTTTAATGGCATATCAACCCTTGTGGACTATTTAATGCCAAATCTTTTTTTTCTATTTATGATTTTTAAGTAATAAGTTTGTAAGTAAGTAAATATTTGGGGGGGGGGGCGGGTTTATACACCAGTGGAAATAATTTTGATTAACTTAATATTAATAAGCCGGTGATTAACCCTCAGCCAACACCTAGCACTTATATGATAAAAAGGGTTGGATTTTTGCATAAGAGCAATTTGAAGAATACAGTAGGGACTATCATATAGGTGCTAGGGTTTGACATGATCAGATGAGGCCTCTCTGACTCCAAAGGCCAAAGTGGGAGTGTTGCCTTTCACAGGACCACTTAGTATCCTGTTAGACAGCTCAGCCAACAGGAGGCCCTATAAGAGGGTAAGGGGTCACCTTTCTGCAGAAGAGCAGTTAACATATTCTATGAGCCCCAATCAACAGAGCAACAAACCTTTTGTAAGGAATAAAATAAAGTAAAAAAGATTTTTTTTTTCTACATTTATTAATATCTACCAATTATACATCCATGTATCCATCTTGCATAATTCCTAGTCTACCCATAATTGGGTAAAGAAACAAATAATTCCAAAAATCATTTTTTGAAAAGATAACTTGAGGAATTACCTTCAATGATCAGTTTTTTTTTGTTTTTTTTTCTTCATTTTGAAAAGTTTGTTTTTATGAGTGTCAGAGATTTCATTGTATGGTAAAAAAATGAAATCTATTTTCAACGGAACGAAATAGAGCCCTTCATTTCATGTCTCACCTCCTGTTCAGGGGGTCACGAGGCAGAATTTCTAGCTTCCTCAAGTTGGTCTTCTTTGCAAGCATTTTTAATTCTCTGTTTGCTCTTCATGATTTCATAACGGCTGTTCTGGACTGATTTTCGGGCCAATGCAAAATTCGCTAAACCTCCTAAAATCACAGCAGTCCTAAAAAAAACAAAAAAAAAACACAATGTATTATAACATAACATTTGAATGAATTGTTTAGATTCCAATTTGTTCAAGTATTTGGGATGTTCATTAGGTACCACCAATTTTCCCTATGAAATTTACCCCCCTATAATTCAACACAATGAAACTTACATAAACATTATCTTAAATTTTTTGTATAAGTAGTAGGCAATTTATTGAAACTAATTATTTTTTCACATATATTCAATTTCAAGAAATGCAATTCAGTCATAAGCTGTATATAGTAATTAAGAATAATTAAAAAGGAATTTATCCATAATTTACATGAATCAGAGACTATTTAATTCTAAAATTCTGAAATAGGGGAGTTAGCTACTGTTTTTGGACACTGTTTGATTTTCTGCATTTTGAATTTGCCTCAAAACGTATTTTTTTGCAAGATTAAAATAATTTTTGGTATGAAACCGTTCCAAACAATGCAGAGTTTACATTTCTGGAAAAAAGAAATTCCCCTTATTTATTGAATGACTGCCTCACCCTGGTTTAATGTTTAGCAAGTTAGCCTCATGCTTCATACCAGCAACTTTATTATTATATATCATTTTTGAAAATTAATCTTCAAGACAAACAAATGCAAAGTTTGTATTTATGGAAAAAAATTTTTTTCCAAAAATTTCCCCTTATTTATTGAATGACCCATATATATATATATATATATATATATATATATAGCAATACAAATAAATCAAAGAATTGATGCATTTGACAATATATTGTAGTTTGCTTTGGTTTGTTGGATTTTATGGCATGTCAACCCTTGTTGGGTTATTTCATGCCAAAGTAATTTTGTTTTATTCATGCTTAATGGGTATTCAAAATTTAAAAAATTTTTTTTTAACACTTTTTTTTAAAACTCATTATTTACTATTCAACCCATAGATGGGACCCTAACAGATACTACCACTCCGGGTAAGAGTGGACCTGGGAGTAATGGTAATGAAGGGGTACTCCACACTCCCCAGAGCTTAGATGCAGTTTAATGTCATACCCAGCACATATATTGTATTATATTTCTAAAGTCTTGTTACTGTGGTTAGGCTAGTAATACATCATTTGTTACCTATTATATTTGTGTATATATTATATATTTTGTTACTTATTAATGTTATTTATGATTTAAATAAATTAATAATTTGTTTGTTTATGACTTGAGTTGTTCCTTTATTTATTAGTATCTTTATCATGAAAACGTGATATGAGAAGAGACAGTAGGGGCTGAGGCTAAACTTGCAAAATGGTCGGAAAATTAAAATGGAAACTTTTTTGGTGGTGCTCCATGACAGTTTAACTACAATGTACGAATGAACTTTTTGCAAATTGGGTTATGATTTAGGGGGTTGGGGATTAAGGTTGTTTTTAATTACGTATTGCTTAAATAAAAAAAAAATTTTTTTAATCACTATAACTATACATTTAATGTTGAAAAATTTTTTTTATTTTTTTTTTTTTTATTTTTTTTTTTTTTACTAAGTTTAATTGAAATTATACATTGCAATACTAACACAAACAACTGAGACTAATGTGTCTACCATTGGGTTCAATAATTAATGTAAATGGTTAATTAAATGTATAGTAATTTAAAAAAAAATTTTTTTTTCGTAATTAAAAAACAACCTTAATCCCCAAACCCCTAAACTGTAACCCAATTCGCAAAAAGTTCATTCATACACTGTAGTTAAACTATCATGGGGCACCACAAAAAAACTTTCCGTTTTAATTTAGCCGATTGATTAATTTTAATGCATATCAACCTGACTTGGGTTATTTTATACCTAGCAGTTATGAAATCACATTCATTGTATGTATATATCTATATTTTTTTTATGTAATTTTTCCTTAAAGAGTTTGTGCACATGGTCCTATCAAATACAAATAATTTTTAAATAGATCTATTTAATGGAACCCTAACAAATACTACCAGGTTCTTTAAAAAACTAGAGGGGCATTGTAAAATACCTACGTATATTTGCCAATAAAAAGTGGTAAGGGGGGGGGGTTACCCCTCTGCAGAGGTGTATACTACAGCCCCACCAACAGGGCAGGGCTTGTAGTGGCAAACCCATGTTTAGCCCATTTGTAAAAAAAAAATTTTTTTAATATTAAAAAATGCTTCTCTGTATATATCAAAACATTCTGTAAATTTCACATGGTTTGCACTTTTCAGCTACTAAAAATTTGATGACGGATCTCTAATCGGCACAGTAAATATTTGAAATTTGAGTTTGTACAAACTGTAAAAAACATTTATTTTAAACAGTGGAGGGGGTTGTGAAATATCCAAATTAATTTGCCGATAAAAAGCAAGGTGTGTGTGGGGAGGGGCATTGTAAAATATTCACATTAATTTGCCGATAAAAAGCGAGAAACACGAATTGGTCAATATCTAAGTTTGGCCAGATTTACGCCTGACACCATCAAGGAAAAACATAACAAATTAGGGCAGGAGTCTGGGACAACAAAATGTTATTAGACCCTACTACCACTCCAGAGTAGAGTAGACCTGGGAGTAATGCCAATTAAATGGTACTTCACACTCTCTAGAACTGGAGCCTCACCATCAGGTGCAGTTTAGTGTCATCATGCCCCTGACACCACTTTTTGAAGGGATCTTAACTAGGGATACCTAAAAATTCGGCTGCTATTCATTTTAAAAACGAATTAAAATTAATTAAATCGATTATGTAATGTCTAATTTTTGTCTAAGTCGAAAAGTAGTAACATAATGAACAAAGTAAAAAAGCAAAATAATAAATTTGTTTAGTAAAAACGGATTTTTCGACAAATTGGGTATACCTAATGATTAGGTCCTAATCTTAACTCTCTGCAGGCGGAGGAGACAGCGTATTCTAAGCTTCACCGACAGGGCAGTGAAAGTATGTGTGAAGATTTAGACTTCTTTAATGGACAGCAGTAATCAAGAAAGGTGTGTAGGGTGAGACTACACAAAAATCGATGATGTCAAAATGAGACACCAACAAAACAAATACACCGCAACTTTATCACGTGCAATGAATAAGAATAAATAAACAGAATACAAAAGTTCTTGGGTGTGGTGTTAAAGTTTTTGTCATTTAACTTTCGGAAAAGGTCGGTTGTGTAAGAGACCGGCTAAGTTGTCAGTAGCAGTGTAAAAAGTGGGTGGGGGTCACAAATTACAATAACATAAAAAAAACGGGACCACCATTGTACCAAAACACTCTTCCGAACGAGTTAAAAGTAATACGTAATTTTTTTTTAAAGAATTACATCCTATGTTAAAGGATAATTTATTTTCTTTCAGAATCTAAATAGATAGAATATTTCATTTACAAATAGAAAAAGAAAAGAAAAAAAAGAAGCAAAAACAAGTATCTCACCATCCTAAATTAACTTTAGTTAGTCGAGAAAGTCGCAGGATCATTTTGAAGGAGAAAGAAGAACTCTTTAAGCGAAGAAGTCAAAAATAATGTAGTCGACGGTGCAGAGCCAAATATTTCCCGTTATAAAAAAAACATCCAGGTAAATATTAACTATTATTTGTTAAGTGTTAAATACAGCTTTTATACCAAGGACTTTCGGCTGTGATCAAGCACTATGTTAATGACTTAGTTGTCATAATTTACTAAACCTTGCATGTAAAAATTAGGGACTGGAATTTTTTTTTCAAATGACCAAAGATCAACCGTACACTCTGAATTGATAAAAAAACAAACTTTTCATTATAAGATTAAATCATTGAATAATAATTTTGTGAAAATTTCATTAAAATTGGACAATTCCTGGTTATTGGTAATTGTTTTAAAGTTAAGAAATTTTTTTAAAGTTATTATCTCCCTTGGTCATTTTTGCGCATGGCTAAACTTTAGGGATGGGCACTTTTGGTCAGGGGAGATAATAAAAAAAATGTAAAAAATATTTTTAATTTTAAAACAATTTACAAATAATTACAGGGGATTGTCAAATTTTAATGAAATTTTCAATACTTCATTAATGACTTAATTTTATAATGAATAGCTTATTTTATGAAAAAAAAATTTTTTTTATCAATTCAGAATGTAAATGGGGGTGGACCTTTTGGTATTTGAAGAAAAAAAATTCCAGTTCCTAATTTTTACATTTTTAGAAAGATTAAATCATGAAGAACATATTAAAAAAATATAATTTAATACCTGAAAAAAAAAAAGTCAACTGAAAATTTAAGTTATTTTCTTAAAGCTAAAAAAAATATTCGTTTTTTTTTTTTTTTTTTTTCGTAGTTTTAAAAACAATATTTTTCTTTGAATTGCTGCAAAAATTTTGATTAACATTCAAACTTCATAAAAAAACTTTTTAAAAAAACTGGCAAGGATTGTAAACAACTTGAGGTCTGTGTGCCAAACTAAACAAAAAAAAAACTTATTGTAATTCAAGGGAGACAACTTTTTTTTTTTTTTTTCTCATAAACGAGCATTAGCTCAGAGCAGAATTAACCTTTCTTCTGAATTTGTATCTATATCATTTTTATTTCATAATTTTTCCTTAGTCCAGCACTAAGAAATATCTTGAGCAAACTCTAGAAAAAAAAAGAAAAAAACATCAAATAGTGTAATCCAAGGGAGGCAACTCTCTCTTTTTTTTTCGATTTAAAATGAGCATAGAAAAACGCAAAATTACTTTTCGATCTATAAATTTAACTTATTGGCCTCCTGTCGAGGCTGAATATGATGGTAATTTCGTTACAGCTGCCGAGGCAAGATATTTATAGGAGAGTGGTTTTCCCAAGTCTATTCTTTTTTCTATCAACTATTGTATATCAGGAATGAGATATTTTTGTCAAGAATACTGATGATGAGACAGAATACAAGGAAGAGTTAAAGGCCATCATTTGAATACACCGTACCAATTCTGTTTTCCATGTTGGTAGCCATTAGACTGCCCAGAGGTTAATGATTATGCAAACTAATTGTGAGTGAGTTTGATACGCACTGGGTGCCACATTTAAACTTTGGTAAGTTAGGTTGGGTTTTTCATTTGCCAAGGAGTATACCTTATCGTTTTGTAATGGTTTGCAAGCTAGTTTTGCAGATCACTTACTACTGAGTAGAGTTTGAACCTCACTAGGTGCCCATGTTTGTGGTCTTGTATCAAATAACGCTTAGTAAATAATTATATATATATATATATATATGTGTGTGTGTGTGTGTGTGTGTGTGTGAAGAGATGGAAGTGAATCCGACAATATGTAGTATATTAAGAAAATTGAAAAAACACAGGTTTAAATAAGTTGAGTGGTAAGTTTATTGGCCGACGCTGCAGTGTTTCGATCTATTAATTAGATCATCTTCAGGGCATTTGTTGGTATATGGAAGGTGATAAAAATTTTTATCACAGAATAACGAGAAAAGCAAGTGATAGTCCTTATATATATTTTTAATTTTCGTCATACAACGTGTGATAGCACGTGCGATACCCTGTCCTCGTCAGCTGTCGACTAGGAGTGATAACACAGTTTCGGTAGCTACGACAGGACTGCCACTTCCTAGCGCTACCAAGCAGCTTTCGCCACCGGACAGGGTATTAAAAAAAAATTGTGTATATGTATTAAACAGAGAATAGATTATATCATCCGTTCATTGGAGATGTTTCTTTATCAGTGCAGTTTGTTATTTGAAAACGCGTTTGTTTTTGGCCGTTGAGTTGATTACGCGATTGCAGATGTTACGTAGCAAACACGGGAATGATGATTCCGCGCGCGTATCATTCGTGCTGTAAACTTCTAAATCTAGACCAGATCCAACTAGATGCATTTTGCACCGTAGATTGAAGACGATGTGAGGCGATTTTCAGACAGCGGCCAGTGATTCCTATTTTTGATAGAAACGAAATGACTGAGTGTCCTAGAAATCCACGACACCCAATCTATTATTATATATATATTAGATAATATATTATATATATTAGAGAGAGAGAGATTAGAGATTTACTTGGGTAGGGGTTGGCCTTACTTTATCACTTGTTGACATCTTTACTCTCCAGTTGACATCTTTACTCTTCAGTTGCCATGCTACTGTCAAGTTGAGTTCTTCTAGCTGATTCTTCATCTTAACTAAGGGCTGATTTTGTTTTCAATTAATTGAATGAACAAGACATTTTTTTTTTGTTGTTTGATCAAGCTTTTATTTTATCTTTATGCCCATATCACTGCATGGGGAGACCTGCCTCATAGCACGTCTAAACTCTTTGACGGCTGGGCTGAATCTCAACACTCACTCCTCCTTTCTCCCCTTCACCACATAGCATTCCTCATCCAATTAAAACCATGCCATACTATGCTAACATCATCATTTAAAATTTTCCGTTCCAATACACACCACCACTCAAACTTTTCCGTAACTAATCAGGCCACTTAGACTACTCTCATAGTTCCACGTCATGCCCATTATGAAACATTCGTCCCTTCCTATCAAACCAAAATTCATAGGTATTATTTATTACCAAACATTACAATATTGAAATTCTGTAACCAAAAATGGGTAATTTATGAGGAAGTGTGTCCCGGTCTCCTGACTCAGAAATTGCTACCTGGTGACTATTAAAATAACGTCCCCAGCTATGTCGTCTCGGCGGTGTTACATGAAAGAAAACAACCAACTTAGGGCGTTAAATGTATTTTAGAGGGGGGGGCTTCTTTTTTTTTGTCGTAATTCTTATTTATTTATCGTAATTTGTTTAGAAATTTATTTATAGAAATTGTTCGTAATTCTTGTTTATTTATAGAAATTTGTCGTAATTCTTGTTTAGATATGAAGAGGGATATCTATCTATCTATCTACCTCAATTTGTTCATTTTTTACTTTGTTTATATATATCTATCTATCCACCCATCTCCATATCAAAAAAGAGAAGCCCCTCCCCTCTAAAATACATTTAATGCCCTTAGTTGGTTGTTTTCTTTCAAGTAACACCGCTGAGACGACATAGCTGGGGACGTTATTTTAATAGTCACCGGTTTGCAATTTCTGAGGCAGGAGACTGGGATGCACTTCCTCATAAATTACCCAAAAATGTAAGTATGTACCAGTCCAAAAATAAGTACACCTCATACTGCGTGGAGGTGCAGTAATGTAATGTTTAGAGTCATAGGAAATAGACTCGTCGATCTGAGTCTTACATAGCGCTAATACCCTTGGGAAAGGTATGCATCCAGCTACTCTACATCCAGCTATAGATAAATAGTAGGACAGACTGTGTTCTTTAACGTTGGCTAGGTAACCAGTATAGGAGAAAGAAAACTCTATTTCTCTGAATTTTTTAGATGAGGCTTGATAATTAGTATTATTTGTATTATTCGGACTATTGTCCTCATCTTCATTGTTATCTGTACAATATTTCGGCTGACACATAGCCTAGTGGATAAACTAGAACTGTCTTAGGTTAAGATGGTTCTAAGTGAGAGTTATCTCTAGACTGTAGCAGTAACATGGAATATTAATTGATACAGCTTAACACCTATACCCCAGCTATGGTTAGCGGAATGAGAACAGGATACTCTGTGGACTGAATAAAGGTTTAGGTTCAAAGTTCCGTGATGGCTCCCGATTACAACAAGATGGTTTCCCAGTCTGAGAAGGTTTCCAGGTCTGACAAGAAATACCCGAAGAAGACCGGAGGGCACATCGACCGAAACGTTGCACAGATAACAATGAAAATGAGGACAATAGTCCGAATAATACAAATAATACTAAAGAAAACTCTGTTAAAAAAAAACCCCTGTCAAATACCACTTAAAAAATTGACCTTGTATCACATCCTGCTTGTGCAAAGGGGCTGGTAAATATATATATATATATCCTAGCAAATATATGCACCCTCTGGGTGCACATATTTAAGTTTTAATGTAATAAAATATTATATTAAATTAGAAAGGCTAATGAAACTAAATAAGAATGCAGATCAACAGATTTGAAACAAAGGGGAGGGGTATAATCGAAAAATACAACAATTGAAACTTACTCTTCCATCACTCTCGTCTTTCATTGTTATTTTTTCTAATTTAAGTATTTAGTTAAAAGAGGAATTAAAGAATAAAATGACAGTTATTTTTTCTTGTTAATGGAGTTCATTTAAGATTCATTGAAGAGATTTTTGCTTATATTCATTAAAATAAAACCAAACAGTTAGAAATCAATAATACTAAGCACATATTTATTAAATTCAATTTTTAATATTAATATGCAAATTAGCCTTCCCATTCACACTGTAAACTGCTATTTTGTTAGTATGTAGACATGGTTAACAGTATTAATAATGTAAAATAATTTTATTAATAATTGAGGTTTAAATAAAAACAAAATCATTGAGAATGTGATGTCAATAACTAAAGGAATTGTGACTTGAGTAGGAATATAGTTTTGGTTACAGACAGAAAAACACACAATCTCCATTATAATAAAGATATATATATATATATATACATACATATGTGTTTTTTTGCAATTCTATTTTTTATTACAGAGTTTAAATGCAGTAGAGCTTGGTAATAAATAATACCTAATGATATCTGTTTTAGTTCTATTATGTGCCATAAGAAATAATAAAATCCTGGTACATTTGGTTTATGGTTTGGTTTCTTTGTTTAATGGCATATCAACCATCATGGGTTATTTAATGCCAAAGCCATCCTTGTAGAAGAACAGTAGTGGTACTATTTAACTCATAGCTGGGAGGATGAGGGGTTCATACCTTTCCCAAGGGTATTAATTTGAAAGTGAACATAATAGTGTCACTAGAGATCAAACTCAATATGATGTTTGGTTTATAAGAAAATTATCCAAAGAAAATTGTTAGGGTGGATTTCTTTATGTAATATACTGTATGTATATGTGTATATATATATTCTCTCTTGAAGAATCCGGTGGAAAACAATCTCCTCTTAAAATGGTCACAATTGTCTTCCTATCAATATGTTCTGAAGAAGATTTTTTTATGAAATCAAAATATTGGCAATATTAGCAATGCAAATTTGTAAAAATAAATTCAATTAAACAACCACTGTGTTTTTTCATATCATTTTATATATGATAAAGACATATTCATAATGTCAAAACAGATTTCTGTCAGCCAAACTTTTAACATCTTGTTTTTTCTACAAAACTTTCTACACATATTGTCGGATTCAATATCCATTTTTACCTTTCATACTGTCCACAGAAAAATACAAAATTGGAATTATTTAAATTATATCACCGGAGGCTCAAATTTTGGATGTAATAAGGATCCCGACTCTACGAGTTTATCATCATTGCAAAAAGTGTAAACAAATTATTATTAAAAAGAATTATTAATGTTAGATCAGTAGACTTAAAACCTTTTAATTGTATGCAGATTATTTGTAATAAGAATAGTTACTTGAAGCTATAATTGTTTACTAAGGATTATTATTAATTACTTGAAGCTATAATTGTTACTAAGGATTATTATTAGTTACTTGAAGCTATAATTGTTTACTAAGGATTATTATCATTAGTTACTTGAAACTATATAACTGTGCGCAAATTATTTGTATTAATAGTTACTTGAAGCTACAATTTTTTACTAAGGATTATTATTACTAGCTATACCTGTGAATATACCTCAGTATGATAAATTAATTATTACATTTGATATGTTTATTTAAGAGCAATTGCCAAATAGTTCAATATGTAAAAAGTATAATAATCTTGGTTTAACTTTCTATCACTCTTTTTTTTTTCTTTCTTTACTTCTTTTCATTATGTTTGATTGAAACAAATTAGCATTATTGCTTCTGTACATTCACCCCCTCTCTCTATCTTAAGATTGCTGTTGGTAATGTCTTCTCCTTACTGCATGTTAACTAATAATGATAATGAAATTTATTGTGTACAGTGCTCAGGTGCACCACAACTCATCAAAGTCTCATGTCTAGTACATAGAATAACGTATTAGTGTCAGGAACATGAATAGTGTACAGTACTAATATACATGTATATGTGCATGCGTGCATATGTGTGTGGAGTGGGTATCAGGATTACAGAAAGCATGGAGGTTTTGAAAGATGCAGTGTTATTATATAATATTAATTAATATTATAAAGAAATAAAAGAATTGATGAGTATATATCAATAAAACATTTCTCAATTCTCTTTATCTAACAATCTTAACTATTCTAAAAGTTTTTAAAAAATTAATAAATACAAAAGTCTCATAAGTCGTAGGAAGAGGTTTTATGGAAATCAACGTACTGACCAACTAAAAATAAATAAATAAAAAATAAAAGAGTGATATCATAAGCTATGGTAATGTTAATAATTAAATTTAAAAAAAATCATTAGTAAAATGAATAAAAAAAGAAAAATTATGATAAAAGAAAAAATGGCTACAAAGGCAGAATAGCACGCAAGAGATAATAATCGTATTTTACGTATAAATAGCATTAGATTACGGAAACTCCCGAAGTACCCCAACCCTAGCGTCTCAAAGGTTCCGGTTATTTCCGTCAAATGTAATGCTTTTTATACATAATCTTAGATTATGTATAATACACACAAATGATAGCACACAAGAGATATTAGATTAATTTAATATCTCTTGTGTGCTATTCTGCATTAGTACAAAAGAATTGTTTTATGAAAAAAAAAAAAAAAATGAAATAAAAAATCTAACGAAAAAGAAAGAATAATAATAAAAAAAAGAATTGAAATAATTTTGTATCACTTTTCTAATTCGAAAACTTTCATATCTTTTTTTTTTTCGTTTTTGTTAAAAAAAAACATTAATCATATTTATTTATTTGTTGACCGTCAATTTTCTAAAATATTTAATCTTGGCTACAATATCAAGGTAAACCAATTAATGAATAAATTTATTGGCTCGTTTACTTTTTTTACAAGTAAATTGAAATTTATATTGGAGATCATGTGACACCAAGTCTGCATGATACTCGAATTACTTTTAATTTCATTGTATTTGCTGAAACAGCGAAATAAAAACCACTGACAAATTTTCTTATTTACAACAGATTTACATTTTTGTAATCGTTATTTTTTTCCTTTTCTTTTTCTCTTTTTTCACTGGACGTGGGATTTTATTAAAAAGTCATTATTTCTAATTTATTTCTAATTCATTTTATTTATTATTAATTATAATATTATTATTATTGATAATAATATCAATATTAATAATAATAATAATGATGATGTCAATATTTATCATCTATTTTTTCAATTTATAAAAAATTTGAGGTCTTTAACTTTTAAAGATCTCATTTTTTTTATGAAATAAAAAGAATAAATGAAAGACCTCAATTTTTTTTATAAAAAAAAAAAAAAATGAATGATAAATAATGACTTTCTTTTCGAAAGATTAAACGAATCGTTTTTTGTTTTTTTTGTTTTCGCAGAAATTAAAACAAATATTGTTGAGTGTGAATGTTTAAAATAAAATAAATTCTAGAGAAATTAAAGTCACTGGGAAGAGATTGAGGGTTTTTAAATTCATCTTGCTAAATTAACTTTAAAAGTTTTACTAAGAAGAATAAAATGTTCAAGTGAGTTTGGTCCTCACCACGTGCAACATAATTGTGATTCTCATAAATAAATTTAAAAAATTAAGCTGAAAAAGTAAATAAACATTTAATCAGTGACTTTTGATGGTGTTTTAAAAAATAAGTCTTGTTTTTTTATCGAATATTTTATGGGACCGAGTAATTTTTTTTTTTTTAGAAGAATGTAAAGTCTAAAAAAATGTCAGGAAGAAAAATAAAATCGGAAACAATTGAAACATTTTTATTGGATAAAAACAAACACTACAATATATTTAATAATTAGTTTAATCATTTTCATCATTGACATCATGATACAAATATAGAAATGTACTACAAAATATTGGGATAAATTAATAAAAGAAATTTCTTCTTGACTCAGATTATTTCTTGGCAACGAATGCTGTTAAACTTAAATTTATTTGTACATTTTTTTTAAAGTGTCTATTCCTGATAGAAAATACGTAGATTTTATAGAAAAAATAATACAAACATTTGTAAAAATAAATAAATAAATAGTAATAATAAAATTTAGCCGGTAAAGCATTTTTCTCTTGTGATAAAAAGAGATACGCAGAATTTAGCTGAAGTTGGCGATTATCGGTTTGTGAATTATGATTTAAATTACATTTCGGGGAAATACGCAGCTTATTAATTAAATTAAAATTAAATATAATTAAAATGAAAAATTAAACCTTATTTAAAAAACAAAACAAAAAAAAATATAAACGGACGTAATTTTTTTCCTTTCAAGATATTTTTCAAAATATTATTTTGTATATTTTAAGTGCGGGATTAATCTCAATTACCGAAGATGTTATAAGACGACGATTCTGATTGGTTGATTCGTCATAAACGGAAGTGGCCTTGTCTATAACAAGGATAAGCGCCGAGACGCTTAGGCAGTTGAGCGAGGAGCTGCCGTCGGCGTGAGGATTAAAAGAAGAATTTCTCTCTTTGCTTCATTAATTAAAAAACGAAGAAGAAGAAGAAAAGGTTAGTCGTAATTACAGTAAAAGGTGTGTTGGAATCTTTATCTTAAAGAACAATGGCTGGTAGAATGCCACGAATGGCTCAGCTGCATTGCTCAGCCCATCCGGATTCGTCTTTAATTGAGGATTACCATGCCGGGGATATGATCTGCTCCGAATGCGGTTTAGTAGTTGGTGATCGAGTCATTGATGTTGGATCCGAATGGCGAACCTTCAACAATGACAAAAACACGAAAGATGCTTCTCGTGTGGGTGCTGCCGAAAACTCACTACTAGACGGAGGTGACCTGTCCACAATGATAGCCAGTACGTCCACCGGCGAAACACTATTAGACGATAGTGGTAAGCCCATGTACCACAGTCGGAGAAACTTAAGTGTATCAGATCGAACCCTGCTCACAGCCTTCCGAGAAATCGGTCAGATGGCCGAAAGACTTAACCTACCCAAGATGATTGCCGATCAAGGTAACACGTTGTTTAAACAAGTCCATGAGAGCAAATCTCTCAAGGGACGAGCGAACGATTCCATCGCTTCAGCTTGTATGTATATTGCTTGTCGTCAAGAAGGAGTACCAAGAACATTCAAAGAGATATGTGCCGTTTCCAAGGTGTCTAAGAAGGAAATTGGACGGACTTTTAAGTTGATTCTCAAAACTCTGGAGACCAAAGTGGAGTTGATCACTACGGGAGATTTCATGTCTCGTTTTTGTTCCAATCTCAGTCTATCCAATTCTGTTCAAAAAGCCGCGACCCACATTGCTAAAAAAGCAGTGGATATGGACTTGGTCCCTGGCCGAAGTCCGGTCACAGTGGCCGCTGCAGCCATCTATATGGCCTCACAAGCTTCAGACAGCAAGAAAACCCAGAGAGAAATTAGTGATGTAACCGGGGTGGCTGAAGTTACTATACGTCAATCTTACAAGCTTATGTACCCCCGGGCAAAAGATCTGTTCCCTGCAGAATTTAAATTTGATACCCCAATCGATCAGCTCCCTACTCAATAAGAAAACCACAAACAAACAAAAAAAAAAAAAAAAAAAAAAAAATAAGGACAATGTCTGTATTAAACATTGTAGATGAAAGAGACTTAAAAAAAAAAAAGAATATTCCAAGGTGAATTTGATCACTTTTCTTTTTTTTTTCCTGTGAACACATTTTGTTTTTAACTTAAAAAAAAAAAAAAAAAAAAAAAAAAAAAAAAAGTTTAAAAAAAGATCTTCAAATTGAGTATCAAGTTATTTCCTGGTGAATTGGGTATCACTTTTGATGTTTCAAATGCACAAAAATTCACTCTGTAAAAAAACAAAAACAAAGCACTATGTCAATAAGTTTCATTTAAAAAAAAAAAATTATGCTAGGTGTGTTGATGCTTCTTAAAGAAAGAAAAAATATATATATAAAAAAATCTTTTTTTTCTTTAAAAGAAAAGAATAAGACTTCAAATATTAAGCAGGTCCTATTTTAGGGGCTTACCAAGTTTGGGGTGGAGTATATCAATGACCAAAAAAAAAAAAAAAAAAATATAAATAAAACCCAACCGTCCCAAATGTTTAAAGTATTTCCTTAACCACTTAAGTAATTACTGGGCAAAAACAAACACACACACACACACACACATATAAACAAAACCCTTTTTTAAATTTTTTTTTTTTATTGTAAGTGACTTATTGTTTATGACACGTGGGGCAATTTACCTTCCTCCCCCGGCGAAAAGGGGACAAAAACAAACTAACCCCCTTATCTTCTATTTCGTACCTTAATGTTTTTTTTTCCTTCTTTCATTTGAAAATCAATAATTTCTTTGCCCATTTATCCGAAATACAACACTTTGTTTCCTAAGGATTTAAGAAAACTCCTCACGTTTTTATTTTTATGTTAATAAAAAACACGTGAGATTGTAAAATTCTAAATGAGTAAGGGATGGACTTGTGGGGATATAATTTAAAAAATGGACCAAAATTTGGGAGAAAAAAATTTCCATAACAAGGTAAAAAAAAAGAAAAGGTAGTTAAGAATGTATATATAATGATTTTGGGGATATTTTTACTTATGTAAATGTAAAAATGACACCTTTTTAAGATAAACATGTTATCAAATGATTATTATTATTAAGAATGTGTATTTTTTAAAGTTTTCTATAAACTCAGAACAAAATGAATTTATTACTTTTTCAATTACAAACTTTGTAGATTTTAATTCTAAATTCTCTATTTTCCTTTTTTAAAAATAACAAAACAAAACAAAAAAAAGCAAAATGATTTTTGAACGAATTTTCCCCTTGTCTGTTTTTGTGACTTGTAAAAAAAATATCAACTCTTATTTGGTCTCTTGTGGTTATGATTATCTTCTAAAATTAAAATATTATAATTATGGAAAAAATATTAGGACTATTAAAAAGGTTTGTAGAATAGAGTAGGTCGATTTTTCACTTTTTTTTTCACAAATTGTCCATCTATGTGAAAATTGTGTATTAGTATACTGATACCAAAAATTAGATCTTTTACTTGCACCTTTGTTTGAGGAAATAGCATCAAAGATCGTCTACTAAAAACACTCGTTTTCTAAAGGCTAAACTTTGCGAAAACGAGGATTTTTAGATGCTATTTCCTCAAACAAGATCTTTTTTTTTTTTGTATCAGTATTCAGTATACTAACACAACTTTCGTATAGATGGACAATTTGATATTTTTAAAAAGTGAAAAATCGACCTACCCTAAGAAGTTAAAAAAAAAAATGTCAAAATTTGAACAAAAATATTGCAGGGAGATATGATTTATTTTAAAGACTTTTCTTTTTAACTTTGATCAGCAACTTTCCTATCTTCAGGTGACATTGCTATGGGATCATTTTCTTTCTTTTTTTTTTTTTTTTTTTTTTTCTAACACCCAATTTTGATTCGAGTGAAGATCATATTTTTTTTGTCCATCTTATTTGACAAAACAACTTCTAAGATGGTTGAATAAGCTTCTTTCTACTGTGAATAAAATTTATTCAAGAATTTTTTATTTTATTTTCTGTATTTCTACATTTTGTTGTCATCTCTACTATTAATTTGTATTTATTTATTTGTCAAATTTCATTCCCAATTTACATTTCTGATTCGTTTAAGAATGTTTATTTTCTTTTCTTTCCTTGCAGTAGCATCATTTACGTTGATAGTAATGCTCATCTTAAAAATGCTTATGTTCGTACAAATTTGCATGTAGACAAAAATTTGAAAGATATTTGTATTTAAATGATACAGTTTGAAGAAAGCTCCATGGATACAAGTAAAATTTGCATAAAGGGTTGGAAAATGTGATAAGAGGTGTTCTTCTTTTATTACATCTTTCTTCCTTTTTTTTAAATTTTTAATTTCATTTAATTATTTATCTAATTTATTTGGAAACTCTCAGATATTGAAAGTAATTTGAAAAAGATATTTAAAAAATGATAAACTTCAAATTTAATTTATTTGAACCATAAAGACACCCCCTCCCCTCTAATTTGTCCCACATACCAATCTAAATTTCATGAATAATCCAGTGTCTTGGTAATGGGCAACAAGTCTGAGCAAGAACAAGAAAAACCTTGTTTTGTCGCAGGATTGTGTCCACCAAATATCTATTGCTTAGATAATAATTGATTGTAGTCAGTTAGATAACCATATCTGCAGTAATGCTGATAGCTTTTTGATTTAGTGTATCCTGAGACCCAAATATTTGCTTTGAATGAGTCCCCGAGGAAAATTTATGGGTCCCAAATAAAGCCGTCTAACTCCTACCTTGTAACCTATCCTGTGTAATTCGTTTCGAAGAAACTATTGAAATGTATTTACAGTTAGCTTGAAATGGTGAGGGAAGAAAAAAGAAAAACATTGGGACGCATGGATACGATTTTACTGCGTCCTTTTAGATTTTTGTACGTCAGGGACGCAGGACGCGTACATATCAGCATCTCTGTATCTGTGTGTGGTAGTGGAGCAGATATTGCAATTTGATATTAATATTTATTTGTTGGAGTATAATCCAGAATCCTCACACAAAAAAATAAAAAAAACATTTGATCTATCAAGATATCTTCTTTCAACTCTTTGTATGTAGTAATTTATTGAGCTTAACTTAAGAGCACCCAGTGAGAATCAAACTCACTAGTTCAGAATTTTATATATTCTTCTAAGCTTTTGAAATTGATCCCTGTTATCTTGGTGATAATGTTGTAATTCTTCAGACAGCACTCATCTTTCTATTGCTCTCGTCACCCATGAGCTTTGGTTTGTGAGTAGTCCCACATTAATAGGGCCGTAGGGTACGTGGTGAATACTGCACTCCTTTCTATTGCTCTAAAAACGAGGACCATGGCATTTCTTAGTGTCTGCAGTTTGATTAAATACTGAGGTTTAAAAAAAAATGTTTCCTCCCATGACCTTGTGCCATTTTTTTTTTTTTTTTTTTTTTTTTTTTGCAACAAGTTAGGATGCTACATAAATAACATTAAATTTTGCTTAATGTATCTATACATCTATACATGAATCCAATTCTCCCTCTAGCATTGGGTAAATAGCAGGATAGACTGGGCTCTTTAACCATGGCTAGGAAACTAGTCTAGGAGAAGGAAAACTCTGAATTCAAACTTGTTAAACTCCGCTTAAAAAATTTACCTTGTGTCGCATCCTGCTTGTGTGGAGGGGTTGGTAAATATATATAAAGGGCAGTTGGTATGTCCCAGATGAAACTATAAAAATACAACAATTAACAAGAAAGTAAATATATATACTAGGATGGCCCAAAATTGACTGAAAATGCATTTTTGACAAAATGAATTTAGCCCCCCCTACAGAAAATAATTTACCAAGAATCAGGGAATTATCGGATTTTAATGAAATTTTCAGTGTTTATTTATCAATGAATGATCTTTATAATGCATTATTTATTTTATTTCAAAACTTTCTCATTTCTTTCAGGTCACTTAATTTTAACCCCCCCCCCTCTTTATGTTGGGGGTGTAACATTTTTTCGAGTTGGTCGCGTAACATTTTTTCGAGTTGGTCTTATACTGTACTAATTACAGTTTAAATAAAAAGATAAAAGGCTGAAGTTATGAATAGAAAAAAAAAAAAATTATGGTGGTTTTTCTATGAGAAAATAAGTACCGAAAATCGGAAAATAAAATGTAAAAAAAAATTTAAGATTTCTTTTTTACTCATTTCGATAATTATTTAATTGGCTATTATCTTATAAAAGAAAAAATTATACATCGATATTTTTTCTGCTTAAAGGGGGGGGGGCTAAATTTTCAATAGTTTTTCTTCAAAACTTATTACTTTTTATATCTAAAATAAGGTTTGCATTAAATAGATATTTATTTCTAGAAACTAAAAAATATAACATTTTATAGGTGCCACCAATTTACCCTGTGAAATTTAACACCCCATATTTAACTCAATGAAACTTGCAGAAAATTAATATTATCTTGAAAAAACTTTTTCCATTCGAAAGAAAAAACATTAAACAAACTCCTGATGATTTAAAAAAAAAAATTTTTCAGCTTACGAAAATAATGAAAATTTTTTTTTTTTTTTTTTTTTTTTAATCAAAATTTTCATTATTTTCGTAAGCTGAAAATTGTTTTCATTTTTTGCACTGTTAAACCAACTGAAATTTAACGTAGCTAAAAACAAGTTACGATAAGGTTTTTTTTTTTTTTTTTAATTCTATGAAAAATCAATTAATAGTCTGATTTTCACAAATTTCCATAGATGTTTACCTTTGGATGTAAATATATCTGAAATAGTTTTTTCCTAAAATATATTGGGAAAATATTTTTTTTACGAGGTCTACCCCCCCCCCTATTTTATTTAATGAGATAAAAAAAAATGACCCGTCAGAAAACTTAAATTTTTTCTATAAAGATAAGAGTCTGAATAACTATATCAAAGAAATTGTATAACATACAATGCAGTAGTTTTTTTTTTTTAGAAAAATTAATGAAATTGGAAATAAAGTGCAAAAAAATGTCATTATTATTTGAAAACTTTTTTTGCTTTTTTAATTGGTATGTACTATATTCTATTAAATTGTTAAAAAACAATTTTTTTTTAAAGAAATCAATTTTTAAGAGATTTTCAATCTTTTGTGTGCTTAAATAATTTTTTTTTTTTAATGTTTAAAAAATTTTTCTTTGTGAAAAAATCGAATTTTTCACGGATATTTAAATATATGAATTCTAGAATTCAGGTGAATTAAAAATTTGTCCGATACACGCTATATTAATATTTTTAAAAGAATTTGTAATTTTTATTGTTGATTAGTAATGTGCGATTCTTAGAATATACGGAAGAGCAAAACTGACATATTTGTTTTTATACAAAGAGACGAGACGCTTCTCAGTATATTAACTATTGTTTGTTATTTTTAAACGTAAAAAAAACCTTTTTCTACCTATTAGAATAAAAAGTAAATATATATTGATTATTTTATCAGTTTTTCTCTTAAAAAAAATATTCAAATTTTCATTACATTGACATTTTCGATTTTAAAAAACAAAACCGAAGACTTTTTTTTTTTTTTTTTTTTTTTTAATCAATTTCACTGAAATTTTGATATAAAATTTTTTCAAGTTTTTATTCATTTTAATAGTAAATTTTGGCTAAACTTGCAAATCGGTCGGGGAAAATTAAAACCTATTACAGGGTGACCCAGAAAAAACAGAACCCAAATTATTTATTTATTTTCCCATTAAACTAACCCTAAATCCTAACCCTAAACCTCCCTAGTTAAAATTAAGTTTTATTACAAAATGTTTGGGTTCTGTTTTTTCTGGGTCACCCTAATTTTCCGACCGTTTTTCAAGTTCATCCTAAAGTAAAGTTATGGAAATTTTCATGAAAATTGGACCATAAATTGATTTCTCATAGAATTTTTTTATAAAGCTGGTAGTCATAACATTTTTTGGGCTACGTTAAATTTAAATTGATTTAACGGTGCAAAAAAGAAAACATTGTTTTTGTTCGTAATTTTCATTATTTTCCTAAGCTGAAAATTTTTGAAAAAAATCGTCAGGATTTTCTTAATGTTTCTTCTTTCGAATGCATTGATTTGTTTACTTTTCAGATTTACAAATGCTGGACCTTTTTAAGTAGAATTGCAATGCTATTTCTATGTATATTTTAATTTTTTAGATATCTTCCAATATAAATCATATCTGCATAATTTGTGCACAAAAAGAACTGGTGATATTTAATGTGTGTGTGTGTGTATATAATTAGAATAGACTACACAAGAGGTATAATAAAAAGTTAGATCCATTGATTGTTTTTATCTTACATAATTGATTTATGTTTTAATCACGAACGCAACCAATGACTTTCCCTTTTCTTGCTATTCAAATCCTAATTTTTAAATATCTTCCCAGATATAAATAAAATCATTATTTTTACACAAAAAGCAAGCTCTGGTGATAGTGCATGTGTATGTGTTATATATATATATATATATATATATATATATTACATTGCTGTTTTTTGTAGTTTTCTACATGCATACACACATACAACTGCCCTTTTCCTTTTCTTCCTTTTATAAGTCTGTCACAGATGACGATGATGTCACCCCATGTTGTTCATCCTTTGTGGACCCTCAGGTAGGTAGTTAGTCCAATTCTGGACTTGCAGATGCAGTCATACACATTGCAAGGAAATTTCCTTCTGCATTTGGTGGTTCATGATGACAAAGACATTGCCACTCTATTGAGCCGCTCAGTTTTTGTGCGGCATGTGTCTTGCCAACCCTGTTTGTTGGAGGCCAGATCTTCCAGGCTTGATGGTGTGATAGTGCATTTTCTTCCTAATTTTTAGATATCTTTCTAGTTATAAATAAAATCATTATTTTTGCACAAAAAGCAAACTCTGGTGAATGTCTATATATATTTGCATTTTCATTAATTGTTTTATTTTCGTAGTTTCCTCTGGACATGCATACATACATACAACAGCCCTTTATATATGAACTAGAAGCGGCTACCCAGTGTTGTCTGGGTAGAGAAGGGGCCAAAAATACCTGTCGTATTGATTTTATTTCTATGTATATTTTAATTTTTAAATATCTTCAAATATAAATCAAATCTTCATAATTTTTGCACAAAAAGCAAGAACTGATGTATATGTATATATATATATTTTATATATATATATATATTTACTTTGTCATTGTTTTATTTTCATAGTTTCATCCAGACATACATGTATACACACCAATTGCCCTTCATATATGGATAGATAGATAGATATCCAGAACTTTTAAAAGAAAAAAAAATTGATAGTGAAAAGGTTAAGTGATGTTCTACAATTGGTTATTTCCTATAACTCCAACATAAACAAAGGGAACCACTCTTGACTGATAAATTATTTATTTATTATTGATCTACTAGGAAAAAAGAAGATGGTTTAGGGTTAGTTTAATGGGAAAATAAATGATTTATCAGTCAATAACCTTTTGTTTATGTTGGACTTATAGGAAATAACCCTACAATCCTTGCCTTTATAAATGCACTTTTCTCCCTCCTCCCCCTCAATTATGCTTCTAAAATCCTCCTCTGTATTATAGTACAAAAAACGTGCAGAGATGCTGATAGGTATGCGTCATGCGTCCCTGACGCACAAAAATCTAAAAGGATGCAATAAAAATCATATCCATGCGTCCCAGTGTTTTTCTTTTTCTTTCCCTCACCATTTCATGCGAACTGTAAATACATTTTAATAGTTTCTTAGAAATTAATTACACAGGATAGGTTACAAGATAGGAGTTAGACAGTTTTAGTTAAGACCCATGAATTTATCCCAGGACTCATTCAAAGCAAATATGTACATCCCAGGACACACTAAATCAAAAAGCTATCATCACTGGTTTGTACATTGGCCTATGGGCTAGGACTAGTATTTGTTTGATGGAATCATTACTAGAACAATCTAAAAAATTTATATTATGGTGATAGGTAGGGCTGTTTGATGTCAATATTTAATAAGTGTTCAAACATTTAAAGACCATTAAAAACAATCAAGCACATGGCATAGAAGACAAAACTCTTGATTAAACAAACAAAATTGTATTAACAAAATGTATACAAAAAGGGCAGCATTGAATACTGGGCAAGGTTCAGCCAAAAGTTCTTTTTTTAAAGTTCAATGTAAAATGTAGATAATATTTCACAATTCACAAAATGAGAAAGAATGTTTAAAGTTTTTAGGTCACAATAATCATCAGTCAAGCAATATTTGTACTGATATTTAGTTTGTCTCTTAAAGCGATGATTATTTAAAGAGAGAGAGATAGATAGTTTGTACCTTCTGCATTAAAAATTCTTAAAACATGTGACAAGGATTCTCTTAGGCAGGCAAAATCTTTCTGCTTGAAAATGAAAAAGTCTGAATATTTATAGAATCCAGGTAGGCTTCGTGGGCCTCCATTCGATAATTTTTCTTATTAGGTGGGAACGCCTCTGATTGGTTGAATTTTACAAATTTTATTTTTTACTAGGGTGCACGATCCCCATGCGCAAACTACCTATTTTTGTCAATCGATCTCTGTCTGTTGAAGCAAGAACTTCCGGCTCACCACAATATCATTCAGCATCCAAATTAATCATCTTTTATTGTTGCATTGTAAATATCTATATTTCTAAGATGAAATATTATTATTATTATTATATTATTACTAGCAAATATATGCACCCTCCGGGTGCAAATATTTTAGTTAAATTTTATAATAAAATATGATATTAAATTAGAAAGGCTAATGAAACTGAATAAGAATGTAGATAAAAAGATTTTGAACAGAGGGGGTATGATTGAAAAATAGAACAACTTTGAAACTAACTCTTCCATCATTTTCCGTTACTCCCGTCTTTCATTGGTAAATTTTCCTAATTAAACTGTTTAGTTAAAATAGGAATTAAAGAATAATATTACAGTTATTTCTTCTTGTTAAGGGATTTCTTTTAAGATTTATTGAAGAGATTTTTGCTCATATTCAATAAGATAAAACCAAACAATTAGAAATCAATAATACTAAGCATATATTTATTAAAATCAATTTTTTAAGATCAATATGCAAATTAGCTTTCCCATTCATACTGTAAACCTCTATTTTGTTGTATATATAAATACAATTGCATGTTATTAGTATGTAGATATGGTCAACAGTGTAAGTAATGTAAAACAATTTTATTAATAATTGAGGTTTAAATAAGAATAAAATCATGGAGAATATGATGTAAATAACTAAAGGAATTGTGACTTGTATAGTAATATAGTTTCGGTTACAGACAGACAAACCCACAATCTCCATTATAATAAGATTACTAGCAAGAATATGCACCCCTGGGTGCAAGTATTTAAGTTTTAATGTAATGAAATATATTAAATTAGAAAGACTAACAAAATTAAATAAGAATGAATATAAAAATATTACTTAGAAATTGATTAAAATAAGTAATATTTTTATATTACATCACCACTGATGTCACAATGTCTTTAGTTATTTAAGTTATATTCTCAACAGTTATAAAATAATAATTTAATCTTAATTAGCATCTTCTTTATTAATGATGTCTATTAAAGTCTAGCTGTGTTAGATTTGACGCTAAACTGCCCATATAATTAATGCATTTAAAATCCTGAAATGTATGTTATATATCTCTAAGAAATAAATATATACATAGTATATGGTGGGAATAATTTGCATAATGATTTTTAACAAAACTTGGTTTAATGAATAATTAATTATTTGCTGTTACTGATTTCTAATACTAACAAGTTATTCTCAAATGTATTAAAAGCAATTCTATATATAATTTTATTTTAATGTTATTTTAATTGATTTCTATATGAAATTATATATAGGATTGCTTTTAATACATGATAGTATTAGAAATCAGTAACAGCAAATAATTATATTAGAAAGACTAACAAAATTAGATTACAAATATAAAAATATTACTTATTTTAGTATTATTTGTATTATTCGGACTATTGTCCTCACCTTCATTGTTATCTGTACGTTTTGGCCGATATGCCCTCCGACCTTCTTCAGGTATTTCTTGTTGTAATCGGGAGCCATCACGGAACTTTGAACCTAACCCTTTATTCAGTCCACGGGGGTATCCTGTTCTCATTCTACTAACCATAGCTAGGGTACAGGTGTATTACGACAAGAAGGTTCCGGAGTCCGACAAGAAATAACTGAAGAAGGCTGGAGGGCACATCGGCCGAAACGTTGTACAGATAACAATGAAGATGAGGACAGTAGTCCAAATAATACTAATTATCAAGTCTCATCGCAAAAATTCAGAGAAATAAAAAGATTTCATTTTATCATCATCAAAGTGTGCCAACAGCATGGATTCCCTTGACCCTCTTTCTCTCACCATCCATCCCTATGAGTCATCTCACTTGGTAAGTTCTCTAGACAGCATCCATTGCATAGTTCTTATTCTTGTTCTTTTTATATACTCATCTTCTTATAGTTATTTACTAAGCTTAGCTTAAATGTGGCACAAGGTCAGAATTATAGAGCACCCAATGAGAATCAAACTCACTATCAATAGTCTGTGAATCTTGCTTGCTACATAAGGTGCCATCTTCTTAGAACTGTCTTAACCTAACTCCTTTATCCACTAGGCTATGTGTCCAATTGTACAGATAACAATGAAGATGAGGACAATAGTCTGAATAATACTAATTATCAAGCCTCATCTCAAAAATTCAGAGAAATATTACTTATTTTATTGTTATTTTAATTGGTTTCTAAAAAGGGGGGAATTTCCATAAATGTTTAAACATCTAATGTATTTATGAATTGGGAAAAGAGGATGGGAAAGTTTTCTTTGATGAAACAACTAAAGTCATCTAATGCCTACCTTGTACTCTATCCAGTGTAATTTGTTTTTAAGAAAATATTGAAATGTATATTTCCTGTTTAAAAAAAAAAAAAAAAGACAAGCTAGTTTCTGTCAATTAGCAGAGAAATCATATCCCTGAACTGTTACGGGTTTGTTGTGTGCAATGTATCTGAATTTTTTTTAAATGGAAAAATTGCATCCCTAGGATGCATGGATACAATTTTTGTGTCAGGGATGCAGGATGTGTGCCCATCAGCATTTTATAATCTAATATATTGATCAATTCTTGTTCAAATTTTAACTGCATGTGCAGAAACAATTCAAAATTCTGTTTGAATGCCTTTTATTTTCCATTGAGTGAAAAAAAAAAATCTATCAATCAATGAAAGATTCTGTCTGTCTGTCTGTCTGTCTGTTGTCTGTTTGTTTGTGCAATGACCAAGTGCATGTCCCTTTATAAAGAAAAATTGTGTGAAGACCGAACTTGCATAAATCGAACTTAAAGACCTAAATTCCACCATCATAAGTCACCCCGCCGAAAGAAAAAAAATACCAAAAATCAGGGAATTAACCGAATTTAATGAAATTTTTCAGTGTTGATATATTAATGAATAAAGGATATAATGCACCAGTTATTTATTTGAAAAACTCTTACATCTTTTCAGGTCAGTTTGAATCACATATCTTTGAGGCATAACACAGATTCTCAAAGATACATGGTTTAAAGTTAACTGACCTGAAAAAATGTAAAAGTTTTTAAAACAAAAAACAGGAGCTGGAAAAGAGCGGACAAGCACAGGGGGCAAGCCAGGCGCAACCCATGCTGACAGTAGGGATTGGCGTGCTTACTACACACCTAAAACCCCCAAAATGGCCCTGGCCGTCAAACCCATCTAGGCTCAGGAAGAGTCTGTTATGAAACCATTGCCCTGAGCAGCTTATACAATCCCGAAGAAGTCGAGAGCTAACCTCTATAACGAAACTGGAGAATTTCATTTTTCAGGAACACCGACAGTAGTAGGGGTACTTACTACTCACATAAATCCCCAAATGGATAGAAGGCTCATTAAGCCTTGGTCGGCAACCTATCTTAACTCAAGGAAAAGACCGACACAAAACCTCTGTTGCCTAGCGGATATACCTCATCCCAAGGAAAGGCTAGGGGGAGTAAACCACACAAATAAATCAGGAGCTGGAGTCCTAAGTGTGTTGATACTGAACTCAGTGCTACCCAACAACTCCTGCGACACTACCGTTGCCAAACTATTGGTTCCTTACCTTACCTTTGGATCACAGCGGCAGTCTGGAGAGGAGGGATTTGCTGCTTGGACAACAGCTCATCCTTCATATGAACCCATCCAGGCCACGTAGTCCAAAAAAAAAATTTGGACACTACTCCATCGTTCTCATAGACGGAAGGATGGTTTCGATCTAAATATTTATTTTCAGGACCTTACATTATATTTGACTAAGTCGATGGAGCATGCATCCCTGCCCTGTAAATTCTGTTGACTGTTCTTTGAGCCACTTCTTCACTATTTAGATTTTCACTGAAACACAGTATTTGCCTCAGACTATCATCTCTTCACCCATGAAAGAGGTTTTAGAAGCAAACATTATTCCAGTGACAACCACCCACCCATATACATATGCCTGAGATTAACACATTCTATTTTCCCCCTTTTTTGTTTTTTGACCATATTCTCACTTAACCATAGTGTCACAAATCAAATTCTTTTTAAAGTAAATTGCTTACAAAATAAAAATATAAAATGTTAATTAATTATTATTCTATGTTACTCTCACCCTTGACCAGGATTGAACTTACAGCCTAGAAATGATTGTCACTTAGAACTGTCTTAGATTGTTATCTATTGGGTAGTGGAACAGGCAAACACCTCCTCAACTTAGTGGACTGTTCCTGGCAGTGGCGGCAATAACTATTTAATCTGGTTTGGTTTATTTTGTTTTACGGCATATCAACCTCAGTGGGTCATTTAATGCCGATAAAGTTTTGAAATAAATCAATTCTTAATGGATAATACAATTTTTTTATAAATACATTTTTCTATTTAACCTATAGATGGGACCCTAACAGGTACTACACTCCGGGTCAGAGTGGACAGGAGCAATGGTGATGAATGGGGTGCTCCACATTCCCCAAACTCCAAAACTGGAACCTCACCATCAGATAGAGTTTAACGTCATTCCCAGGACATGTAGACCCGCAGCCGCCGCCTTCTAGCACCCATATGATAAAAAGGGGTTGGGGCTTGCCATAAGGGCAATAGGGTTGGGATAATCATATAGGTGCTAGGGCTTGACGTGACCAGCCGATTGATCGGAGGGGGCCTCTCCGACCGCCTGTCTAGCCCAACTATTTAATCTGTTACAGTTTGTTCATTACTCCCTGGTCCACTCTGACCCGGAGTGTAGTACCTGTTAGGGTCCCATCTATGGGTTAAATAGAAAAATGTATTTATAAAAAAATTGTATTATCCATTAAGAATTGATTTATTTCAAAACTTTATCAGGCATTAAATGACCCACAAAACAACCAATCAACTTAGTGGACTGTCCTGGCAGTAGTGGCAATAACTATTTAATCGTTTACAGTTTGTTCATTAACACTGGAACTTGTAAATGCCTCGGAGAAGCCATAACAGTGAACACTTTGACTCTTATTCTAAAAAATAACTGATGTCATTGGATTTTACGCCTCGAATTGTGCAGGAAACGCTAATAACAATTTATTTTTATTTCTTTTCAAATGATCGTGATGCTCTTCGTGACGCATGTGGAATGATAGGCGTGCCAAAAACACTGACCTCATTATTTGAATGAGATCTTCAAAAATTCTTCAACGCCTGTTTGATCAACAGTCAAACTATTCAAAATGATTTCCCAGGTCGGGTGATTGCTATGCTCAGGTAGACAGGGAACACCTGAAGAAGGCTGGAGGATACAGCAGCCGAAATGTGATTTTACATACACACAATAAAGATGAGGACAAGAGTCCAAAAAATCAAAATTATTACAAATTTGATTTGGTTGTACATCATATTTAAGTTGGTTAGGAAATTGTTCAGTTTTGCGTCTCCACCTGTGTGTGTGTGTGTGTGTGTGTGTGTGTTATATATATATATTATATATATATATATATATATATATAAGTTATACTAGCAAAAGTACCTGGTCCATGACCGGACTAAAAAATTTTAAGAACACCAGGTAGTGGGCGGGTAAGAGAGAGAATAAGAGGAAAATAATTTATAGAATTTATAAAAAAAAACACGTAATTTGAGTGTTTTGAAATATAATCTATTTTTCAAAACCTGTTTTTGTACATATGACAAAACTTAAATTCAGTTCCTAATTGGTCGTTTTTTTCTTAATTGCTTGTTGCATTAAAGTGATAAAAAATATTAATTTAAATTATTTTCTTTTTTATGCCTAAAAAGTAACAATTATTAAATATGTGTCCTTATTTATTTAGCTCTATCGGCTGAGGCTTTACAATATGCTGACAGCACCTCTGCTGAGTAAAACCTCCTTCCAATTGGGCCACCTGTTGGCTGTAGGTGATGACCCGTGGTGTTTGCAGAGTAGTCCATCCAATCAATCGGCTGGTCATGTCAGGCAGTAGCACCTATATGATTGCCTCTACCGTATTGCTCATATGGTAAAACTGAATCTAGTGTTGAGGTTCCAATTATGGAGTTCTGGGAAGTGTGGAGTACCCCTTCATTGCCATTACTCCCAGGCCCACTTTGACCCGGAGTGGTAGTACTTGTTAGGCCCACCAAGTACGATCACTCCAGGTTCCATCTGTTGGTTAAATAGATTTTAAAAAAAGGAGTTTTAAAAAATAAGTTTAAAAAATGAATTAGAAATAATTTGAATACCCAGTAATAATGAATAAAACAAACATGACTTCGGCATAAATTGTTTTAAAATCTCAATAACGTGTTTGTTTTAGTATGTAATTTACTTCAGACAAAGTGTCCGTTTATGTCCGTTTTTTGCAGAATTTAATGTTTAGAATGTATCATAAATTAATTACATATGTAATATCTATATATATGGAATATAAGCAAAAATTGTATATTAACAGAACCTTAGCTTTTCTTTGCACAAGTCGGTAGTATTACTTATGAAATAAAAAATTTATAGAGGATTTTTGGAAATGTTTATGTTTGATTTTTTGAATATATATATAAATATAAATATAAATATATATATATATATATATATATATATATATTGAATTAATCCCATATTAGCAAACACAGTTACAACATACCAATATCGCGTCTGTCATTCAACTTTTTAAAATGACGCAGCAGCGTTCATTAGCTATGAAACTGTTTTCAACGGTCATATTTATAAAATGAACTCCTGCAGTTAGGTGTGATTAATCAATATCTTGATTAATTCAGTGGATTTAACCCTGAAGATCCTTATGGGCAAACTCGAGTAGGTTATTTCTGTACACTAGGTACTACCAAAATAGGTAACATGATCAGTTTAGGCCATATTGAAGGAAGAAATGTAAATATTTTTTAACTTCATTTTTTAAAAATCTCGCAAAAAAGAAATAACGAACATAAAGAGTTGTTACAAAGAAAAACAGTTAATTCAAAGATCAAATTATATGATTGGGGAAAAAGTTACTCTGTTATCTTGAAAAATAAGTAAAGCAGTCCTTTTTTTTACAACACAGTCAGTTTATTGATATCTTTATTGATATTTTTTTAGCAGAATTCTGTATACATGGTTCTTTTACTAAAAAGCTCTCGCATTGAAACTTATAAAAATCTTCTGATATAATTATTCAGACTTTATCTTTATAGAAAAAAGTAAAAATCGTTTTTTGTCAGTACATTTTTTCATATTTCATAAAATTAAATGGGGGGGGGGGTGCTCGTAAAAAAAATATTTCCCCTAATATATTTTAAGAAAAAACTATTTTAGACATATTTTCATCAAAATGTAAGTAATTATGGAAATTTCCATGAAAATCGGACAATTAATTGATTTTTCATAGAATTTTTTAAAAAGCTGGTAGTCATAACTTGTTTTTTGGCTACGTTAAATTTCAATTGATTTAACGGTGCAAAAATGTAAACATTGTTTTTCGTTCATAATTTTCATTATTTCCATAAGCTGAACATTTAAAAAAAAAATCATCAGGAGTTTTTTTTAAAAATGTTTATTCTTTTGAATGGACAAAAAAATTTCAAGATAATATTAACCTTTATGCAAGTTTCATTGTTAAATATAGGAGGGGGGTAAATTACACAGGGAAAATTGGTGGCACCTACTGTACACACTATAAAAATTCTGCTCTACTTACGTATTGAGCACTTTATTTGTTATAACACTGACTTATGCAAGTAACACTTATACCAACCAAATATTTGAGACCAACCTAAAATTTTTACCGGTAAGTCATTCCTTTAACAACAAAGTGTGTTTTTCATACTCTTTTTATCTATATCTATATCTATATATTAATATCAATGTATCTTGAATGAATAAATATATATATATATATATATATATAATATCAATGTATCTTGAATAATATATATATATATATATATATAATATCAATGTATCTTGAATATATATAATATATATATATATAATATATATGTATCTTGAATTATATATATATATATATATATATATATATATATATATATATATATATATATATAATGGATCTTGTATAATATATTATATATATATAAGATTTTTGATGTTTGTTTTTTATAGAAGCATTGTTGAATAAATTATTATTTATATTTTGCTTGAAGGCAATTATAATGCATGTATCGCATAAAATTCGATAATTATAGAAAATAATCTTGACAAGTGAATCCCAGCAAAAGGATGGCTCGCTATGCAGAACACCGTACAGACTGTTTCAAAACAGTCTGTACGGTGTTCTGCATAGCGAGCCATCCTTTTGCTGGGATTCACTTGTCAAGATTATTTTCTATAATTATCGAATTTTATGCGATACATGCATTATAATTGCCTTCAAGCAAAATATAAATAATAATATATATATATATATATATATATATATAATATCAATGTATCTTGAATGAATAAATATATATATATATATATATAATAATATAATATCAATGTATCTTGAATAATAAATATATATATATATATATATATATATATATATATATATATATATATATATTATAGGTCATTGTCCGATTTAGTAGTAATAAAGCTAATAATAATAATAGCAGCACATTTCTCCAGTTTCTTTGTATTCAACACATAACCGTATCTATATTTGGTGTGTGTGTTTGAATTGACTTGTTTAAATACTGAACCAGTTTATGAATAAACAAAAAACATGAACAATATTCCAGTACTAAGTAAAGACTCAGGACTATAAAAATTCCCAGTTGATACTAATGTGTCCAACAGAGCTTGTTAGACCAGTGATAATACAGTAGGTTTGCCCAAAATTTTGGTACAACATAACCTCTTCCCCATTTCTTTAAAAAAATCTAAAATCATAAATTGTCACATATTTATATATTAATATGCTTGTTCCTTAATCTTCCAACCTTTATCATCTTGCAATACCCTCTTGTTAAAAATGAGACTGTCCAAATCATCCAAGATGAAATGCAAAAATGTAAATCCTGATTATCTGGTGTTCCTTATCTGCCGAATTCTTATTAATGTCGTCACCTCAGCTAAATAATGGACACATGTATTCTGACTGTTATCATCATCTGGTTAAAAATGAGACTGTCCAAATCATCCAAGATGAAATGCAAAAATGTAAATCCTGATTATCTGGTGTTACTTATTTGCCGAATTCTTATTTCTTTGGAATTGTCACTTCAGCTAAATAATGGACCATTCTGTTTTCATTATGAAGAAAGGGAAGAAAAAGACATGCTACACAGAAAAAATATAAGAAAGAGAGAGAGTTAGGGAAAGATAGAGAGAGGGGAGTGAGTGTACAGAAGTGATAATGCTAATCCGTTTTAATCAAACATAATGAAAAGAAGGAAAAAAAAAGGGGGGGGGGAGAGAGTTAAATCAAGATTATTATACTTTTTACATATTGAACTATATAGCAATAGCTCTTAAGTAAACATATAAAATGTTATAATAATCTAATTATCATACTGTAGTATATCCACAGGTCCTGCTAGTATTTATTAATTTAACTCTCTCTCCCTCTTTTCTTTCTTTCTTTTCATTATGTTTGATTGAAATAGCATGCTCACCCCATCTCTCTATCTTTCCCCTACTCTCTTTCTTATATTTTTTTTCTGTGGGACCACATAACCAATAGGCACCCCAGCTGGGAGCTGTTTTGAAAGGAACACCTTTTGCTTTTCACCATAAACTCCTGGTTGTTTGTTTACAAACAACAGATGATTTTTTTTTGCATTAGAATTTCACTAAGAATTTTTTTAAAGTTTGTTCATGTATATTTACAACCCAAAGGCAAGTTTTTATACTAAAATAGTTTTCAATTTTAATTTAAAAAAAAAAAAAAAAATAGTTATTTCATGTTGTTGTTGTTGTTGTTGTTAATTCAATAGGAATGTTTTTTAAATTATAAAACTTTAAATGAAAAACACGTTTTTATATTAAAGACACATTTTTATATTAAAATAGTTTTTATTTAATCAGAAGAGAAATGCAGATATGTTTATTTAAATGAAAATAGTTTTTATTTACAAAATATTTTTTATGTTTATTTAAACAAAAGGATGTTGTTTGGAAATGGTATCACACAATTTAAGTTTATTTTCTATGCGCCTCTCATACCACAACCGGAAATGTGCAGTGAAAAGCAAGAGATGATCCTTTCGAGGTGGCTTCCAGCTGGGGTGCCTATTTGATACTTGGTCCTTTCTGTGTATCATATCCTCTTTCTTCCCTTTCTTTCTTCATAATAAAAATGGAATGGTCCATTATTTAACTGTGGTGATGTCATTTTTACCCAGAGGGTGTTGCAAAATGACAACTGACATATAATTAAGAAACATGAGTATTAATATATAGTAAGTAAGTAAAGTCATCGGGGAGGACTCGAGTCGGTATCAGCCATACAGTGAGGGAGTCTATCCCCTTTTCACTAGTGCTAGACCAAGGAGATTGTTTTTAGCGTCAGAGGCGGAGTGCCACACCTACCGTCAACTTCCTCACTTTACCGCACAGATCCCAGTGCTACAGCTCAGTCGGTAAAGTGTTCGGCTGGGAACCTCAAGGTTCCTGGTTCGATACCGGCCCTCACCAACTCAACATTAATATATAGATAATTATTTTTTTTTTTTTTAATAAGATAATTGTGATAAATCTTTATTCAACTTTTATTCGTTAAAAAAGGTCACATTGTTGTTGCAGGTCATTCAGAAGGTGGAAAATTGAGTGATCCGATCCGTGGGTGGCTTGTAGAATTTTCTCTGCCTGAAGAAAAAAGAAAAGAAAAAATTCACATTTAAATTGGAAATAAAAATAATCTTATAATTATGAAAATCATTTACATTGGAGTTTATTGGCATTTCAGTCTCAGAAGACTATAATAAAGTTTTTGTGCCCCTGAAGTTACAGCACCTCCTGTGACTGTGAAGTCCAATGTTTGAAAAACATTCTCGACCACAGATGTCACATGTGAAGGCTGTCCCTGAAGATGTTGATGTGCTGGTGCTTTGTTGCCGCTGCTTTCTTCTGGACCTCTTAGCTTAATGGTGTTGTGTCAGGGTGACTTCTGACATGAACAGTTCTCTATGGAGAGTCTGCCACCCCTGAGGGCTGTCTCGAGCCAAATTTTCCCAGCTGGAAGGGGCAATACCAAAGCATCTGAGATCCTTCTTGCAGACATCCTTGAATCGCAGCTGGGGGTGACCAATCTGTGTCTTACCAAATGAAAGTTCTCCATAGAGGATGTCTTTCGGGATTCGTCCATCATCCATCCGATATACATGACTCAGCCATTGTCATTTAGAACTGTATTAACTCAACTCTTGTATCTGCTGTGACATGTGTCAGCGTTTTGGCGCCAATTTCATTCTAGATCACAAAATGCCCAATTCTCTCCCTATTTATTATTACTCTTGTTCCTTAATCTTCCAACCATTATCATCTTGCAACACACTCTTGTTAAAAATGAGACCGTCCAAATTGTCCAAGATGAAATGCAAAATGTAAATCCTGATTATGTGGTGTTGCTTATCTGCTGTATTCTTATTTCGGTGCTGTTATAATATGTGGCCTACCTTTTTGATTCTGTTATAGAATGTGGTCTACCCCTTTGATTCTGTTATAGTATTTGGCCTACCTTTTTGATTCTGTTATCGTATGTGGCCTACCTTTTTGATTCTGTTATAGTATGTGGCCTACCTTTTTGATTCTGTTATAGTATGTGGCCTACCTTTTTGATTCTGTTATAGTATGTGGCCTACCTTTTTGATTCTGTTATTGTATGTGGCTTACCTTTTTGATTCTGTTATAGTATGTGGCCTACCTTTTTGATTCTGTTATAGTATGTGGCCTACCTTTTTGATTCTGTTATTGTATGTGGCCTACCTCAATAAGAGTATATTTATAGATATAAGTAGTGGGCACTTTATTGAAACTATTTATTTTTCACATATATTCAATTTCAAGAAATACCACTCAGTCATAAGCTATATAATTAAGAATAATTAAAAAAGAATTTATCCATAATTTACATGAATCGGAGATCTATTTAATTCTAAAATATTCTAAAATTCTGAAATAGGGTTAGCAGTTATTATTATAACCTTATGATATGCTTTTTATGTTAGGCCACATACTGATAACGAAATAAAGGCTCCTAAGTTCAACAAGAAAGAGAAGAAGGCGGGAGGGCACATCGGCTGAAACGTTGTGTGTATAACAATAAAGATGAGGACAACAGTCTGAAAATACAGATTATCAAGTCTCATCTAAAAAATTTAGTCAAATAATATAATTTTTTGACAGATTCTCACCTATGTGATCTTCAGACCAATTGGAAAAAGAATTCAGCAGTTGAGCTATATATGCTGTGGTTTAGTCTTTTAAGGATGGAAGAGGAAGAGGTAATTTATGAGGAAGTGCATCCTGGTCTCCTGCCTCAGAAATTGCTACCCGGTGACTATTAAAATAACGTCCCCAGCTATGTTGTCTCAGCGGTGTTACTTGAAAGAAAACAACCAGCTTAGGGCGTTAAATGTATTTAATGAACAAATCTTTATGAACAAATGGAGATGGGTGGATAGATATATATAAACAAAGTAAAAAATGAACAAATTGAGGTAGATAGATAGATAGAGAGATATCCATCTTCATATCTAAACAAGAATTACGACAAATTTCTATAAATAAACAAGAATTACGACAAATTTCTATAAATAAACAAGAATTACAACAAATTTCTATAAATGAATTTCTAAACAAATTACGATAAATAAATAAATAGATAAATAAATAAGAATTATGACAAAAAATACATTTAACACCCTAAGTTGGTTGTTTTCTTTCAAGTAACACCACCGAGACGACACAGCTGGGGATGTTATTTTAATAGTCACCGGGTAGCAATTTGTGAGGCAGGAGACCGGGGCGCACTTCCTCATAAATTACCGAGGAAGAGGGGGAAGGACTTTGATTGGTCAGGTGCTATGTGTAGCAGGTTGAAGTGTAGCCGAATGTACAGTTATTATGATAATTTAATTATTACAATTGGACACAGAGCCTAGTGGATAAAAGAGTTAGGTTAAGACAGTTCTAAGTGACAGTTATCTCTAGACTGCAGGTTCAATCCAGGTCAGGGGCAGCAGTAACATAGAATAATAATTAACACAACTTAACACCTGTACAGCAGCTATAGTTAGTGGAATGAGAACAGGATACCTCTATGGACTGAATAAAGGGTTTGGTTCAAAGTTCCGTGATGGCTCGAGTTCGAATAGAAAGTTCCTGAGTCAGACAAGAAATACCTGAAGAAGGCCGGAAGGCACATTGGACGAAACATTGTACAGATAACAATGAAGATGAGTCTGAATAATCCAAATAATACTAATTATCAAGCCTCATCTAAAAAATTCAGAGAAATAGTGTAGATAACAATAAAGATGAGGACAATAATCCAAATAATACTAATTATCAAGCCTCATCTCAAAAATTCAGAGAAATAGTGTAGATAACAATAAAGATGAGGACAATAGTCCGAATAATCCAAATAATACTAATTATCAAGCCTCATCTCAAAAATTCAGAGAAAAATAATAATCTTAATTTAACTTTCTCTCACTTTTTTTTTCTTTCTTTCCTTCTTTTCATTATGTTCGATTAAAACATATTAGCATTATTGCTTCGGCGCACTCACCCCCTCTCTCTATCTTTCCCTTACTGTCTTTCTATATTTTGTGTAGCATGTCCTTTTTCTTCTCTTTCTTTCTTAATAATAACATCAGAATAGTCCATTATTTACCTGAGGCGATGACACTCATAAGAAATAAGAATTTGGCAGATAAGAAACACCAGATAATCAGTATTTACAGTTTTATGATACCAGTTGGACTATTTTGGATGGTCTCATTTTTAACCAGAGGGTGTTGCAAGATGATAACAGTCATAGTTTTAAGGAACATGTGTATTAATATATAGATCATTAAAAAACCTACATAGAAAATATTGTCTTATAGTTCTGTTAGGTTAGACATATGCAAAAAATAGACAGAAAAGGTAAGAGGGGTTGTGCATGAAGAATAAACAATTGTGCTTAATGCATAATTAGCAGGGGTGGGGGTGAGGTGGGGGGGGTGAGGGAGGGAAATTGATATTCAGGGGTTAGAAAGTTTAGAAAGATGTGAAACAACAGCTTGTTGCATGTCACACTGACTTAGGTAAGAAAAGGACAAATATCTAAATAATGAAATCGAGAGTAAGAGAGAGAGTGAGAGGAGAAAGAGAAAGAGAGAAAGTGAGAGAAGAAGAGAGAGAGAGTGAAAGAAAAGAGAGAGAGGGTGAAAAGAAAGAGAGAGAGAGTGAGAAGAAAGAGAGAGAGAGGGTGAAAGAAGAGAAGAGAGAGAGAGTGAGAAGAAAGAGAAAGAGAGAGAGAGTGAGAAGAAAAGAGAGAGAGAGAGAGAGAGAAAGAGTGAGAAGAAAGAGAAAAAGAGAGTGAGAAGAAAGAGAGAAAGAGAGAGAGAGAGAGAGAGAGAGAGAGAGAAGAGAAGAGAAGAGAGAGAGAGAGTGAGAGAGTGAGAAGAAAGAGAAGAGAGAGAGAGAGTGAGAAGAAAGAGAAAAGAGTGAAGAGAGAGAGAGAGTGAAGAGAAGAGAGAGAGATAGAGTGAAAGAGAAGAGAGAGAGATAGAGTGAAAAGAGAGAGAGAGAGTGAAAGAGAAGAGAGAGAGATAGAGTGAAGAGAAGAGAGAGGGAGAGAAAGAAGGGGGAAGAGAGAGAGAGTAACAATGGTCACTTGTTGAACTTGGGGAAGATTTCATTATTATAAAAATGCTAAAATATGTTTATATATTATTATTGTAAAAAAAAAAAAAAAAAAGGAAAAATGAAAATCCAGCTGAATGTGTTACTTTTAAACTTAAAAAAATTTTTTTTTCATTATTTAAAAAAAGATTTTTTTTTTGTTATTGTAAAACTGTACAAACGAAATTGCAGCTCAATGTACTAATACTATTGTAAAAACTTTTTAAAAAAAAAACTAAAAGAAACCCTAAAAAAACAAACCCTGAACACGTCTATCTATCTATTCTATTCACATATAAAGGGCGGTTGGCGTGTATGCATGTATGTCCGGATGAAACTACGAAAATAAAACAATTAATAACAAAGTAAATATATATACACAATAAATATCACCGGTTGTTGCTTTTCAGTTAATTTGAATCATGTATCTTTGAGGCATAACACAGATTCTTAAAGATACGTGGTTCAAAGTTAACTGACCTGAAAAAATGTAAAGTTTTTAAATAAAATAACGTGTGCATTATATCTTTTATTTATTAATGTATCAACACTGAAAATTTCATTAAATTCAGTTAATTCCTTCATTTTTGATTTGATTTGATCTTGTTTTACGGCATATCAACCTCAAGGGGTCATTTAATGCCAACTACGTTTTTGAAATGAATTGGTGATAATGTTTAATTTTCTAAAGGTTTTTTTTTTTTTGACATATTTTTTATGAATAAAACTTTTAGATGATTTTTTTTTAACATATATTTTTGTGTTTTCATTTTTTTTTGGAAGATTTTTAGATTTTGTTGTAGATGTGTGCTTCTTTTATGTATCCAAGTAGTTTTTCTGGGTTTATTTGGTAGAATATCTGTTTTAGATTTGTTGTTTGATTGTATTTTTTTCGTATTTGTTTTAGGTTGCTACATTCTGTTAATATGTGTTTGATTGTGTAGGGTTTTTGGCATGGTATGCAATATGGGCTGCCTTCTTTTGAGGAGGTATGAATGGGTAATGTATGAGTGTCCTATTCTTAGTCTGGATAATATTACTTCTTTTCTGGATATTTTGGTTTGATTTATTTGAAGTTTTCCTATTTGTGGCATTATTTCATGTAGTCTGTTGTTTTGGAAGTTATTCCAATAATTTTGCCATTTTTGTTTTGTGTATATGTTTATGGTTCTTTTTAAGTCTGTAAAAGGTATTTTAAAGTGTGTATCAAGTGGGTTGTTTGTAGCTGTTTTTGCTGCTGAGTCTGCTATTTCCTTCATTTTTAGTATTTTTTTCTTTTGGCAGGGTGATATATAATGGTGTAATTTAGGTCCGTTAAGTTCTATTTAACCAATTTAAGGTGGTTTAGTGGTACAGAGTGTGGAGACGCGACGTCACATGTTACGTCTCAGTCTTCTAGGCCAGATGACTGTAGAACACGACGAGTCTGGCAAATTTTGGAATGAAGACACCAAAAAGATCTTCCTGCCCTTGAGAAGTGTGCATTCTGAAAATGGGGAGGCCTACCGTTTATCCAGGAAAGAATGCTCATTCTATCACGAGTGTCGGCATGCCCTGAAAGTTCTCTCACAGTTAGAGTGAGGCCTTACTGATACCCGGCCGCTGTCATGTAAGGCATTATATCATATGCTAGTGGGGGGGGGGTGTCGTCGTTCGAGATGACTTAACTGAAAGACTTGGTGTGATGAAGACGGAGGGTCGCTCAATCTGACCTTGGTTGAAATCTTATTTGGTTGGAGGGTTGACCTTTAGCATACCTGAACAGATTTTGGTTTGTACCCGCCTCCCATGAACTTCGGTTCGTGGGTGGTCCCACATTAATAGGGCCTTGTGTCTAACCCATACACATGGGGTACGTGGTAAATATTCAATCATTTTTCAGAGGAATTTTTATGCAAACATTAAGTAAAAAAGTAAAGCTTTTGGGGTGGCCTAAAGTCTGTATCAGCCAGACAGCGAGGGAGTCTATCCCCTTTTCACTAGTGCTAGACCAAGGAGATTGAGTTTAATGTCTGAGAAGGAGCACCACACCTACCATCAGCTCCTCACTTCACTGCATAGATCCCTGTGCTACTCATACACTGAGTTGGCAAGGGCCGGTATCGAACCCAGAACCTTGTGGTTTCTAGTCAGACGCTCTACTGATTGAGTTAAACCGGCCATTAAGTAACCACCCTAAAGTCCAACCCTTCTTCACCGTGGCAGGGTGGTGACAAAGCTATGCCGTCCAAAATTCAAGTTTCTGGTAGGGTCACCCAATGGGATTAGGGCCACAACCCGGCTAAAGGGGCTCTGGTGAAAATTGAAAGCGTTTTCATTATTGCCAGGAATCAATGGCTTTTGGCGTACTCGTTACTGCATTAGTGGAAATTTTGCGGCAAAGAAGGGTATCTCCTTCCCCTGACTAGGATAGGCATGCGGGGTTTGGAGACTGCTTGTGAATTTCCAATCAGTGGCTTTTAGTTCATATTTTAGATCATCATAATTAATAACATAAGCAGGAAAATTTAAAACAATAATGAGAAAAAAAACATTTTCTTAGCTGAAATATGACAAGTTTTGGGGCTTGGCATCTTGTTTAAGTATAATATTCATAATATATTAACAATGTATATTAACCAGTGTTATTTGTAAACAAGCAAGATTGGTTAGAAAAAAAGCAGGAATTTAGCTGCTAACTACACCTATAATTCATTAAAAAATACTTTAGCATAGAGAAAATCCATCTAAGAATGATATGTACTACATTTAATGGCAACCCCTGTATGTTTAAGTATAATATTTATGATATACTAACAATGTATATTAACCAGTGTTATTTGTAAACAAGCAAGATTGGTTAGAACAAAAAAGCAGGAATTTAATTGCTAACTACACCTATAATGGGCCGGTTTAGCTCAGTCGGTAGAGCGTTCGGCTAGAAACCACAAGGTTCCTAGTTCGATACCGGTCCTCGCCAACTCAGCGTATGAGTAGCACAGGGATCTGTGCGGTAAAGTAAAGAGCTGATGGTAGGTGTGGCGCTCCACCTCAGATGCTAACACAATCTCCTTGGTCTGGCGCTATTGAAAAGGGGATAGACTCCCTCGCTGACTGGCTGATACCGACTCTAGGCCGCCCCAACGACTTTACTTTACTTACTTTTTTACACCTATAATTCATTAAAAAATACTTTAGCACAGAGAAAATCCATCTAAGAATGATGTGTTACATTTAATGGCAACCCTTGTATGTTTAAGTATAATCTTCTATTATCTGTCAGGGTAAATATAGTATTGAAATAAATACTGGCTTTGAAGATGAAATGTGTGGTTTGGTGCCACTTGGAGGTTTATGTGAACATGTGACAACATCTGGTCTCAAATATAACTTGGGTAAGTATTTTAAATACATTGAAAATAAATAGATTTTCACAGGGCTGTGGAATTGGAACACAAAGCCTTTGACTCCAACTCCAACTCCTCTGTTTTTGGCAACTCTGACTCCTGTAATAAAGTGATTATGATCTAAAATATGAACTAAAATCTGCATCTGTGGAGAATTTGCAGCAAACCGAGATATGCATGTAGAGTTTGGGAACTGCTTGTGAATTTCCTATTCCTTTATTACTCTTTTCATGAATTCACCATGTTGAATTCATTGGATAAAGCCGGTTTTACAAAATTGTTGGTTCTTACTAAAAAGTTCCTTATGAATTAATTATCCATTCATATAAGAAGACATGATATTTGAACTTAAAAATTGTGCCTTGAAGAATGTGTTGTGAAGTATCTTAAAAAGCAGACCTGATTAAATGCAATGAATGGTATTTTTGAATTCAGCATAAAATGGTGATCATATATCACTTGATAAACATTTAACCTTCACTGCAAATGGAACAACTAGAGCAAGGAGGTTTTGTTGTAATTTCTGGGCGTGACATGATGCATATTAAGAGGATAAAAACAACAAGCCCTCAACCACCTTCTTACCATAATTTTTAGTTCAAACTATGGCCAAAATAGTGATTTTGGGGTTATTCCTATAACTCCAACCTAAAAAAGGGGAACCACTCTGAATTAATTTTATCTGTTAATTAATCTACCCATTATTTTCCCATTAAACTAACCCTAAACCCTAACTTCTTTTTCCCCAGTAGATCAATAAATAATAAATAATTTATAAGTCAATCAGAGTGGTTCCCCCTTTTTTTAGGTTTGAGTTATAGGAAATAACCGATTTTGGGTCATTATGCCCAAATATGGTTATTAGGGCCCAGACCACTGAAAAAAAAATTTCTTTTTTTGAAATTTTCTTTTTTCAACATCAAGACAATAAAATTTGGTTTCCAATAAGCCCTCAAAGATCATTTTTTAACCCAGATACAGATTTTATTCCCATACATGCCATTCTGGGCACACTGTGCATAGCTAGGCATCAGGGTCAACTGATGGTGAGATGTGGCTGATACATTATACAAATGAAATAAACAAATAAATAAAAAGAAAAAAAAAATATTACTGACCACTTTGAGATTTTCTGAGGCTTTCTGAGATTTGTTCAAATATAATTGAAGTTTCCCCAATTTAAGGAATGATAGACCAACTGAGATATTGAATGAAGGAAAAATTTGTCTGAAAAAGAAAATAAAAAAATAAAAAAAAAAATTACTCAGATAACCAAAAGATATATGAACAATCCAAGTCACAAGTCTCAACAAAAATGATAATAAAATAAATAAAAAAAAAAAAAAAAAAAAAAAAAAAAAAATCAGTTAAATTGAACTTAATGGACGTAAATTACACCATCATATGTCACCCGGCCAAAAGAAAAATACCAAAAATCAGGGAATTAACTGAATTTAATGAAATTTTCAGTGTTGATACGTTAATTAAATAAAAGATATAATGCACCAGTTATTTAATTTACATTTTTTTTACATTTTTTCAGTCAGGTCTGCTTTTTAAGATACTTCACAACAAGCTGTACATAATAACACCTTTTCAAAAGCCTGTGGACTCTACTTGTCCTAGCTAAAATACTGTTTTATACATTTCAAGTAAAACTTGTATCTTTTTAATAACAATTAAGTTCATTTCAAATAATGCGCAAGCACAAGAACACATTTTATAATTTTTTTGTGTTAAAACATACAGTTGTATTGATTCAAACAAATTTGTATTTTCAGTGTAGATTTGCAGTGAAATGAAAATGGCCGACCAAAACATACGGCTTCATCAAAGTGAAAGAAACAAGGGGAGGTTACTCTCATTTATGTAGCTAATGTTCAGATTACCCAAAAAACATCAAAACTTTGTTTTATTCCCAGGATTATGCATTAGGGTAGGTCAATTTTAGAACTGTAATGTCTCCCATGTGGCAAAAGTTTCAAATTAGCATAAAGAATTACCACACAAATTATTTTTCTTCAAAACTTTGCCTTCATTTGAGAAAATAGATTTCAATCTTTTAAAATGTTATCCCTGTTACAGCTTAATAGGGTAAAAAGCAGCATATCGGAGGTGTCTGTACTGATGGGGGCATATTTTCAATTTGAATTCTAGTTATAATATCTTATTCATTTCATCTTAATAAAATAAATTTCTGTTTTAAAAATTGAAATTGCTAAAATTTTCTAAACAATTTCTGTGCCAAATGTTGCAAAAAAACGAGTGGGTCTAGTCACTCCTACTGGTCAGGGAGATATTCCCTTGTTACAGGCGACTATAAAATAAAAAATTTATAAGAATAAAGCCTAAATCATACAACCACCTTCTGCCTTTGTCTCTTTCCTTTTCATTCCCTGAATTCCTTCCTTTTCAGCGCGACCACCAAATGATATGGGGTAAAAAGAAAACCCTAAGAACACGCAGTAAAGAATATCCAGCTACCTTTAAACCTTTAAAACACCCAAACCTTCTTACAACCCCATATGTGTCAAGCAAAGTTTAATCTTATTATAATGGAGATTATGTAACTGTCTTTCTCTTACCAAAACTATGTCATCACTGACGTCACGATTTCCTTATTTATTTAAGTTATATTCTCAACAATTATGAGTTAGTCATTATTTAATCATAATTAGCATCTTATTTATTAACGATGTCTCTATTAAAGTCTATCTGAGTTAGATTTACCGCCAAAACTGCCCATATCATTAAGGTATTTACCACATACCCCACGTATACGGGTGTGACAGAAGGACATTTTTATGTGGGCCCACCCACTAGCCGAGAGATCTAGTTTTTGGTATCAGTATTTATTATAGTAACATAAATTTGATATTAAAAAAAAAAAAAAAAAAAATCAACCTACCCTATTATACATACACAACAAATTTGGGCAGTTTGGATAAAAAAAAAAATAGTTGTACTTTAGCATTAACTCTTAACATCCTGTTGAGAATTTTCTAAGTCCAGAGAGCCCTATCGCTATAAGGATTTATCATAAAATGGCTAAAAATTTTCCTTTCCATTTAAAGTTACTTGTTACTTCCCTTAAATCAAAGACTTCTAAATCTTATTATAATGGAGAGTGTGTGTTTTTCTGTCTGTAACCGAAACTAAATCACTACTCAAGTCACAATTCCCTTAGTAATTGACGTCACATTCACCATGAATTTATCCTTATTTTAACCTCAATTATTAATAAAATTGTTTTACATTATTTATATTGTTAACCATATCTACATTCTAATAACATGCAATTGTATTTATATATACAACAAAATAGCGGTTTACAGTGTGAACGGGAAGGCTAATTTGCATATTGATATTAAAAATGTAATTTTAATAAATATATGCTTAGTATTATTGGTTTCTGTTTGGATTTATTTTAATGAATATAAGCAAAAATCTCTTCAATGAATCTTAAATGAAATCCATTAACAAGAAAAGATAACTGTTATTTTTTCTTTACTTCCTCTTTTAACTAAATACTTAAATTAGAAAAAATAACAATGAAAGACGAGAGTGATGGAAGAGTAAATTTCAGTTGTTCTATTTTTCGATTATATCCCCCTCTATTTCAAATCTTTTTATCTGCATTCTTATTTAGTTTCATTAGCGTTTCTAATTTAATACGATATTTCATTACATTAAAACTTAAATACTTGCACCCGGAGGGTGCATATATTTGCTAGTATGTTTAATATTACATTTAAACAAAGGCTATCATTTGGTGCAGATTAGGAAAATGAATGTGACTTCCGGACAGGTGGAATGAGGCGGTATAGGACGTTAAGAGTTAATTTAAAAAAAATCTTATTTTAAGAGTTAACAGCTTTTGAAACCTGGTTGATTTCAGCATATCTTATTGCCCACCTACTTTACTACTACTCCACCACTTTCGGTGATATCAAATTATAATTTTCGTCGTAGTAGTATTATTTCAGCAAATTATATTTCATGATTTAAAATGTTAGCTAGGGCATGCCGGGATAGCGTCCGAGGAAGAAGGGCTTTGTGTCAGACTTGGACAGACCAGAAACATGGGAGATACATAGTTGTGCACGTTGCGGTAATAAAAATGATTGAATGACCTTTGCGGCAGCTGCGAATGTTGGTACGTGTGAGGGTCAGTTGGCTAGTGCTGTACCAAGGCCGTTGACAAGTCACGTGAGGGTTGGTCACCAAGTATTGTACTTAAGATTGGTGGGTTGTTTTGTTTTACGGCATATCAACCCTTTTTGGGTCATTTAATGCCGAATCAAGTCATTTTTATATCAGTTTGCTTACAGTACCTGCTGTTGCTTAAGTGGTCACCCATCTATGTACTGAACAGGCTCATCGTGATTAACTTCCGTGATCTATTGGTTGTATTTTACAGCATGTCAACCCTCGTTGGGTTATTTTATGCCGAAGACATTTTGTTTTATTCATTCTTGATGGGTATTAAATTCTTTTTTTTTAAAACTCAATTCTTTTAAAAACATTTTTAAAACAAATTTTTTCTATTTAACCCATAGATAAAACCCTAACAGGTACTACCACTCCGGGTCAGAGTGGACCTAGGAGTAATGGTTATGAAGGGGTAGTCCACATTCCCAGAATTGGAAATTCACCATTAGATAGATTTTAATGTTATACCCAGGAAAATAAGAACCTCAGTTACCGCCTTCTAGCAAATATATGATAAAAAAGGCTGGGGCTTGCCATAAGGGCAATAAGGCTGGAGACAATCATATAGGTGCTAGGGCTTGAAGTAACCAGCTAAGTGATCAAAGGGGGCCTCTCCGACCACCTGTCTAAGTAAGGACCAAAGTGATGTCGGTAATCTGAACATTAGCTACATAAATGAGAGTAACCTCCCCTTGTTTGTTTCACTTTGATGAAGCTGTATGTTTTGGTCGGCCATTTTCATTTCACCGTAAATCTACACTGAAAATACGAATTTTATTCGAATCAATACAACTGCATGTTTTAGCATGAAAATATCATAAAATGTGTTCTTAATAACAACATTAATTAATAACTTAATTAAGTTCATTTAAAATAATGCGCAAGCACAATTAAGAACACATTCTATGATATTTTTGTGTTAAAACATGCAGTCTTCCTAGTCTAGCAGATTGGGTAGTCTGATCTGTGCCATAAAGTGGTGAGCTAACGGTAGGTGTGGTGCTCCACCTCAGCATCTCCCTGGTCTAGCGCTAGTGTAAAGGGATTGCCTCCCTCAGTGACCAGCTGATATTAACATAGGCCACTATGCCAACATTAGTTTTTTATAAAGAAAAAAAAAAGAAGAAAAAAAGAAAAAAAAAAGAAAAAAAGAAAAAAAAAGAAAAAAAGAAGAAAAAAGAAAAAGAAGAAAAAAAAGAAGAAAAAAGAAAAAAAAAGAAAAAAAGAAAAAGAAAAAAAGAAGGAAAAAAAAAAAAAGGAAAAAAAAAAAAAAAAAAAAAGAAAGAAAGAATTGTTTGCTTACAAAAGTCCTTCAGCAACTTTTTCAATGTACTTTTCTGCTTGTTCCCATAATTGCAGCTGAATGCAAGCATCTTTGGCAAAATCCATTAGTTCTATTAAATTCACATTGCATTTATAGAAATTGTTCTCGAGCAAGGTCTTTAGTTTCTTTTCAGCAAACTTCAGTGTAGATTTCATATCTGCAATGAACAAGAGCATCACAACTAGAAAACAAAACAATCATGCAATATTTAAAAAAAAAAAGAAAAGAATTTAAATAAAATTTTAAAAATGTTTAAAAGAAATTCTCTAGACAGTTGATGGTAAGCCTCTTCAATTAGTGGACCCATTCATATACTTAGGTAGTAATATCTCATCTACAGAAAATAATGTCAATATACTCATAGGAAAAAAGCGATTGCTATATGTTCTGCCACTATCATTCACATCCATACATTAACATATTTACACATTGTAAACCCTTTTTCTGTTGTTGTTGTTGGTAACTGACTTGTTCCTACGACCCATGTAATTAGGTTAGACACTTGGCTGTACATGCGTGAACACCGCGTCCCTTTGCTGCATCTTTAGATCAATTGAAAATATCTTCAACAACGGACACAGAGAAAAGACGCAACTCCGAGTAAAGACGCATCTTCAATCTCTCCATAACTGAACAATTTTCTACCCTCTTATTTACGGTCTGTTAAGAAATTTGAACTTTTTCCTTTGTATTATTTTGTAAACTTGTTCTTTGAGTTCGTCAATACATATATTTATCGTTCTAATTCATTCCATTGTCTTCAGTTTTATTGTTTATTGTTTTCGTAGACCGTATTGGTTAAACTATCTGTTAAGTTATCCAGACTAAAAGCCCGGACTGCTATAGACAGACTATCATCATATGGAATCTGATCTCACTGAGAGTGAGAATTCTTCCAAGCTGTATCGGTGTCAGTGCTACTATATGGCTGAATAAACTTGGACAGTTTTATTACAAGTCCCAGATTGGATTGGTTGGATTTTATGGCATGTCAAACTTTGTTTTGACATTTTTTTTAAAATAAAATAAAATAAAAAAAAAAAAGAAAGAAAAAAAAAAAGATTAGTATTATCTGCGTTATTAGGACTATTGTCCTCATCTTCATTGTTATTTGTACAACGTTTCGGCCGATATACCCTACCCCAGCTATGGTTAGTGGAATGAGAACAGGACACCCCCTGGAATAAATAAAGGGTTAGGTTCCGTGATGGCTCCTGAATGACAAGAAAGTTGACAAGAAAGTTCCCGAGTTCGAAAAGAAGGTTCCTGAGTCCGACAAGAAATACCTGAAGAAGGCCGGATGGTATATCGACTGAAACGTTGTACAATTAACAATAAAGATGGGGACAATAGTCTGAATAACGCAGATAATACTAATCTTCAAGCCTCATCTTAAACATTCAGAGAAATAAAAAAAAAAGATATTTTAAAAGGGGGTGGGGTGTTAAAATGCTTACATTTACTGGTCGCATTAATTTGTCAATAAAAACGCCTTCAAACGCTATACAGTTCATAACTTGCACAAGCCACTTTTTCAGCATGCTGCATAGCATATATTGAGGCAGGATGCCAGAACAACAACAACATCCGGCATTTGTTTTATTCATTCAGCAAGGTATTCAAATTTTTAAACTTTTTTTTAAACATATTTTTAAAAAACTATTTTTAATTTTTCTATTTAACCCATAGATGAGACCCTAACAGGAATTAACCACTCCAAATCATGGTGGACCTGAGAGTAATGGTGATGAAAGAGTACTCCACACTCCACAGAGCCCCAGAATTGGAACTTCTCTATTAGATGCAGTTTAACATCATACTCAAGACAATAAGACCCTCAGCCACTGCCTTCTAGCACATATAGGATAAAAAGGGTTAGAGGTTTGCCATAAGGTCAATAGGGTCGGGACAATCCTATAGGTGCTCAATGTGACCAGTCAATTGATTGAAGGGGACCTCTCCAACTGCAAGTGTCAGATATATTCTGAAATACCGCTTGAATTATTTGTTTGAATCTTTTTTTTAGATGAGTCTTGATAATATGTATTATTTTTATTTTTGACTGTTGTCCTCATCTTCATCATGAAATACACAATGTTTCGGCCAATATGTCTTCTTCAGGTATTTCTTGTATTCCTTTAGGGTAGAATGTTCTCATTCTGTTAAATGTTAAATAATCAAACTGTTACTAGACTACAAAAAAACATCTGAGGGAACATCGTCCGAAACGGTGAGTATGTGTATTTCAAAATAAAGATGAGGACAACAGTCTGAAAAATCAAAATGATATTCTTTGACTTTTTATTTCAAAGCAAAAAAAAAAAAAAAAGAAAAAAGAGGCATGAAACCAACCTCCCTCCTTGTATAATTCATCAAGTTTTGTTTTGTAGCAGCAACTGTCATCCCATATTTTATGGAGCTGCACAATCTTCTCAGTTGTTGAGGGGACATTTTTACATTTTTCACAAGGCAAAAGTGAATTAAGTTTCCCTGAAAGAAAGAAATTATTATAAATATATTAATACTCGTGTTCCTTAAAAATACAACCGTTATCATCCTGTAACACCCTCTGGTTAAAAATGAGGCCGTCCAACATGAAATGCAAAAATGTAAATCTTCATTATCTGCTGTTACTTATCCGCTGAATTCTTATTTCTAATGAGTGTTGTCACCTCAGCTAAATAATGGACCCTTCCGTTTTTATCATAAGGAAAGGGAACAAAAGAGTAGGAGAGAGAGAGAGAGAGAGAGGGGTGGGCACATGGAAATGATAACACTGTTTCAATCAAACATAATGAAAAAAAAAAGAAAGAAAAAAAAAAAGAGTGAGAGAGAGTTAAATCAAGATTATCATACTTTTTACATATTGAACTATTCGCAATAGCTCTTAAGTATTAACGTTGTAATAATGAAATTATACTGTGGTATATCCACAGGTCCAGCTATTCATAAATTTATGTAACAGTGGATAAAAGTGTTGGCTAAAGAGTATCTAGTTATGGATAGACTAAATAAAATTAAATAATGAAACAACCAATCAAAATGAAGATACTTACCATCCCGTTTTAGTCCAATGAAACCATTGCATTGTGAGGTAGGACACTTGATTCCTGACATTAGCCGGTCCTGTTAGTAAAGGGAGGTAACTCAATATAAATGTTAATTGAAAATAGTCAAATGAAAACGTCCAAAAATTCATCATAAATTTTCTTTTCAAACAAAAACGTATTTTTTTTGAGATCGATATTAATACGTTTAGAGTAGATGAACTTACATATATTTTAATTCTAATTTTATAGCTTTAATTTTATTCATATTTATTTGTTTGTTCTATAAAATTAGTGAAAAAATGACTTTTTTCTTTCAGCGGGTGACATGATGGTGGAATTTAGGTCTGTTACATTCGATTTAACCAAATATTGTGTATATAACAAAGATAAGGACAATTGTCTGAAAAATCCAAATAATACAAATTTTTGATAAGTAATTTAAATATTCATAATAAGAAGGAAAAAAAAAAGTACTTACAATTTGTTCACATTTTGTGGTGCACAGTAGACATTGACAGTCAAAGTAATATCGTTTTTAGTTCTTCTTTCCTTTCCCAACTTGGACGAGTAGGGTTAATGTAACTAATAAACAACTGGAAAGAAAATTTTGATAAAATAAAATCTTATAATCGAGATTCAGTGTCTATCTGCAACTGAAACTGTCACTGCTTATGTCACAATACCCTCAGGAATTGCATAATTTTGTAAATGAGTATTTAATTTACAGTCAAAATCATTAATACATAAAATAAATTTTATCTATTAACAATATCCACTATGAAAATCTGAGTTAGATTTGCTTCAAAACAGCCCATGTTATTAGTACGTTTAAAATCCTGCAATGTGTCTTATATATCACTAAGAAATAAAGGTTTACATAATATACAGTGTGGCTAATTTGCATACTGGTTGTAACAAAACCGGGTTTAATAAATAATTACTTGGTGTTATTGATCTCTGGCTTAGCCCAGTCGGTAGAGCGTCAGCCTAGAAACCATAAGGTTCCGGGTTCGATACCAGCCCTCACCAACTCAGCGTATGAGTAGTACGAGGGTCTGTGCGGTAAAGTAAGGAGCTGATGGTAGGTGTGGCGCTCCATCTCCTTGGTCTAGCGCTAGTGAAAAGGGGATAGACTCCCTTGCTGTCTGGCTGATACCGACTTTAGGCCATCCCGACGACTTTACTTACTTTTACTTATTGTTTTATTCTCCAACATATTAAAATCAATCATATGAATGATTTTATATTGAAACAAATTAGAATATAATTAAAATAAGTGTAATCTTTTTATATGTGTTCTTATTTAATTTCATTAGTCTTTCTAACTTAATATATTTTATTACATTAAAATATAAATACTGACACTCAGGGGGCACATATTCTTGCTAGTCTACCTTATCAACAAAACTTAAATAAAGCCATCCAAAAAATCCTGAAAGCATTTGTACACCAGGTTTAATAAATAATTACTTGGTGATATTTCTCTCTAATATTATTTTATTAAAATCCTATGAATGATTTCATATAGAAACCAATTAAAATAAGTATAATCTTTTCATATGCATTCTTATTTAATTTCGTTGGTCTTTCCAACTGTTGTAGGGTTTTAAGGGGTCAAAATAAGACAAAACGACGTGTAACAAATGTAGGAGAATGTATTAACAAAAGAGTAGACATTTACAGTAAAGAAAGTAGGAATTACATCCGACCAAAAAGAGTTACGAGCTGACTCACATTGGCTTCCTCTCAAGCCATAATTGTCCCTGTTACTTATAGTAACCGTCGGTGCATTCCATTAGTCTATAGGGTATATCACCTATAACACTAACTTAATTAAAATAAATGTAATCTTTTTATATGTGTTCTAATTTAATTTCATTAGTATTTCTAATTTGACATATTTCATTACATTAAAACTTAAATGCTTGCGGCCAGAGGGAAGGACATACTTTAGCTAGTATGCATAAGAAAGAATGGTAAAAAGGCTGACAACAACTTGCTTCCTTTAACCCCCCCCTCTCTTTATTGACCGAAATGGTATCATCCGGATTCTACCAAGTCTAATACCATTTGCCTATATAGCTGCAACGTTACCAATTACACGAGCCACGTTTTCACCGTAGATCGTCTAATTTAATATATTTCATTACAGTAAAACTTGAATACTTACGCCTAGAAGGCACATATTCTTGCTAGTATAAATAAGGAATACATTTTTTTTTTTAAACAAGAAATATGGGTAGGACCTACCTGGGACGGTTCTGCTTTGGTCACATGATCAATGGCACGAACAGTCACCTCTGACCCTGAGTATGTAAACACAGCATTTGGTTCACAGCTATGGTCAATCATGGAGGTCCTTAAAAAATAAATAAATAAATACGTCACTTTCAGAAATTCCCAGGTCTACTGGGTCTGTCCAAGAAACAGAATATTTCCAATCATTTTGAATACTAGCACAAGCATGCACCCCCTTGGTGGAAGTATTTAAGTTTTAAAGAAATAAAGTATTATATTAAATTAGAAATACTAACTAAGAATGAATATAAAAATATTACACTTATTTTAATGTTATTTTAATTGATTGTTATATAAAATCATATATATGGATGCTTTTATTTTAATGTTATTTTAATTGATTGTTATATAAAATCATATATATGGATGCTTTTAATATGTTTAAGAATAACATGATAGTATTAGAAATCAGTAAGAGCAAATAATTATTTATTAAACCCAGTTTTGTTAAAATCATTAAAAAACTTATTCCCACCATATACTATATAAACCTTTTTTTTTCTTTTTTCTTAGATATATAACACATATTTCAGGATTTTAAATGAATTAATAATATGGGCTGTTTTGTGGCAAATCTATCTCAGCTAGACTTTAATAGAGTTATTTGCTGCCATTATTTACTGATAATAATAATAATAATAATAATTTTTACCCAAGATAAATTCCAGTTCCCAAAATATCTTTATGTTCTTCATCTTGTATACTACAGCTGTTAATTACCATCTGGAAAAAAAAAACAAAAAAAAAAAAAACAGAAATAATTTTATATTCAAGTCATTTTTTCAATTGAATCAATTGAATTGTTTTGGGGATTTTTATTAGTTTTATAAAATTCTTCAAAAAATTATTTGTTCAACTTCATTGATGATTTGGATTATTTGGATTATTCGGACTATTGTCCTCATCTTTATTGTTATTGTTATATACATTACAAATGAACATTAAAGGGTATGTCCCAATCCTCATAAATATGGAAGTATTATGCTGACTGAGTAGTCAGACCTTTCTTCATGCTGCTGGCAAATATTGTATTTTGCTAATGTTATAAAGATTCCATTTCATTTTCAACCTCCATTTTGGTTATTTCTCATTTAGTAATCTTTGTTAGGTTACAACAGTTATAATCACAATGTATCGGCTGATGTGCCCTCCGCCTTCTTCCGATATTTCTTGCTGAACTCAGGAACCTTCTTGTTGAACTCCGAGCCTTTGTGGAACTTTGAACCAAACCAAACCCTTTATTCAGTCCATGGGGGTAGACTGTATGTATGTATTCCTGAGTCGGACAAAAAAACACCTGAAGAAGGCCGGATGTCACATCGGCCGAAACGTTGTATATATAACAATGAGGATGAGGACAATGGTCTGAATAATTAAAATAATCCAAATTATCAAGCCTTATCTAAAAAATTCAGACAAGGAAAACCTGAAGAAGGTCGGAGGGCACATCGACTGAAACATTATGTATATAACAATGAGGATGAGGACAATGGTCTGAATAATGCAAATAATCCAAATCATCAAGCCTCATCTAAAAAATTCAGACAAGAAACACGTGAACAAGGCCGGATGTCACATCAGCGGAAAAACGTTGTATATATAACAATAAAAGATGAGGAGAATAGTCTGAATAATCCAAATGATCAAGCCTCATCTTAAAAATTCAGAGAAATTCATTGATGCTGTTTGACACAAGAAACTATTGATTACATCTAATCTTTAGGAAATTATAATGTTGTAAGGGAAGATATTTCCCCCTACAAGAAAGTTGGACTCATCCAACAAAACACATAAATAATATGGACTACACAAGAGAGAGAGAGAGAGATCAAGTAATAGCTAGTCTTGCTACAGAGATTTAATTACAGTTGTTAAAGAGCTGCATTTGGACTATCTTATTTATATTTTTTGTACCAAAAGAATAATAAAACTGTGTTAACCTTTCTTCAGGATTTCAATGTTGTTAGTATTATTTGGATTATTCGGACTATTGTCCTCATCTTCATTGTTATCTGTACAACATTTCAAACGATATGTTCTCCGACCTTCTTCTTTCTTGTCGTACTCGGGAACTTTCTATTCGAACTTGGAACCTTCTTGTCGTAATCAGGAGCCATCACGGAACTTTGAACCTAACCCTTTATTCAGCCCACAAGGTATCCTGTTCTCATTCTGCTAACCATAACTGGTGTTAAGGTGATTTTATTATTCTATATTACTGCCGTCCCTGACCAGGATTGAACCTGCAGTCTAGAGATAACAGTCACTTAGAACTGTCTTAACCTAAATCCTTTATCCACTAGACTATGTGTCCAATAACAATGAAGATGAGGACAATAGTCCAAATAATTCCAAATAATACTAATTATCAAGCCTCATCTCAAAAATTCTGAGAAATAGATTTAATGTTGTTATTTGATAACTGAGACAAAACACATAACTTACCTTACCAAAAATCTCCCAGATAATTTCAGTTGAAGGAAGTTCAAAGCACTGACCAACCAATGTTGGTAAAACATTTATGATATAATTGAACTGTTTATTTCGTCTTTCATCTTTTTTTATATTAGTAGAATCTGAAAAATAAAATGAAATAAATAGATGTGTTACATAATGGACAGGCGCATATATATATATATATATAATGGAAAAGTAGAAATGAATCTGACAATATGTTGAAAAGATAAATAAATATAGGAAATAAAATGTTGAATGGATAAAATTGATTTAATTTGAGTTACCAACATGTGTTTTGGCCAGGAGTTTGTTCATATACACATGTATTCTATCTATCATTATTTTAAATATAAAATAATAATAATAATAGAAAATTATAAAATATTTAGGCATACAAGGAATAATGGCCTTCATCAGGGTAAAATATTTGATATTTGAAGTTAAAATATATTTGAAGTATTTGGACCATTTTAACTTCAAATATCAAACATTTTACCCTGATAAAACAAACTATATATAAATAAATAATACCAGACATGTATTAAAACTTGTTTTAACAACAATGTGGACCATTTAATGTTGCATACTTAATTTCTGAGTATATATAATATAGGGTTATTCTTTATTCTATATATCAATGATTTTTAACTATAAGTTAAATAGTCATTGATAAACTTACGCAATTCCTAAGAGTATTGTGATGTAAGCAGTGACAGTTTTCGGTTACAGACAGACAAACACCGAATCTCCATTATATATAGATATAGAAGTGAGGGTTAAATTGAACTTAACGGACCTAAATTCCATCATCGTAGGTCACCCCGTCGAAAGAAGAAAAACACCAAAAATCAGGGAATTAACCGAATTTAATGAAATTTTCAGGTTTGATATATTAATGAATAAAATATATAATGCACCAGTTATTTAATTTTAAAACTTTACATTTTTTCAGGTCAGTTAACTTTGAACCACATATCTTTGAGAATCTGTGTTACGCCTCAAAGATAAAAATAAAAAAATTTGGGACTCACGAGACATTAAATCTTGGAATGGCCGACACCACAACGGATCACCATTAAACAATTTTTCATTATCTCCATTCTAGAAAGGAAAAGATTATTGGGATCAATATAAAACATACAATAAAAATTTTATAATAATAATAATAATATTATATTTTATAATAGAAAACAACATTTTTTCTCTTTGCTTTAAGTGCATAAACAAATCTGGTTTTTTTTTGTTTTTTTTTAGCAATTTTGGAGTTTTGAAAACTTTTTATAAATATAACTGCATTATTATTAAGGTTATATATATATATAATATATATATATATATATATATTTTATAAAAAAAAGGAAGGTCCGCAAAATGTATTTTGTTCTCAGAAAAAAATTTTTTAATTCTTTTTGTTTTACATATGCAACACGTGTTTCAGAATCAAAGCCTGAAGAAGATACCAGAAGATCTGAAACATGTGTTGCATATGTAAAACAAAAAGAATTTTTAAAAATTTTTTTCTGAGAACAAAATACATTTTGCGGACCTTCCTTTTTTTTTATAAAATATTGAATTTTCTCTCATTGGAACCAGAACAACATTTTTTATATATAGATATATATATATATATATATATATATGTAGTATATTAAGAAAAATGAATATCATTACAATAATTTATTTCAACCGCATTACTGCAGCATCTTCAGGTATAAGCAAAATCATAGATATTATTGAAAAACTTCCCACTCTCTCACTACAGTTTAACTGTATCACTTCGGTTAAACCACACATGGAAAGATTCTAACTACCAGGAAAACACACACATAGATATATACATAAATAATAGGTCTATTACTGATATTGAGCACTCCTCTAATACCAAAAAATCTTGGCCCACCACTAACATACTAAGTGAGTTAGTGATAATAATACACCATTGCTATATAAATATATATATATATATATATATATGTGTGTGAAGAAAAGAAAGTGAATCCGACGGTATGTAGTATATTAAGAAAAATGAAAAAACACAGGTTTAAATGGGTTAAGTGGTGAGTTTATTGCCCGACACTGCAGTGTTTCAATCTATTAATTAGATCATCTTCAGGGCATTTGTTGGTATATGGAAGGTAATAAGAATTTTTTTATCACAGAATAATGAGAAAAGCGAGTGGTAGTCCTTGTTATTCAGTCTGTTTAAAAAATTTTTTAAACAGACTGAATAACAAGGACTACCAGTCGCTTTTCTCGTTATTCTGTGATAAAAAAAAAAAAAATTATTATCTTCCATATACCAACAAATGCCCTGAAGATGATCTAATTAATAGATCGAAACACTGCAGCATCGGCCAATAAACTCACCACTTAACCCATTTAAACCTGTGTTTTTTCATTTTTCTTAATATACTACATACCGTCGGATTCACTTTCTTTTCTTCGCACACACACACACACATATATATATATATATATATAGCAATGGTGTATTATTATCACTAACTCACTTAGTATGTTAGTGGTGGGCCAAGATTTTTTGGTATTATTAGAGGAGTGCTCAATATCAATAATAGACCTATTATTTATGTATATATATATATATGTGTGTGTGTGTGTGTGTGTTTTCCTGGTAGTTAGGATCTTTCCATGTGTGGTTTAACCGAAGTGATACAGTTAAACTGTAGTGAGAGAGTGGGAAGTTTTTCAATAATATCTATGATTTTGCTTATACCTGAAGATGCTGTAGTAATGCGGTTGAAATAAATTATTGTAATGAAGCAAATTTAAAGTTTTTTCCTTTATTTATTGTATATATATATATTAATTATTAATTAATTAATTTTCAAAATTAGGTACGACTTCAATTAAGCACATATTCTCCCAAAAATTGTCAGCTATAAACACCATATCAAAACACATCATCTGTTTGTTTACTTCTCATATATATATATATATATATATAGAAAACGTAGTACCAATTAAAATCCAGAAAGAGTAAATAAACATAAAAATATACTTCAGGATTCATAGCTGAAAAAACATGCAAGTGTTGAATAACAACTTTATATACGATTAAAACCGAAGATTTGTTATCTGCATGAAACTCGAGTCGGTGTGGTTTTCAACAATTTGGATTTTAATTATATATATATATATATATATATATATATAAGAAGTAAATACACAAGTGATGTGTTTTATGATATGGCTTTTTTTTTTTTAAGTCCGACACTTTTTGGAGAATACTGTGCTTAATTGAAGTCGAC
>CM042165.1:52532947-52545039 GCA_023376005.1 Doryteuthis pealeii | reverse complement strand
ATAATACAATTGTATTAATAATAATAAAATAATAATATATATTTTATAATAGAAACAACAATTTTTTCTCTTTGCTTTAAGTGCATAAACAAATCTGTTTTTTTTTGTTTTTTTTAGCAATTTTGGAGTTTTGAAAAACTTTTTAAAATATAACTGCATTATTATTAAGGTTATATATATATATATATATTTTATAAAAAAAAGGAAGGTCAGCAAAATGTATTTTGTTCTCAGAAAAAAATGTTTAATTCTTTTTGTTTTACATATGCAACACGTGTTTCAGAATCAAAGCCTGAAGAAGATACCAGAAGATCTGAAACATGTGTTGCATATGTAAAACAAAAAGAATTTAAAAAATTTTTCTGAGAACAAAATACATTTTGCGGACCTTCCTTTTTTTTATAAAATATTGAATTTTCTCCTGTTGGAACCAGAACAACATATATATATATATATATATATATATATATAGTATATTAAGAAAAATGAATATCATTACAATAATTTATTTCAACCGCATTACTGCAGCATCTTCAGGTATAAGCAAAATCATAGATATTATTGAAAAACTTCCCACCCTCTCACTACAGTTTAACTGCATCACTTCGGTTAAACCACACATGGAAAGATTGTAACTACCAGGAAAACACACACATATATATATACATAAATAATAGGTCTATTACTGATATTGAGCACTCCTCTAATAATACCAAAAAATCTTGGCCCACCACTAACATACTAAGTGAGTTAGTGATAATAATACACCATTGCTATTATATATATATATATATATATATATATATATATATATATATATATATATATGTGTGTGTGAAGAAAAGAAAGTGAATCTGACGGTATGTAGTATATTAAGAAAAATGAAAAAACACAGGTTTAAATGGGTTAAGTGGTGAGTTTATTGCCCGACGCTGCAGTGTTTCAATCTATTAATTAGATCATCTTCAGGGCATTTGTTGGTATATGGAAGGTAATAAGAATTTTTTTTATCACAGAATAACGAGAAGAGCGAGTGGTAGTCCTTGTTATTCAGTCTGTTTAAAAAATTTTTTAAACAGACTGAATAACAAGGACTACCACTCGCTTTTCTCGTTATTCTGTGATAAAAAAAATTCTTTTTAAATAAAAAAAATTCTCATTACCTTCCATATACCAACAAATGCCCTGAAGATGATCTAATTAATAGATCAAAACACTGCAGCATCGACCAATAAACTCACCACTTAACCCATTTAAACCTGTGTTTTTTCATTTTTCTTAATATACTACATACCGTCGGATTCACTTTCTTTTCTTCACACACACACATATATATATATATATATATATATATAGCAATTGTGTATTATTATCACTAACTCACTTAGTATGTTAGTGGTGGGCCAAGATTTTTTGGTATTATTAGAGGAGTGCTCAATATCAGTGATAGACCTATTATTTATATATATATGTGTGTGTGTGTGTGTGTTTTCCTGGTAGTTACAATCTTTCCATATGTGGTTTAACCGAAGTGATGCAGTTAAACTGTAGTGAGAGACTAGGAAGTTTTTCAATAATATCTATGATTTTGCTTATACCTGAAGATGCTGCAGTAATGCGGTTGAAATAAATTATTGTAATGAAGCAAATTTAAAGTTTTTTCCTTCATTATTGTATATATATATATATTAATTATTAATTAATTAATTTTCAAAATTAGGTACGACTTCAATTAAGCACATATTCTCCCAAAAATTGTCGGCTAAAAAAGCCATATCAAAACACATCGTCTGTTTGTTTACTTCTCATATATATATATATATATATATATATATATATATATATATATATAATGGATGAAAGTAACCTACTCGAGTTTCATCGTCTGATTCGTCAGGGTTACATCCGTTGAATTAATCGAGTTTTCGATTAATCTCAGTTGGTACAATACATGCCCGTTGGAATGGGACTTATTTTTTATAGATGAACACTTGTTCATCCATTATATAAATAAATTTTGCTCTACATTGTATTGAGCACTTTGTATTTATTTTTCTCAGTCTTAACCCCTGGATACTTGTGCGCTTCCAACGATCGTACTTGTACCCACCAGTAATCTACTACTCATACATTAACATATATATATATATATATATACATATATATATATATATAAAACGTAGTACCAATTAAAATCCAGAAAGAGTAAATAAACATAAAAATATACTTCAGGATTCATAGCTGAAAAAACATGCAAGTGTTGAATAATAACTTTATATACGATTAAAACCGAAGATTTGTTATCTGCATGAAACTCAAGTCAGTGTGGTTTTCAACAATTTGGATTTTATTTATATATATATATATATATATATATATATATATATATATATATATGTGTGTGTGTGTGTGTGTGTGTGTATGTATATATATGTGTGTGTATATTAGGAAAAATGAAAAAACACAGGTTTAAATGGGTTAAGTGGTGAGTTTATTGGCCGACACTGCAGTATTTCGATCTATTAATTAGATCATCTTCAGGGCATTTGTTGGTATATGGAAGATGATAAGAAATTATTTATCACAGAATAACGAGAAAAGCGAGTGGTAGTTATTGTTATTCAGTCTGTTTAAAAATTTTTGAGGTTTGAAAAAAGGGACGGTTTTGAAATATGACATCAAATATTCTCTTTTACGGCGTGGGTATGGGACGGTGTATGTGTGTGTATCGAAAGAAATATGTGTGTATGTATATATGTGTGTGTGTGTGTTTTCTCTTTCATGAATGAACATATTTTTGCTGAGTGTTACATTTTTACGTTTAGCAAAGTACAATTGATTATTTGCTTTCTTAAACTTAAAATGAACCAATTTAATTCTAGAATCACTCTTAATAAATTACCTTGTGTCTGATGATGAGACGTAACACCAAACGGACGCTATCAGGTGGGACTTCAGGTGACACATTCTTCAAACATTTACATTCCATTTTATGTACATTCCAGTCCGATTGCTGAAATCAAATAGATATGCATATTATTATCTATCTCTTTCTCTCTCCCCCCCCTCTCTCTCTCATATATATATATATATATATATCTAATATATAAAACAGAGATTTTGGTATGTACGTGTCGACGTATAACTCAAAAACGGGAGGTCACCGAGATTTAAAATCTTGCATACACATTGATATCGTTCTAACTAAGAAAAATTCCAAATTTGGTTATTGATTTTTACTGATTAAGGGATTTAATCGATTAATCAAACAAAAATCAAACGATTTTTCGAAAGCCATAGCATAGCTGCTGCTGCTGCTAATGCTTGGTCTATCAGCGGATGCTCGCCTGACTGTTTATCAGCAGAAGAAAGAAAGAAAGAAAGAAACAACGAAAATGTTAGCGACTCGCCTGGCTGTTTTAGCAGTAGAAAGAAAGAAAGAAACAAACAAACAAACAATGAAAATGTTAGCGACAAACTAAATTTTAACGTAAAATAAATTCGTTTTTTTATAATTTTTCTAAATATTTATTTATATTTATCGTATGTTTTTGAAACTAACTTTTATTGTACAATGTACACTCACTTAATTTAAATTGTTGTCATGCACAAAAAATTGTAGAAAAATGAAAATTGTTTCAAAACACAAGTTTACGGTTACATTTTTTTTAAATAAGATTTTAAATGTCAATAAAAATCAGTCACCAGTATAGGGTTGTATAAATGTAAATAAAAAAAAATGATAAAACGAGTTGTTTTGTAATTAATACTAATGGTTTTAAAAAAAAGTCTTAATAGTTTAGAGAACTAATGAAAACGTTTTAAAATGTAAGCAAAAATAGATATTGCATTCTCTTTATCGTTAAGAACTAGATTTGAATTGTCATGTAGAAAAAATTCAAAGAAATAAATTACAATCTATTTCTAACTTATCAAGCAATTAAAAACTGAATTTAAAATTGTCCCCAAATACTATTATTATTTTCAAACTGGAGTTTCAGTGAAACTTTTCGTGAAAAGAAGAGAAAATAATCTTGCTCAATTTATAATTTGTACGAGTCTTTATCAATTGAATTATTTTTTATAGCGAGTTAGAAAAAAATTATTTTGCTTCGGACAGCAAAAGTATGTTTTAACAAAAATCAAATCTTATTCATATCGCAATCTTTTTATTCCTGTCTTTAAAATATTAATTTAGATAGAAAAGAAATGAAATAATCTGTCTTACAAATATTTATTTGGTAAGAAAGAGCGAAGTAAAAAAACAATAATAAGCGCTTATTATTTATTAAATAAATAATAAGCGCTTATTATTGTTTAATACATTTTATTTCGTTTATTTAATAAATATAATATAACTCAACTTTGTATATATACGAAAAAATTAAAAACAAAAGAATTTTAGAAAGAAAAGCCTTTTACAAAAATAGGAAGTTAAATTATAACTACTTATTTCGTAACTAAGTAAACATAGTTGTATTCGTATTGTAATAAAAATAAAACAAAAATTATAATAAAAATACGATGTAGTTAACATTTCGTATATAAACAAAACAGTGTATGATATGTTCTTACCTTAAACATAAAATAAAAATGATTTTAATGTACGTAACTTGAATGAGAAAATGTGTTCTTTAATTTATCATAATTCTAATGATAAATAAATAGGCAGATTTTTTTTTAAAATTAAGGGCGGACCTGAACTTTTGGAACACCCCTCTAAAATTTTTGTTTTTAATTTTTTTTTCTTCTTTCAATGGATTATTATCGATTGCACACCAATCTATCAGACTGTAAAAAAAAATTCAAAAAGTTATTTATTTTTCGAGTTTTCAGGGGTGCTCAGTTTCCCGTATAAGTTTATCGTAAATTGAACCCCCTTATCGGAACCGCTAAAAAGAAAATTTTATTTAAATATTTATTTTTCCTTCAATGGATTATTATCGATTACACACCAATCAATCAGATTTTTTAAAAAATTCTTGAAAGTTCTTTATTTTTTTGAGTTTTCAGAGGTGCTCATTTCCCCGTATAAGTTTATAGTAAATCGAACCCCCATATCGGAACTGCTCGAAAGGAAACTGGCGCAAATGTGTCAAAGTTAGGGTGGCCCAGAAAAAAACAGAACCCAAATTATTTATTTATTTTCCCATTAAACTTACCTTAAACACCAACACCCAACCCTAACCCTAACCCCAAATCCTAACCCCCCTACTTGAATTTAACAGTTTTATTACAAAATTTGTGGGTTCTGTTTTTTCTGTGTCACCTTAATTTTGATACCTTAGTGCAAATTCAGCCCAACTGTTAAGATAGAGCGGTTTCGATATGGGGGTTCGATTTACTATAAACTTATACGGGGAAATGAGCACCCCTGAAAACTCGAAAAATAAATAACTTTTTTAGTTTTTTTTTTTTACAATCGGATAGATTGGTTTGCAATCGATAATAATCCGTTGAAAAAAAAAATAATTAAAAACGAAAATTTTAGAGGGCGTGGGGTTCCAAAAGTTCAGGTCCGCCAAATTAAGTCACCACTTTTTTCTCTTTTTTTTTTTTTTTTAGTCCGGTCATGGACCGGGTACTTTAGCTAGTATATATATCTATATAAAGGGCACTTGTGTGTATGTATGTCCAGATGAAACTACAAAAATAAAACAATCAACAAAGTAAATATATATACACATTCACTATCATCAGATATTGCTTTTTGAACAAAAATAATGAAAATTTGATTCATATTCGTGAAGATAATTAAAATAGTAACAGCATGGAATTTATTTTTGCATTTATATCTTAAATAAGAAGCATTAAGTTTTCTTTTCAGAGTGTCTGTGCACGTTTTTTCTGACCCCATTGGGCTGGATTAATGCAAGGTCTTTTTTTGATAGGGATTTTAATATGACGTCCTACTAGGATCCAACTCATGATTCAGTAATAATAGTTGCGAGACTAACCACCCCCACTACCCAGGCAATGCCGGGTAGCTGCTTCTAGTATATAATATAAAAGAAAGATTCTGTATGTATGTTTGTACAACAACTGAGTGCACATCCTTTTATAAATGAAAATTGGTGGAGACCAGCAAAGACCAAAGTTCAATAAAATCAACACCCTATTTCTGTCTGAGAGGAGGTTAAAAAACTTTTTAACCCTCATTTTCCATAAGAAAAACTAATTATAGGGGTATAAATCAATGATATACTAACCCTTTGTTACATACCCACATCTAACATCGGGTATATAAATGGTGAGTGAGAGAGTTCTCGGATAATAGAGAGACATATCAGAGAGAGAGAGAGAGAGGACAGATTAGAGACTTACTTGGAGAGGACATGGTCTTATTTTATCACTTGTTGACATCTTTACTCTTCCAGTTGCCATTTTCCTGTCTTCTTTTTTCTCCTCTTTTTCGCTGGCCGACATTTTGTCGAGTTGGGTTCTTCTATCTAATTTCTTCTACTAAGAGTTTTGCTTTTGGTCTTCACTTGTTTTTAATTAAATGAACTAGCTTTTATTTTATCTAGCCCATATCTTATTCACCGCACAGGGAGACCATCCTCAGAGCATGTCTAAACTCTTTGACATCTGGGCTGAATCTAAAAACTAAAACTAATCACATGGTGTGTGAGATTCGTGCCTCTAGGAGTCAGGAGCTTACCAATAGTCACTGGTAAATTTTCACTCCCTGATCTCAAAGTTAATGGCCCTTATTCTCGCTACAGGGTCTGCCAACAATTTATGACACTTCACTGCTGATATATAGAACTCAATTCTTTCTTCCTCTAATTACATGAACATATAAAATGACATATTCTGATAAACTTTGAACACTACCTTTCAACTTCTTTTATTACTGTATCTTTAATGTTTAAATACAAGGATTATTGATTCCTTCTGTGAATTATTTGTTTTTTCCTTTTATTATTTATTTTACCTTATAGTGGGTTTGTTGTAATTACTTCACCCAAGACAACCACCATAAATTGACGACCACTATAAACTAGTTACCCGATGAACCACTATAGATTCATTAATATAAACAAAAAATACTAAAGATTTTATCTATGCAAATATCAAATTAAAAATGTTCAGTTGCAAACGTTAGGATTGTTTAGAAATGGAAGGTAGCACTCACCTGGCATTTTCGGTGGCAATATTTTAAGATGTGACAAGAAGAACACGTTTTCAGTTTTTCAACCCTGAAAAGTAAAAAAAAAAGACATTTTTTTTTCAAAATTCAAAAAGACTTTAGCAACAGATAAGACAAATTAATATATACTAGGTACCACCAATTTTCCCTGTGAAATTTACTCCCGCCCCCATATCTCACACAATAAAACTTGCATAAAGGTTAATATTATCTTGAAAATGTTTTGTCCATTCGAAAGAAGAAACATTAAAAAAAACAAAAAAAACTCTTGATGATTTTTTGAAAATTGTTTTCAGCATACAGAAATAATAAAAATTATAATTGAAAAACAATGTTTACATTTTTGCACCGTTCAAGTTTAGTGTCGTAAAAAATATTCACTCAGATGATGTGTGCACAAAATGTAAGCTTCAAAGTCAGTATATGGTACATCACAAGTCGTTTACCCCTCATACTTGAAGAAATTAATTTCTTTGGCGGTAATAAATTTCCAAACTTAAATGTTTTTAGTTAACTTATTAACACTACTATACATAAATTTTATGTGTTTGTAATAGAATATATATATATATATATATATATAAAACCCATCATACATATACTCCCTCCACAACACTAATATCAAGGAATTTTGACCCGAGTTAGTCCTTGTTTGATACTAATTACAGTATAAATAAAAAGATAAAAGACCGAAGTTGTAAATAAAAAAAAAAATAAAAAAAATTTTTTCAAGTGTAATATTTTATAAGAAAATAAGTACCAAAAATTGGAAAATAAAATGTAAAAAAAAAAAAGTAAATAATTAATTTTTGGAGATTTCTTTTTTACTCATTTCGATAATTATTTAATTGGCTATTGTCTTATAAAAGAAAAAAATTATACATAGATATTTTTTCTGCTTAAAAAGGGGGGGGGGGGGTTACATTTTCAAAAGAGTTTTTCTTCAAAACGTATACTTTGTTTGACTAAAATAAGGTTTGCATTAAATAGATATTTATTTCTAGAATCTAAAAATATAACATTTTAAACTTAACATCAGAATATTTTTTATTTTAAATGAATTTTATATATTAATTTTTCATATCAAAAAATATTTAATCAAAGTTTTGAAATAAAATAACTGATGATAAAATTCATTAATTGATAAATCAATACCGAAAATTTCATTAAAATCGGATAATTCCCTGATTTTTGGTAATTTTTTTTGCAATCGCGAATGTTACATTAAATTTGTAAACAAGCCCTTTATACCATTTTAAAGACAAAATGGCGAAAGAAATTGACCAAAACAAATCGTTTTAAAAGTATTAAAAATAAATTGCACATGTAATGATATTTTTCTTTTTTTTAATGATGGTCATTATGTTACTACTTATCGTTTTAGACAAAAGTTTGCCCTTAAATAATAGATTTAATTAATTTTAATTCGTTTTTAAAATGAATAGCAGACGAATTTTTTGGTATAGCTAATAATAAAATTAGATATTAAATCTTGTTTTATAAATAATATTTTTCGTAAAAATTTTAAAATATTTTTCCAACCCTAAAACTTTAATTTTACCAATTTTTTATATGAATTACTTAATCATAAGAATGAAATAAATCACGTTAAAAAGAGAGAAAAAAACCCCGGCAAAAATGCCTCATTTTGACAGATTTTAATTCATAAAATTTTCCCGACTTAAAATAAATCATTTTTACATTTAAAAAAATCCTTCCTTCATAATACAGCAAAAATTACGTTAAATTTTATTCTTTGTTTTCCGACTTTTGTTGAATTTTAATAGGGATGGCGGGAAAAAAACAACAACAAAAAACACGTGAAATTTTGGCCATCCAAAATATTTAAAGTTGTTGAAAAAAACGTAAAGACGACAGTAAACCGTATGGTTGAAAAAAAAAAAAGAAAGATAATTTACACTATTGAAAGTGTAGTCTTTAAGAAAAAATAATAATAAAATGAAGCTATGAACACTACTAATTATCAGTTGCATATTCGCTTATTTCAATCTGTTTTAAGTCAGTTTGACCAATTAATTAAAAACAATAAACTTGAAAAGTTTTCACACCGCGCAAAAACAAACCAGGGAAGTCAGCCCTCCTAAGTCTGTCGTCAATATTTTTTCGTTTAATGGCATTAAATGATTGAGATAATTTAAAACGTATTTCATTACCTATGAAAACAATAATCACAAAGTTCTCCACGCATTTGCGAAGACAAAATATGAGCATAAGGTCGTTCTTGACAAACAATTTCACCACATTGCTTCTCCATTTTGAGTGTTTGCACCACGTGTGTGCCTGACTTTGTTACCTCCTTGCCCAGGAGAGTTCCTTTGTTGCCGGAAATTAAACCAGACGTAAACAACATGTGGATGTGGCTCAGTGGTAGTATAAAGGACTGAAGGTTGTTGAGTGCCGAACTAATTTTCCAGTGGTGAAGAATATTATGCATAAAACAGATTTAACTAGAAAATGGAAATAATTTTTTTTCACCCTACAGAATTATTAATGGACGTGTCGGTAGGAAGATAGAGGATTCTTCTTTTTTTTTTGGATGTGTAAATGAATATGTACACAGTACACTAGGTACCACCAGAATAGGTCACGTGATCAGTTTAGGCCATATTGAAGGAAGAAACGTAAATATTTTTTAACTTTCTTTTTTTTAATCTTGCAAAAAAGAAATAACGAACATAAAGAATTGTTACCAAGAAAAACAGTTAATTCAAAGATCAACTTATCCGATTGGGGAAAAATTACTCAACATTATCTTGAAAAATAAGTAAAACAGTCCGTTTTTTACAACACAGTCAATTTCTTTATTGATATTTTTTAGCAGAATTCTGTATTCATGGTTCTTTTACTAAATGGAAATTTTCGTGAAAATTGGACCATTAATTGATTTTTCATAGAATTTTAAAAAAACCTCTAGTCATAACTTGTTTTTTGCTACGTTAAATTTCAATTGATTTAATGGTGCAAAAATGTAAACATTGTTTTTCGTTCATAATTTTCATTATTTCTCAAAGCTGAAAATTTTTTTAAAAAATCATCAAGAGTTTTTTTAATGTTTCTTCTTTTGAATGGACAAACATTTTTTCAAAAATATTAACCTTTATGCAAGTTTTTATTGTGTGAGATATGGGGGGGGGGTAAAATCACAAGAAAATTGTGTACCTAGTAATATAATTTTGATCTGTTGCTAAAGTCTTGAATTTTGAAAAAAAATGTCTTTTTTTTTACTTTTCAGGGTTGAAAAACTGAAAACGTCTTCTTGTCACATCATAAAATATGCAAAGTTTCATTGTGTTAAATATACGGGTGGGGGGATTTCACAGGGAAAATTGGTGGTACCCAAAGTACCGATTTCAAATATGAAGTTGTTTTTTTCCTAAATGCTCTCATTTTTTTTGCTATTGAGGTATTTTAAAATATCAAAATTAATTCTTTGTCTCACTGTTATCATCTTCTATTAGATGAACCATGTGATTGAACTCTCATTAAATTAATTGGTGAATAAAAAAAAAAATGTTACATAGTTATTATAATTCTGGGGTATGGAAGTTAACGCCCTTTGTCTGCGAGCCTCTGTTTCAAACCAACCAATCACGAGCCAGCATACTTTGGCGGCAAAGCCGAATAAGCAGACTCGTCCTGCCCTCTTCTGATCCAGCAACGCAAGGGAACAGACCAAACAAAAGGTCGCTCCTACTATTCTTCAACACACAGAATCGGAGTCGGACGCAGCAGAAGTCCATCATATCCGAACGGAACAGAAGGCCGTAGCAAGGGGGTCTGTTAATACCCCATATCCCAGGATACACCAGTTAAGTGACAAATATTATTATTTGTGCAAACGAAACTAAAGTCTGCAATTATTTATATGTAATACAAGTCTTTTATTCATATTCTAGTTGTTCGTTTTATTTCATTGACTCTTAACCTGTCTGCCACATTCGCGGTTAACTCCATACACAACCTGGAGTACTGCCGCTAGTGTTCTTTTTGTTATAACAGGATTAGTAGCAAGCGTATGTGATGAGGAAATGAACAAAAACACAGATTTTAAGTTTTTAAAATTATAAGAAAAAAAACAAGAACGGTGAAAGGATAGAAAGAGAATTACAGGATAAATTTGGTTATAGTGTGGGTGGATATTGAGTCCGTGAAATGTCCAGCTTGACTGTGTATTGGGTGGTGATGTAGCCAATTGTGTTTTAGTGGTAGGCGCTGTGTCTTGAATAAAAGTCAGCAGTAGTGATGGTGTTTAGGTGAGTCGAGTCTTGCGTTTTAGAGTCGTTAGCTGTCGTAGGCAGAATCTGTAGTTTTCGTTATTCTGAAGTCGATCGCTGGTCGTATCGTGTTCTAATAGCTAGTATATTTGTATCGTCGAGTCTTGTAGAAATGTTCGCTTCTTTCCCTTGTTCTAGCAGAATATTGTGTCTTAGTAGCGCTTTTGTATCAACAATGATGTAGAAATGTTCGGTAGTTGACTTGATTTGACTGCCTGGTGAGGTCAGGTTGGGTAAGTTGGGTGTGACCCGCCGCTCCTTGATGTGTCCTTCTGTGAGTACGCTCGTCGGCCTGCGTTCGTATGGTGCCTGAAGCCCTGACTGTCGGTGCCCTTCAAAGCTGTTCGTTTTAAGAGATCCCGTCCCAAGTTGGATCAATTTGAGTTGTTTTCACTTTACCCGGGAATCGCTTTCATTGGATGATATTCGAATTTTATTTACCAATTTTTTATTTTTATTTAATTTTGGGAATTGACTATCAGCGGAACTCCGATTTGGAGCCCATGCGCAGATATATGTTAAAATGGTCATTCCGTCCCAGGCCACGATAGAGGGCACTTCGACTTTATCCGTCCCGTTTGCGAGGTATGTAGCTTGTATAGTGAATCGAATTTTGACTTTTGCATATACACATTCTTATAATA
>CM042165.1:52379426-52532847 GCA_023376005.1 Doryteuthis pealeii | reverse complement strand
AGCGGTAGTCTGACCCTGAGCCACACTCACAATCAAGGAGGTTGCGAGTTCAGTCCTCTGACTAACCGCTAATAGTATATTCCTTATTTAAAAATTTTTTTTTTACATAAAATGAATTAGAGATAAAATTAATTGTCCATAAATATATATAAAGTAACTACTTTTGACTTGTTTAGTAGGAATGCCAGATATTATTACACAATTGTCTATTCATTCTACTAAACATTTTAAGCTCTTTGTTCTTCTCTGTCTAGAGTAACCAAGTCACATTTATGCTTCTCAGCGGCCGAACCACGTTTTAGCCAATAGGGGTGACAGTAGTCTGACTACGAGCTCCATTCACGATTAGGGATGTTGTTGAGTTCAGTCTCTGTAGTCATCTTGCTACAGAAACACTCATGGAAAAATTTTTTTCCCAGCTATTATTAAAACATATTTGTTGAAATATCATAATATTCCCCAGTTAATCTGATTAAATTCATTTTAATTATGTTTCTCAGTGTCCGGATCACTTTAGCCAACAGGGTGACGTAGTCTGGACTACAAGCCACACTCATGATCAGGGATGTGTCAGAAGTCATTATACGTTGGTTTTGACAACAACAACTGGCCTAAGCACACCTGAACTAGTGCTCAAAACAACGTACTTATGGAACTCAAGAATAGTCCATTATCATGCATATTTGGGTCGTTTTACCCATTCGACGGTAATTGAACTATAATAGATTATTCAACAGGAGGTTTGCAGTTCGTCTCTAGTCATCTGCTACAGAAATTACTCATGAAAATGTGTTCTCCTCAGGCTCATTTTATAAACTAATGTTGTTGAAATGTTCATAATTTTCCCATTAATCTGTTATAATTTCGATTTTAATGGGAAAAAAAAACTGTTGTATAAAATAAGTCATTAACTTGGCCACATTATGCAACATTGTCCTAAGATGTCCATTTTTTGTGGGGAGAAAAGTGATAAATAGGAATCAAAATAATAAAACTGGGATTAGTTCTATTTTGTAACAGGCTTATTACTGAAATAGTCTATTAATAAACAAAAAAAACTAAAATGTGTGTGTGTGTGTGGGGGGCACCATTTCTGATGATGAAAAGGATCCAACTGTGACAAAATACAAAGAATTTTATAATCATGTGCATCATATTTTATTATTTTATTATGAGATATTGGTTTTTTTCTCTTGCGATCTGAAAGAGATAATGTTCTCTGAAACCTTTCATAAGCTGTGTCCTGGACATGATGTTAATGGTTGAAAAAAAAAATAAATGCAGCAAAAAAAAAAAAATTAAATGCTGTTATTATTAAATTTATTTTTTAATTATCTGACAATATAATTAAAATCTCATTATTTTTGCTCAAAAAGCCAAGCTCTGGTGATAGTGAATGTGTATATATATTTCATTATTGCCATTTTATGTTTTAAAAAAAATTCAATGCTGTGTATCTATTTAAATTTATTTTTGTATTATTCTTGACGATATAAATAAAATCTTCATTATGTTTTGCTAAAAAGCAAAGCTCTGTGATAGTGATGTGTATAATATTTATAGTGCCATTTATTGTTAAAAAAAAATTCAATGTGTTATTATTAAATTTTATTTTTTTAATTATTTTGACGAATATAAATAAATCTTCATTATTTTTGCTTCAAAAAGCAAGCTCTGGTGATAGTTGGAATGTGTATATATATTTATATTGCATTTATTGTTTTATTTCGTAGTGTCCTCTGGACATACATACACACTAACTGTACTTTATATATGTATTAGACAATATCTTTTTACGCCTTTTTTCTTACCTTTTATTTTCCAGAGTGTGCGACGTGCACTTTATTAACTTCCAACGTCCGTTCTATGGATTAGTTACATTGTTTACTGCTGTTCTCCTTAGTTATGTACTTCCTGGCCTGCTGGGAGTAGACCCAGTGTTACCGTGGCCGCTGTCCAAGAGGTCGTATACATACAATTAATAATTACCCCTCTCTCTCTTTCTCTCTCTCTCTCTCTCTCCCAATTTGATTCATTTACAGTAAAAAAAAAAAATTGGTTCAAGATGTGTTTTTCTTCTTTCATTTTTTTCTTTTTTCTTTTTTTTTTAATTAGATTAACAATATCCCTTTGCTGGTAATTATTCAGCTAAATCCTCATCTTAATTTGAGTGTTGTATTTCAATCAGCAGGTTCTCCATCCCTCCTCAAGTACAGGGGATTTAAAAAAAATGTAACATTAATATGGAGTTCCTCTTATGATATTATGTTTTGTAATCTCCACCTATTCATCATCCCTGTGAACACATTTTGGAATCTCACAGATGGTAGTTACTTTATAAAAAGTATGTTAATAATGCATAGGCATTAGCATATTTCATTTTTATAAGAAAGTGTAGTTTAGATTTTTAATTAATGTTAACACTGGAAAATACAAATTGATTGGAGGTTTGTTGGCTTAACACAGTAAAAAAAGATGCCTGAAGGTCTGCCATCATAGTTTTGTTTGCAGTTTTATAATATTTGTATATTTTTAGTTCTCATTACCTGAACCATAAATCATGTGCTTGATCAAACCATCTGGTCACCTAGTGAAGGTGTTTTGATGTTATAAAGACCAAACAACTAATGTTCCTTGGATAACAGGTGGCAGTGCACTTTCAGATGAAATACTTCCATATTTCCGCCACTTCTGGGTGGATAATCTCCATAGAAATTTCTATTCAGTTAAAATTATTCAGACTAACATCCTCATCTTTTATTGGAAGTGTTGTATTTCAATCAGGCAGGTTCTCCATCCCTTCTTAAGTACAGGGATTTAAAAAAATGTTAAACATTATATGGAGTTCCTTTTATGAATTATGTTAGGACCTTGACACCAATAAACCCCAAAGTAGACCCTAGATCAAAAGGGACATGTTTGGCTTTTCACGTTTTTTAAAATCCAGTTGTTTGTTAACAGATGATTTTTTAGACACACTTTAAATTATAAAACTATAAATGAAAAGGCATTTTTTATATTAAAGACACTTTTTTTTTTACTTCTTTCATGTTGTTGTTATTCAATAGCAAATTCTTTTTAATTATAAAACTTTTTAACTTTAATATTAACTATCATGGAGCACATGGGAAAGTAAATAAACAGGTCTTTCGTTTTAAGTTTTATTTTTTTTTTTAAATAACAATATTTAGTGATAAACTAATTTTAGTTGCAAAATTAATTTGTTATATGCTAACGACAACAACATGAATGACTAATTTTTTTTTTTATTAAATCCAAAAACTATTTTTGTATAAAAAATGTACTGTTTTTATCGGCCAGCTATTTGTTTACTAACAACCAGTGAAAAGCAAAGATAGTTCTTTCAAAAAAACAGATTTGGGTGGGGTTTTATTGTGACAAGGTCCATTATGTTTTTAAAATCTCTGCCTAAAAAGAATTGTTTATGTAATCTTATTCCTTTTCAGTGTGTTTCATTTCTTATCACTTTATTTTTTCAGTAGAAAAATACTATCTTTGAACACAACTCAGATGAGAAGATATTTTTGAGATTAGTTCAATGATGAACAAGAAACACTAATTACAGCATTGTATTCTGTTGAAGTACAGGTAAATTTTATGTCTCATCAATTTAAACTCTGGTAGATAATATTGTCCAGATTTTTGCTAGTAATCTGATACATGCTACTCACTCATCATAGCTCTTCGACAAATATTATCTTCAGCGATTTAACCCTCTGACAAACTTTAAAAAAAAATTTTTATTCTTAAAGTAACTTTTAATTGAATGTACAATGTGTAAACATAAGTTGTGCAAGACATAAAAGTCTTTAAATTCTACCAGAATGTAGTGGTAGACAATAGTATGATATATTAATTTTCTGTTAATGTTTGCTAAAAGAGCTAAAATTTGAATTTGTTTCAAGACAAAGCTGTTTACGTAAAATTTAACAATTTTATCACTTATTAATCTGATTTAAAAAAATCTGATTACTATTCATGAAAGAGACAGGACTTAGATGGATTGAATTTTGAAGTGTCATCTTTTATTATTATTACTAGTACAAAATTAAAAAACGCCCTCCGGGCAGTAAAAATAGATTTTGAAAATATGCCTGAGGGTGGGAGGGTGAAAAATTCAATGTCAGCGAGTTTGTACCCCAAGAAGTAAAATCATAAATTCATTAAAGGATTAAAAAATTAAACAATTTGAAGGTTTAAACTTTTAAATAAGTATTAAAAATTAAAAACAAACATATATAGATATATAATACAGTCACTGTATTTATTAAAACTTGTTTTAAAAAAAACAATGAGGACTGTCTAATGCTGCATGTTCAAATTTTAGTGTATATTCTATTATATGACAATTTTGGGGTAATGTGACGTTAAGCAGTGACGTAGTTTGTTAACAGGACAAAAACTGGTGAAGCGAAATCTCCATTATTAATAGATTAGTCTGAATAATGTTACAACCTTGCAAAGAAAAACTTATGAAACTAGTATCCTCATTTTGATAGTTCCAGTGTTTTGTTTGTTGTATTCCTCTAGCCTTCTTTATGTATTGAAATCACTAACCTTTTGTGCTGAGATTCAATTAAAATTCCAGAAGGTTATCAGTGATGAACAAGCACCTGAAGAAGGGCAGGTGAGTAGAGTGCCTGAAATAAGACTATATACCAGATGAAAACCAAATCCATTCTCAGAGTTAACCTTTCTATTTTTAGCATGGTATGATCTTTTTATAAAAATCTTTTGTTTATTTACTTAGTATTTCTTATACATAAAAATCTAGTCATACATTTGTGTAGTTGTCGTTTTAGTATGTTTTACTGATCTTATGTGACCCAAATTTTTAAAATATGAATTTAAATTAATATTTTTAAGAATATTAAATAAATTATAAATATTAAAATTTTTAACTTTTCATAATTTTAGAAAATGAATGAGAGGCTTTCAAAAATGTGGAAAATGGACGTCCTGTTTCTAGAAAATGGTCTTAGGAACATGTGAGTGGTTTCCTATTGTCTTCAAACTTTTTTGAATTTAGTTTTTATTCTCTGAACTGGTTTTACTTACCACCATCCTAAAGAAACAGATCTACCCTGCCTACATGATACTTAAGGGAAAAAAAGGGTTCATGTCTTTTCTTCAGGCATTATTATAAAATGATACAAAACAACCTTGGCAGGGAATTGTAAACTGACAAGCCAATTTCATTTTTCCGCCCTGTCGGCTGGGCAGTAGAAATGTGGATCATCTCCAGTTAATCTTGAACTTTTAAGTGACTAAATTCCTACCAGAAAATTCCCATATCCCAGTATTGTCTGGGCTGTCGCTGTATTGGACTGTACAACTCCAATTAACTAAATGTCTACCCCCCCAAGAGTCACCTATTCTCTAAGCCAATGAGAACACGGTTTAGACAAACTTGAAATATACTTTGTCAATCAACTCTTTGAACTTCCAACTGTAATTTCACAGTTGTTACCATTTTTAAAATGCTAAACTACACTATCTTACAATAAGACGGCTATGGCCTATTCAGTATGTAAACAAATGTCTATTCTTGTTTTTCTCCTTTTAAACTATGTTATCCAGCAACCGATGAAGCAAGCAACTGTGAAGACTGCAAACGTTGCGTTCGTAAATATGGACACCATTGCCTTGGCTGAGGGCATGCGTTGGTGAGAGAAATCTAGTTCTTTTGGTTTTCTGCTCTCAATAGCATCTTTAATATTATGGACCGTTTAATTTACATGGTAAGTAGATAATAAATGGAAATAAATCCAACAGTATGATTAACCATTTGGCATGTAGTGGTTCAAATAAGTATTATTTGTATTAATTCGGACTATTATGTCCTCATCTTCATTGTCTACACTATTTTTCTAATTTTTGAGATGAGGCTTGATTAATTAGTTATTAGTTTGGGACTATTGTCCTCACTCTTCAGGTGTTACTACACTATTTTCTCTGAATTGAGATAGGCTTGTATTAGTATTATTTGGGATTATGGACTATTTGTCCTCATCTTCATTGTTCTTTACACTTTTCTCTGATTTTTGAGATGAGGCTTGATTATTTAGTATTTATTGGACTATTGTCCTCATCTTTATTGTACTTACACTATTCTCTGAATTTTTGAGATGAGGCTTGATAATTAGTATTATTTGGATTATTCGACTATTTCTCATCTTCATTTCTACACATTTCTCTGATTTTTGAGATTGAGGCTTATAAGTTAGTATTATTTGGATTATTTGGACTATTGTCCTCATCTTTATTGTTACTACACTATTTCTCTGAATTTTTTAGATGAGGCTTGATAATTAGATTATTTGGATTATGCGGACTATTGTCCTATCTTCATTGTCTACACTATTTCTGCTGAATTTTGAGATGAGGAAATTGATATTAGTATTATTTGGATTATTTGACGTATGTCCTCATCTTATGACTACACTATTATCTCTGAATTTTGAGATGAGGCTTGATAATTAGTAATTATTTGGATTATTTTGTCCTCAGGCTTCATTGTTATTTAATAATGTTTTGGCTGATGTGCCCTCTGGCCTTCTTCGGTATTTCTTGTCAGACTCGGGGAACAGTGCTGGGACTCGAACCTTCTTGTCGTAATCAGGAGTCATGGAACTTAAACCTAACCCTTTATTCAGTGCCTACGGGGGTATCCTGTCTCATTCTGCTAACCATAGTTGGGTACAGGTGTTAAGCTGTATTAATTATTATTCTATGTTGCTGCTGCCTACAGCATTGAACCGTGCAATTAGGGATAACTGTCACTTAGACATGTCTTAAAGTAACTCCTTTTATCCACTGGCTATGTGGTTTCCAATTGTTAGCGGAATGAGAACAGGATACCCCCGTGGACTGAATTAAAGAGTTAGGTCAAATGTTTCCGTGATTCCCCGATTACGACAAGGAAGTTTTCCTGAAGTCCGAACAAGAAATACCTGAAGAAAGCAGGAGGGCACATTGCCGAAACGTACAAGATAACAATGAAGCATGAGGACAATAGTTATGAATAATACAAAATAATACTGATCAAGAAGTCACAATCTTCAAAAATTCAGAGAAATAGGTTTGAAATAACCTCTTGTGCCCAAACAGTTACTATCCTTCCGTCTTCATCAATATAGCTGCTCTTGAAGAAGAACTTTTTTTATAAAAGGTCGAACAAGATATCTGTGAGCTGTACGATTAACATTTGTTTTTTCTATCTCTTTTCAATCATTACATGAAGTAACAAGTAGGTTATCTTCCTCCTTAAACTTGACCAATCCTTTCCAAGGTTAAGTGTTGGTATAGCATAAATAACCCAGATGTTACATGCTTTTAAAATGATTCTGAACATTAACTCATAAATGAGAGTTAATCTCCCCTTGTTTGTTTCACTTTGAGGAAACCGTATGTTTGGTCAGCTATGTTTCATTTCACTGTAAATTTTAAAACTGAAATTACAAATTAGTTTGAATCCATACACTGCCATGTTTTACATGAAAATCATAAAATGTATTGTAATTGTGTCTGCCGCATTATTTTGAAATGAAATTTAATTGTTATTAATATTATAATATATATATATATATATAGGATATATATAATATATATATATATAATATATATATATTTTCGAGGAATGTGCTTAATTGAAGTTGACCAATTTTGAAATTAATAGTAATAATAAGGAATTTAGGCGGTGTATATGTTAAAATTAAGGCTAAACAAATCGAGAAATGTCAATCCCTGAATGTACTATTTCGACCATTAGGTCTCATCAAGACTGATGAGACCTTAATTCATTAATTATAAACTTATTAATTTAAAAAATTAGGTGATGACTTCAATTAAGCACATTCTCCAAAAATTGTCGGCTTTAAAGCCATATAAAAATTAAACAAATTTGTTGTTTACTTAACCTCATATATATATATAATATATAAGAAATTTCTTTTCTCTTTTTAGGAACTATCGTATAAACAAATTGGAGTGGATCCATTGGTTGGGAAAGCAATGCCCCATTCTTTTCTGTGATTTATTTTGTCCTTATTGTGGTGGAATGTCGTTGGACTGTCGCTTTCACTGTACCTCATTATCCAGGGCTTGACCACATGGAATTTGGTGTCCCGAGGACAGAATCACCTTACCTCAAAATATTTGGATGACTCCTACAAACCCTGTTTGATGAGGGTGCCTTTTGCAACTCTACACGTTTTTGTTCCCTGGAAACTCCGGCGTTGGGAAACACTCTATTGCAAGAAAGCCGATGTCCAGGGTACCAGTAATGGTGGTATGGTAGCAGGGCCAAACTGCTATTAGATATTGCTTTGCACCGATCTGCTCCCTTGTTAAAATGGTTGAAGGGTCATTCATCCAGATTTGGTTCGTGGCTGAATAGATTATTTTTTTCTGCGTCACATGCAGTCGAAAAAGAAAAAAAAAAAAAAGAAAAAATTACCTACTATCATATTTACAATTACACCTTATTTAAAACTTTTGATATAATTATGTCTGCCTCACAAAAGAATTAAAGATTTTTTTGATGATAAAGTATGATACCCCTACCCCGTCCCACCAAAAAAAAATTGTCATATAATGATTAGATATCACACTTATAATATTCTACATATTCACAATTATTACATTCCTTTTCAATACATTCTTTTTCAAAAGGTGCTAAGATTTTGTGGACTTAGTATTAAAGATATTGAGTCAATGGTGTTTTGGTAACTGTCGTTTTACGAATTGTGATTTTCAGCCAAACTGTTTGGTTGAAAATTGCATAGGTGAGAAACGGACACTTACTAAGCACCATTGACTTTCGTCTCACTACCCTTATCTTATATTATATAATTTTAGTAATCTCTACATTGAATTTTGATAATGTTTTTTAGCATCTATCCTCTGGCACTTGTGTTATGTTTCATCATAGGTAATGGGACATGATGGACCCCCAGTTAGATCATCTATTCTCTTCCAACCTATGGGTAATAGTAGGCAGAACTGGGCTCTTCAACCTTGGTTAGGTGACAGAAGGAAAACGCTGAATTTCAAAACCTGTTAAACTCCACTTATAAAATTATTAATACCCAAAGATTTTTTTGATGTAAAGTTGTGATAAAACCCTCCCCTACCAAAAATTTCATTATTATAGCATATCACATTATTATTTTCTACATTATTCACAATTATTACATTCCTTTCATATACATTCTTTTCAAAGGTGCTAAGGGTGCTATTGAAGGCGTTTTTATCGAACAATATTACATTCACTTGTCGAAAAAAAGATGGAGGAGTAAATATCACATTTACAGTTTTTAGCTATCACCGCCTAGCCGTTTTTAGGCAGGAAGCAGGACGGAATTCTGCGAATAGCAACGTTCTAAGATTTTGTGGACTTAGTTTACTTGAAATCTCGTTTCAGTCGAGGTTGTTTTTTGCTGTTCCGTAGCAGAGACGACAACATAACCAACAAATCTCACTCATTTGGTAATTCAGTCAACTCTAATAGAAGATAATTTTGATATTTCCGACTGTTGTCCTGTTTTATGTGTATAAACACAACGTTCAGGCCACTGTAACCTTGGACTCTGTTTTAGGTGTTTTAAATTGACTTTACCAATAATCATCTTCAGACGATTTACTCATGAATTCAAACAGGAAATCATTACCGCCTTCCGGTTTCGACTGGAGGGTCTGGTGCTTCAGCCCTGGACCATGTAAGCTAACAACGGTTTGTACCTGAATTTAAAGGGGCAGGGTTTTGGTTTATTGCCTGGTACCTGAGGCGCCCCTTGGAAGGGGAGCTGATGAGATCACGCATTTTTCCACAAAGAGCTTTGGTTCGTGGGTGGTCCCTCATTAATAGGGCCTGTGCCTAACACATACATGTGGGGTACGTGGATATATTATTACCACTCACTCATGGGCACTCGAGCAGTATAAATGCCACCAGACTTATTGGCATTAATTTTGCTTAGAGCCTCTTGAGTAGGGGGTAATGATTTTCAGCTCCGAAATCTTTTAAATTGTGGGGTAATCATCTGAAGAATGACTTATTTTAAGTAATTAAAAAAAAAACTAAAAAAAACCCTCTTAACAGAACTTGAAGTATGGAGGCCTGAGCATTGTGTTATCTATCTATCTATCATCTATCTATAACATATATTAAAGGGCATTATGTGTATATGTATGTCGAGGAAACTTGGAAAATAAAAACAATAATGACAAAGTAAATATATATAACATTAAATATCATTGGTTGTTGAGCAAAAATAATAAAGATTTGATTATATTCGTGAAGATAATTAAAAACTAAGATTTTTAAATGATAAACAGCATGGATTTTTTTTATTTGAATAATTTTAGATAGTAGACATTAACAGCCACTGCTAGTACACAATAAAAATGAGAAAACAGTCAATATATCATGATTATTCATATTAAGCCTCATCTTATGAATACAGACAAGTATATGCCGTAGAAGGATACATTTTTTGTTCAGTGAACAAACTTTTCTACTAAGTGCGAAAAAGACTAACATAATTTTTTTTTTACGGGAGTGCGAAAGACTAACATAAATTAGTCAAGTTAAAAAGAAAGAAAAAAAAACATTTCAGAATCCTTCAATTTATTTAATATTAGGTTTTTATAATATGACAAAAAAATTGCTGTTAAGAGTTTTTTAACTAAGGTGTTTGAAATTATGAAATAAAAATTTAAAAAAAAATCAACAAGGAAAAAAAGTAACAAAAAGAAACTGGGCTGAATGTGACTGGCACATAGTTTTATCTGCTGAGAGTTTTGTGACCCACACCACCCCTCCTGGAGATTAACCCGTAATCATTCCCAGGAATGGGCACTTAATTCATTTAACTGTCATTTTTTTTATGTCATTGCACCCCTGTATTTTTTAATTTATTTTTATTTTTAGTTCTCCCCCCTTGCTTTATAATGCAAGGGGAGGATAACATTGTATATTTATTTTTTTTTTCTCTCATGAAAAATTCATTTTTTTACTTTAAAAAAAAAAAATATTTTCTAAAGGTCTGATCCAAGTTAAAGAACATTTTTCTTGTTTTTAATTTTGCCCTGGTGCATTGTCTGCCTTAATTTGCCAAAAAAAAAGAAAGCTTTTGAAAATTTATTCTGACATTCCTTTTTGTAGGATTTTTGGACCAAGTATCCAATAGGCCCCCAAATCTCAACTTAATGAAAGTCCATATTTTAACTTCATCACTTGGTAACTACGACTTTAAATATTTGAAAATAAACGGACAGATGATTTTTTTTAACCTTGTATTGTATCTGACAAAAACAAAATTTACAAATTTTGTGATGCTATTTCTGAACAGCATCCTTTTATTTAAATAAACATAAAAGAAATATTTTACAAATAAAACTGTATTTTTATTTAAATAAACATAATTACATTTCTCTTCTGATTAAGTAAAAATATTTCAGTTAAAAGCGTCTTTTTTATTTATCTAAGTGTTGAAAATACTCATAAACTTCTGATTAAAAAGTTTTATTTAAAAAAAGATTTTGCTTATTGAATTTTAATTGATTTACGGTGTACAACCATCTATTTATTAATTACATAAATTCAAACATCTCCATAAACTTCTTATTTAAAATCATTTGTTTACAAAAATTTGGAAAGCAGAAGTTACCAGTGACAAGTAATATGTAAACCTTTCATTAAGTGATGATTTGGGGGTGCCTATTGGCATACTTGGTCCGTATTTTTTTCCACTTGACATCATATTGCAAAAGAGAAAAAAAAAGGCTTTTATTTTTCAATTTAATTAAAGATTTTCTTTTTTAAATTGAAGAAAATAAAAGCCTTTTTAAAGCTTTCTTTTTTGTATTTTAACATTTTAAGAACAAAAATCGAACTAACCTCATTACTTTAGAATTCAATCTGAAACGTTTTTACTTACAAAAAAACCCGTGGCCTAATTTCAACAGCCAATGGCCGCATAAGATTTTTCTCTTGGTCAACTTTGCAAAAATTATCAAAAATTAATTTATATAGGGAAATATTAAACTCTCTGAATATTATATTTTTTTAATTATATTGAATAATAATTGATAACCATTTTTAATTATCATTATTATATTATATTGTAAGTGTAATATAATTTTAAGATAAATTTTAAATTTTTAAAAACAAATTTTAAATACAAACTGATAAAAATAATTCAACTAACTAAAAAAAGGTATTTGATTTAAATCCAAAAACTCTTTTAGATTTTTTTTTTTCTTTAATGGGATACTAAAATTTATCTGGTCTCATATTCAGATCATATTTACAATATAATATATATATATATATATATATTCAAAATTTATCGAATTAATCTCCCGTAACTAATTTCTGCTTACTTGCATCATCATACGGTCAAACAATAAGCATGAAACTTGTTATGGTATATTAATCCATAATATATAATATTGATTGTAAATCTTGCTCTGCCATTTTTAGCATTGAACCCTTCATATGCCAATACTTTTCTCATTCATTCTCCATTCATTCTATATATATATATATAATAATATATATATAAATCACAGGGAGTTTGGGGAATCATGGGAAAATAATATAAAATTACTTTTTTTTTTTTTTTTTTTTTGTTTTTCAAAGAAAAAAAAAATTACTGGAAAAAGTTTGAATATTTTTCAATTATTTAACTAAGTCAACATATAAGAACATACCTTTCCCTTGTTGAAAGGTTGTTCACCGTTGTAGTTAAAAATAGCTAATTAATTATTGTAACTGTTTTATGTATATTTTTAATAAAAAATTTTTTTTATCTTTAAAAGATGTTTTAATTAATCTTTCTGCTTTCTTTAAGAAAGTAAAAACATATGCCATGAGTTAAAAAAAAAAAATGAATATGAGTCCAGTTAAAATTTGAAAACACCATTTTATTTTAATTTTTTTTTTTTGTAGTGATTTTTGTTTTCTAGTTTTTAAGGCATAGCTGTGATGGCCTAATTATGGCTAGTTCCGTCTGGCAAACAAATGAACTTTCCTCTTAAAGGTGAAATGAAAAATAAAACGAAGTAATGTCTCACTAAGTAGAAGGCTTAGATCCGGGTACTAAGATACTACTTTGAAAGCTGATTTAGAATAAAATAGTCCTGTAAATTTAGTATTATTTGTATTATTTTGACTATGTCCTTCCTCTTTATTGTATCTGTACACGTTTTGGTTGATGTGCCCTCCGGCCTTCTTAGGTATTTCTTTGTCAGACTCGGACCTTCTCGGACTCAGAACCTTCTTGTCGTAGTCGGAGAAGGTTCCGAGTCCGACAAAAATACCTGAAGAAGGCCATAAAGCACATCAGCTGAAACATGTACAGATACAATTGAGGGAAATAGTCTGAATAATACTAATAATCAAAGCCTCATCTAAAAAATTCAGAAAAATAACTGATTAAATTTGTTAGTAAAAAAAAATTTGCATTAGTAATAAACTATAATCAGTTAATGTAAAAAAATCACTATTATTGTTGATTTCATATATTCAAGAAATACTAACAACATTATCTGCTTTAAGTTGGTTAAATAAGTCCCTAAATATTTTAAGGAAGGCTTCATTTAAATATAAAAAGAAAAATCCAGTTTTTGGAATAGCTGTCTTTGGTCTGGTCCAGTCCCGATCCGATCTTGGAGTTTAGCCATTTACTAATTTGCTACGGTCATTCCTCTGGGTTATTCCCAGTTGACTAATACTAAATTCACTTATGTACAGTGTGGGCAGAATAACAGGACACTTTCTCATTATCGTCTATCCCACCCGCCAAGGAATTCACATATTCAGTCCCGCCAATTCGGGCCTATGAGTAGCACAGCTTGGGTGGATCTGATTTTGTGTGGTCAAGTGGGAGACTGGACCAGTAGCGTGGCACTCCACCTCCAGATGCAAAAGCAATCTAGTCTAGCACAGCGAAATGGCCTAGGAATCACAAGATTCCAGGTTGCTGATGTATGGTGTGCACTACACCTCTGACACAAAAAACCAATCTCCTGATCTAGCACTAGCGAAAAGTGGATAGACTCCCTCGCTGTCTGGCTATACTGACGTTAGGCCATTCCATCGGACTTACTTATTACTTCTACCCTTTATCCTGTATTTCGTAGGTGATCCTTCTTGTGCCTGACCTTCTTCTGCTACCACATTTCTTGCCCCACCCCCAGGGGTGATGTCAAGCATCCCCCCCCCCCAGCGTCCCCACTTTAACCCTGTCTAAACATTTAATTGTAAAATTGCAGTTGTGTGTCTTAAATGAAATAACCAAGGAGGGGTGTGTGAGCCAATGCCGTCTGCCTGCAACTCTGAAAAAATTGTAAATAACAAATCTTGAAGAATAATTATTTGGATCATTTGGACTATTGTCCTCATCTTTAGTGTTTTATATACACAACGTTTTGACTGATGTGCTCTCGCCTTCTTTAGGGTTTCTTGTTGAATTCTGGGAACCTTTTTGTCAACTTGGGAGCCTCCAAACTTCGAACTGAACCCTTTATTCAATCCATGGGGGAAGACTGTACTCATTCGTTAACTATGACTGTTACTAGTTTTAAGCTATGTTAGTATTTCTATTATTATTGCCCTGGCCAGGATTGAAACCGGCAACCTAGAGATGATTGTCACTTTGAACTTATTAACTCAACCCTTATATCCTTGTGCACATTGCTGTGAAATGCTTTGTGATATGAATAAGAAAGATGAGGACAATATCCGAAATAATACAAATAATAACAGTCTCATCTCAAAATTCAGAGAAATAGAATCTGTGGGAGAATTTCTGAGGAAAATTTGCAAACATTATATTAAAGATGACTTCTTTAATATGACAATTTAAAGATGGACTTCTTTAATGATGACAATTTAAAGATGAGACACTAGTCCGAATAATCCAAATAATGACGGGGGCTTTACTTTGAAAACAAAAAAAAAAAACTGTCTGATGATTTTGGATGGCTGTCTAGTTGTCTCTAAGGAGTCATTGGTTCAAGCAAAACTATTGAGGTTGAAGTCTCACCTTAAAGGTTTTTTTTATGTTAGCCACAGATTATATATATCACAGACCAGTGGCTCCTCGTACTTTATAATGGGTTACAGGTATTTGTAATGTGGCAGTTGTCTTAAAGAAACCTAAAAAAAAAAGGTCATTTTACTCCTAATACAGGATTGGCTGATAGCTGATAAGGCCAATACAGGACAAACTTTCCCCTGCCCAGCCAACAGCAAGAGAACCTTGACAAGTATTTATTGAGGAATGAATTTCTAGTTGAAATTCGCGTTTTACAGTTTAGCACTTCTGCTTGGATTCTTTCATATCTGCTGTTGTCTTTATAAAATCCTACAAATATTATATATATATAAATTTCTCAAAGATCTAAATTTGTTACTATTTGATCATTTGGACTATTGTCCTCGATCTTTATTAGTGTATATACATAACTTTTCGGCCGAGGTGCTCTCGCCTTCTTCAGGTTGTTTCGTGTCAAACTTGGGAACCTATTCTTCGAATAGGAACTTTCTCTTCGAAAACTCGGACCTTCTTGTCCGAATTCAGAGTCTTCATGGAACTTCGAACCAAACCTTTATTCATTCCATGGGATTAGGACTGTTCTCATTCTTTAACCATGACTGGGTACAAGTATTAAGCTATGTTTAAGTAGTCTGTTATTATAACCCTTGGTCAGGATGAACCTGCTACTAGAGATGATTGTCACTTAAACTCAACTCTTATACGTTGCTCATGTGTTCCAACTGATACACTGTGTATATAACAATAAAGGATGAGACATAGTCCGAATAATAACAAATTGTCAAGCCTCATCTCAAAAATTCAGAGAAATGAAAAATTTTTGTTGGCTACCCATGTGAGCAAGAATCTAAGGTATTGGCAAATCTTTCATATCTTGCTATTGTCTTTATAAATACTTACAAATTAATATATATATTGATATTTTTATTTCTAACTCTGACAGTATAAAAAAAAAACTTCCTGGCCCTTAGGTCTTGGTATTACACAATACCAAACTTTTCACCTGGAGGAAAAAATTTAGAAAAAAAAGAAAGGCCCAAATCCTCTGCAGCCCTCCTGAAACTAATCAGTTGATACTATTAAAATGGCCAAAAGAAAAAATACTGTAAGAGTTGCTAAGTTAATATGCAAAGGCTCAATACAATAAGTAGAGCAATAAAAACAAAGGCCACAGATGGTTAGGGGGGGGATGGTCCTATTGGGCCTTATCGACTTTTTGAGAAAATAAAGAGCTTGCTATTGAGATGAGGTCTCAAAATATTTTATACCCTTTGCTTACTGTGTCAGTCTATTACATTGTAAGTTTCTCCAAGTATAAACAAGTATAATTACCAATGAAATTTAATTGTTTTTTATGATGTGTACATAAATGTAGAATATGCTGACAGAAAAAAAAAAAAAATTGCAATACCATGAATAGGGTATTTCAATTCAATAATCATTCAAGGTGTATGAACTGGCACAAATTCCCTGATTCTCTCTTTCTCTCACATCCACCCATCGGTCATGACGAGTCCTCTCATGGCATTCTGTGTCCACCCCAAGGCTGTTAAATGTAAGTTTTTGCAGGTTGGCCAACACTGTGTGTCCCATGGGTAAGGAGTTCACAGAAGAGAATTGTCACTGTCCCCAGCAGTGCGATACAAATAACAAAGTTCCCTTGACTTTCTTATGGCATCCTTCCTTATTTGCCATTTCCCTTGGCAAGTCCTCTACATGGCTACAGTGTCCACCCAGGCCCAACACTGGTTTGCCCATGTGTAGGAGTCCCCAGGAGAATCGTCCCTTATGAGTTTGTTCTACCTCTTGAGCAGCGCCCAGCTTGTTTTACTTGAAAGGTTTGTAAGATAGGAGGGTAGGTGGCCATACAGGCTCCGTTAGTAGGTTGCTGCTTCCAGAATTTGTTCAAAACAGCCTGCAGCATTCTGGTGTAGTTTCCTTACTCAGATTAAACGTACACACAATGTTGTTGGGTTTACCGTAAATTTCTGTATACAGATCAAAATGTGCACAGTTTCAAGCGTAATCTGAACATTAGTTTACATAAATGAGGTAAGCTCCCCTTGTTTTGTTTCACATATCATAAAATATGTTCTTAATAACAATTAAGTTCATTTCTCAAATGATCGCAAGCACAATTAAGAACAAATTTATTGATATTCTCATGCTAAAACATGCAGTTGTTTGATTCGAAACAAATCGTATTTCAGTGTAGATTTTGGAAATGAAAATGGCCGACCAAAACATACGGCTTTCTCAAAGTGAAAACAAGGGAGGTTACTCTCATTTATGTAGCTAATGTTCAGATTACCGGTTTCAAAAATAAGATGGGGCGTATAAACAGAACTCAGGCCCCATCTTAATACACTGTAATCCTCCTTGGGCATGACATAACTTTTACTCTCGGGATGCAGAGGTATAGGCATTTGGTATGAGTGTTATTATTTTACAAAGATGGCCCTAAGATTTTGAAAATGCTATTGGAATATATACTATCCTAAAATATTGTGGGATGTTTCATGGCATAGTGGATAAGATGCTGGAGAGCAACATAGTAGTAAGTGAGTTCGAAGTCCAGTCCTACAATTACCTTCAACTTTTGGACTAATACCTTGGGAAAAAGTTATGAATCCCCTCCATCCTCAGCTATGCATTAAAAATAACACCTACTGTTTTTCTATAAGGAGGGCTTTTTGCATTAAATACCCAAGAAGATTGATATGTCATTAAACAAAAGAAGCTGAGCATGACATTACAACACACACTTACCCCAAATTTACTAGACAGGTGCTCGAAGAAGAAGCTCCCCTCGAACAATCTGCTGGTCATGTCATGCCCTAGCACCTATATGATTTGTCCAACCCTATTGTCTTATGGCAAGCTCCAACCCTTTTTATCAATGGCTAGATGGTGGCTGACTGGTTTTATGTCCAGGTATGGACGTTAAACTCTGATGGTGAAAGTTCCGATTCGAAGCTCTGGGGAAAGGTGGAGTACCCCTTCCATCACCATTTACTCCAGGGTCTGAATGGTAGTACCTGTTAGTGTCCCATCTATGGGTTGAAAAGAAAAACATGAGTTTTAAAGAAAATTGAGTACCATCAAGAATGAATAAAACAAAAAACAGTCTTCGGCATAAAATGACCCAACAAATACGGGTTGACCATGCCGTAAAATCCACCAACGCCAATTAAACAAAAAATTAAAAAAACGGTAAAGAAACTGAAACTAAACCCTAACATGCGCATTTTGTATCAAAGGAAAATTGTCATTAGTTGTTTAGAGCATGGGTTCCCAACCTTTTTGCAGCTCATGGTTCCCCTTTGAAACCAGAATTTTTTTTGTGGCCCATGAATTATTATAATAGAAAAATATTTCCATTTTACATAAGATATTTATTCATCAAGAGACAACATATTGCGGCACACAACTTATCTCAGTATCTAAACTAATGTACTTTTCAGTTCCAAATTTAACGACTATTTATATTCTAAGTTCAGTTATCTTATTCCAATTGGCATATATAAAGTCAATATATATAAAAAATATTAGGGGTGTAATCTTCCCACTCTCCCTACGCGTGAATTAGTTGATATCTTTACTTTCCTAGAAAATATAAATATAAAATTTCCCACATTACATGATTGATTTTTGTATACAAAAAGATATGCTCTGAAATCATATAGAATTATTAATATTTTCTTGGCCCACCTGAAATTTTGCTGTGGCCCATTTTTTGGCCATTCACTGGTTTCATCATCATCATCATATCACAACAATTAGCATGGATATGCTTATTGTGGACCGGCACCAAGGACCTACCATTGACCACTATGCAAGGATATTGGATGCTGCCGCAGAGGACTCTCTGGCACAATTGAATGATAGGAGGGTTGGTGAGAGTTTTGTCAGGGATATCCATGCTAATTGTGTGATTATGATGATGATGATGAAACCAGTGATGGGCCAAAATGGGGCCACAGCAAATTTCAGGTGGGCAAGGAAAAATTTATAATTCTATATGATTTCAGAGGCATACTTTTGTATACCAAAAATCCAATCATTATGTGGGAAATTTATATTTTATATGTTTCTAGGGAAAAAGTAAGATATCAAATAATTCACGGTAGGGAGTGGGGAGAGATTTACACCCCTAGTATTCATGTTATATATGACTTATATATATGCCAATTGAATAAGATATGAACTTAGAATAATAAATAGTCGTTTAAATTGGAACTGAAAAGTACATGTAGTTTAGAACTTGAGATAAAGTGTGTGCGTCAATATGGTTGATATCTTGATTGAATAAATATCTTATGTTAAAATGGAAGATATTTTTTCTATATATAATTTCAGGCCACAAAAAAAATTCTGGTTTTCCAAAAGTGGACCCATGAGACTGAAAAGGTTGGGAACCCATGCTCTAAACAACTAATGACAATTTCCCTTGATTACAAAAATGCGCAGGTTAGGGTTTAGGTTTCAGTTCTTTACCGTTGTTTTTTAATTTTTTTGTTTATTTGGCGGTTGGTTGGATTTTAACGGCAGTCAAACCCTTGTTGGTCATTTTTATGCCGAAGATGTTTTTGTTGTATCATTGTTGCTTGATAGGTAACTCAATTTTCTTTAAACTCATGTTTTTCTTTTTCAGAAACCCATAGATGCGGACCACTAAACAGGTACTACCATTCAGACCTGGAAGTAATGTTGAGGAAGGGGTACTCCACCTCTTCCCCAGAGCTTCAGAACTCGGAACTTCACCATCAGAGTTAACGTCACATACCTAGGGACATTTAAAACCTCGGTCACCACCATCTAGCCCATATGATAAAAAAAAGGGTTGGAGGGGCTTGCATAAGGACAATAGGGTTGGAGACAATTCATATAGTGCTAGGGCATGACATGACCAGCAGATTGGTTCTGAGGGGGAGCTTCTTCGAGCACCTGTTCTAGTAAAGTGTGGAAGTGGTGTGTTGTAATGTCATGCTCAGGCTTACTTTGTTAATGACATATCAATTCTCTTGGGTTAACTTTATGCCAAAAGCCATCTTATAGAAAAACAGTTACGGTGTATTATTTATGTACCCCATAGCTGGAGGATGAGGGGGATTATACTTTTCCCAAGGGTATTAGTTCAAAATTGAAGGTAATTGTAGGACTGGAACTTGCGAACTCACTTACATACAATGTTTGCTCTCCAGCCTTATCCACTATGCATGGAACCCTCCCCCACATATTTTAGGGATAGTATATATTCCAATAGCATTTTCAAAACTTTGAGCATTCTTGTAAAATAATAACACTCATACCAATGCCTTATATCCTCTGCATCCGAGAGTAAAAGTATGTCAATGCCCAAAGGAGGAATTACAGTGTATTAAGATGGGGCCTGAGTTCTGTTTATACACCTCTTATTTTGAAACGTAAATCTGAACATTAGCTACATAAATGAGAGTACCTCCCCTGTTTCACTTGAGAAAGCCGGATGTTTTGGATCGGCCTTTTCATTTCCCCATAAATCTACACTTTGAAAATACAAATTGTTCGAATCAATTACAACTGCATGTTTTAGGCATTGAGAATATCATAAAATTTGTTGCTTAATTGTGCTTGCGCATTCATTTTGAAATGACTTAATTGTTATTTTAAACATATTTTTTATGATATGTGAAACAAACAAAGGGAGCTTACTTCTCAATTTATGTAACTAATGTTCAGATTAGCTTGAAACCTGTGCACATTTTGAATCTGTATAACAGAATCATTTACCGGTAAACCAACAAACATTGTCGTGTACGTCTTAATCTTGAGGTAAAGGGAAACTACACAGAATGCTGCAGGCTGTTTTGAACAAATTCTGGAAGCGCAAGACCTACGTAAACAGGAGCTGTATGGCCACTACCTCCTATTACAAACCTCCAAGTTTAAAACAGTGGGCGCACTCAAGAGGTAAGAACAAACTCATAAGGACATTCTCCTGGGGACTCCTAACATGGGCACACCAGCGTTGCCTGGTGGACACTGTATGCCATGAGAGGACTTGCCAAGAGCAAAATGGCAAAATAAGAAGGATGCCAAAGAAAGTCAAGGAATTCTTGTTATTTGTTATCGCACTGCTGGGGAAGTGCATTCTTCTGTTGAACTCCTTACCCAGGGACACACCAGTGTTGGCCAACCTGCAAAAACCTTACATTTAACAGCCTTGGGTGGACACAGAATTGCCATGTAAGGACTTCGTCAATGACGATAGATGGAGGTGAGAGAAAGAGAGAATCAGGGAATTTGCTGCAGTTCATTACACCTTGATGATGATTGAATTGAAAACATATTCATGGTATTGCAAATTTTTTTTTTTTCTGTCAGCATATCTTACATTATCACATACATAAAAAATACATTCATTTGGTATTTACTGTTTACTTGGGAGAACTTACAAAAAAGTAAATAGACGACCACAGTAAAGCAAAGGGTTTAAAATATGTTTGAGACCCTCATGTCGCAAATACAAGCTCTTTATTTTCTCAAAAAGTCGATAAGCCAATAGGACCAATCCCCCACCCTAACCAATCTGTGGCCTTTGTTTATTGGCGCTACTTAATTGTATGAGCACTTTACATATTAAACTTAGCAACTCTACAGATATTTTTTTCTCTTTGGCCATTTTAATAGTATCAAACTGATTAGTTTCAGGAGTGCAGAGGATTTGGCCTTTTCTTTTTATAAATTTTTTCCTCAGGTGAAAGTTTGATTGTTAATTACAGACCTTAAGGGCCAGGCAGTTTTTTTTTTATTACTGTCAGAGTTTAAACATAAAAAATATCATATATATATTATTTTGTAGTATTTATAAAGACAATATCAGATATGAAGTTGCCCATACCTTAATTCTTGCCTCATGGGTTAAAGCCAACAATTAAATTTTTCACTTTCTCTGAATTTTGAGATGGAGGCTTGACAATTTGTATATTCGGCACTTATTTCCTCATCTTTATTGTTATCCCTCCCACCACTCTCCGGACACCATGATGCAACTGATATTAAGAGTTGAGTTTCTAAGACAAATCATCTCTAGGTAGCAGGGTTCAATCCTGACAGGGGTTATAATAACAGACTACTTAACATAGCTTAATACTGTACCCAGTCATGTTAAAGAATGAGAACGTTCTAATCCCATGGAATGAATAAAGGTTTTGTTCGAAGTTCCCATGAGACTCCTGAATTCGACAAGAAGGTTCCCGAGTTTCGAAAGAAAGTTTCCTGAATTCGAAAGAATTAGGTCCCAGTTGACAAGAAACACCTGAAGAAGCCAGAGAGCACCTCGGCGAAAAAGTTATGAAATAACAATAAAGATGAGCGACAATAGTCCAAATGATCCCAAAAGGGACACAAAATTTAGATTCTTTGGAGAATTTTATATATTATATTATATTTGTTAGGATTTTATAAGACAACAGCAGATATTGAAAGAATCAAGAGAAGTTGCAAACTCTTAAAACCGGAATTCACTAGAAATTCATCCTCATCATACTGTCAGGTTTCTCTTGCTGTTTGGCTGGGGCGGGGAAGTTTTCCTGTATTGCACTTATCAAGCTATTCAGCAAATCACTGTATTAGGAGTAAAATGACCTTTTTTTTTTCTAGGTTCTTTAAGACAATCGCAACATTAGCAAATACGTAGTGACCAAAAAGTAGAGGAGCCACTGAGTTCTTGTGAATATATATATATCGTGTGGCTAACATAAATAAAAACCTTTAAGGTGAGACTACCTCATATGTTTTGCTTGAACCAATGACTCCTTAGAGACAACTAGGAAGCCATCCAAAAATCAATCAGACAGGTTTTTTTTGTTTTTCAAAGTAAAGACTCAATTATTTGGCAATTATTCGGAACTAGTGTCCTCATCTTTAAATTGTCCATCATAAAGAAGTTCATCTTTAATTTTCAATCATTAAAAGAAGTCAACTTTAAATATAATTGTTGCAATTCCTAGAAATTCTCAAGATACTATTTCTTCTGAAGTTTTGAAGATTGAGCTTTAATTATTTGTATTATTACGGACTATGTGTCCTCATCTTTATTATTATATACACACATTTCAAGCAATGTGCACAAACGGGATATAAGGGCCTTGAGTTAATACAGTTCAAAGAGTGACAATCATTCTAGGTGCAGGTTCAATCCTTGGGCCAAGGGCATAATAACATAGAATACTTAACATAGCTTAAAACTTAGTAACCAGTCATAGTTAACGGAAATGAGTTAAGTCTTCCCCCATGATTGAATAAGGGTTCAGTTCGGAAAGTTCTGTGAGGTCCACAAGTTTGAAAAAAGGTTCCCAGAATCAACAATAAACACCTAAAGAAGGTTGGAGAGCACATCAGTTCAAAACGTTGTGTATAAACATAACACTAAAGATGAGGACAATAGTAGTCAAATGATTCCAAATAATATATTTCTTCAAGGATTTGTTATTTACATTTTCAGAGTTGCAGGCAGACGGATTGGCTCACACACCCCCTCCGCTGGTTATTCCAATTTTAAGACACACAAGCTGAATTTTACAAGTAAATGCTTAGACAGGTTAAGAGTTGGGGACGCTGGGGTGGGGTGGGATGCTTGACAATCACTCCCTGGGGGTGGCGCAAAGAAATGGTGTAAGCAAGAAGAATGGTCAGCACAAGAAGGATCACCTACGAAAATACAGGAAAGGGTAGAAAGTAATAAGTAAGTCGATGGAATGGCTAATTGTCAGTATCAGCCAGACCAGCGAGGGTGTCTATCCACTTTTCGCTGGAGTGCTAGTCAGGGAGAGATTGTTTATTGTTGTCAGAGGTGTAGTGCCACACCTAAACATCAGGCAAACCTGGAATCTTTGTGATCCTAGGCCATTTCGCTAGTGCTAAGACTAGATTGCTTGTGCATCTGAGGTGGAGTCCCACGCCTACTGTCAGCTCCCCCACTTGCCACACAAATCAGATCACCCAAGTGCTGCTACTCATAGCCGAATTGGCGAGGGGGACCTAGAATATTGTGATTTCCTTGGCGGGGTGGAATAGACGATAATAGAAAGTGTCCTGTTACTTCTGCCCCACACTGTACATAAGTGATGTAGATATTAGTCAACTGGGGAAATTAACCAGAGGGAAATGACCGTAGCAAATTAGTAAATGGCTAAAAACTCCAAGATCGGATCGGACGGACCAGACCAAAGACAGCTATTCAAAATGGATTTTTCTTTTATATTTAAATGAAGCTTCCTTAAAATATTGTAGGGACTTATTAACCAACTTAAGCAGATTAAATGTTGTTTAAGTATTTCTTGAATATATGAAAATCAACAATAATAGTGATTTTTACATTAAACTGATTAGTAGTTTTATTAACTAATGCAATTTTTTTACTAACAAAATTTAATCAGTATTTTTTCTGAATTTTTTAGATGAGGCTGATTATTAGTATTATTCAGACTATTGTCCTCATTGTTATTGTACAATGTTTCAGCTGATGTGGCTTTATGGCCTTCTCAGGTATTTTTTGTCGGACTCGGGAACCTTCTCGGACTACGACAAGAAGGTTCCTGAGTCCGAGAAGGTTCCCGAGTCTGACAAGAAATACCTGAAGAAGGCCGGAGGGCACATCAACCAAAACGTTGTACAGATACCAAATAAAGAGGAGGGACAATAGTCAAAATAATACAAATAATACTAAATTTAACCAGGACTTATTTTATTCTAAAATCAGCTTTCAAAAGTAAGTATCTTAGTACCCGGATCTACTTCTACTTAGTGAGACATTACTTGTTTTATTTTTCAATCACCTTTAGAGGAAAGTTCATTGTTTGACAAGGACGGAACTAGCCATAATTAGGCATCACAGCTATGCCTTAAAAACTAGCAAAACAAATATCCACATACAAAAAAAAAAAAATTAAAATAAAATGGTGTTTTCATTTTAACTGGACTCATATTCATTTTTTTTTTTTAAACTCAATGGCAAGTTTTTAACTTTCTGTAAAGAAAGCAGAAAGATTAATTTAAACAATATTTTAAAGAATAAAAAAAATTATTTGTATTAAAATTACATAAAAACAGTTAAACAATAATTAATTAGCTAATTTTTTACTACACAGTGGAAACCAACCTTTCAACAAGGAACAGGTATGATTCTTTATATGTTGACTTAGTGTTAAATAATTGGAAAAATATTTCCAAACTTTTTCCAGTAATTTTTTTTTTTTGAAAAAAAAAAAAAAAAAAAAAAAAAAAAAGTATTGTTCATATTTTATTTCCCATGATTCCCAAACTCCCTGTGATTAATATATATATAATATATATATATATATATATAGAATTGAATGGAGAATGAATGAGAAAAGTATTGGCATATGAAGGTGTTCAATGCTAAAATGGCAGAGCAGATTTCAATCAAAATTAATATTATGGATTTAATATCCCATAAACTAAATTTTGTGCTTATTGTTTGACCGTCTGATGATTGCAAGTAGCACGAAACTTAAGTTACGGGAGATTAATTCCATGATATTTGAATATATATATATATATATATATTGTAAATATTTGATCTGAAATATGAAGACCAGTAAATTTTAGTATCCATTAAAGAAAAAAAAATCTAAAAGAGTTTTGGATTTTAAATCAAATACTTTTTTTAGTTAGTTGAAATTATTTTTATCAGTTGTTATTTAAATTTGTTTTTAAATTTAAAAATTTATCTTAAAATTATTTTACTATTACAATAATATAATAATAATGATAATTAAAAAATGTTATTCATTATTATAATAATAATTAAAAAATTATAGATCAGAGAGTTATATTTCCCTATATAAATTAATTTTGATAATTTTTGGCAAAGTTGACCAGAAAAATCTTATGCGGCCATTGGCTGTTGAAATAGGCCACGGGTTTTTTTGTAAAGTAAAAACGTTTCAGATTGAATTTCTAAAGTAAATGAGGTTAGTTTCGATTTGTTCTTTAAAATGTTAAAATACAAAAAAAAAAAGCTTTAAAAAAGGCTTTTATTCTTAATTAAAAAAAAAAATTCTTTAATTAAATTGAAAAATAAAAAGCCTTTTTTTTTTTTTGCAATATGATGTCAAGTGGAAAAAAAACGACCAAGTATCCAATAGGCACCCCCAAATCATCAACTTAATGAGAAAGGTTTACATTTTAACTTGTCACTGGTAACTTCGCTTCCAAATCTTGTAAACAAATGATTTTAATAAGAAGTTTATGGAGAGATGTTGAATTTTATGATAAATTAAATAAATAGATTGGTTGGTACACGTAATCAAATTAAAATTCAATTAGCAAAATCTTTTTTTTTAAATAAATACTTTTTAATCAGAAGTTTATGAGTATTTTTCAACACTACGATAAATTAAAAAAAAGACGCCTTTTATACTAAAATTTTTTTACTTAATCAGAAGAGAAATGTAATTATGTTTATTTTAAATAAAAATACAGTTTTTATTTGTAAAAATATTTCTTATGTTTATTTTAAAGTAAAAGGATGCTGTTCAGAAATAGCATCACAAAATTTGTAAAATTTGTTTTTGTCAGATACAATACAAGTTAAAAAAAAATCATCTGTCTGTTTATTTTTCAATATTTTTAAAGTCGTAGTTACCAGTGATGAGTTAAAATATAGACCTTTCATTAAGTTGATGATTTGGGGTGCCTATTGGATACTTGGTCCAAATATCCTACAAAAAGGAATGTCAGAATAAATTTCAAAAAAGCTTTCTTTTTTTTTGGCAATAAGGCAGACAATGACCAGGGAAATTAAAAAAAGAAAAATGTTCTTTAACTTGGATCAGATTTAGAAAATAATTTTTTTTTTTTAAAGTAACAAAAAATGAATTTTTCATGAGAGAAAAAAAAATTTACAATGTTATCCCCTTGCATTATATAAAGCAAGGGGGGAGAAATAAAATAAAAATAAATAAAAAAATACAGGGGTGCAATGACATAAAAAAAATGACAGGTGTAAATGAGATTAAGTGCCCAAATTCTGGGGGATGATTAGAGTTAATCTCCCAGGAGGGTGGTGTGGTCACAAAACTCTCAGCAGATAAAAACTATGTGCATGTCACATTCAGCAAGTTTTCTTTTTGTTACTTTTTTCCTTGTTGATTTTTTTTTTTTTATATTTCATATTTCAAATACACCTTAGTTAAAACTCTTAACAGCATATTTTTTCAATATTATAAAAATCTAATATTAAATAAATTGAAGGATTCTGAAAATTTTTTTTTTTTTCTTTCTTTTTTACTTGACTAAAATTTATGTTAGTCTTTCGCACTCAGTAAAAAAAAAATTATGTTAGTCTTTCGCACTAGTAGAAAAGTTTGTTCACTGAACAAAAATGTATCCTTCTTACGGCATATACTTGTCTGTATTCATAAGATGAGGCTTAATATGAATATCATGATATATTTTGACTGTTGTTCTCATTTTATTGTGTACTAGCAGTGGCTGTTAATGTCTACTATCTAAAATATCAAATAAAAAAAAATCCATGCTGTTATCATTTAAATCTTAGTTTTTAATTATCTTCACGAATATAAATCAAATCTTTATTATTTTTGCTCAAAACCAAATGATATTTAATGTGTATATATATTTACTTTGTCATTAATTGTTTTATTTTCAAAGTTTCCTCCGGACATACATATACACATAACTGCCCTTTATTATATGTATTATAGATAGATAGATAGATAGAATAAACACAATGCTCAGGCCTCCATAACTTCAAGTTCTGTTTAAGAGGGTTTTTTTTTATTTTTTTTTAATTACCTTAAAATAAGTCATCTTCAGATGATTACCCATAAATTTAAAAGATTTCGGAGCTGAAATCATTACCCCCTACTCAAGGAGGCTCTAAAGCAACATTAATGCCAATAAGTCTGGTGGCATTTATACTGCTCGGAGTGCCCATGAGTGAGTGGTAATGAATATATACCACGTACCCCACATGTATGTGTTAGGCACAAGGCCCTATTAATGAGGGACCACCCACGAACCAAAGCTCTTGTGGAAAAAATGCGTTGATCTCATCAGCCTTCCCCTTCAAGGGGGCGCCTCAGGTACCAGGCAATAAACCTAACCCTGCCCCTTTAAATCAGGTACAACGTTGTTAGCTTACACGGTCCAGGGCTGAAGCCACCAGACCCTCCAGTCGAAACCGGAAGGCGGTAATGATTTCCCTGTTTGAATTCATGAGTAATCGTCTGAAGATGACTTATTGTAAGTCAATTTAAAAAAACACCTAAAACAGAGTCCAAGGTTACAGTGGCCTGAACGTTGTGTTTATACACAATAAAGATGAGAACAACAGTCGGAAATATCAAAATTATCTATTAGAGTTGACTGATTACCAAATGAGTGAGAATTTTGTGGTTATGTTGTCGTCTTCTGCTACGACTACAGCAAAAACAACCTCGACTGAAACGAAGATTTCAAAGTAACTAAGTCCACAAAATCTTAGAACGTTGCTATTCGCAGAATTCCGTCCCGGCTTCCTGCCTTAAAAAACGCTAGGCGGTGATAGCTGAAAAACTGTAAATGTGATATTTTACTCCCTCCAGTCTTTTTTCGACAAGTGAATGTAAATATTGTCGATAAAAATGCCTTCAATAGCACCCTTAGCACCTTTGAAAAAGAATGTATTGAAAAGGAATGTAATAATTGTGAATAATGTAGAAAATAATAAGTGTGATATGCTATAATAATGACAATTTTTGGGGTAGGGGAGGGTTGTATCATACTTTACCATCAAAAAAATCTTTAAATTTTTAAGTGGAGTTTAACAGGTTTGAAATCAGAGTTTTCCTTCTGGTCACCTAACCAAGGTTGAAGAGCCCAGTCTGCCCTACTATTTACCCATAGTTGGAGAGAGAATAGATGGATTCTAACTGGGGTCATCATGTCCATTACCTATGATGATAACCATAACACAACAAGTGCAGAGGATAGATGCTAAAAAACATTATCAAAATTCAATGTAGAGATTACTAAAATTATATATATAAGATAGGGTAGTGAAGACAAAGTCAAGGTGCTTAGTAAGTGTCAGTTTCTCACCTATGCAATTTTCAAACCAAACAGTTGGACTGAAAATCACATTCGTGAGAAACTGACAGTTACCAAACACCATTGACTCGATATCTTTATAACTAAGTCCACAAAATCTTAGCACCTTTGAAAAAGAATGTATTGAAAAGGAATGTAATAATTGTGAATAATGTAGAATATTTTAAGTGTGATATGCTATCATAATGACAATTTTTTTTTTGTGTGTGTGGGGAGGGGAGGGGGTATCATACTTTATCATCAAAAAATCTTTAAATTCTTTTTGTGAGGAGACCATAATTGTATCAAAAGTTTTAAATAAGGTGTAATTGTAATATGATAGTAGGTAATTTTTTCTTTTTTTTTCTTTTTTTTGACTGCATGTGACCAGAAAAAAAAAAAATCTATTCAGCCACGAACCAAATCTGGATGAATGACCCTTCAAAATTTAACAAGGGAGCAGATCGGTGCAAAAGCAATATCTAATAGCAGTCTTTGGCCCCTGCTACACAATACCACCATTACTGGTACCCTGGACATCGGCTTTCTTTGCATAGAGTGTTTCCCAACGCCGGAGTTTCCAGTGGAACAAAAAGTGGTAGAGGTTGCAAAGGCACCCCTCATCAAAAGGGTTGTAGGAGTCATCCAAATATTTGAGGTAAGTGATTCTGTCTCGGGACACAATTCCCATGTGGTCAAGCCCTGGATAATGAGGTACGAGTGAAAGCCGAGCAGTCCAAAAACCGACATTCCACCAACAATAAGGACAAATAAATCACAGAAAAGAATGGCATTGCTTTCCAACCAATGGATCCACTCCAATTTGTATACGATAGATTCCCTAAAAGAGAAAAAAGAAAATTTCATATATATATATGTATGAGGTTAAGTAAACAAACAAATCAGCTGATGAGACCTAATAGGTCGAAATGTACATTCAGGGATTGACATTTTCTCGATTTGTTTAGCCTTACATTTTAACAATATACACCCGCCTAAATTCATTAATTATTAATTAATTAATTTTCAAAAATTAGGTATAACTTCAATTAAGCACATATCCTCGAAAAAAAAAAAAAATATATATATATATATATATATATATATATATATATATATATATTATATATATATATTAATAACAATTAAATTCATTTCAAATAATGTACAAGCACAATTAACAATACATTTTATGATATTTTCATGTTAAAACATGCAGTTGTATTGATTCAAACTAATTTGTATTTTCAGTTTAGATTTACAGTGAAATGAAAATAGCTGACCAAAACATACGGCTTCCTCAAAGTGAAACAAACAAGGGGAGATTACTCTCATTTATGTAGTTAATGTTCAGATCACCAATTTTAAAAGCATGTCAACCCATCTGGGGTTATTTTATGCCTATGCAACGCTTAACTTGGAAGGATTGGTCAAGTTAAAGGAGGAAGATAATCTACTTGTTACTTACCATGTAATGATTGAAAAGAGATAGAAAAACAAATGTGAATAGTACACTAACAGATATCTGTTTCGACCTTTTATAAAAACAGTCTTCTTCAAGAGCAACTATATTGATGAAAGAAAGGAGGAATAGTAAACTGTTTGGCACAAGAGGTTATTTCAACCTATTTCTCTGAATTTTTGAGATGTGACTTGTTGATCAGTATTATTTGTATTATTCGGACTATTGTCCTCATCTTCATTGTTATCTGTACGTTTCGGCCAATGTGCCCTCCTACTTTCTTCAGGTATTTCTTGTCGGACTCAGGAAACTTCTTGTCGTAATCAGGAGTCATCACGGAATTTTGAACCTAACTCTTTATTCAGTCCACAGGGGTATCCTGTTCTCATTCCGCTAACCAATTGGACACATAGCCTAGTGGATAAAGGAGTTACTTTAAGACATGTCTAAGTGACAGTTATCCCTAGATTGCAGGTTCAATGCTGGTCAGGGGCAGCAGTAACATAGAATAATAATTAATACAGCTTAACACCTGTATCCCAGCTATGGTTAGCAGAATGAGAACAGGATACCCCCGTAGACTGAATAAAGGGTTAGGTTCAAAGTTCCATGATGGCTCCTGATTACGACAAGAAGGTTCTCGAGTCCGAGAATGTTCCCGAGTCTGACAAGAAATACCTGAAGAAGGCCAGAGGGCACATCAGCCAAAACATTATATAAATAACAATGAAGATGAGGACAATAGTCCGACAATAATCCAAATAATACTAATTATCAAGCCTCATCTCAAAAATTCAGAGAAAATAGATAACAATGAAGATGAGGATCCAAATAACTAATTATCAAGCCTCATCTCAAAAATTCAGAGAAATAGTGTAGACAATGAAGATGAGGACAATAGTCCGAATAATACAAATAATACTTATTTGAACCACAACATGCCAAATGGTTAATCATACTATTGGATTTATTTCCATTTATTATCTACTTACCATGTAATATAAATGGTCCATAATATTAAAGATGCTATTGAGAGCAGGAACAACCAAAAGAACTTATGATTTCTCTCACCAACGCATGCCTCAAGCCAAGGGCAATGGTGGTCATATTTACGAACGCAACGTTTGCAGTCTTCACAGTGCTTGCTTCTCATCGGTTGCTGGATAAAATAGTTTAAAAGGAGAAAAACAAGAATTAGACATTTGTTACATACTGAATAGGCATAGCATGTCATTATTGTAAAATAGTGTAGTTTAGATTTTAAAATCAAATGGTAATAACTGTGGAAAATTACAGTTGGAAGTTCAAAGAGTTTGATTGACAAAGTATAATTTCAAGTTTGTCTAAAACAGTGTTCTCATTGGCTTAGAGAATCATGTGACCAGGTGACTCTGGGGGGGGGTTTAGAATTTAGTTAATTGGAGTTGGTACAGTCAATACAGCAGACAGGGCCAGACCATACTGGGATATGGGACAATCTTATGGTAGGAATTTAGTCACTTAAAGTTCAAGATTACTGGAGATGCAATCCACATATTCTATAGCCCCCAGCCGACAGGGCGGAAAATGAAATTGGCTTGTCAAGTTTAAATTCCTGCCAAGGTTGTTTGTATCCATTTTATAATAATGCCTGAAGAAAAGACATGAAACCCTTTCTTCCCTTAAGTATATGTAGCAAGGTAGATTGTTCTCTTTAGGATTGGTGGTAAGTAAAACCAGTTTAAGAGAATAAAAACTAAATTCAAAAAGTTTGAAGACAATAGGAAACCACTCCACCATGTCTCCTAAGAACATTTTCTAGAAAAGGACATACCACTTTCCACAATTTATTTGAAAGCCTCTCATTCATTTTCTAAAATTATGAAAAGTAAAAATTTTAATATTTAATAATTTATTTAATATTTAAAAAAATATTAATTTAAATTCATATTTAATAAAATTTGTTCACATAAGATCAGTAAAACATACTAAAAAGAAACTAACTACATAAATGTATGACTAGATTTTATGGTATAAAGAATGTGCTAAGAGAATAAACAAAAGATTTATATAAAAAGATCATAATGCTAAAAAATAGAAAGGTTACTCCTGAGAATGGATTTGGATTTTTTTCATCTGGTTATATAGTCTTATTTCAGGCACTCTACTCACCTGCCTTCTTCAGGTGCTTGTCATAACTCATAACCTTCTGGAAATTTTTAATTGAATCTCAGCACAAAAGGTTAGTGATTTCAACACCTAAAGAAGGCTAGAGGATACAACAACCAAAACACTGGAACTATCAAAATGAGGATACTAGTTCATAAGTTTTTCTTTGCAGATTGTAAATTATTCAGACTAATCTATTAATAATGGAGATTCGCTTCCGGTTTTTGTCTGTAACAAAAACTATGCCACTGCTTATGTCACATTACCCAAAATTGTCATATCATAGAATAAATACACTCAAAATTTGAACATTCAACATTAGACAGTCCTCATTGTTTTTTAAAACAAGTTTTAATAAATACATGACTGGTATTATATATCTATATAAATTTGTCTTATTTTAATACACATTTAAAGTTTACATTTCAAATTGTTTTATTTTTTAATCCTTTAATGAATTTTATGATTTTACTTACTTAGGGTACAAACTCACTGACATTGAATTTTTTACTCCCACCCCTCAGGCAATATGTTTCAAAAATCTATTTTTACATCGCCCGGAGGGCGTTTTTTATTTTGTACTAGTAATAATAATAAAAAGAATGACACTTCAAAATTCAATCCATCTTAATTCCTGTCTCTATTTATGAATAGTAATCAGATTTTTTTAAATCAGATTAATAAGTGATAAAAATTGTTAAATTTTACAACAGCTTTGTCTTGAAAACAAATTCAAATTTTAGCAATTTTTAGCAAACATAACAGAAAATTAAATATATTCATCTATTGTCTACCACTACAATTCTGTAGAATTTAAAGACTTATGTTCTTGCAAACTTATGTTTAACACATTTGTATTCAATTAAAAGTTACTTTAAGAATTAAAATTTTTTTTTAAAGTGTCAGAGGGTTAAAATCACTGAGATAATATTTGTCAGAAGAGCTATGATGAGTGAGTAGCATGTAATCAGATTACATAGCAAAAATCTGGACAATATTATCTACAGAGTTAAATTGATGAGATAAAATTTACCTGTACTTCACAGAAATCACAATGCCTGTAATTAGTGTTCTTGTTCATCATTGAACTATCTTCAAAAATATCTTCTTCATCTGAGTTGTTGTTCAAAGATAGTATTTTCTACAATGGAAAAAGATAAAGTGAATAAGAAACATGAAACACACTGAAAAAGAAAATAAGAATTACAGTAAAACAATTCTTTTTAGGCAGAGATTTTAAAAACATAATGGACCTTGTCACCAATAAGAACCCCAGCCCAAATCCGTTTTGAAAAGAACTGAATTTTGCTTTTCACTGGTTGTTAGTAAACAAAACAGCCGGCCGATAAAAAACAGTAACATTTTTATACTAAAATAGTTTTTGATTTTAATAAAAAAAAAATTATTCATTTCATGTTGTTGTCGTTAGCATATGTGAAAAAATTGCACTAAAGATAAACTAATATTGTTATTTAAAAAAAAAATAAAACTTAAAATGAAAGATATGTTTATTTATTTTCCATGTGCCTCTACGGATAGTTAATATTAAAAAGTATTTATTTAAAAAAAGATTTTGCTAGGGTTGGGGTTAGGGATAGGGTTATAAACTTATAATATACTTTTTATAGCTTTAACTATTCCCATGTTAAACGTGTCTAACGTTAAAAGTTTTATAATTAAAAAAGAATTGCTATTGAATTAACAACATGAAATAAGTAAAAAAAAAAAGTGTCTAATATAAAAACGTGCCTTTCATTTATAGTTTTATAATTTTTTTAAAAGTGCGTCTAAAAATCGTCTGTTAACAAACAACTGGATTTTAACGGTGAAAAGCAAAACATGTCCTTTTGAATCTAGGTCACAAATGGGGTGCTTATTGGTGTCAAGGTCCAACATAATATCATAAAAGGAACTCCCATATTAATGTTAACATTTTTTAAAATCCCCCTGTACTTGAGAAGGGATGGAGAACCTGCTGATTGAAGTACAACACTTCCAATAAAGATGAGGATGTTAGTCTGAATAATTAACTGAATAGAAATTTCTATGGAGATTATCACCCAGAAGTGGGAGATTATCACCCAGAAGTGGGAAATTATGGAACGTCTTTCATCTGAAATGTGCACCTGACCATGTTATCCAAGGAACATTAGGTGTTTTGGGTCTTATAACATCAAACACCTTCAACCAGGTGACCCAGATGGTGTTGATCAAGCACATGCTTATGGTCAGGTAATGAGAACTAAAAATATACAAATATTATAAAACTGCAAACAAAACTATGATGGCAGACCTTCAGGCATTTTTTTTACTGTGTACAGCCAACAAAACCTCCAATCAAATTTGTGATTTTCCAGTGTTAACATTAATTTTAACTACACTTTCTTATAAAAATGATAGGCTATGCCTAGGCATTATGTAACATATCTTTATTAGAAAAAGTAAAACTAACCATCTGTGGAAGATTCCAATAATGTGTTCACATGGATGATGAATAGGCAGAGATTTTAAAAACATAATATCATAAAAGGAACTCCCATATTAATGTTAACATTTTTTTAAATCCCCCTGTACTTGAAGAAGGATGGAGAACCTGCTGATTGAAATACAACACTTCCAATAAAGATGAGGATGTTAGTCTGAATAATTAACAGAAAAGGGATATTGTTAATCTAATTTAAAAAAAAAGAAAAAAGAAAAAAATGAAAGAAAGAAAAACACATCTTGAACCATTTTTTTTTTTTACTGTAAATGAATCAAATTGGGAGAGAGAGAGGGAGAGAGAGAGAGAGAGAGAGAGAAGAGAAAAAGGGGTAATTAGTTAATTGTATGTATACGAACCTTCTTGGACAGCGGCAGGTATCCTGGGTCTACTAAGCAGGCCAGGAAGTACATAACTAAGGAGAACAGCAGTAAAACGATGTAACTAATCCCATAGAACGGACGTTGGAAGTAATAAAGTGCACGTCGCAACTCTGGAAAATAAAAAGGTAAGAAAAAAGGCGTAAAAAGATATTGTCTATACATATATAAAGTACAGTTAGTGTGTATGTATGTCCAGAGGACACTACGAAAATAAAACAATAAATGGCAATATAAATATATATACACATTCACTATCACCAGAGCTTGCTTTTTGAGCAAAAATAATGAAGATTTTATTTATATTTGTCAAGATAATTAAAAAATAAAATTTAAATAATAACAGCATTGAATTTTTTTTTTTTTGCTGCATTATTTTTTTTTCAACCATTAAACATCATGTCCAGGACACAGCTTATGAAAGGTTTCAGAGAAATTATCTACTTTCAGATCGCAAGAGAAAAAACAACATTCTCATAATAATAATAATAATAATAATAATATTTGATGCACATGATTATAAAATTCTTTGTATTTTGTCACAGGTGGGATCTTTTCAATCAGTCAGAAATGTGCCCCCCCCCACACACACACCATTTTAGTTTTCTTTTTGTTGTATTATAACTAATTTCAGTAAGTAAGCTGTTACAAAATAGAAACTAATCCAGTTTTATTATTTTGATTCCTATTTATCAACTTTTCTCCCCACAAATAAATTGACAATTTAGGAATGTTGCATAATGTGCCAAGGTTAATGACTTTATTTTATACAACAGTTTTTTCTTCATTAAAATGAATTATAATCAGATTAATTGGGGGAAAATTATGACATTTCAACAACATTAGTTTTATAAAATGAGCTGAGGAGAACAACATTTTCATGAGTATTTCTGTAGCAGATGACTACAGAGACTGAACTTGCAACCTCCTGTGTAGAATAATCATACTAAGTTCCAATTACCGTCGAATTGGTAAGACCACCCAAATGCATGAATGGACTATTCTTGAGTTCCATAAGTACCAGTTGTTTTGAGCACTAGTTCAGGTGTGCTTAGCCAGTTGCTGTTGTCCAAACCAACAGTATACTGACTGACTTCAACATCCTGATCATGAGTGGTGGCTTATAGTCAGACTACTGTCAACCCTGTTGGCTAAAGTGGTTTGGACACTGAGAAACAAATTCAAAATGAATTATAATCAGATTAACTGGGGAAATATTATGACATTTCAACAATATTAGTTTTATAAAATGAGCTGAAGAGAAAAAATTTTCATGAGTGTTTCTGTAGCAGATGACTACAGAGACTGAACTCACAACCTCCTGATCGTGAGTGGAGGCTCGTAGTCAGACTACTGTCACCCCTGTTGGCTAAAGTGTTTCGGCCGCTGAGAAGCATAAATGCTGACTTGGTTACTCTAGACAGAGAAGAACAAAGAGCTTAAAATGTTTAGTAGAATGATAGACAATTTGTAGTAATAATAATCTGGCAATTCCTCTAAACAGAAGTCAAAGTAGTTACTTATATATGATTTTATGGACAATTTATTTATCTATAATGTAAAAAAAAAAAATTTTTTAATTTTTTTAAATAAGAATATATTAGCGGGTTAGTACAGAGACTGAACTCGCAACCTCCTGATTGTGAGTGGTGGCTCAGGGTCAGACTACCGTCATCCCTGTTGGTTAAAGTGGTTCAGCCACTGAGAAGTATAAATGCCGACTCAGTTTAGTATTATCTGCATTATTTGGACTATTGTCCCCATCTTCATTGTTATTTGTACAACGTTTCGGCCGATATGCCCTCCGGCCTTCTTCAGGTATTTCTTGTCGAACTCGGGAACTTTCTTGTCGTAATTGGGAGCCATCACGGAACTTTGAACCTAACCCTTTATTTAGTCCACGGGGATATCCTGTTCTCATTCCGCTAACCATAGATGGGGTAGGAGTTGTGTTAATTATTTTTCTAACTGCCTCTACTCAGGATTGAACTCAGGATCCAGAGATAACTGTCACTTAGAACTGTCTTAACTGACTTAGTTTCTCTAGACAGAGCAGAACAAAGCTTAATTTACACGTGTGTTTATTCCGAAGAAGCCATGATAGATTCCAGGGGTCACTTGTACGTCTAACATTGAGAGTTTCACCTGCGATTTTCTGTGTCAGACCCAAGAGAAATGATTTCAGAATGACTAGCAAGAAATACGTATATGGGATTATAAAAGTAGATAAAGAAAGGAAGAACTGGTCTTTTTTTCAACGACAAGGCGTCAGTGAAAGAAGCAGAAGCAGAGAGAATGAAGCAAAGGAAGAGAAAGGTAAGAGGAGGATGAAAAGAGAATAATCAACAGTGAGTTGTTATCTGAAGGCCCCTGGTTCAATCCCAGGTGTAGGCAAAAGCTATTGGAAATTTCAGTTTCAACATAAAACAAACTATTTCTCTGATTTTTTTTTTTTTTTTAGATGAGGCTTGATAATTTGTATTATTTAGATTATTCAGACTATTGTCCTCATCTTTGTTACCTACACAATGTTTTGTCCAGGTGGACACACAGCACAATGGAGGAGTTGAGTTAATACAGTTCTAAGTGACAATCATTTCTAGGTTGCAGGTTCAATCCCTGCCAAGGGTGATAATAACATAGAATACTTAACACAGCCTAACACTTGTACCTGGTAATGGTTAATGGAATGAGAAAAGTCTACCCCCGTGAATTGAATAATGGGTTCGGTTCAAAATTCCAAGAAGGCTCCTGATTACGACATGAAGGTTCCCGAATTCAAAGAGAAGGTTCCCAAGTTTGACAAGAAACACCTGAAGAAGGTCAGAGGGCACATCATCCAAAATGTTGTGTAGGTAACAATAAAGATGGGGACAATAGTCCAAATAATCCAAATCTATACATATATAAAGGACAGTTTGTCTGGAGGAAACTATGAAAATAAAACAATGACACAGTAAATATATATACACATTTACTGTCACCAGATCTTGCTTTTTGAACAAAAATAATGAAGATTTGAATTATATTTTTTGTGAAAATAATTAAAAAATAAAGTTTAAATAATAATAACAGCATGGAATTCTTTTTTGCATTTAATATTTTGAATAGTAGACATTAATTTTTCTTTTCAGAGTGTCTTTTTTTATGTAGGGATTTTAATGGGGCATCCTGTGGGGATCCAACTCGCGATTCAACAATAATTGATCTGTGAGACTAACCTTTTTTACCTCCCCCCTACCCGGGTGACGCTGGGTAGCTGCTTCTAGTAATACATAAAAACAAACATATCAGCAAAGAAAATTTATCCTTGATGAGCAGAGCATTGAAAAGTTAAAAATAGATTTCTTATCTATATTTTTTGTTGTTGGCACTTTTTGACAAAGGACGATGGTGTAGAGCAGGGCTCGACATTAACACCGTCCCATCGTCCCAGGGACGATAAAAATTACATCCAGGACGATCAATACGCCATCCGGGACAGTTTGCCGGGGACGGTAAAAATTTTTCCTAAAAGTTAGTACTACATTCCAATATTGGCCGTCCAGTGATTGCCCGAATGCTGACCTCAAAAAATGGTCTAGTTCTAGACTTAAAATTACTAATGGCAACAACACTGAAGAAATAGACACAGTCACACAGTATATATTTTTATGATTGGAAAATGTCCGCATAAAGATGGAAATAGAATAAATTTTAGTTTATAAAATTTTTATTTTATTATTCTTGATTATAAATAAATGTTTCTGTCAACTGCTTCAGTTTTTCTTAATGTTTTATTACATGTCATTATGCTACTGATGACTGACAAGTATAGATGATGCTAATGAACAAAAATATTTTGATTTCGGGACGGTCCAAGACCCATTTCGGACGGTCCAAACCCCATTTCGGACGGTTGATAATTTTTGTTCAGGACGGTCATGAAAAAAGGTAGTGTCGGGGCCTGGTGTAGAGTCCAAAATAAATAAATAAATAAAAAATTATCTGCATTTGCGCAAGTGTCTGTGCAAGCCTATCCCTGAGTGACAGTCTTTAGTGCACTGACTGCACACAAACTGTGATGCTTTCTGTGGTTGCTGTCTTTTCTCCCTCTTTCTGGCTCTCTTTGCTGTCAAGGCAACTCTCCTCTCCACCTCACTCCTCTTCGTGCCTTGCTTAACGTTAAGGCGCCAGGCCGCCGCTCGATCTTCTGCATCTACCTCCCACGTGTTGGCATATCCTCATGTCTCTCCCGCATACATCTTTAAAGTGTAGGCGTGGTCTACCTACTGATTGGGAGCCTTTTACTAATTCGCCATACAAAAGATCTTTTGGGATTCAGCCATTTTCCCTCCTCCTGACATGCCCAAGCCAGCAAAGGCACCTCTCGCAGAGGATGTAGAACATGCTGTTCATGTTGGTGCAATCTAGCACGTCTGTGTTGGGCACTTTATCCTGCCAGCGGATGTGTAGAATACACCGTAGAAACAGGAGGTGGAAATTGTTTAGTTTCCTTTCATGTCGTGTATATGTTGTCCATGCTTTGCTACTGTAGAGGAGGGTATGGATAATGTAGGCTCTGTTGGTTAGGTGATTGATTTTAATGGCATATCAACCCGTTTGGGGTTATGTCATGCCTAACAATTAGAAAGTAATATAAGCTGTGTATTTATATTTATATTTTTTAAGTAATTGGTTTTAACAATATGTTCGCACCATTAGGGATCATGTTGTATGGTATTGATTAAGTTCATGTCTATATTCTATGGTATAATTTTATTTCCTTCAAAAAGGACAGAATGTCCTCCATGTTGACTTTTTCAAATAGATCTTTCATATTGTTTGCATTAAAATAACAGTTTCTGATGTGATATAATTTTATAGTATAATTATAATAGTATAATAGTAATATAATTATGGTATAATTTTGGTAGGTTTTGTATCTATATTTATATATAGATTAATAAAGATTCTTTTTTTTTTATATATTTGTTTTATTATTGTTTATTCTTTATATATTCTTATACTTAAGTTATTTATAGCTCAGTCGGTAGAGCGTTTAGCTAGAAACCACAAGGTTCCTAGTTCGATACCAACCCTCGCCAACTCAGTGTATGAGTAGCACAGGGATCTGTGCGGTAAAGTAAGGAGCTGACGGTAGGTGTGGCGCTCCACCTCAGATGCAAAAACAATCTCCTTGGTCTAGCGCTAGTGAAAAGGGGATAGACTCCCTCGCTGTCTGGCTGATACCGGCATTAGACCACCCCGACGACTTTACTTATTTTATTTTATTATATTTCTTGGTTGTATTTTTTCTTTGTCTTTTATTTTCTTATTATTATGTTTTATCCTTTATTAATTTGTTTTTTTTTTTTTTTTTTTTAATCACTTTTTTTTTTAATGGATTTTTTAATATATATTGATTTATAGCCTTATATTTTTATTTACATTTTCTTATCGAAAATGATGTGTAAAAAGTTTTTAACCCAAAAATAGGGTGTGGATTTTATTGAATTTTATTTTTGCTTGCAATTTCCCTTAATAAAAGGATGTGTGCTCAGCCGCTGTACAAACAAATATACAGACATAAAATCTTTAATATATATATATATATATATATATATATTATACAAAAGCTGAGTTAATCAACTTTTGCTTCCTAAAGGTTTTTTTACTTGTTTAGTTTAATGACATGAAAACAGCAGATAATCAGGATTTACATTTTTGCATTTCATCTTGGACACTTTGAACGGTCTCATTTTTAACCAGAGGGTGTTGCAAGATGATAACGGTCATATTTTGTAGGAACACCAGTATTGATATATAGATTATTTGGATTGTCTCATTTTTAACCAGAGGGTGTTGCAAGATGATAACGGTCGTATTTTGTAGGAACATCAGATTTATTGTAGATTGAATTTAATTAATCATAAATAAGTCAGAGTTATTCAACAGCCATCTTAATTGAATGTAGAGCTAGACGAGATTTGTGTGGGTGTTGTCATGGTTACCAGACACAGAAAATAGACTCAGCAAATAAAAGTCAAATTCTGCATGAGACATTGACTTCACACAATGTCCTTCAGAAAGGCATGAACGTACTTCTCCCCCACCAGCTTTATTTCTTAGTGATATACAAAACACATTACAGGATTTTAAATGCACTAATAACACGGCCTTTGGGTCCTGGGTCTGGTGGCTTCGGCCACTGGACTATTAGTGTTAAATTAACGGCGTTGATCCCAGGGGGCTATCACCCCCCCCCTCTCAGGCAATGTCTACCTTGATTTAAAGGGGTAGGGCTGGGTTTATTGCCCAGTGCCTGAGGTGCCCTCCTTGAGAGGGAATGCTGACGGGATCTACGTATTTTTGCACCTACCATCCCATGAGCTTCAGCTCGTGGGTGGTCACACATTAAAAAGACCTTGTGTCACATTCGCATATGTGGGATGCGCAGTAAATACCCTATTAACATGGCTATTTTGAGGCAAATATAACTCAGATTTTCAGATAAACATTATTAAATTAGATTTATTTTTGTACAAATGATTTTGACTATAAATTAAATACCCATTGATAAATTTACACAATTTTTGTTTTGTTTTGTTTTGTTTTGTTTCACAGCATATTAACCTCAGTGGGTCATTTAATGCCGATAAAGTTTTGAAATAAATTCATTCTTAGCGGATACCAAATTCTTTTTATAAATACATTTTTCTACTTAACCCATAGATGGGACCCTCACAGGTACTACCACTCTGGTCAGAGTGGATCAGGGAGCAATGGTGATGAAGGGGTGCGCCACATTCCCTAAACCTTCAAAACTGGAACCTCACCATCAGATAGAGTTTAACGTCATTCCCAGGACATGAAGACCCTCAGCCACCGCTTTCTAGCACCCAATTGGTGCTAGGGCTTGACGTGACCAGCCAATTGATCAGAGTGGGCCTCTCCAACCCCCTGTCTAGCCTAAGTAAGGATCTAAGTGGAGTATTGCATGTCATGGACTGCTTATCCACCAGGATTCCGTCCTTAAGCATCATGAGTCGCCACCCACGGCCAACAGATGGCTCCATTGGGGGGTTCTTACCTCTCTGCAGAGGTGCAGTCGGTGTATTCTAAAGCCCCAGCCGACAGAGCTACACAATTTCTGGGGCAGTGTGACATAAGCAGTGACATAGTTTTGGTTAAAGACAAATAAACATCGAATCTCCATTACAATAAAAATATTTCTCATTTTAAGTTTTTTTTTTTCAATTTTTCTTCTTGTTTGTATTTTTCTTTATTTGCTTTCATTGTTTTATCCTTTATCAAGTTGTTTATTTTTAAGTCAATTTTATAATGGAGATTCAGTGTGTGTCTGTAAAAAACTATGTCACTGCTTATATCACAATACCTTCAGGAATTGCATAAGATTATCAATGAGTATTTAATTTATAGTCAAAATCATTAATACATACAATAAATCTTATCTATTAACGATGTCTCTATGAAAAAATTTGAGTTAGATTTGCTTCAAAACAGCCCATGTTATTAATGCATTTAAAATCCTGCAATGTGTCTTATATATCACTAAGAAATAAAGGTTTAAATAATATACGGTATGGTTAATTTGTATACTGGTTTTAACAAAACCAGGTTTAATAAATAATTAATTGGTATTATTGATCTAATATTGTCTTATTCTCCAACATTAAAATCAATCCTAAGAATGATTTTATACAGAAACCAATTAAGATATAATCAAAATAAGTGGTCTTTTTATATGTGTTCTTATTTAATTTCATTAGTCTTTCTAATTTAGTATATTTCATTACATTAAAACTTAAATTAGTAAACTTGAATACTTATGCTTATTCTTGCTAATTATAAAATTTTGTTTTATTTTTAATTAATTTTTTAACATATCATTTATACCCTTATACTTTCATTTAGCTTTTCTTATTGAAAATGAGGGCTAAAAACTTTAACCCTTAGATAAAAATAGGGTTTGGATTTTTATTGAACTTTGGTCTTTGCTCTCCACCAATTTCCCTTTATAAAAGGACATGCACTCAATCATTTTACATACAGACATACAGAATCTTTCTTATATATATATATATATATATATATATATATATAAAAAAGAATTGTGAATTTGAAACCTACAGTTTAATCGATCACTTTTATTGAAACTTTTCTGTCTATACATACCGTCAAATTCCTCGATTAAAATTTTTAACATAATCTATTAATCCATAATGTTTGATCAATATCTTTAATCCCCTCAAAGTTTTCTGGATTTTTTACAATCAATTTTAGAAATCAATAAATCGTTTTCACTTATGATCTTCCATAGATTCTACATTGACAGACATTTTCACAGTTTTTGTCAAACTCAAGAAAAACAATAAAAGACACTTTTCTAAAAGGAGATTAGCGTATTTGATGGACATATAAGACGCACCCCCATTTCAGCAGGTCAGATACAGGAAAAAAAGTTTTTTAGTGTATTTAAGCATATATTGTTGAAAACAGTCTGTGCATTACACAAGCAGAAACATACCTGTATAAAAGCAATTTGGCAGTACAGGCAAGCAATAAGCATACACAAAACATCTCAATAGCAGGAAATAATAATAATAATAATAATAAAAAGAAAGAACTTGTCAACTGGTGGATTTTGCAGTGCCAGCAGATCACAGGGTGAAGCTAAAGGAAAATGAAAAAATAGACAAATATCTGGACCTTGCCAGAGAACTAAAAAAGTTATGGAATATGAAAGTGAAGGTGATACCAATTGTAGTTGGTGCACTTGGAACAGTCCCAAAAGGATTGGAAAAGGGTCTGGAATGTTTGGAAATCAGAGGAAGGGTTGAAACCATTCAGAACACTGCACTGCTGCAATCTGCTAGAGTACTCAGAAGAGTCCTGGAGATCTGAGGAGACTTGCTGTCACTCAGACTCCAGTGAAAGACCATCAGCTAATGCTGATGTGAAAACTCAAAAGGAGCAAATAATAATAATAATAAAACTTCACCTACAATGTATAAGACACCGGGCAATTTTTTAACCAAAATTTTGGAATAAAAGTGCGTCCTATCTGCCGCCAAATATCTTTTTATTTTAGACATTTTTTTAAAACTAAAATCTTGAAATTTGTTGTTATAAAAAAAACACAAGATGATGATATTAGTCTCCAAAACACATGATATACAGTGAGGCTGATAGCTTTAGTGCATCCTAAGATGCACGGATTTGATTTGAATGAGTCCCAGAAATTTTCATGGTTTTCAACTTTAAACTAAGTTTCTTAATAAATTATAGTTTTTATCTATGAACAACTAAAGCCATCTAGCTCCTACCTTATACCCCCTACAGTGTAATTCGTTTCCAAGAAAATATTGAAATGTATTTACAGTTAGCTGGAAATGGTGGAGGAAGAAAGGAAAAAAAAGGTAATTTATGAGGAAGTGCGTCCCGGTCTCCTGCCTCAAAAATTGCTACCCGGTGACTATTAAAATAACAACCCAGCTCAGTCTATTCAAAACTATCCATCTTCATATCTATCTATCTCAATTTGTTCATATTTATCTATATTACTTTAAATACTAAGATTTTTTTTTTTATTCAGGTTTGTTTAATGTCTTGTTTTTAGTTTAAATAAACAAGAATTACGACAAAAAAAGATGCGACCCCCCCCCCAAATACATTTACTTGTCGAAAATATCTATCTTCATTTGTTCATATCTATGTATATTATTTTGTTTGTTTATCTATCTATCTCAGTCTATTCCAAACTATATATCCATCTTCATATCTAAACAAGAATTACGACAAATTACGATAAATAAACAAGAATTACGACAAGCTGGGTTGTTATTTTGATAGTCACCAGATAACGATTTTTGAGGCATGAGACCGGGATGCACTTCCTCATAAATTACTGAAAAAAAACACTGGGACGCATGGACATGATTTTTCTGCATCCTTTTAGATTTTTATGCGTCAGTGACACAGGATGCGTACATATCAGCATCTCTGCTGATATGTACTTATTTACCAACCCCTCCACATGAGCGGAGTGTGAAACAAGGTCAATTTTTAAGCAGACATAAACAGGTTTGAATCCAGAGTTTTTCCTTCTCCTAGAACCGGTTGCCATACCAAGGTTAAAGAGTCCAGTCTGCCCTACTATTTTATTCATAGCTGGTGGAGGGAGAAAAGGTTGAATTCATACCTTTCCCAAGGGTATTAGCACTATGTGAAATGCAACCAGCCACGTCCAGTTGGTTGGTTGGTTGGTTGGATTTTATGGCATGTCAACCCTTATTGGGTTATTTTATGCCGAAGACATTGTGTTTGATTCATTCTTGTTGTGTGTTTAAATCTGTTTTTAAAACTCATTTTTGATATATCTAACCTATAGATGGAACCCTAATAGATACTACCACTCAAAATCAGAGTGGGTCTGGGAGTAATAACAATGAAGAGGTACTCCATACACCACAGAGCTCGATATATCTAACCTATAGATGGAACCCTAATAGATACTACCACTCAAAATCAGAGTGGGTCTGGGAGTAATAACAATGAAGAGGTACTCCATACACCACAGAGCTCGATATATCTAACCTATAGATGGAACCCTAATAGATACTACCACTCAAAATCAGAGTGGGTCTGGGAGTAATAACAATGAAGAGGTACTCCATACACCACAGAGCTCGAGAAATTGGAACTTCACTACTAGATGCAGTCCAATGTCATATCTAGGATACTAAGACCCTCAGCCACCACCTTCTAGCACATATGATAAAAAGGGTTAGGGTATGCCATAGGAGTAATAGGGTCGAGACAATCATATAGGTGCTAGGGCTTGACATGAGCAGCTAATTGATTGGAGGGACCCTTTCTGATTGCCGTCTAAGGCTAAGTAAGGGCCAAAGTGGAGTGTTGCGTGTCATGGACTGCTCAGTACATAAAATGCAATTCTAATGATTTTATTATCTCCTGCATACTATTGTGAACTAGTATCTTTTTTGTGTGGTGTGGATTAAGATGTAAAAATGAGACTCGCTCATAATGCATCTTTTCGACCCTCAGACCCACCATTAAGCCATTGTGGTCATGATTAAACACTAAACAGTTACCATAACTACGACGTATTTCAAATACCAAAGATGATTTTAAAAACATTAAACCTGCGTGTGAGACTAAAACTAAACAAAGGGTAAATAATAACATTAATGATGTCTGGAGGGCAAGAAAGAGAGAGTATTAGTGAGAGAAGAGGAGAGAGGAGAGAGAGAGAGAGAGAGGGGGGGAGAGAGGATGAGTGAGAATGAATGAGAGAGAGGGGATGAGTGAGAGAGAGAGAACCGACAGCTCAGAATCTATTGTGAAAGAAACGTAAATGTAAAAATTAAGTTTTTTGTTTTCTTTTTTTCCTTGGTACTAATGCAGAATAGCGCACAAGAAGTAATATCATTAAAACTGCATTTTACGTATAAATAGCATTAGATTACAAAAACTCCCTAAGTATTCTACTCATAACATCTCAACGTTTCGGGTATTTCCATGAAATGCTTTTTTATATGTAAATCTAATGATATTATTATCTCTTGCGCGCTATTCTGCATTAGTAAGTTTTTTTTCCTTTTCTCTCAGATACTTTAAAAATATCAAGTCTGGCACAAACTCAAATCAATGGAGCACGCACACATAGTCATCAAATAAAGACTCACCAAGTAAATTATGTGATTATTACCATTACTATTATTAGCTCAGTCGGTAGAGTGTTTAACTGGGAACCTCAAGGTTCCTGGTTCGTTCGATACCGGTCCTCGCCAACTCAGCATATGAGTAGCGCAGGGATCTGTACGGTAAAGTGAGGAGCAGATGGTAGGTGTGGCGCTCCACCTCAGACGCTAAAAAAAAAAACAATCTCCTTGGTCTAGCGCCAGTAAAAAGGGGATAGACTCCCTCGCTGTCTGGCTGATACCGACTTTAGGCCACCCCGACGACTTTAGTTTATTATTATTGTTGTTGTTGTTGTTTTTATTGCGATGGCTTATACACCACAGGTGCTCAAAGGATATTAATTAATTTTAACATTTAATTAACTTTATAACTAAATCACAAGTTTAATTTTTAAGAGACTTAATTAAAAAAAAAAAAAAAAAAAAAGTGGGTGGTATACAATGACAGTTAAGTTCACAGTCCCTTTGAAAATATTTTTATACTTTAAAATAAGATCATACTCAAAAAGTGATGACTAAAAAGACTATTGCTTCCGGCCTTTGTACCACAACTAAACAAAAACCTTGATAAATAACTAAGACTATTGTTAATGGGTTCGATCCCGAGTGGGGAACGTTATTGTGACCTTTTTTGCTTTTCTTTTTTTTCTTCTTTTTTTTAATTGTTTGTTTACTCTTTTCTTTTTTTTCTTTTTAATTGTTTACTCTTTTCTTTTTTTTTTCTTTTTTTTAATTGTTTGTTTACTCTTTTTCTTTTTTTTAATTGTTTGTTTACTCTTTTCTTTTTTTTTCTTTTTTTTAATTTTTTTTAATTGTTTGTTTACTCTTTTTTTTTTTTTCTTTTTAATTGTTTGTTTACTGGTCAACCAGTAAAATGGTTTATACTTTATATGATGTTAAAAAAATTTAAAAAAATTTTTTTAAATAAAATTTAGGATTTTATCGAACCTAAAACAAAAAACGGAATGGGATTTTTTTTTTCCCCTAAATCATTATCAATAATTTTTTTTTAGGTTTTTTGTTTTGTTTTGTTTTTTTGTTTTTTCAAATTAAACGCTTCGATCTTGTGAAAAACAAATATTTAAAAATAAATAATCATATAAATTTTATGTGATTATTCATTAGATGTCATAAAATCAGAAAGTTAACATAAAAACGATAAACTTTAGTAACTTTTTAAAGTTAACAATTAAATTCGAAGATGCAAGAAAACTATTCCCTTTTTTTTCTTTATCTTTTAAATTAAAAGTTTACAAGTAAAAGATGAAAAAGTTATAGTCGGAAAAAAAAGAAAAAGAAAAAAAAAGTAACTTCTTTTTATCTTTTGTTTAGTTTAAATTTATTTATTAGATGTTCTAATTTTATTATCTGTGACTTTGAAAGAGTAAGGACATTTTATTTTAAAGATATAAAAGAGATATAAATAAAATAAAAAATCAGTTAACATATTCGACTCGCAAAATGAATTTTTAAAAAAGATATTTTTAAATTTGAGTGTTTCATATTTTCACATGAATTATATTTTTAAAAATAAACAAAATTTGCATCGGATTATTTTGTATATCATTATCGAAATTAAACAAACATGTTGATAGTCAAGTTTTTAAAAAAATATATTCCTGAGTTTAAGTACAATTAATGAATCAAATAATAATCTAAAATCAATTTTTAATAATTTATTATTAATATTAATTAATTATTTTATTTAACAAAAACAAAGTAGTCCCCCACATTGTGTACACTACGATGACCTAAACATAAAATGTACAGCATCTGGATTAATTTGCTAAGATTAGTCCAATATTATTATGATATTTTTAAAATTACTTTTTTTTAATTTTAATTGTAAATGTTTCTTTTCAAGTTTTTAAAATAAAATTTACGGACTTTTTTTCTTTTTTAATTGTAAATCCAAATAAATGACGTCAACTCGCTACTCAAAATGGCCACCTGTAATTTTTTCAAAACACACGCATTAATTTACGAAAAATAAGGATAAATAAACAAATCGATATAAAATAAAAGGATAAAATATATTTTTCTGACCTGTTTCTTGTGTAATCAGAGTGATTGGTACTCCCAAAACAAGGGCTGTGTGAATAGTCCTTATAATAATATGAACCCCACAAAAACAGACTCGACATGTCTTGGCCATTTTGGACGATTGGACGAGGAAGGGTGAAATTGAACGGACCAACAAGAATCAAAAATTGTGGGAGAAAAAACACCGGATCTTATGTCCGGTTTAGGAATTAAAAATAGTTTTTTTGTCTGTTTCCTTTCACGGCTGCTCGAGGCAAAATTTTAAGTTGTGGATAGTTCTTGTGGAATTGTTTCCAATAAAACTGCGAGGGTCGTCAACAGCCAACTGACAGGAAGGAGAGGACATGGCACATTTGTAAACACAACGAAGAAGTAATAAAGGGACGTAACTCCGATTTAACTTAAAATAATTATTTGTTGAATAAACAAAAATCATTAGGATTTTAAATTATTGGATTTTTTTGATTAAATTTTTAATTATTTTATTTTAATTTACTGTAGTTAAAATAAGAACAAAATAAAATAAAAACCAAGACAATCAAATTTTATTTTTATTTTTTAAATTCTTTTTAATTATCTATTTATTTTATATTTTTAATTATTATAATTTTTAATATTATTATTTTTAATTATTATTATTCTAATATTGTTAATTTACATTATTATTATTTTTAATATCATTATTTTTTTATTATTCTTTATTCATTTATTCTATATTTTTAGTTATCTTTATTTATTTTATATTTTTAATTATTTTTAATCATTTTTAATTATTTTTAATCATTTTTAATTTTTAATTTTTTAATTTTTTTATCTTTATTTTCTTATCTAATTTTTATCAAAAAATGCTTAATTATTAAATCCTTTTTTTTTTTTTTTTTTTTTTTTTTCAATAAAATCACTTTTTAATTCGGTACTCAAATATGATTTATATCTTTTTTAATGAATTAGGACAAATAATGAAATCGCAAAATACAAAATGAGTAATCTGAAGAGGGAAAATAACTTTAAAATATTATTTTTTTAATTTTTAGTTAGTGAAATAGATCACTAATTATGACTAAGCCTATTCTAGTAGTGACCACCCCAAGTGGAGTTTAACAGGTTTGAATTCAGAGTTTTCCTTCTCCTAGACTTATTGCTGAACCGAGGTTAAAGAGCCCAGTCTGCCCTACTATTTACCCATAGCTGGAGGGAAAGTAGTTGGATTCATACCTTACCCAAGAGTATTAGTGTATGTGAACTGTAGCTTCATCCAGAATTTGAACTTGGGTCCATTTCCCACAACTCTAACCATTACAACACGGCCTCCAACTAAATAAAGATAATGGTCTTCTTTCTTTTTCTTTTTTGGATTTTATGACATGTTAACCCTCATTGGGTTATTTTATACCAAAGACGTTTTGTTATACTCATTCTTGATGGGTATTATGGGGTTACAAGAGTTTTGGGTGTTTCAAGGTTTAAAGGTAGCTGGACATTCTTGGTGTGTGTTCTTAGGGTTTCGTTTTTAACCCCATCTCATTTGATGGTCGCACTGAAAAGGAAAGAATTCAAGGAACGAAAAAGACAAAGACAAAGGCAGGAGGTGGTTTTATGATTTAGGCTTTATTCACTGGTCATAGCCGCCTGTGGCAAAGGAATATCTCCCTGGTCACTGGTAGCAACTAGACACAGTTGCGGCTTAAACTTGAATGGCCGAGAGATTATCTTGGGGAATGGAAGTGGAGTCCATGCGCGGAGGGTTCTTCCGGTGAAGGCTCATGGGAGTTTGCTGTTTTTAAAAATTTTTTATCTTAATGCCCACATGTTTCAATGTCTGTTTAAATCATCTTCAGAATGGTATTACTTGTATTATTTGAATTATTCGGACAATTGTCCTCATCTTCATTGTTATCTGTACAATGTTTCTGCCAATGTGCCCTCTGGCTTTTTTCAGGTATTTCTTGTCAGACTCGGGAACCTTCTCAGACTCAGAAACCTTCTTTTCGAACTCAGGAACCTTCTTGTCATAATCGGGAGCCATCACAGAACTTTGAACCTAACCCTTTATTCAGTCCATGGGGGTATCCTGTTCTCATTCTGCTAACCATAGCTGGGGTAGAGCTGTGTTAATTATTATTCTATGTTACTGCTGCCCCTGACCAGGATTGGACCTGCAGTCTAGAGATAACTGTCACTTAGAACAGTCTTAACCTAACTCCTTTATCCACTAGGCTATGTGTCCAATTGGACTGAAGAAGGCCGGAGGGCACATTGACCGAAACGTTGTACAGATAACAATGAAGATGAGGACAATAGTCCGAATAATCCAAATAATACTAATTATCAAGCCTCATCTCAAAAATTCTGAGAAATGGTGCAGATAACAATAAAGATGAGGACAATAGTCCGAATAATACAAATAATCCTAATTATCAAGCCTCATCTCAAAACTTCAGAGAAATGGTATTACTTGTATCAGGAAATTTATCAGGAAAAACAAATTCAAACAAATGAATAGAATAAAAACAAATTACAAGGCTGTTTATGGAAATAAAGTTGATGGTCTTCTTTCTCTTTCTTTTTTGGGATTTTATGGCATGTCAACCCTTGTTGTGTTATTTTATGCTGAAGATATTTTGTTATATTCATTCTTGATGAGTATTAAAGATCTTTTTTGAACTACACCATGATGACTCCCCTCCTTTTACAATGTATTCCATACAGATAGATAGTGTCAAATAGTCATGTAATTTTTTTTTTCACTTTTTTTTAGTATTTCTTTGGAATTCTGTAGTTTCTTGGCAGGGTTAGGGTTAAATGTGATATGATTTTTGTGGCCATTTTTAGGCTTCAAGTGAGAGCACTTTACAGTGGAGATTCTTTGTGCTAAGCAGAGCATGATCTTTAGTGAAGAAATCTTTGGTTGTTCCTTGGTGTCCCTTAGTGTTGGTATGATCCTTTGGTTGTTCCTTAGTGTTGGGTATGATCCTTCCTTGGTGTATGATCCTTTGGTTGTTCCTTGGTGTCCTTCAGTGTTGGGTGTTGGGTATGATCCTTTGGTTGTTCCTTAGTGTTGGGTATGATCCTTTGTTATTCCTTGGTGTCCTTTAGTGTTGGATATGATCCTTTGGTTGTTCCTTGGTGTCCTTCAGTGTTGGGTATGATCCTTTGGTTGTTCCTTGGTGTCTCTTAGTGTTGGATATGATCCTTTGGTTGTTCCTTGGTGTCCTTCAGTGTTGGGTATGATCCTTTGGTTGTTCTTTGGTGTCTCTTAGTGTTGGATATGATCCTTTGGTTGTTCCTTGGTGTCCCTCAGTGTTGGGTATGATCCTTTGGTTGTTCCTTAGTGTCCTTCAGTGTTGGGTATGATCCTTTGGTTGTTCCTTGGTGTCCTTCAGTGTTGGGTATGATCTTTTGGTTGTTCCTTAGTGTTGGGTAAAATCCTTGCATTGAGCAAAGTCATTGGTTGCAGGTCCATCTGTCAATGTCGAATAACATGCAAATGAACAGCTTTCAATATCGGCAATTAAATAGATAACTAACCACGTATTTGAGCTGTTGATTGGCTGGGTTTAATCCACGTGACCACACTGAGTCTATAAGTTTAAGTGGTGGTTTCCAGCACACCTTATATACCAAATAATCCAACAAAATGTCCATCATCAGTAATTTCATTCTTTGGAACATCATTTTTAAAATGTCCTTTTTATTGGATAGCTCTTACTCCAACAATCATTTAGCACCCATCTCTTTTTTTCATTCCTAAAAAAGAATTATACACTGTCTCTACTAGGGGATCAACTGCAGGTGAACTCTTCAAACCATTTGCTAATGCTAAAACCTATGGCATTAATTATATCACAGGATCCTGTATCAAATGAGTGAGAACCACTTATGTAGATTACAATACTTGAAATACAGATCTGCAAAGCCTCTTTTTTTTTTCCATTATTTTTTTATCTTTTTATGTGTTCTTCAGGACTCAATTTTTCTAGAAATGTAAAAATTATGGACAATCATTAATGAAACAAGTGGTGAAAATTCCATTAAAATCAAACAATTCCCTGATTTTTAGTAATAGTCTGAAAATAAATTTAAATTTTTTTTAAATTTTCATTACCTCCCTTTGTGATGTATGATCATACCTAAAAAAATAACTTCAGCCAAACACGCTGAGAAATATTGCTCTGCTGAATTTGGGGAAGGGCCCTGCCTAATAGGCCGAAATGTACATACAGAGATTGATTTTTCTCGATTTGTTTACCATACATTTAATAGGTATTCCCGCCTAATTCATTATTAATTAATTAATTTTCAAAATTAGGTACAACTCCAATTAAGCACTTATTCTCCCAAAAATTATCGGCAAAAAAGCCATTCAAAACAAACCGTGTTTACAACTTATCATATATATATATATATAATATATACATAAATTAATATACCAACTTGTTGGTAAGCCCTTGGTAAGAAAAAACCCAGCAAATAGTTTGATTGTAAAAATATACTACCAAACATCACCTGGGAGAAAAAAACATTTTTTCGAAAAAAGAAAAGACCAAGATAGTCGTACCAACCGAAGATAATTGGTTGATACTATAATATTTGGCCAAAAGAAAAAAACAATTTATATGTATATATATATGAAAATTATATATACATATAAAAACGCCAGGATATTCTAAAGCTAAAAGTAAAAGTGCTGCTCAATACCTAAGTAGAGCAAATAATAAAGTTAAACCTAATGAGTCAGATATACCTACTAAAAGTTTCGCTTAGTGCTCTTCAGGGCTAAAGATCTTAGCCCCGAAGAGCGCTAAATGAAACTTTTAGTAGGTATATCTGACTCATCAGGTTTATATATATATATATATATATATATATATATATATAATATAATAATCATATTAATTTAATGCTTCAAAAAGAGTCCAATGTAAATGAGGAAGGCTTTTCCATTAAGGACTTTCTTCAAAAAAATTTTTTTCTTTTAAGAGAGGTCCTTTGGAAAAGATTTTTTGATTTATTCCATTCATTTCATTCATTTTTTTTATTTCATTCATTCATTCATTTTTTTCCAATAATTCTTAACTAAATAATTTAGAAGCATATGCAAAGACTTATATATATATATATATATATATATATATATATATATATATATAAAAGTAATTGGTAATTTGCTTGAAGCATTGTTAAGTATGTTATAAAAATAATAAAATTCGAAGGCAATACAATGCGTAAAAAATAAAGACAAAAAGATGTTTTATATGTCTAATTGATTTCAAAGCCAAGCTTATTCATCAGAGTTTAATTTCAGAAATTAAACTCTGATGATAAAGCTTTGCTTTGAAATCGATTAGACATATAAAACATTCTTTTGTCTTTATTTTTTTAATTTCTGAAATTAAACTGAAATTTGTTCTTTATTTTTTAATTTCTGAAATTAAACTCTGATGATAAAGCTTTGCTTTGAAATCGATTAGACATATAAAACATCTTTTTGTCTTTATTTTTTACGCATTGTATTGCCTTCGAATTTTATATTTATAATAATATATATATATATATATATATATATATTATATATATAAGTTAAAAGAAAGGAAATGAATCCGACAGTATGAGTATGAAAAGTGGAATGAAAACATCACACAATGCTGTTTAAAGAGAAAAAAAATTTATAATATAATCATAGCTGATACTGATCAATATTTCGATTTTACAAAAATCATCGTCAGAGCTCATTCACTCTTGTGGTTTTTTGTTGAATTAAGGTTTTTTGTTTGTGAACTGATTTGACATTTTTCTCCGACCCAACACCACGGAGTGAATGAGCTCTGATGATGATTTTTGTAAAATCGAAATATTGATCAGTATCAGCTATGATTATATTATAAATTGTTTTTCTCTTTAACAGCATTGTGTGATGTTTTCATTCCACCTTTTCATACTCATATATATATATATATATAAGGAGTTGGAATAAAGTGTGGGAAAGTCATTGCTTATTTAAACAAAAAAAATACAAATTAAAATTAATATTTTTACATATCAATGAGATTAAGTGGGTTAAGAGTAAACGTTCATAGAGAACAAGAAATAATGTGTTAAAGACAAGAAATTTTTGCAATTCAAAACAATATAAGATTAACTTAGCCAGAAATGCATCCTCTCTGCTACACTATTAGTTTCATANAGAGAGAGATCTTCTTCACTGGAGTCGAAGTGACGCAAGTCTCCTCAGGTCTCCAGGACTCTTCTGAGTACTCTAGCAGATTGCAGCAGTGCAGTGTTCTGAATGGTTTCAACCCTTCCTCTGATTTCCAAACATTCCAGACCCTTTTCCAATCCTTTTTGGGACTGTTCCAAGTGCACCAACTACAATTGGTATCACCTTCACTTTCATATTCCATAACTTTTTTAGTTCTCTGGCAAGGTCCAGAGATATTTGTCCATTTTTTTCATTTTCCTTTAGCTTCACCCTGTGATCTGCTGGCACTGCAAATCCACCAGTTGACAATTCTTTCTTTTTATTATTTATTATATTATTATTTCCTGCTATTGAGATGTTTTGTGTATGCTTATTGCTTGCCTGTACTGCCAAATTGCTTTTATACAGGTATGTTTCTGCTTGTGTAATGCAGACTGTTTTCCACAATATATGCCTTAAATACACTAAAAACTTTTTTTCCTGTATCTGACCTGCTGAAATGGGGGTGCGTCTTATATGTCCATCAAATACGCTAATCTCCTTTTAGAAAAGTGTCTTTTATTGTTTTTTCTTGAGTTTGACAAAAACTGTGAAAAAACGTCTGTCAATGTAGAATCTATGGAAGATCATAAGTGAAAACGATTTATTGATTTCTAAAATTGATTGTAAAAAATCCAGAAAACTTTGAGGGGATTAAAGATATTGATCAAACATTATGGATTAATAGATTATGTTAAAAATTTTAATCGAGGAATTTGAACGGTATGTATAGACAGAAAAGTTTCAATAAAAGTGATCGATTAAACTGTAGGTTTCAAATTCACAATTCTTTTATATATATATAATATATAATATATATATATATATATATATATTATATATATAAGAAAGATTCTGTATGTCTGTTGTATGTAAAATGATTGAGTGCATGTCCTTTATAAAGGGAAATTGGTGGAGAGCAAAGACCAAAGTTCAATAAAAATCCAAACCCTATTTTTGTCTAAGGGTTAAAGTTTTTAGCCCTCATTTTCAATAAGAAAAGCTAAATGAAAGTATAAGGGTATAAATGATATGTTAAAAAAATGAAAGATAAAACAAAATTTTATAATAACTAGCAAGAATAAGCATAAGTATTCAAGTTTAATGTAATGAAATATACTAAATTAAAAAGACTAATGAAATTAAATAAGAACGCATATAAAAAGACCACTTATTTTGATTATATCTTAATTGGTTTCTGTATAAAATCATTCTTAGGATTGATTTTAATATGTTGGAGAATAAAAAAATATTAGATCAATAACACCAATTAACTATTTATTAAACCTGGTTTTGTTAAAACCAGTATACATATTAACCACACCGTATATTATGTAAACCTTTATTTCTTAGTGATATATAAGACGCATTGCAGGATTTTAAATGCATTAATAACATGGGCTGTTTTGAAGCAAATCTAACTCAAATTTTTTCATAGAGACATCGTTAATAGATAAGATTTATTGTATGTATTAATGATTTTGACTATAAATTAAATACTCATTGATAATCTTATGCAATTCCTGAAGGTATTGTGATATAAGCAGTGACATAGTTTTGGTTACAGACACACACTGAATCTCCATTATAAAATTGACTTAAAAATAAAACAACTTGATAAAGGATAAAACAATGAAAAGCAAATAAAAGAAAAATACAAACAAGAAGAAAAATTGAAAAAAAAACTTAAAATGAGAATATATTTTATTGTAATGGAGATTCGATGTTTATTTGTCTTTAACCAAAACTATGTCACTGCTTATGTCACACTGCCCCAGAAATTGTGTAGCTCTGTCGGCTGGGGCTTTAGAATACACCGACTGCACCTCTGCAGAAGGGTAAGAACCCCCCAATGGAGCCATCTGTTGGCCGTGGGTGGCGACTCATGATGCTTAAGGACGGAATCCTGGTGGATAAGCAGTCCATGACATGCAATACTCCACTTAGATCCTTACTTAGGCTAGACAGGGGGTTGGAGAGGCCCCCTCTGATCAATTGGCTGGTCACGTCAAGCCCTAGCACCAATTGGGTGCTAGAAAGCGGTGGCTGAGGGTCTTCATGTCCTGGGAATGACGTTAAACTCTATCTGATGGTGAGGTTCCAGTTTTGAAGGTTTAGGGAATGTGGCGCACCCCTTCATCACCATTGCTCCCTGATCCACTCTGACCAGAGTGGTAGTACCTGTGAGATGGGACATCTATGGGTTAAGTAGAAAAATGTATTTATAAAAAGAATTTGGTATCCGCTAAGAATGAATTTATTTCAAAACTTTATCGGCATTAAATGACCCACTGAGGTTAATATGCTGTAAAACAAAACAAAAATTGTGTAAATTTATCAATGGGTATTTAATTTATAGTCAAAATCATTTGTACAAAAATAAATCTAATTTAATAATGTTTATCTGAAAATCTGAGTTATATTTGCCTCAAAATAGCCATGTTAATAGGGTATTTACTGCGCATCCCACATATGCGAATGTGACACAAGGTCTTTTTAATGTGTGACCACCCACGAGCTGAAGCTCATGGGGTGGTAGGTGCAAAAATACGTAGATCCCGTCAGCATTCCCTCTCAAGGAGGGCACCTCAGGCACTGGGCAATAAACCCAGCCCTACCCCTTTAAATCAAGGTAGACATTGCCTGAGAGGGGGGGGGTGATAGCCCCCTGGGATCAACGCCGTTAATTTAACACTAATAGTCCAGTGGCCGAAGCCACCAGACCCAGGACCCAAAGGCCGTGTTATTAGTGCATTTAAAATCCTGTAATGTGTTTTGTATATCACTAAGAAATAAAGCTGGTGGGGGAGAAGTACGTTCATGCCTTTCTGAAGGACATTTGTGTGAAGTCAATGTCTCATGCAGAATTTGACTTTTATTTGCGGAGTCTATTTTCTGTGTCTGGTAACCATGACAACACCCACACAAATCTCGTCTAGCTCTACATTCAATTAAGATGGCTGTTGAATAACTCTGACTTATTTATGATTAATTAAATTCAATCTACAATAAATCTGATGTTCCTACAAAATACGACCGTTATCATCTTGCAACACCCTCTGGTTAAAAATGAGACCATCCAAATCATCTATATATCAATACTGATGTTCCTACAAAATACGACCGTTATCATCTTGCAACACCCTCTGGTTAAAATGAGACCATCCAAATCATCTATATATCAATACTGATGTTCCTACAAAATACGACCGTTATCATCTTGCAACACCCTCTGGTTAAAAATGAGACAATCCAAATCCTCTATATATCAATACTGATGTTCCTACAAAATACGACCGTTATCATCTTGTAACACCCTCTGGTTAAAAATGAGACAATCCAAATAATCTATATATCAATACTGATGTTCCTACAAAATACGACCGTTATCATCTTGCAACACCCTCTGGTTAAAAATGAGACATCCAAATTATCTATATATCAATACTGGTGTTCCTACAAAATATGACCGTTATCATCTTGCAACACCCTCTGGTTAAAAATGAGACCATCCAAATCATCTATATATCAATACTGATGTTCCTACAAAATACGACCGTTATCATCTTGCAACACCCTCTGGTTAAAAATGAGACCATCCAAATCATCTATATATCAATACTGATGTTCCTACAAAATACGACCGTTATCATCTTGCAACACCCTCTGGTTAAAAATGAGACCATCCACATCATCTATATATCAATACTGGTGTTCCTACAAAATATGACCGTTATCATCTTGTAACACCCTCTGGTTAAAAATGAGACCATCCAAATCATCTATATATCAATACTGGTGTTCCTACAAAATACGACCGTTATCATCTTGCAACACCCTCCTCTTAAAAATGAGACCATCCAAATTATCTATATATCAATACTGGTGTTCCTACAAAATACGACCGTTATCATCTTGCAACACCCTCTGGTTAAAAATGAGACCATCCAAATCATCTATATATCAATACTGATGTTCCTACAAAATATGACCGTTATCATCTTGTAACACCCTCTGGTTAAAAATGAGACCATCCAAATCATCTATATATCAATACTGATGTTCCTACAAAATATGACCGTTATCATCTTGTAACACCCTCTGGTTAAAAATGAGACCATCCAAATCATCTATATATCAATACTGATGTTCCTACAAAATATGACCGTTATCATCTTGTAACACCCTCTGGTTAAAAATGAGACCGTTCAAAGTGTCCAAGATGAAATGCAAAAATGTAAATCCTGATTATCTGCTGTTTTCATGTCATTAAACTAAACAAGTAAAAAAAGCCTTTAGGAAGCAAAAGTTGATTAACTCAGCTTTTGTATAATATATATAATATATATATATATATATATATATATATATATATTAAGATTTTATGTCTGTATATTTGTTTGTACAGCGGCTGAGCACACATCCTTTTATTAAGGGAAATTGGTGGAGACAAACAAAAATAAAATTCAATAAAATCCAAACCCTATTTTTGGGTTAAAAACTTTTTACACATCATTTTCGATAAGAAAATGTAATAAGAATATAAGGGTATGAATCAATAATATATTAAAAAATCCATTAAAAAAAAGTGATTAAAAAAAAAAATAAAACAAATTAATAAAGGATAAAACATAATAATAAGAAAATAAAAGACAAAAGAAAAAATACAACCAAGAAATATAATAAAATAAAATAAGTAAAGTCGTCGGGGTGGCCTAATGTCAGTATCAGCCAGACAACGAGGGAGTCTATCCCCTTTTCACTAGCGCTAGACCAAGGAGATTGTTTTTGCATCTGAGGTGGATCACCACACCTACCGTCAGCTCCTTACTTTACCGCACAGATCCCTGTGCTATTCATACGCTGAGTTGGCGAGGGCCGGTATCGAACTAGGAACCTTGTGGTTTCTAGCCAAACGCTCTACCGACTGAGCTATAAATAACTTAAATATAAGAATGTATAAAGAATAAACAATAATAAAACAAATATATAAAAAAAAAGAATCTTTATTAATCTATATATAAATATAGATACAAAACCTACCATAATTATATTACTATTATACTATTATAATTATACTACAAAATTATACCACATCAGAAACTGTTATTTTAATGCAAACAATATGAAAGATCTATTTGAAAAAGTCAACATGGAGGACATTCTGTCCTTTTTGAAGGAAATAAAATTATACCATAGAATATAGACATGAACTTAATCAATACCATACAACATGATCCCTAATGGTGCGAACACATTGTTAAAACCAATTACTAAAAAAGTATAAATATAAATACACAGCTTATATTACTTTCTAACCGTTAGGCATGACATAACCCCAAACGGGTTGATATGCCATTAACATTAATCACCCAACCAACAAAGCCTACATTATCCATACACTCCTCTACAGTAGCAAAGCGTGGACAACATATACAAGACATGAAAGGAAACTAAACAATTTCCACCTCCTGTGTCTACGGCGTATTCTACACATCCGCTGGCAGGATAAAGTGCCCAGCACAGACGTGCTAGATTGCACCAACATGAACAGCATGTTCTACATCCTTTGCGAGAGGTGCCTTTGCTGTCTTGGGCATGTCAGGAGGAGGGAAAATGGCCGAATCCCAAAAGATCTTTTGTATGGCGAATTAGTAAAAGGCTCCCAATCAGTAGGTAGATCATGTCTACGCTTTAAAGATGTCTGCGGGAGAGACATGAGGATATGCCAACACGTGGGAGGTAGATGCAGAAGATCGAGCTGCGGCCTGGTGCCTTAACGTTAAGCAAGGCACGAGGAGTGAGGTGGAGAGGAGAATTGCCTTGACAGCAAAGAGAGCCAGAAAGAGGGAGAAAAGACAGCAACCACAGAAAGCATCACAGTTTGTGTGCACTCAGTAATAGGCTTGCACAGACACTTGCGCAAATGCAGATAATTTTTTATTTATTTATTTATTTTGGACTCTACACCAGGCCCCGACACTAACTTTTTTCATGACCGTCCTGAACAAAAATTATCAACCGTCCGAAATGGGGTTTGGACCGTCCCGAAATCAAAATATTTTTGTTTAATTCATTAGCATCATCTATACTTGTCAGTCATCAGTAGCATAATGACATGTAATAAAACATTAAGAAAAGCTGAAGCAGTTGACAGAAACATTTATTTATAATCAAGAATAATAAAATAAAAATTTTATAAACTAAAATTTATTCTATTTCCATCTTTATGCGGACATTTTCCAATCATAAAAATATATACTGTGTGACTGTGTCTATTTCTTCAGTGTTGTTGCCATTAGTAATTATAAGTCTAGAACTAGACCGTTTTTTGAGGTCAGCATTCGGGCAATCACTGGACGGCCAATATTGGAATGTAGTACCAACTTTTAGGAAAAATTTTTTACCGTCCCCGGCAAACTGTCCCGGATGACATATTGATCGTTCCCGGATGTAATTATTATCGTTCCCGGGACGACGATGGGACAGCATTAATATCGAGCCCTGCTCTACACCATCGTCCTTAGTCAAAAAGTGCCAACAACAAAAAATATAGATAAGAAATTTATTTTTAACTTTTCAATGCTCTGCTCGTCAAGGATAAATTCTCTTTGCTGATATGTTTGTTTTTATGTATTACTAGAAGCAGCTACCCAGCGTCACCCGGGTAGGGGGGGGTAAAAAAGGTTAGTCTCACAGATCCATTATTGTTGAATCGCGAGTTGGATCCCCACAGGATGCCCCATTAAAATCCCTACATAAAAAATACCTTGCACTGAACCAGACACTCTGAAAAGAAAAATTAATGTCTGCTATTCAAAATATTAAATGCAAAAAAGAATTCCATGCTGTTATTATTATTTAAACTTTATTTTTTAATTATTTTCACGAAAAATATAATTCAAATCTTCATTATTTTTGTTCAAAAAGCAAGATCTGGTGACAGTAAATGTGTATATATATTTACTGTGTCATTAATTGTTTTATTTTCATAGTTTCCTCCAGACATACATACACACAAACTGTCCTTTATATATGTATAGATTTGGATTATTCGGACTATTGTCCTCATCTTTATTGTTACCTACACAACATTTTGGATGATGTGCCTTCTGACCTTCTTCAGGTGTTTCTTATCAAACTTGGGAACCTTCTCTTTGAATTCGGGAACCTTCATGTCGTAATCAGGAGCCTCCATGGTACTTTGAACCGAACCCATTATTCAATTCACATGGGTAGACTTTTCTCATTCCGTTAACCATAACCAGGTACAAGTGTTAGGCTGTGTTAAGTATTCTATGTTATTATCACCCTTGGCAGGGATTGAACCTGAAACCTAGAGATGATTGTCACTTAGAACTGTATTAACTCAACTCCTCCATTGTGCTGTGTGTCCACCTGGACAAAACATTGTGTAGGTAACAAAGATGAGGACAATAGTCTGAATAATCTAAATAACACAAATTATCAAGCCTCATCTAAAAAAAAAAAAAATCAGAGAAATAGTTTGTTTTTATGTTGAAACTGAAATTTCCAATAGCTTTTGCCTACACCTGGGATTGAACCAGGGACCTTCAGATGACAACTCACTGTTGATTATTCTCTTTTCATCCTCCTCTTACCTTTCTCTTATCTTTGCTTCATTCTCTCTGCTTCTGCTTCTTTCACTGACGCCTTGTCATTGAAAAAAAGACCAGTTCTTCCTTTCTTTATCTACTTTTATAATCCCATATACGTATTTCTTGCTAGTCATTCTGAAATCATTTCTCTCAGGTGTGACACAGAAAATCACAGGTGAAACTCTCAATGTTAGAAGTACAAGTGATCCCTGGAATCTATCATGGCATCTTCGGAATAAACGCACGTGTAAATTAAGCTTTGTTCTGCTCTGTCTAGAGAAACTAAGTTAGTTAAGACAGTTCTAAGTGACAGTTATCTCTGGATCCTGAGTTCAATCCTGAGTAGAGGCAGTTAGAAAAATAATTAACACAACTCCTACCCCATCTATGGTTAGCGGAATGAGAACAGGATACCCCCGTGGACTAAATTAAGGGTTAGGTTCAAAGTTCCGTGATGGCTCCTGATTACGACAAGAAGGTTCCCGAAGAAGGCCGGAGGGCATATCGTCCGAAATGTTGTACAAATAACAATGAAGATGGGGACAATAGTCCGAATAATGCAGATAATACTAAACTGAGTCGGCATTTATACTTCTCAGTGGCTGAACCACTTTAACCAACAGGGATGACGGTAGTCTGACCCTGAGCCACCACTCACAATCAAGGAGGTTGCGAGTTCAGTCTCTGTACTAACCCGCTAATATATCCTTATTTAAAATTTTTTTTTTTTTTTACATAAAATGAAATTATAGATAAATAAATTGTCCATAAAATCATATATAAGTAACTACTTTGACTTCTGTTTAGAGGAATTGCCAGATTATTATTACTACAAATTGTCTATCATTCTACTAAACATTTTAAGCTCTTTGTTCTTCTCTGTCTAGAGTAACCAAGTCAGCATTTATGCTTCTCAGCGGCCGAACCACTTTAGCCAATAGGGGTGACAGTAGTCTGACTACGAGCCTCCATTCACGATTAGGAGGTTGTGAGTTCAGTCTCTGTAGTCATCTGCTACAGAAACACTCATGAAAATTTTTTCTCCTCAGCTCATTTTATAAAACTAATATTGTTGAAATATCATAATATTTCCCCAGTTAATCTGATTATAATTCATTTTAATTTATGTTTCTCAGTGTCCGAATCACTTTAGCCAACAGGGTTGACAGTAGTCTGACTACAAGCCACCACTCATGATCAGGATGTTGTCAGAAGTCAGTATACTGTTGGTTTGGACAACAACAACTGGCTAAGCACACCTGAACTAGTGCTCAAAACAACTGGTACTTATGGAACTCAAGAATAGTCCATTCATGCATTTGGGTGGTTTTACCAATTCGACGGTAATTGGAACTTAATATGATTATTCTACACAGGAGGTTGCAAGTTCAGTCTCTGTAGTCATCTGCTACAGAAATACTCATGAAAATGTTGTTCTCCTCAGCTCATTTTATAAAACTAATGTTGTTGAAATGTCATAATTTTCCCCCAATTAATCTGATTATAATTCATTTTAATGAAAAAAAAACTGTTGTATAAAATAAAGTCATTAACCTTGGCACATTATGCAACATTCCTAAATTGTCAATTTATTTGTGGGGAGAAAAGTTGATAAATAGGAATCAAAATAATAAAACTGGATTAGTTTCTATTTTGTAACAGCTTACTTACTGAAATTAGTTATAATACAACAAAAAGAAAACTAAAATGGTGTGTGTGTGTGTGTGGGGGGGCACATTTCTGACTGATTGAAAAGATCCCACCTGTGACAAAATACAAAGAATTTTATAATCATGTGCATCAAATATTATTATTATTATTATTATGAGAATATTGTTTTTTTCTCTTGCGATCTGAAAGTAGATAATTTCTCTGAAACCTTTCATAAGCTGTGTCCTGGACATGATGTTTAATGGTTGAAAAAAAAAAATAATGCAGCAAAAAAAAAAAAATTAAATGCTGTTATTATTTAAATTTTATTTTTTAATTATCTTGACAAATATAAATAAAATCTTCATTATTTTTGCTCAAAAAGCAAGCTCTGGTGATAGTGAATGTGTATATATATTTATATTGCCATTTATTGTTTTAAAAAAAATTCAATGCTGTTATTATTTAAATTTTATTTTTTAATTATCTTGACGAATATAAATAAAATCTTCATTATTTTTGCTCAAAAAGCAAGCTCTGGTGATAGTGAATGTGTATATATATTTATATTGCCATTTATTGTTTAAAAAAAAATTCAATGCTGTTATTATTTAAATTTTATTTTTTAATTATTTTGACGAATATAAATAAAATCTTCATTATTTTTGCTCAAAAAGCAAGCTCTGGTGATAGTGAATGTGTATATATATTTATATTGCCATTTATTGTTTTATTTTCGTAGTGTCCTCTGGACATACATACACACTAACTGTACTTTATATATGTATAGACAATATCTTTTTACGCCTTTTTTCTTACCTTTTTATTTTCCAGAGTTGCGACGTGCACTTTATTACTTCCAACGTCCGTTCTATGGGATTAGTTACATTGTTTTACTGCTGTTCTCCTTAGTTATGTACTTCCTGGCCTGCTTAGTAGACCCAGGTTACCTGCCGCTGTCCAAGAAGGTTCGTATACATACAATTAACTAATTACCCCTTTCTCTCTCTTTCTCTCTCTCTCTCTCTCTCCCAATTTGATTCATTTACAGTAAAAAAAAAAAATGGTTCAAGATGTGTTTTTCTTTTCTTTCATTTTTTCTTTTTTCTTTTTTTTTTAATTAGATTAACAATATCCCTTTTCTGTTAATTATTCAGACTAACATCCTCATCTTTATTGGAAGTGTTGTATTTCAATCAGCAGGTTCTCCATCCCTCCTCAAGTACAGGGGGATTTAAAAAAATGTTAACATTAATATGGGAGTTCCTCTTATGATATTATGTTTTTAAAATCTCCACCTATTCATCATCCCTGTGAACACATTATTGGAATCTTCCACAGATGGTTAGTTTTACTTTTTATAATAAAGATATGTTACATAATGCATAGGCATAGCATATCATTTTTATAAGAAAGTGTAGTTTAGATTTTAAAATTAATGTTAACACTGGAAAATCACAAATTTGATTGGAGGTTTTGTTGGCTCTACACAGTAAAAAAATGCCTGAAGGTCTGCCATCATAGTTTTGTTTGCAGTTTTATAATATTTGTATATTTTTAGTTCTCATTACCTGACCATAATCATGTGCTTGATCAACACCATCTGGGTCACCTAGGTGAAGGTGTTTGATGTTATAAGACCCAAAACACCTAATGTTCCTTGGATAACATGGTCAGGTGCACATTTCAGATGAAAGACGTTCCATAATTTCCCACTTCTGGGTGATAATCTCCATAGAAATTTCTATTCAGTTAATTATTCAGACTAACATCCTCATCTTTATTGGAAGTGTTGTATTTCAATCAGCAGGTTCTCCATCCCTTCTCAAGTACAGGGGGATTTAAAAAAATGTTAACATTAATATGGGAGTTCCTTTTATGATATTATGTTGGACCTTGACACCAATAAGCACCCCAAGTGAGACCTAGATTCAAAAGGACATGTTTTGCTTTTCACCGTTAAAATCCAGTTGTTTGTTAACAGATGATTTTTAGACACACTTTAATTATAAAACTATAAATGAAAGGCACGTTTTTATATTAAAGACACTTTTTTTTTTACTTATTTCATGTTGTTGTTAATTCAATAGCAATTCTTTTTTAATTATAAAACTTTTAACTTTTTAATATTAACTATCCATGGAGGCACATGGAAAATAAATAAACAGGTCTTTCGTTTTAAGTTTTATTTTTTTTTTAAATAACAATATTAGTGATAAACTAATTTAGTGCAAAATTAATTTTTTCACATATGCTAACGACAACAACATGAAATGACTAATTTTTTTTTTATTAAAATCAAAAACTATTTTAGTATAAAAATGTTACTGTTTTTTATCGGCCAGCTATTTTGTTTACTAACAACCAGTGAAAAGCAAAATTCAGTTCTTTTCAAAACAGATTTGGGCTGGGGTTCTTATTGGTGACAAGGTCCATTATGTTTTTAAAATCTCTGCCTAAAAAGAATTGTTTTACTGTAATTCTTATTTCCTTTTCAGTGTGTTTCATGTTTCTTATTCACTTTATTTTTTTCCATTGTAGAAAATACTATCTTTGAACAACAACTCAGATGAAGAAGATATTTTTGAAGATAGTTCAATGATGAACAAGAACACTAATTACAGGCATTGTGATTTCTGTGAAGTACAGGTAAATTTTATCTCATCAATTTAACTCTGTAGATAATATTGTCCAGATTTTTGCTATGTAATCTGATTACATGCTACTCACTCATCATAGCTCTTCTGACAAATATTATCTCAGCGATTTTAACCCTCTGACACTTTAAAAAAAATTTTTTATTCTTAAAGTAACTTTTAATTGAATACAAATGTGTTAAACATAAGTTTGCAAGAACATAAGTCTTTAAATTCTACAGAATTGTAGTGGTAGACAATAGATGAATATATTTAATTTTCTGTTATGTTTGCTAAAAATTGCTAAAATTTGAATTTGTTTTCAAGACAAAGCTGTTGTAAAATTTAACAATTTTTATCACTTATTAATCTGATTTAAAAAAATCTGATTACTATTCATGAATAGAGACAGGACTTAAGATGGATTGAATTTTGAAGTGTCATTCTTTTTATTATTATTACTAGTACAAAATAAAAAACGCCCTCCGGGCGATGTAAAAATAGATTTTTGAAACATATTGCCTGAGGGGTGGGAGTAAAAAATTCAATGTCAGCGAGTTTGTACCCCAAGTAAGTAAAATCATAAAATTCATTAAAGGATTAAAAAATAAAACAATTTGAAATGTAAACTTTAAATAAGTATTAAAATAAAACAAACTATATATAGATATATAATACCAGTCATGTATTTATTAAAACTTGTTTTAAAAAAACAATGAGGACTGTCTAATGCTGCATGTTCAAATTTTGAGTGTATTTATTCTATGATATGACAATTTTGGGTAATGTGACGTAAGCAGTGACGTAGTTTTTGTTACAGACAAAAACTGGAAGCGAATCTCCATTATTAATAGATTAGTCTGAATAATTTACAACCTGCAAAGAAAAACTTATGAACTAGTATCCTCATTTTGATAGTTCCAGTGTTTTGGTTGTTGTATCCTCTAGCCTTCTTTATGTATTGAAATCACTAACCTTTTGTGCTGAGATTCAATTAAAAATTTCCAGAAGGTTATCAGTTATGACAAGCACCTGAAGAAGGCAGGTGAGTAGAGTGCCTGAAATAAGACTATATAACCAGATGAAAAAAATCCAAATCCATTCTCAGGAGTAACCTTTCTATTTTTTAGCATTATGATCTTTTTATAAAAATCTTTTGTTTATTCTCTTAGCATATTTCTTTATACCATAAAATCTAGTCATACATTTGTGTAGTTAGTTTCTTTTTAGTATGTTTTACTGATCTTATGTGAACAAATTTTATTAAATATGAATTTAAATTAATATTTTTAAGAATATTAAATAAATTATTAAATATTAAAATTTTTACTTTTCATAATTTTAGAAAATGAATGAGAGGCTTTCAAATAAATTGTGGAAAGTGGTACGTCCTTTTCTAGAAAATGTTCTTAGGAGACATGGTGGAGTGGTTTCCTATTGTCTTCAAACTTTTTGAATTTAGTTTTTATTCTCTTAAACTGGTTTTACTTACCACCAATCCTAAAGAGAACAATCTACCCTGCTACATATACTTAAGGGAAGAAAGGGTTTCATGTCTTTTCTTCAGGCATTATTATAAAATGGATACAAACAACCTTGGCAGGAATTTAAACTTGACAAGCCAATTTCATTTTCCGCCCTGTCGGCTGGGGCTATAGAATATGTGGATTGCATCTCCAGTAATCTTGAACTTTAAGTGACTAAATTCCTACCATAAAATTGTCCCATATCCCAGTATGGTCTGGCCCTGTCTGCTGTATTGACTGTACCAACTCCAATTAACTAAATTCTACCCCCCCCAAGAGTCACCTGATTCTCTAAGCCAATGAGAACACTGTTTTAGACAAACTTGAAATTATACTTTGTCAATCAAACTCTTTGAACTTCCAACTGTAATTTTCCACAGTTGTTACCATTTTAAAATCTAAACTACACTATCTTACAATAATGACAGGCTATGCCTATTCAGTATGTAACAAATGTCTAATTCTTGTTTTTCTCCTTTTAAACTATTTTATCCAGCAACCGATGAGAAGCAAGCACTGTGAAGACTGCAAACGTTGCGTTCGTAAATATGACCACCATTGCCCTTGGCTTGAGGCATGCGTTGGTGAGAGAAATCATAAGTTCTTTTGGTTGTTCCTGCTCTCAATAGCATCTTTAATATTATGGACCGTTTATATTACATGGTAAGTAGATAATAAATGGAAATAAATCCAACAGTATGATTAACCATTTGGCATGTAGTGGTTCAAATAAGTATTATTTGTATTATTCGGACTATTGTCCTCATCTTCATTGTCTACACTATTTTTCTGAATTTTTGAGATGAGGCTTGATAATTAGTATTATTTGGACTATTGTCCTCATCTTCATTGTTACTACACTATTTCTCTGAATTTTTGAGATGAGGCTTGATAATTAGTATTATTTGGATTATTCGGACTATTGTCCTCATCTTCATTGTCTACACTATTTCTCTGAATTTTTGAGATGAGGCTTGATAATTAGTATTATTTGGACTATTGTCCTCATCTTTATTGTTACTACACTATTTCTCTGAATTTTTGAGATGAGGCTTGATAATTAGTATTATTTGGATTATTCGGACTATTGTCTCATCTTCATTGTCTACACTATTTCTCTGAATTTTTGAGATGAGGCTTGATAATTAGTATTATTTGGATTATTTGGACTATTGTCCTCATCTTTATTGTTACTACACTATTTCTCTGAATTTTTTAGATGAGGCTTGATAATTAGTATTATTTGGATTATTCGGACTATTGTCCTCATCTTCATTGTCTACACTATTTCTCTGAATTTTTGAGATGAGGCTTGATAATTAGTATTATTTGGATTATTTGGACTATTGTCCTCATCTTTATTGTTACTACACTATTTCTCTGAATTTTTGAGATGAGGCTTGATAATTAGTATTATTTGGATTATTGTCCTCATCTTCATTGTTATTTATATAATGTTTTGGCTGATGTGCCCTCTGGCCTTCTTCAGGTATTTCTTGTCAGACTCGGGGGAACATGCTCGGACTCGAGAACCTTCTTGTCGTAATCAGGAGTCATGGAACTTTAAACCTAACCCTTTATTCAGTCTACGGGGGTATCCTGTTCTCATTCTGCTAACCATAGTTGGGATACAGGTGTTAAGCTGTATTAATTATTATTCTATGTTGCTGCTGCCCCTGACCAGCATTGAACCTGCAATCTAGGGATAACTGTCACTTAGACATGTCTTAAAGTAACTCCTTTATCCACTAGGCTATGTGTCCAATTGGTTAGCGGAATGAGAACAGGATACCCCCGTGGACTGAATAAAGAGTTAGGTTCAAAATTCCGTGATGACTCCCGATTACGACAAGAAGTTTCCTGAGTCCGACAAGAAATACCTGAAGAAAGCAGGAGGGCACATTGGCCGAAACGTACAGATAACAATGAAGATGAGGACAATAGTATGAATAATACAAATAATACTGATCAAGAAGTCACATCTCAAAAATTCAGAGAAATAGGTTGAAATAACCTCTTGTGCCAAACAGTTTACTATTCCTCCTTTCTTTCATCAATATAGTTGCTCTTGAAGAAGACTGTTTTTATAAAAGGTCGAAACAGATATCTGTTAGTGTACTATTAACATTTGTTTTTTCTATCTCTTTTCAATCATTACATGGTAAGTAACAAGTAGGTTATCTTCCTCCTTTAACTTGACCAATCCTTCCAAGTTAAGTGTTGTATAGGCATAAAATAACCCCAGATGGGTTGACATGCTTTTAAAATTGGTGATCTGAACATTAACTACATAAATGAGAGTAATCTCCCCTTGTTTGTTTCACTTTGAGGAAGCCGTATGTTTTGGTCAGCTATTTTCATTTCACTGTAAATTTAAACTGAAAATACAAATTAGTTTGAATCAATACAACTGCATGTTTTAACATGAAAATATCATAAAATGTATTGTTAATTGTGTCTGCGCATTATTTGAAATGAATTTAATTGTTATTAATATTATAATATATATAATATATTATATATATTATATATATATATATATATATATATATATATTTTCGAGGATATGTGCTTAATTGAAGTTATACCTAATTTTGAAAATTAATTAGTTAATAATTAAGGAATTTAGGCGGGTGTATATGTTAAAATGTAAGGCTAAACAAATCGAGAAAATGTCAATCCCTGAATGTACATTTCGACCTATTAGGTCTCATCAGCTGATGAGACCTAAATTCATTAATTATTAACTAATTAATTTAAAAAATTAGGTATGACTTCAATTAAGCACATATCCTCCAAAAATTGTCGGCTTAAAGCCATATAAAAATAAACAAATTTGTTTGTTTACTTAACCTCATACATATATATATATATTAAGAAATTTTCTTTTTTCTCTTTTAGGGAATCTATCGTATACAAATTGGAGTGGATCCATTGGTTGGAAAGCAATGCCATTCTTTTCTGTGATTTATTTGTCCTTATTGTTGGTGGAATGTCGGTTTTTGGACTGCTCGGCTTTCACTCGTACCTCATTATCCAGGGCTTGACCACATGGGAATTTGTGTCCCGAGACAGAATCACTTACCTCAAATATTTGGATGACTCCTACAACCCTTTTGATGAGGGGTGCCTTTGCAACCTCTACCACTTTTTGTTCCACTGGAAACTCCGGCGTTGGGAAACACTCTATGCAAAGAAAGCCGATGTCCAGGGTACCAGTAATGGTGGTATTGTGTAGCAGGGGCCAAAGACTGCTATTAGATATTGCTTTTGCACCGATCTGCTCCCTTGTTAAATTTTGAAGGGTCATTCATCCAGATTTGGTTCGTGGCTGAATAGATTATTTTTTTTCTGGTCACATGCAGTCGAAAAAGAAAAAAAAAAAAGAAAAAATTACCTACTATCATATTACAATTACACCTTATTTAAAACTTTTGATATAATTATGGTCTCCTCACAAAAAGAATTTAAAGATTTTTTGATGATAAAGTATGATACCCCCTACCCCCTTCCCACCAAAAAAAAATTGTCATTATGATAGCATATCACACTTATAATATTCTACATTATTCACAATTATTACATTCCTTTTCAATACATTCTTTTTCAAAGGTGCTAAGATTTTGTGGACTTAGTTATAAAGATATTGAGTCAATGGTGTTTGGTAACTGTCAGTTTCTCACGAATGTGATTTTCAGTCCAACTGTTTGGTTTGAAAATTGCATAGGTGAGAAACTGACACTTACTAAGCACCATTGACTTTGTCTTCACTACCCTTATCTTATATATATAATTTTAGTAATCTCTACATTGAATTTTGATAATGTTTTTAGCATCTATCCTCTGGCACTTGTTGTTATGGTTATCATCATAGGTAATGGACATGATGACCCCAGTTAGAATCCATCTATTCTCTCTCCAACTATGGGTAAATAGTAGGGCAGACTGGGCTCTTCAACCTTGGTTAGGTGACCAGAAGGAAAACTCTGATTTCAAACCTGTTAAACTCCACTTAAAAATTTAAAGATTTTTTTGATGGTAAAGTATGATACAACCCTCCCCTACCCCAAAAATTGTCATTATTATAGCATATCACACTTATTATTTTCTACATTATTCACAATTATTACATTCCTTTTCAATACATTCTTTTTCAAAGGTGCTAAGGGTGCTATTGAAGGCGTTTTTATCGACAATATTTACATTCACTTGTCGAAAAAAGACTGGAGGGAGTAAAATATCACATTTACAGTTTTTCAGCTATCACCGCCTAGCGTTTTTTAAGGCAGGAAGCCAGGACGGAATTCTGCGAATAGCAACGTTCTAAGATTTTGTGGACTTAGTTACTTTGAAATCTTCGTTTCAGTCGAGGTTGTTTTTGCTGTAGTCGTAGCAGAAGACGACAACATAACCACAAAATTCTCACTCATTTGGTAATCAGTCAACTCTAATAGAGAGATAATTTTGATATTTCCGACTGTTGTCCTCGTCTTTATTGTGTATAAACACAACGTTCAGGCCACTGTAACCTTGGACTCTGTTTTAGGTGTTTTTTAAATTGACTTACAATAAGTCATCTTCAGACGATTACTCATGAATTCAAACAGGGAAATCATTACCGCCTTCCGGTTTCGACTGGAGGGTCTGGTGGCTTCAGCCCTGGACCATGTAAGCTAACAACGTTGTACCTGATTTAAAGGGGCAGGGTTAGGTTTATTGCCTGGTACCTGAGGCGCCCCCCTTGAAGGGGAAGGCTGATGAGATCAACGCATTTTTTCCACCAAGAGCTTTGGTTCGTGGGTGGTCCCTCATTAATAGGGCCTTGTGCCTAACACATACATGTGGGGTACGTGGTATATATTCATTACCACTCACTCATGGGCACTCCGAGCAGTATAAATGCCACCAGACTTATTGGCATTAATGTTGCTTAGAGCCTCCTTGAGTAGGGGGTAATGATTTCAGCTCCGAAATCTTTTAAATTTATGGGTAATCATCTGAAGATGACTTATTTTAAGGTAATTAAAAAAAACTAAAAAAAAAACCCTCTTAAACAGAACTTGAAGTTATGGAGGCCTGAGCATTGTGTTTATCTATCTATCTATCTATCTATCTATACATATATAAAGGGCAGTTATGTGTATATGTATGTCCGGAGGAAACTTTGAAAATAAAACAATTAATGACAAAGTAAATATATATACACATTAAATATCATTTGGTTTTTGAGCAAAAATAATAAAGATTTGATTTATATTCGTGAAGATAATTAAAAACTAAGATTTAAATGATAACAGCATGGATTTTTTTTTATTTGATATTTTAGATAGTAGACATTAACAGCCACTGCTAGTACACAATAAAAATGAGAACAACAGTCAAATATATCATGATTATTCATATTAAGCCTCATCTTATGAATACAGACAAGTATATGCCGTAGAAGGATACATTTTTTGTTCAGTGAACAAACTTTTCTACTAAGTGCGAAAGACTAACATAATTTTTTTTTTACTGAGTGCGAAAGACTAACATAAATTTAGTCAAGTAAAAAAGAAAGAAAAAAAAAACATTTTCAGAATCCTTCAATTTATTTAATATTAGATTTTTATAATATTGAAAAAATATGCTGTTAAGAGTTTTAACTAAGGTGTATTTGAAATATGAAATATAAAAAAAAAAAAATCAACAAGGAAAAAAGTAACAAAAAGAAACTTGCTGAATGTGACATGCACATAGTTTTTATCTGCTGAGAGTTTTGTGACCCACACCACCCCTCCTGGGAGATTAACTCTAATCATCCCAGAATTTGGGCACTTAATCTCATTTACACCTGTCATTTTTTTTATGTCATTGCACCCCTGTATTTTTTTAATTTATTTTTATTTTTATTTCTCCCCCCTTGCTTTATAATGCAAGGGGAGATAACATTGTATATTTTTTTTTCTCATGAAAAATTCATTTTTTGTTACTTTAAAAAAAAAAATTATTTTCTAAATCTGATCCAAGTTAAAGAACATTTTTCTTTTTAATTTTCCCTGGTCATTGTCTGCCTTATTGCCAAAAAAAAGAAAGCTTTTTTGAAATTTATTCTGACATTCCTTTTTGTAGGATTTTTGGACCAAGTATCCAATAGGCACCCCAAATCATCAACTTAATGAAAGGTCCATATTTTAACTCATCACTGGTAACTACGACTTTAAAATATTTGAAAATAAACGGACAGATGATTTTTTTTAACTTGTATTGTATCTGACAAAAACAAATTTTACAAATTTTGTGATGCTATTTCTGAACAGCATCCTTTTATTTAAATAAACATAAGAAATATTTTACAAATAAAAACTGTATTTTTATTTAAATAAACATAATTACATTTCTCTTCTGATTAAGTAAAAAATATTTAGTATAAAAGCGTTTTTTTTTAATTTATCGTAAGTGTTGAAAAATACTCATAAACTTCTGATTAAAAAGTATTTATTTAAAAAAAGATTTTGCTATTGAATTTTAATTTGATTACGTGTACCAACCATCTATTTATTTAATTTATCATAAGTTCAACATCTCCATAAACTTCTTATTAAAATCATTTGTTTACAAAGATTTGGAAGCGGAAGTTACCAGTGACAAGTTAAATGTAAACCTTTCATTAAGTTGATGATTTGGGGGTGCCTATTGGATACTTGGTCCGTATTTTTTTCCACTTGACATCATATTGCAAAAGAAAAAAAAAAGGCTTTTATTTTTCAATTTAATTAAAGATTTTTTTTTAAATTAAGAAAATAAAAGCCTTTTTTAAAGCTTTTTTTTTTGTATTTTAACATTTTTAAGAACAAATCGAAACTAACCTCATTTACTTTAGAAATTCAATCTGAAACGTTTTTACTTACAAAAAAACCCGTGGCCTATTTCAACAGCCAATGGCCGCATAAGATTTTCTCTTGGTCAACTTTGCAAAAATTATCAAAATTAATTTATATAGGGAAATATAACTCTCTGATCTATAATTTTTTTAATTATTAATTGATAATAATGAATAACCATTTTTTAATTATCATTATTATTATTATTATTGTAATAGTAATAATAATTTTAAGATAAATTTTTAAATTTAAAAACAAATTTAAATACAACTGATAAAAATAATTCAACTAACTAAAAAAAGTATTTGATTTAAAATCAAAACTCTTAGATTTTTTTTTTTCTTTAATGGATACTAAAATTTATCTGGTCTCATATTTCAGATCAATATTTACATATATATATATATATATATATATATTCAAATATCATGGAATTAATCTCCCGTAACTTAAGTTTCGTGCTTACTTGCAATCATCAGACGGTCAAACAATAAGCATGAAACTTTAGTTATGGGATATTAAATCCATAATATATAATATTTGATTGTAAATCTGCTCTGCCATTTTAGCATTGAACACCTTCATATGCCAATACTTTTCTCATTCATTCTCCATATTCTATATATATATATATATATATATATATATATAATCACAGGGAGTTTGGGGAATCATGGGAAATAAATATGAAAATTACTTTTTTTTTTTTTTTTTTTTTTTTTTTTTTCAAAGAAAAAAAAAATTACCTGGAAAAAGTTTGGAATATTTTTCCAATTATTTAACTAAGTCAACATATAAAGAATCATACCTGTTCCTTGTTGAAAGGTTGGTTTCCACTGTGTAGTAAAAATAGCTAATTAATTATTGTTAACTGTTTTATGTATATTTTACTACAAATAATTTTTTTTATTCTTTAAAATATTGTTTAAATTTAATCTTTCTGCTTTCTTTACAGAAAGTTAAAAACATTGCCATTGAGTTTAAAAAAAAAAAATGAATATGAGTCCAGTTAAAATGAAAACACCATTTTATTTTAATTTTTTTTTTTTTGTATGTGGATATTTTGTTTTGCTAGTTTTTAAGGCATAGCTGTGATGGCCTAATTATGGCTAGTTCCGTCCTTGTCAAACAATGAACTTTCCTCTTAAAGGTGATTGAAAAATAAAACAAGTAATGTCTCACTAAGTAGAAGGTTAGATCCGGGTACTAAGATACTTACTTTGAAAGCTGATTTAGAATAAAATAAGTCCTGGTTAAATTTAGTATTATTTGTATTATTTTGACTATTGTCCTCCTCTTTATTGGTATCTGTACAACGTTTTGGTTGATGTGCCCTCCGGCCTTCTTCAGGTATTTCTTGTCAGACTCGGGAACCTTCTCGGACTCAGGAACCTTCTTGTCGTAGTCCGAGAAGGTTCCCGAGTCCGACAAAAAATACCTGAAGAAGGCCATAAAGCACATCAGCTGAAACATTGTACAGATAACAATGAGGACAATAGTCTGAATAATACTAATAATCAAGCCTCATCTAAAAAATTCAGAAAAATACTGATTAAATTTGTTAGTAAAAAAAAATTGCATTAGTAATAAACTATAATCAGTTTAATGTAAAAAATCACTATTATTGTTGATTTCATATATTCAAGAAATACTTAACAACATTTAATCTGCTTAAGTTGGTTAAATAAGTCCCTAAATATTTTAAGGAAGCTTCATTTAAATATAAAAGAAAAAATCCATTTTTGGAATAGCTGTCTTTGGTCTGGTCCAGTCCGATCCGATCTTGGAGTTTTAGCCATTTACTAATTTGCTACGGTCATTTCCCCTCTGGTTATTTCCCCAGTTGACTAATATCTAAATCACTTATGTACAGTGTGGGGCAGAAGTAACAGGACACTTTCTATTATCGTCTATCCCACCCGCCAAGGAATCACAATATTCTAGTCCCTGCCAATTCGGCCTATGAGTAGCACAGCTTGGGTGATCTGATTTGTGTGGTCAAGTGGGGGAGCTGACAGTTGGTGTGGCACTCCACCTCAGATGCAAAAGCAATCTAGTCTAGCACTAGCGAAATGGCCTAGGAATCACAAGATTCCAGGTTCCTGATGTTAGGTGTGGCACTACACCTCTGACACAAAAACAATCTCCCTGATCTAGCACTAGCGAAAAGTGGATAGACTCCCTCGCTGTCTGGCTGATACTGACATTAGGCCATTCCATCGACTTACTTATTACTTCTACCCTATCCTGTATTTTCGTAGGTGATCCTTCTTGTGCCTAACCATTCTTCTGCTACACATTTCTTGCCCCACCCCCAGGGAGTGATTGTCAAGCATCACCCCCCCTCAGTGCCCCCCCACTCTTAACCCTGTCTAAGCATTTAATTGTAAAATTGCAGCTTGTGTGTCTTAAATGGAAATAACCAAGGGAGGGGGTGTGTGAGCCAATCCGTCTGCCTGCAATTCTGAAAAATTGTAAATAAATCTTGAAGAATGTATTATTTGGATCTATTGTCCTCATCTTTAGTGTTATGTTATATACACAACGTTTTGACTGATGTGCTCTCCAGCCTTCTTTAGGTGTTTCTTGTTGAACTCTGGGAACCTTTTTGTCAAACTTGGAAGCCTTCACAGAACTTCGAACTGAACCCTTTATTCAATCCACGGAGGAAGACCGTTCTCATTCCGTTAACTATGACCGGTTACTAGTTTTAAGCTATGTTAAGTATTCTATGTTATTATTGCCCTTGGCCAGGATTGAACCTGCCACCAAGAGATGATTGTCACTTTGAACTGTATTAACTCAACCCTTATATCCATTGTGCACATTGCTTGAAATGTTGTGTATATAATAATAAAGATGAGGACAATAGTCTGAATAATACAAATAATAAAGTCTCATCTCAAAAATTCAGAGAAATAGTATCTTGAGAATTTCTGAGGAAATTGCAACAATTATATTTAAAGATGACTTCTTTAATGATGACAATTTAAAGATGACTTCTTTAATGATGACAATTTAAAGATGAGGACACTAGTCCGAATAATCCAAATAATGACGTCTTTACTTTGAAAAACAAAAAAAAAACTATCTGATTGATTTTGGATGGCTGTCTAGTTGTCTCTAAGGAGTCATTGGTTCAAGCAAAACATATTGAGGTGAAGTCTCACCTTAAAGGTTTTTATTTTATGTTAGCCACAGATATATATATATCACAGACCAGTGGCTCCTCTACTTTTGGTATACAGGTATTTGCTAATGTTGGCATTGTCTTAAAGAAACCTAAAAAAAAAAAGGTCATTTTACTCCTAATACAGGATTGCTGATAGCTGATAAGGCCAATACAGGACAAACTTTCCCCTGCCCCAGCCAACAGCAAGAGAAACCTTGACAAGTATGATGAGGATGAATTTCTAGTGAAATTCGGTTTTTACAGATTTAGCACTTCTCTTGGATTCTTTCATATCTGCTGTTGTCTTTATAAAATCCTACAAATATATATAATATATAAAATTCTCAAAGATCTAAATTTTGTGTATATTTGGATCATTTGGACTATTGTCCTCATCTTTATTGTTATATACACAACTTTTTGGCCGAGGTGCTCTCTGGCCTTCTTCAGGTGTTTCTTGTCAAACTTGGGAACCTATTCTTCGAATTCAGGAACTTTCTCTTCGAAACTTGGGAACCTTCTTGTTGAATTCAGGAGTCTTCATGGAACTTCAAACCAAACCCTTTATTCATTCCATGGGATTAGATTGTTCTCATTCTGTTAACCATGACTGGGTACAAGTATTAAGCTATGTTAAGTAGTCTGTTATCCTTGGTCAGGATTGAACCTGCTATCTAGAGATGATTGTCACTTAGAACTCAACTCTTATATCAGTTGCATCATGTGTCCAACTGATACCTGTGTATATAACAATAAAGATGAGGACAATAGTCCAAATAATACAAATTGTCAAGCCTCATCTCAAAAATTCAGAGAAATGAAAATTTATTGTTGGCTAACCCATGAGCAAGAATCTAAGGTTGGGCAAATCTTTCATATCTGCTATTGTCTTTATAAATACTACAAATAATATATATATGATATTTTTTATTTCTAAACTCCGACAGTATAAAAAAAAAACTCCTGGCCTTAAGGTCTGTAATTACACAATACAAACTTTCACCTGGAGGAAAAAATTTAAAAAAAAGAAAAGACCAAATCCTCTGCACCTCCTGAAACTAATCAGTTGATACTATTAAAATGGCCAAAAAAAAAAAAATACTGCAAGAGTTGCCTAAGTTAAATATGCTAAAGTGCTCAATACAATAAGTAGAGCCAATAAACAAAGGCCACATATTGGTTAGGGTGGGGGATGGTCCTATTGGCTTATCGACTTTTTGAGAAAATAAAGAGCTTGTATTTGAGATGAGGGTCTCAAAATATTTTATACCCTTTGCTTACTGTGGTCAGTCTATTTACATTTTTGTAAGTTCTCCAAGTATAACAAGTATAATACCAATGAAATGTATTTTTTATGTATGTGTATAAATGTAGATATGCTGACAGAAAAAAAAAAATTGCAATACCATGAATATGTATTTCAATTCAATCATCATCAAGGTGTATGAACTGCACAAATTCCCTTGATTCTCTCTTTCTCTCACCATCCATCCCTATCGGTCATTGACGAGTCCTCTACATGGCATTCTGTGTCCACCCAAGGCTGTTAAATGTAAGTTTTTGCAGGTTGGCCAACACTGGTGTGTCCATGGGTAGGAGTTCACAGAAGAATGTCACTTCCCCAGCAGTGCGATACAAATAACAAGAATTCCCTTGACTTTCTTTGGCATCCTTCCTTATTTGCCATTGCTCTTGGCAAGTCCTCTACATGGCATACAGTGTCTACCCAGGCCAACACTGGTGTGTCCATGTGTGGGAGTCCCCAGGAGAATGTCCCTTATGAGTTTGTTCTTACCTCTCGAGCAGCACCCAGCTTGTTTTACTTGGAAGGTTTGTAAGATGGGAGGTAGGTGGCCATACAGCTCCTGTTTAGTAGGTTGCTGCTTCCAGAATTTGTTCAAAACAGCCTGCAGCATTCTTGTGTAGTTTCCTTTACTCAAGATTAAACGTACACACAATATTGTTGGTTTACCGTAAATGATTTTGTATACAGATCAAAATGTGCACAGGTTTCAAGCTAATCTGAACATTAGTTACATAAATGAGAGTAAGCTCCCCTTGTTTGTTTCACATATCATAAAATATGTTCTTAATAACAATTAAGTTCATTTCAAATGATGTGCAAGCACAATTAAGAACAAATTTTATGATATTCTCATGCTAAAACATGCAGTTGTATTGATTCGAACAAATTTGTATTTTCAGTGTAGATTTATGGGGAAATGAAAATGGCCAACCAAAACATACGGCTTTCTCAAAGTGAAACAAGGGGAGGTTACTCTCATTTATGTAGCTAATATTCAGATTACCGGTTTCAAAATAAGAGGTGTATAAACAGAACTCAGGCCCCATCTTAATACACTGTAAATCCTCCTTGGGCATTGACATACTTTTACTCTCGGATGCAGAGGATATAAGGCATTGGTATGAGTGTTATTATTTTACAAGATGGCCCTAAGATTTTGAAAATGCTATTGGAATATATACTACCCCTAAAATATGTGGGGGAGTGTTCATGGCATAGTGGATAAGATGCTGGAGAGCAACATTGTAGTAAGTGAGTTCGAAGTCCAGTCCTACAATTACATTCACTTTTGGACTAATACCCTTGGGAAAAGTATGAATCCCCCTCATCCTCCAGCTATGGTATAAATAATAACACTACTGTTTTTCTATAAGGATGGCTTTGGCATTAAATAACCCAAGAAGATTGATATGTCATTAAACAAAGAAGCTGAGCATGACATTACAACACACCACTTTACCCCAAACTTACTAGACAGGTGCTCGAAGAAGCTCCCCTCGAACAATCTGCTGGTCACGTCATGCCCTAGCACCTATATGATTGTCCCAACCCTATTGTCCTTATGGCAAGCTCCCAACCCTTTTTATCATATGGGCTAGATGGTGGTGACTGAGGGTTTTAATGTCCTAGGTATGACGTTAAACTCTGATGGTGAAGTTCCGATTCTGAAGCTCTGGGGAAAGGTGGAGTACCCCTTTATCACCATTACTCCCAGGTCTGAATGGTAGTACCTGTTAGTGTCCCATCTATGGGTTGAAAAGAAAAACATGAGTTTAAAAGAAAATTGAGTACCTATCAAGAATGAATAAAACAAAAACATCTTCGGCATAAAATGACCCAACAAGGGTTGACATGCCTGTAAAATCCAACCAATAAAAAAATTTTAAAAAAGTAAAGAAACTGAAACCTAAATCCTAACATGCGCATTTTGTATCAAAGGGAAAATTGTCATTAGTTGTTTAGAGCATGGGTTCCCAACCTTTTTCAGCTCATGGTCCACTTTGAAACCAGAATTTTTTTTGTGGCCCATGAAATTATTATAATAGAAAAAATATTTCCATTTTACATAAGATATTTATTCAATCAAGATACAACCATATTGACACACACGCTTTATCTCAAGTATCTAAACTACATGTACTTTTCAGTTCCAATTTATTATTCTAAGTTCATTATCTTATTCAATTGGCATATATAAAGTCGATATATATAAAACATAATATAGGGGTGTAAATCTCTCCCCACTCTCCCCTACCGTGAATTAGTTGACATCTTACTTTCTAGAAAATATAAATATAAATTTCCCACATATATGATTGGATTTTGTATATAAAAAGTATGCTCTGAAATCATATAGAATTATAATATTTCCTTGGCCCACCTGAAATTTGCTGTGGCCCATTTTGGCCATCACTGGTTTCATCATCATCATCATATCACACAATTAGCATGGATATCCCTGACAAACTCACCAACCCTCCCTATTATTCATTGTGCCAGAGAGGTCCTCTGCGCAGCATCCGGTATCCTTGCATAGTTGGTCAATGTAGATCCTTGGTGGCCGGCCCAACACTAGCATGTCCATGTGTTGGCTTCCACAGGAGAATGTCGCTTATGAGCTCGTCCTTGCTTCTCCAGCAGTGTCCAGCATGCCTTGTCTGTCTCACTCATATGGTTTGTGAGATGGGGGGCAGGTGGCCATGTTGAGGTGCCATTAAAATCCAACCAACCAACAACCGAGTATTGCAATTTTATTTTCTCTCAGTCCATGTATTCTATTTCCAAGCTTTTCCAATGAATGTTCCGAGACATTCTTGTGTGTCACTGATAATCTCTGTGTTTGCTACAGTTGTGTAAATCAGAAATAATATTTGTAGAATTTTTTTTGCAAATATTTCTTTTTATATAAATTTTGAATTGTATATTAAGCTTGTCTAACCAAACTTAAGCAATGTGTTGCAAAAAGTTTTATTTTTTATAAAGTGTTGTTAATGCAAGAAACTTTGGAAAGCTATGGTCTATTTTATATATATATATAGGTTAGGAGGTTGATTTAGAAGGCTATCACAATGCAGTTTGGAATAAATAAAAAATAATAATACGGTAACAATGGTGTTGTGTACAAACAAAAATAAACGCATTCACACTCACACGAGAATACAGTTATTTTAAAAAATAACATCATTTAAAAAAAAAAATTCATTTGGGAAGAAATGCCATAGCTGGACTGCTTCAGTTCAATTCTTTTGATAAAGAGGTATTACCTCGAAAATTCAAGAAAGAATAAAAAATACAGGTCAACACACAACACCATTGTTACTGTATTATTATTTTTTATTTATTCCAAACTGCATTGTGATAGCCTTCTAAATCAACCTCCTAACCAATGCATACACAATGCTTCAAGCAAATTATGAAACTCTCTTATATATATATATATATATATATACATATACATATATATGTATATGTGGAAAGAGGCTTGGAATGAATCCGACAGAATGTGGTGGAGATGTGAGGAACAAAAGAACAAAACTCAGACAAAAGTGTGTAGGATATATTTCGCTAGAGCTTTGTGCTCGGCATCATCAGTCATTTTAATGAATTATCAGGTTATCATACAAGTGTTTTATAGAAGGGGTAGTGTGGTGGGAGGAGGTGGTTATCCACAGGTTTAATGTTGAGCAAAAAAAAGATTTATTCATCAAAATTTGAATTAAATATACAAACGGTATATCTGTCTCCTGAATGATTCCACAAGTTTTCGACCATCTCGCCCAATACTGGTGGTCGTACAGATCTTTTTTCCCTGCACAGATAGGTTCTCTCATTCAGCGTTTTGTGGCATGTCCTCATCTAAATTGCAGTTGGTGAATTTTTAATGAATTCCCTCACAACTGCACAATGCACAGTCTTGTTTATGAACATATGCTAACAAACAAAACACTTTTTCTTTTTCAGTGAATTGGCATATCTATATCCAAAAGGAAAAGAATATAAAACATTAAACATAGAATTTGAATTGTTTCTACACATACTGTTAAAATTTGAAAGAGAATTGAACAAGTTATTAGATTACAAAATAATATCAATTTTTCTGAAACACCCTACATGTATACATACATATATGTATATATATGAGGTGAGGTAAAAGGAAGAATGAACAAAAATAATGACTCATCCAAGTCCAAGTAGGAGAGAAATTTCTCTCCTGCTTGGACTTGTTTGAGTCATTATTTTTGTTCATTCTTCTTTTTACCTCACCTCATACTATCGGATTTTACTCCAACCCTCCTATCTTCATATATATATATATATCATTGACATTTCGGTCTCGGAAGACTATAATATAGTTCTTGTGCCCCTGAGTTACAGTGCCTCCTGTGACTGTAAAGTCCAATGTTCGAAAAACATTCTCGGCCACAGATGTCGCATGTGAAGGCTGTCCTTGAAGATGTTGATGTGCCGGTGCTTTGTTGCCGCTGCTTTCTTCTGGACCTCCTACTTCATGGTGTTGCGCCAGGGTGGCTTCAGACATGAACATACATATATATATATATATATATAGTATGAAATAGGTTTAATTGGATATTGTCCTCATGATATGAAAAGCAAAAATACAGCTTACTAGATTACTTTTGTATTTTGTAGATAAGTTTTCTTTTTCCAATTAAAAAAAAAAAAAAAAATTAAAAATATTCCCAAGCTAAAAAAAACAGTATTTCAATTTCATTCTTATGGCACATCAACATCTCTATGGGTCTACTAACTTCAAATTATTTCCTTTTTGCATCCATTAAAATCCTTCTTGCTAAGACAAGGATAATGACAGTTTGCAAAGAAAGGCTATGTTGCAAACAAGATTGTCCCTTTGTTGCCTCTTAAGGATAGTTTTATAACTGTTCTTACATCTCCAACAAATTATTGTTTAGAAGAAAGAAAAAAAAACATTGAAATTTTATGGATTTCTTTTTTTTTAAATTTAAAAAAAATCTAAATATTGGTGGCAGGCTTATAGAATACATTTCAAATCAAGAATTTTCTACTGCCCCCGTCTCATAATATTTGTTACATTTATTGTATAAAATTCATAGAAAAATGTAACAATCATTTTGGGACATGGCAGTATAATGAATGAAAAATTGCTTCATTTTCAGACAATTCTTTTTTTTATGCATTTTTATTGTAATTTAAAAATCTGATATGCAGAAAGTCCACAAAGTCCGTTTACACTTTAAAATTTAAATTTCTTTAATGTGCACACGGACTTTATGGACATACTGTATTACATCCACCTCTGAACTTGTTTTCTCTCTTCTGCAATCTTTTAGAGTTTACGAAAGTAGGGAACCTTTTCAAGTTCAAAGGTCACATTGAAATTTAAGGTCTCCTAATAAAAGCTGAACTCATTGCATTTTTAGTAAGAATCTAAAATATTAACTTTTAGTTAATAATTTTGTCAAAATTTAGTTAATACATATTACTCCAATATTAATATATACTACTACCCTTTGGGCCTATGTACACAGTGACTTTGGCCATTGGATGGGTAAGATATGTAATATTAGTGTGATCCCAGGGGGTCATTCCCCAGGCAGCACCTGCCCCCTTGATTTAAAAGGGCAGGGCTGGCAGGTGCCTCAAAATGGATGTAGGTTCTTTTTCACTTTGACTTAGATAATATTTCAAAATGTGTCATAATAAAAAAAACAAAAAAAACTAAAGCAGTTAGAATGAAATTTAAAATGCAATGTCTTCCCTCATTTGTATACATATTATGTTTATGAACATTAAAAAAAAAGAAAAAGATTGCTTCCACCTTACAAGCCGCATTGTAGATTCACTTAATTACATATCAATATTTATTTACAAGGCTAAGAATATAGGACACCCAGTGAGAATCAAACTCACAACTTGGTACTAAATGTCTGCAAGATCAACTTGCTGACCGTTAGACCAAAACTGGGTGCCCCAATCTCCATATCGATAATACTTTAGAAGTTTGAGTAAATTGGCAAAATTGTATTTTAATTTTTTTTTTCTCTACCAAATTCTGTTTGCCTCAACTTGTCAATTTTTTGTCATTTCCCCCCACCCCGGCCCTGCCCAGCCTCTTGTATCAAACTTCTTTATAATTGTATATGATATATATATATATATATATATATAATACATAGCATGTGCATTAAAAAAAAGAAAGTATGGATCATTGTACTACCCTTTTAGACATACTAGGTGCTCTTGTCAAAAAGCTTTTGTTTTATTTTTATTTAAAAAAAGATTATTGTCATGTTTCCATTTGAACAAAAAATGATCTCACTCAAACTTAATTGTTTCAATGTTTGTGCTTCCATACATGCAATAACCTATATCTGAAAGTTGTATGATAATCATACTAAGTTCCAATTACCGTCAAATTGGTAAGACAAGGCAACAAGTAGCCGTAACCCAATACGGATCTAACCTTGTTGCAATCCTACTGCAGAATGCAAGAGTATTTATGAAGTCTCATAACACCATAGAAACCAAGCAGCCAATCAGGATTCAAGGAATGGAATCACCCAAATGCATGAATGGACTATTCTTGAGTTCCATAAGTACCAGCTGTTTTGGGCACTAGTTCAGTTATGCTTAGCCAGTTGCTGATGTCCAAACCAACAGTATACTGACTGACTGACTTCAACAAAAGTATTTTTAACTTTTGAAATCATCATTTTACTGGAATAGATAAGTTAATTTTCTATCTATCTCACAGGTACTTATAGACTTATGTTTAGCTTATCTTTAGTATCTGATAGTAATTCATTATTATTATTATAAGGGTGAGTCGAGCTTGGTTGGTAGAGCATATACATTCATATAATCATATAATTGCTTGAAATACTTGAAACCACATAAGTGTGTGTAAATTATTGATATTACATAAAGAATACTTGAAACCATATAACTTTGTACAAATAAATGATTATCATTATTAAAATGAATAGTACCTGAAACCATAGAATATAATTTTCTTCAGTAAGTTCTTCATTTGAAGAAAGTACAAATTTTAAGAGTTAATACCTTTTAAAAATTGGTGAGAAGAAGACAAAGTTTAGTGAACTTTAGCTCAGTTGGTAGAGCACTATGCACTTCAATCATTATATATAATATATATATATATATATATTATTTTTGCTTGAAGTCAATTACAATGCATGTATCGCATAAAATTTGATACTTTTTTTATTTATAGAAAATGAACTTGACAAGTGTAATCCTGGCAAAGAATTGCTCGGTGTGTAGAACATCGTACAAACTGTTTTGACTTTATTAAGTCTCAACAGCGATGTATACTAACGATTGTTAGCTGTGTACTGTGGCTGAGGCAATATGGTCTTTGACTATGCCTGAGGTCCCGGTTTCGATTTCTGTCGTAGGGAAGTTGTTAGTATACATCGCTAATGAGACTTAATAAAGTCGAAACAGTCTGTACGATGTTCTACACACCGAGTGATCCTTTGCCGGGATTACACTTGTCAAATTCATTTTCTATAAAAATTAAAAAAAGTATCGAATTTTATGCAATACATGCATTGTAATTGCCTTCAAGCAAAAATATAATATATACTTTATTCAACAATGCTTCTAAAAAACAAACATCCAAAAATCATATATATATAATGTACATATATATATAACAGCTGGTATGCCATGATGAGAATGGGTGAGTGTGCTCTTGAGCAAACCACTCTCCCATGACTATCTTGCCTGTGAAGATCTTATCGTCATTTTGTCAGGCACTAATGTCTAATGCATGTAAAACTGTACATCCATTGGAACAATCGAGTTGTTGAAAAATAGTCTTTTAGGAATTCTATAAAGAATTTATTCTCTTTCCTTTCTTTTTCTTCTGTTTACTTGTGTAATACCCATGGAATTTCTTTCTCCCCCCCCCTTTTCTTTACCCCCCATTCTGAAGATCTTAGAAGAGTTCTTGTTATAGATGGCAAGATTATTTATGTACAGATTAGCATCTAATTTCTCTCTCTTTTTTCTTGTTCCTCTCTCTCTCTCTCTCTCTCTTGTTTTCTTTCTTCTCGTTTCCCTCTCTCTCCTCTTGTTTCCTCTCTCTCTCTTTTCCACTATCTCTCTCTTTTCTTTCCCTTCTCTCTCTTTTCTTTCCCCTTTCTCTCTCTTTTTCCCTTTTTCTACTCCCTCCCTCACTCTTTTTCCTCTCTCCCTATAACTTTCTCTCTTCTCTTTCTGTCATGTCATATTCTTTCTCTCTTTTTTCAATTTCTCTTCCAACTTATTCTCTCTCTCTCTCCTCTCTCTCTCTCTCTCTCTCTCTCTCTCCTTTCTGTATAATCAAGTAATCCTCAGGTTTCCATGACGATAGAATTTCCTCGCTACAGAGTAGTGAGATCAGGTTGCATGACCGAGATATTTTGTCACATTGTATTTTATATATAAAGTAGATTATTTTCAAACTAGTATCTCTATCTTTATTGTTTTTATCCTATTTTGGTTGCTATACTCTCCAACTTGTTGCATTTGGTAATCTTCAAGATATTTGGAATGAAGACCCTTTGCTTCATAAAAAGGGCATTTTTGCTTTTGTTTTTTTTTGGGGGGTTCTTAGGGGTTGTATGTTCAATCCCCACCCCAGGCAGTATGAAACACGTTTAAGACAGCAGCAACCTAGAAAAAAAAATTTTTTCTGTTATGAGTTCAGAAATGTGACAGACGTTGGAAGAAGGCTGGAGAGTAGAGTGGCTGAAATATGATAAAAACAATGAGAATGTGTGTTCAAAGGAACCATTGTATAATATGACCGCATCTAAAAAAAATAAAAAAATAAAATAAAAAATAAAATAAAAAAAATAATTAAAAAATAAATAAATAAATAAAACGAAGATGAGTTTATATTTAAAACGTTTTTTGTTTTTGTTTTTCAAAAGCAGATCCAATCTTTTTGTAAGAATTTTTGTGTTTTAAATAAGACAACAGAAAATAGCTGCTGTGAGACATGTTACCTCATCCCTTTAAAAAAAAAAAAATATCTTTCTGTCTAGTTTGATTGAGACAGGTTATCAAACAATCCAATTATTAGATTTGTCTTCTAACTTCTTTTTTCCTCCATTAAAAACCGCAATAAAGATTGTCAGAGGTGCAGGGAAGATAAGAACATTCTTTTTCCTTCCTTTTTTTTTTCTCCCCTTTTAGATGTCTTTGGCGCTCAATTTGAGTTGGCCTTAGACATTGTTATTCCACTGTTACAGTATTTAATGTCAGGGGGATTTTTTTTTTGTTTTTATTACAATTTGGGGATGGAATATATTTTTTGAAAAATAAAAAATTAAAATCAAATATTTTTTTTTTTTTTTCTTGAAAAGTTTTATTTTGTTCTTATTTGTATTTTTGAGATGAGGCTTGATGTGAATAATTTGGATTTTTCAGACTGTTGTCCTCATCTTTATAAACATGTTTTGGCTGCTGTATCCTCCGTCCTTCCAGATGTGACTGAAACACTGGGTTTATACATACCACAATAAAGATGAGGACAACAGTCTCAAACATCAAAATTATTTGTTTAATTGGTTCTTATTGTACATTTTTCCTTTTGTTTTTTGGCATTTAAAAAAAAACGGTCATGCTTACCTTGAAAATCCTGGCTTTTCTCCCGAGTTTCTCCTACAAATGTATATCTTAACCGTAAAGAATATGGAAGTGTGTAGTGTAATATTATAGGACTTTGACGAGCCATTGTCGTCTTTTCAAACTCTAAGAAGCACTGGACTAGGAATTGCAAGATTCATGGTTCATTACCTGCCCTTGCCAACTCAGCATATATATATATTTACCAACCCCTCCGCACGAGCAGGATGTGACACGAGGTCAATTTCTTAAGCGGAGTTTAACAGGTTTGAATTCAGAGTTTTCCTTCTCCTAGACTGGTTACCTAGCCATGGTTAAAGAGCCCAGTCTGCCCTGCTATTTGCCCATATCTGGAGGGAGAGTAGGATTCATACCTTTCCCAAGGGTATTAGCGCTAAATGAAATGCAATTACCATGTCCAGGATTTGAACTCGGTGCGATGAGTCCATTTCCCATGACTTTAACCATTACACCACGTGCTTCCTACTCAGCGTATAAATAGCACAGAGATCTGTGTGGTAAAGTGAGGAGCTGATGGTAGGTGTGACGCTCCACCTTAGATGCAAAAACACTCTCCTTGGTCTAGCTCTAGTGAAAAGGGTATAGACTCTCTCGCTGTTTGGCTGATACCAACATTAGGCCACCCTGACGACTTTACTTTGACAATGCCATGGGAGAGTCATATCAAAGAATCCCACGAATAGAAATTATCCAAATACCACAACCTAGTATTACAATTCAGAAAGAATGGCTGGGGAGCATAGTGTTTACTTTGTTCAGTGTACGAGAAGATGGTTTGGTTTGTTTTGTTTTACGGTATATCAACCTCAGTGGGTCATTTAATGCCGGTAAAGTTTTGAAATAAATCAATTCTTAATGGATAATACAATTTTGTTTATCAACTAATGTTTTTCTATTTAACCCATAGATGAGACCCTAACAGGTACTACCACTCCGGGTCAGAGTGGACCAGGGAGCAATGGTGATGAGGGGGTGCTCCACATTCCCAAACCTCCAAAACTGGAACCTCACCATCAGATAGAGTTTAACGTCATTCCCCAGGACATGTAGACCGCAGCCACGCCTTCTAGCAACCATATGATAAAAAGGTTGGGCTTGCCATAAGGCAATAGGGTTGGGAAATCATATAGGTGCTAGGGCTTGATGTGACCAGCCGATTGATCGGAGGGGGCCTTTCCGACCGCCCATCTAGCCCAAGATAGGGCCAAAGTGTGTATGAGAAGAGCAAGAGATGTGGCAGGACAACTTGTAGGTGCTTCACCATGACAATGCACCTGCCCACAATGCCTTGAGTATCCGAGAGTTCCTGGTCCAGAAGAACATCACTGTGCTCAGTGAGATGAGATGAGGCTTGATAATTTGTATTATTTGGATTATTCAGACTATTGTCCTCATCTTTAGACTAGATTGAATTTAAAGACCCCCTGTTGCATACTGTTCCTTTACTCACTTCTATTCTTCTTCTGGCGTCTTTGACATCTTAAGTTCTTCTGGCGTCTGGACTTCGTCTTGGGTCGGTTGCACTTAACTCATTTCTTCTAGATCAGTCTTGTTACCAAGACATTCATTAATCACAAAACCGTGTTATTTTCTTAAGCTTTTATTACTTAACTAAACATTTCATAACATAGCGCGCGTATGCAGTGAGTTCGATTAAGGCAGTACATCTTCTCTGCCCGACGTCAAACGGAAACTGAGGACCCAAACCAGGTCCCATGTGACTTCACGTATTTCGCGGCTTTCTGTACTATTCCAGGAAAGTCCCGCCCGTGATATGAAAGGCCATCCTTTGAAATACAGGGATTGACATAATCTTATGCAATCGCATTTATGTAACCCCCAAAAAAAATCAAATGAGTCAATTTAAAAAATCAACATAAGTCATGAAATAGATATTAGGGTAAAAACAGACATGGTTTATAAGTTCTAAAATTTACACTAGAATGTCCAATTGACACATTGGATATAGGTGTTGGGTTAAGACAGTCTAAGTGGACAGTGATTCAGTTCTTCTAGACTGGTGTCTTTAACTAAGTATAAAGAGCCAGGTTCTCCCTTACTATTACCCATAGCTGGAGGGAGAATAGTTGTATGCAGACTTTTACCAAGGGTATTAGCACTGAAATACAAACAGCGTAGTTTATGCTTAGCAAACGGAGTAAAAAGTAAGTCGTTGGGGTGGCCTAGAGTAGTACTATCCTTGAGGAACAATTCTATTCCTTTTCCCATTAGCACTAACAAGAGGATATTGTTTCTCTGAAGTGTGAGACATCACTTACATCAACAGCTCTCACTACTGTACAGACCGGTGCATGATATTACGCTCAGTGGGCGCGAGGGCCGTAGTGCAGGAGCGCGTGAGGAACTTGGTGGATTGCGGTGAGCCGCGCAGTGGCTCTACGAGGTGAGCTGAGAGACTGCCGCGTGAGGCACAATATAGTGAAGTATCTGAGATTCGCCTGGGGACGGGCCTCATACGATTGCGCGTACCGTTGACGAGCAACAGATTAAGGCCAGAAGCTTAGTACAATTCACCTGGGCACACCACGATGGACGGTGTGAGTGAGTGGGGTAGAAGCGAGTGCAAACTCGGTGGGATTACTAGTGAGTTTGATTCTCAGCGAGTGCCAGTGAGAATCCGCTGGGTGGCCACAACTAATCAAAGTCTAGTAAGTAACACAATCGTTCACCATACGAGTGTGTCACTGACATGCTATGACATATATAGGTAGATCTATATCTTGACGAGGGTGGACTATTTACAGTGGAGTGTTCTCCATGACTTGAGTCCGTCCCCTACGATCCGCCTAGTGTCCACAAACAAGCAAACTTTGGTAGAGTGACAAGCGAGAGTGTTCATCCTAGAGGCACTCATGTGTGTGGGGTTGGAGTTTAGAGATTGGGTTTAGCGTATAATAACGTAGTGGAAAACTAATTACATCCAACAATCGTGAGTTTGATTGATCTCACAGGTGCTCCACGTGTCATCTGACCGGATTGAGTGTGAAGTACCAGCTAACACCAATAACTTATATATTAGTGTAAGTATGTGTGAGCGATGGTAGTCATGTATTCAACTCCTGATGAGGCTGTTTGGCATTCACAAGCTAATACCTTTTGGAAAGTATGCTTCACATTCTAGCTCCAGCTATGAAAATGGTAGAGGAAGACTGGAGATCTAGTTTACCTTGGAAGACCGCTCGTGTGAGGAAAAAAAACTTAAATTAAACCTGCTTAAACTCCGGCGGTAAGAAAAGTGAGCTGATAGGTCACATCCAACTTGTGAGGGAAACATGTGTTTCAGTAATCGCCGTGACAAGTAAGTCACTGCGTGAGGAGTAGCAATGGATTTGCGAAGACTAGCTTGACGTATACCATGTACCCTGATATGGGAATGCTGCCCATCCTTTTATAAATGTGTTATAAATGACTTATATCTCCCCTTTTTTTTTGTCCAGATTATTGGTAAGTATAGTTCAGGGCAGATAACTCTTTAACCTTGCTTGAGGCAATCAGTCTAGTGAGAATGTGAGTTCTGAATTCAAACCGTTAAACTCCGCTTTAATTAAATTGACTTGTGTCACATCCCCTGCTCGTGTGGGGGAGTGGTAATATATGCAAGCTGCAATTCACTCATTATTCTGTGCTTAAGAGAATGACAAGCTTTTGTTGTCAAATCTACTGTGGAAGGAGGGTTTGTGAGAAATTGTAACGCATTGTACTCCTGATGGCATGCTTCCACCCTGAAAAAGGTATGCAATACTGACTAATTTCTCCATGAACAACTTAGTCTTGGTTAAGGATATTTGTCTGATTACCCACCCATTGTATGGAGCTGGAGGACAAGAGCCTTGCTTTAACAGTCGGGCGCCACCCAACAGCCACGCAAGCTCATGGGTGTAGAAAACAGGAAAATTGTGTCAGATATCTTAGTTAGCTCATTCCCTCTCAAGGGTGTGTGTGCTCTAGGCGCTGGACAATAAACCAGCCCTGCCCCGAAAAGGTGCGTGTATTGCATGGAAGGGCTGGCGCCTTTAGAAATCACGCTAATAATTGTACTACTTAACGCATGTGCAGTGCAGCACACTGGAACCCCGAGGGAATTAGTAAGGGTGGCTCAGAGAGTGATGAGTGGAACTGAGATACAAGATATACACTTCTGCATCCCCGCCTATAGTGCAGTTAGTCTCATAGATTAGTCAGGGTCTTGATAAGGGCATCTAACCTTGTTAGGCAAAGTTCTAGGAGAAGGATACTTGAATTCATAACCGGTCTCAGAATTAGACATCTTAGAACAGGACATGTCACATCGCGTGCGTGAGGGGGTGGGTAAAAATAGATGACAGTGCAAGCTGAAATTGGTTTCAACACTATATCACGCACTTAAGAATTGATCTGTGTCAAATCCTACTGCCGATAGTGAGGGATTGGTTATAAGTGCCACAATTAATTATTCATCACCTGAATGTTTGCAACACCTGTGATATGCTGAAATAAGTCTGAAACCTGATTAACCCTACTTATAATACGCCGTGCATATGTGAGTATTGCATACTCTAAAGTCTTTCGAGTTTATGAGTACGGCGTGAAGAGTGTTTGGTGGTGAGCGTAGTGAATAGAATCCTTTTATATGTAAGTGTAGGTGTGGGTATGAGGACGTTATACCAAGTGCTTCCGCCAAAAGTTCATGGAATTGATAACTATTTCTAACTGAATTTTTAAAATAGAGGTTGATAATTAGATTAATTTGATTAGTTTCCTCATCTTCGATTGATCAAGGAAGGTTCCTTGAGTACGAAATTATGGATTCCCTGAGTGAGATTGAGAGCCACTACCAACTGTGAGCTCTGCAAGGTTAAACTAAACAAGAAAGTGAATAAATATATCATAAACCAGAAATGTCGAAGGTAGAATATTACATCTATACATTAACCCTCCTGTTCACAGCGCCTTTATTACTCTCAATAAATAATGAACTTATCTCCATTTTTGTACTCTGATCTTCTCGAGATTTCATGGCTGTATATCAGTATTACTTATATTCAGAATATGGTCCTCATCTTCATTGTTATCTGTAACNATTCCTTGTTTTATATCATCCATCTTTAGCAGCACAATTAAGATACAAATTTTATGATATTTCTCATGCAAAAACATTCAGTTGTATTGATTCGAACAAATCTATTTTCAGTGTTAAAGATTTATGGAAATGAAAATAGGCGACCAAAACATACGGCTTCTCAAAGTGAAACAGGCGAGTTTACTCTCTTTTATGTAGCTATATTCAGATTACTCGGTTTCAAAAAGAGGCACTGTCATTAAACAGAACTAGGCCCCCGCCATACTTAATACACATGTAAATCCTCCTTGGCCATTGACATACTTTTACTCTCGGAATCAGAGATATAAGGCATTGTATGAGTTATTATTTACAAGAGGCCCAAGTTTAAAAAATGCTATTGAAATACTATCCCTAAAAATATGTGGGTAGTGTTCATGCATAGTGATAAAGCGGAGAGCAACATTATAAGTAGTTCGAAGCCACGATTCCCTACAATACCTTTTCACTTTTGGACTAAACCTTGGAAAAGTAATGAATCCCCTCATCCTCCAGCTATGTAAAATAATAACACTACTTGTTTTTCATAAGGATGCTTTCATTAAATACCAAGAAGATTATATTCATAAACTAAAGAAGCTGAGAATGACATTACAACACACCACTTATCCCAATAACTTACACGGACAGTGTGCCTCGAGAACCTCCCCTCAACAATCTGCTCAGTTCATGTCATGCCCTGAGCACTCTATATGATTGTCGCAACCCTATTGTCCTTATGGCAGGCCTCCCAACCCGTTTTTATCATATGGGCTATGGATGTGGTGACTGCAGGTTTAAGTGTCTAGGTATGACGTTAAAAACTCTGTATGTAATTTCCGATTCGAACTCGGCGGAAAGGTGGAACCCCATTCATGCACCATTACTCCCAGTTCTGAATGGTATTACTGTCTAGTGTTCCCATCTATGTTGGAGAAAGAAAACATGAGTTAAAAGAAAATGTAATACCTATCAGAATGTAAAAAAACAAAAAACATTCGTCGGCATATTAAAAATGACCCAACAAGGTTAACCATGCCGTTAAAATCCAAACCGAAACCGCCAAGATAAACAAAACATATTAAGAAAAAGACGTAAAGAAACTGAAACCTAAACCCTAACTGCGCCATTTGTATCTCAAAGGGAAAATTGTCATAGTTGTTTAGAGCATGGGTTCCCACCTTTTCAGCTCATGGTCCACTTTGAAACCAGAAAAAAAAATTTTTTTTTGTTGGCCTAGAAATTAAAATTTAATAGAAAAAATATTTCGCTAATCTTACATAAGATATTTATTCAATCAAGACTACCAACCATTATTGACGCACCACTTGTATCTCAAGTACTTAAACTACATGACTTTTCAGTTCCCAACTTTAACGACTATTATTATCTAAGTCATTATCTTATTCAATTGCTATTTATAAAGTCAATTATTATAAAACATAATATTAGGGTGTAAATTCTCTTCCCCACTCTCCCCTACGTGAATTAGTTTGATTTCTACTTTCTAGAAAATATAAAATATAAAATTTCCCACATACATGATTGGATTTTGTATACAAAGAGTAGGCTCTTGAAACGATATAGATATATAATATTTCCTTGCCCACCTGAAAATTGCTTCATCACTGGTTCAATCATCATCATCCATAATCACTACATATCTAGCATGGATACCCTGACAACAACTCTCACCGCCAACACCTCCACCTATCATTTCATTGTGCCAGATTAGGTCCTACTGCCGCAGCACCAATTCCTTGCAATTGAGTGGTCCAATGTAGTCCTTGGTGGCCGGCCCACACTAGCACTCCATTGTGTGTGGCTTCCAACAGTCGAGAAATGTCGCGCTTATAGAGACCTCGTTCCTTGCTTCTCCAGCAGTGCTCCAGCATGCCTTTTCCGTCTCACTTTGCTATGCGTGCATATTTTTGAGGATGGGGGCAGGTGGCCAAGGTTTGATTCGGGTGCTATAAAATCCAACCATACAAACGGTATGCGAATTTATCTTTCCTCTCAGTCCATGTATTTATTTCCAGAGCTTTTCCATATGAATGTTCCGAGAACTTCTCGCTATGTGTTCACTGATAATCTTCTGGTTTGACTACAGTCGTGTAAATTCAGAATGATATTTTGTAGGAATTTTTTACGAAATATTTTTTTTATATAAATTTGAATGATATTTTAAGCTTGCTGCTAACCAACTTTAAGTATATGCAAAAAGTTTTTATTTTTCTATGAAGTGTTGTTAAATGCAAATAACTGTGGATAGCTACAGTACATATTTCATATACATTCATATTATTAATACGTATATGAGGTGGTTGATTTAGAAGGCTATCACAAATGCAGTTTTGGAATAATAAAATAATAATTAAACTTGGTAACTATTATAACATTATAACGTCATCACACTCACACCAAGTATAATTATCTCAAAAAACATCATTTTCAAAAAAAAGACATTTGGACAGAAATGCGCATAGGCTGGATGCTTCAGTCACATTTTATTGATAAAGAGGCATTACCTCAAAAAATTCAAGATAATAATAAAAAAATTACAGTGTCAACACACAACACCATCATAGTTACCATTTTATTATTTGTTTATTTATTCCAAACTTGCATCATGTGATATTTCTTCTAAATCAACCTACTAACCAATATATACACAATGCTTCAAGCAAATTGCATGAAAACTCTGAATTATATATCGATGATGTGTAAACAGGCTTTTGTTGAAATTGAATCTACAGTAATTGGTGGTGGAGATGTGAGGAACAAAAGAAACTAAAACTCAGACAAAAGTTGGTGCTTAGATATATTCTAGAGCTTTGTGCTCTCGGCTTATCATCAGCTTTATTTAATGAATTATCAGGTATCTCATACAAGGTTATAGAAGGGGTAGTGTGTGTGCGGAGGGACTGTGGTTTTCCACAGGCGGTTAATGATTGAAGCAAAAAAAGATTATTCAATCAAATTGAATGAAATATACAAAGGTCATATCTGTCTCCTGAATGATTTCACAAGTTTTCGACCATCTCGACCCCCTCGATACTGTGTGGTCATCCAGATCTTTCTTTTCCCTGCACAGCATAGGTTTCTCTCATTCAGCGTTTTTGCATTCCTCTCATGCGAATTGCAGCTTGGTGAATTTTTAATGAAATTCCCTCACAATCTGCACAATGCACAGTCTTGTTATGAACATTATGCTAACAAACAAAACACTTTTTCTTTGCATGAATTGGCATATTCATAACCGGAAGGAAAAGAATAGTAAACATTAAACATAGAATTGAATTTGTTTCTACACATACTGTTTAAAAATTTGAAAGAGAATGAACAATGTTGATTAGATTACCTATAATAATATCAATTCTATGACACTGACAATATAATTATTATATAACTATAATGTACAGTGTTTCAGAAAAAATACGGGTATAGCACACTGATGAAAGTGGAAACCCTTGAAACGATATGTCTGTGGATTACTTAGTTTATCGTATACTATTAATATATCATAAGTATGATATATATGTGAGGTGAGAGTTAACAAAAAAATAAAAGAATGAACAAAATTAATGACCAAACAAGTCCAAGTAGGAGAGAAATTTCTTCTCCTACGTTGGACTTGTTGAGTCATTATTTTTTTACATTCTTCTTTTTACCTCACCTCATACGGTCGGATTTTACTCCAACCCTCCATCTTCAGTATATATATATATATACTATATTTATAATATATATCATGCATTTCTCGGTCTTCGGAAGACTATAATATAATTTTTGTGGCCCTGAAGTGATCAGTGCCTCCTGTGACTGTAAAGCCAATGTTCGAAAAACATTCTCGGCCACAGATTTTCGGCATGTAGGCGTTTCCCTTGATATACATGTGATGTGCCGTGCTTTGTTTGCCGCTGCCTTTCTATGGACCACTGACTTCATGCGTGTTCGCCCAGGTAGCTCAACAGAATTATCTTATATAACAACTATATATATATTATATATATAGTATGAAATACGTTTAATGGATATTGTCCTCTGAGATGAAAAGCAAAAATAGCTACTGATTACTTGTATTTTGTTAGATAAGTTTCTTTTTCCAATTAAAAAAAAAAAAAAATTAAAATAAATATTCCCAAGCTAAAAAAAAAACAGTAGTTCAATTTCATTTAGGCACACGAATCTCTATGGTCTACTAACTTCAAATTATTTTCCTTTTTGCATCCATTAAAATCCTTCTGCCTAAGACCCTAAGGATAATGACAGTGCAAGAAAGGCTAGTTGCAAACAAGATTGGCCCTTTGTTGCTCCCTTAGGATAGTTTATAACTGTTCCTTACATCTCCAACAAATTATGTTTAGAAGAAAGAAAAAAAAAAACATTGAAATTTTTGGATTCTTTTTTTATTAAATTAAAAAAAAATCTAAATATTGTGCAGCTTTATATTAGATACATTCAAATCAAGAATTTTCTACTGCCCCCGTCTCATAATATTGTTACATTTATTGTAAAAATCATTAGAAAAATGTAACAATCATTTTGGACATGGCCAGGTATAATAAGGAAAAATTGCTTCATTTTTCAGACTGAATTCTTTTTTTTAGCATTTTTATTGTAATGGTAAAAATCTGATATGCAGAAAGTCCACAAAGTCCGTTTACACTTAAAATTTAAATTTCTTTAATTGCACACAGACTTATGGACATACTGTATTACATCCACCTCTTGAACTTTTTTCTCTCTTGCAATCTTTTAGAGATTTACGAAATAGGGAAACCTTTCAATTCAAAGGGGTCACATGAAATTTTAACGGTCTTCCTATAAAAGCTGAAACTCATTGCATTTTAGTAAGAATCTAAAAATTAACTTATTAGTAATAATTTTGTCTAAAAATTTAGTTAATACATATTTACTCCAATATTAGATATATACACACCCTTTGGGACTCTATGTCACCTCTTATACTTTGGCCATTGGGATGGGTAGATATGTAATATTAGTTGATCCCAGGCGGTCATTCCCCAGGGCAGCACCTGCCCCCTGATTAAGGCAGGGCTGCGCAGGTGCTCAAAAATGGATGTAGTTCTTTTTCACTTGACTTAGATAATATTCAAATGTCGTACATTAATAAAAAAAACAAAAAAAACTAAGCAGTTAGAATGAAAATTTAAAAGCAATGTCTTCCCTCATTTGTATACATATCTAGTTTATTCAACAGTTAAAAAAAAGAAAAGAAAAAAGGATTGCTTCCACCTTACAAGCCGCATTATAGATTCACTTAATTTACATATCAATATTTATTACAAGGCTAAGAATATTAGGACACCCAGTGAGAAATCAAACTACAACTGTCTAAATGTCTGCAAGACCACTTGTGACCGTTAGACCAAAACTGGTCCCCAATTCTCCATATCGTGATAATACTTTAGAAGTTTGAGTAATGCAAAATTGGTATTTAATTTTTTCTCTCTTACCAAATTCTGTTTGCCTCAACTGTCAATTTTTGTCATTTCCCCCACCCCGCCCCTGCCCAAGCTCTCGTATCAAACTTCTTTATAATTGTAATTGAATATATATATATATATATATATATTATAATTAATACATAGCATGTGCATAAAAAAAGAATAAGTATGATTTCATTGTACTACCTTTTAGACTACTAGCGTGCTCTTGTCAAAAAGCTTTGTTTTATTTTCATCGTAAAAAAAGTTTTGCTCATTTCCATTTGAACAAAAAATGATCTCACCTCAAACTTAATTGTTTCAAGTAAGTACTTCGCATACATGCAATAAACCTATTCTGAAAGTTGTATGATAATCATACAAGTTCCAATTACCGTCAAAATTGGTAAGACAAGCCAACACTAGCCGGTACCAAACGGATTAACCTTGTTGCAATCCACTGCAAAGCAAAGAGATCTATTAAGCCTCATAACACCATAAAACCAAGCAGCCAATTTCAGATTCAAGAATGGAATCACCAAATGCCGATGAAATGACTATTCTTAGTTCCATAATTACCACTGTTTGGGCACTAGTTCAGTTATGCTTAGCCAGTTCTGATGTCCAAACAACAGTATACTGACTGACTGACTTCAACAAAAGTATTTTTAGACTTTGAAATCATCATTTACTGGATAGAGTAAGTTAATTTCTATCTATCTCACAGGACTTATAGACTTTATGTTTAGCTTATCTTTAGTATCGATAGTTAATTCATTATTATTATTATAAGGTGAGCTCAGCTTGGTTGTAGGGCATAACATTCATATAATAATAATTGCTTGAAATACTTATAACCACATAAGTGTGTTGTAAATTAACTTGATATTACATAAAGAATACTTTGAAACCATATAACTTGTACAAATAATGATTATCATTATTAAATATGAATAGTACCTGAAAACCATAAATATAATTTTCTTCAGTAAGTTCTTCATTTGAAGAAAGTACAAATTTTAAGAGTAATACCTTTTAAAATTGTGAGAGAAGGAAGACAAAGTTAGTGAACTTTAGCTTCAGTTGGTAGAGCACTATGCCACTTCAATCATTATATATATATATATATATATATATATATTATATTTTTGCTGAAGTTCAATTACAATGCATGTATCGCATAAATTTGATACTTTTGTTTATTTTTTATAGAAAATAGAACTGACAAGTGTAATCCTGCAAAGAATGCTCGGTGCTAGAACATCGTACAAAACGTTTTGACTTTATTAAGTCTCAACAGCGATTGGTATACTAAACGATTTTGAGCTGTTTACTGTTGCTGAGGCACATATTGTCTTTGGACTATGCCTGAAGTCCCGGTTTCGATTTCTGTCGTAGCGGAAGTTGTTAGTATCAGCGCTAATGAGACTAATAAAGTCGAACACCGTCGTACGATGTTCGACACACGAGTGACCTTTGCCGCGATTACACTTGTCAAATTCAATTCATAAAAATTAAAAAAAGTACGAATTTTTATGCATACATGCATTGTATTGCCTTCAAAGCAAAAATATAAATTAGTATACTTTATTCAACAATGCTTCTAAAAAACAAACATCCAAAAAATCATATATATATAATGTACATATATTATATAAACAGCTGGTATGCATGATGAAATGGTGAGTGTGCTCTTGAGCAACACTCTCTCAGTGACTATCTCTTGCCTGTGAAATCTTATGGTCATTTGTCAGGCCTAATGTCCTACATGCATGTAAATAACTGTACATCCATTGGAACAATCGAGTTTGTTGAAAAATATCTTTAGGATTCTATAAAGAATTATTCTCTTTCCTTCTTTTCTTTGTTACTTGTGTAATAACCCATGTAATCTTTCTCCCCCCCCTTTCTTTTACCCCCATTTGAGATCTTAGAAGGATTCTTGTTATAGATGGCAAGATATTTATGTACAGATTAGCACTAATTTCTCTCTCTTTTCTTCTGTTCCTCTCTCTCTCTCTCTCCTCTCTTGTTTACTCTTCTCTCTTTCTCTCTCTCTCCCCTCTTGTTTCCTCTCTCTCTCTTTCCACTACTCTCTCTCTTTTCTTTCCCTTTCTCTCTCTTTTTCTTTCCCCTTTCTCTCTCTTTTCCCTTTTTCTACTCCCTCCTCACCTCTTTTCCTCTCTCCTATAACTTTCTCTCTTTCTTTCTGTCATGTCATATTCTTTCTCTTTTTCAATTTCTCTTCCAACTGTATTCTCTCTCTCCTCTTCTCTCTCCTCTCTAACTCTCTCTCTCTCTCCTTTCTGTAATCAAGTATCTCAGGTTTCCATGACGATAGAATTTCCTCGCTACAGAGTATGAGATCAGGTTGCATGACCGAGAATATTTTGTCACATTGTATTTTTATAATTAAAGTAGATATTTTCAAACTAGTATCTCTATCTTTATTGTTTTATCCTATTTGGTTGCTATACTCTCCAACTTGTTGCATTGGTAATCTTCAAGATATTTGGAATGAAGACCCTTGCTTCATAAAAAGGGCATTTTTGCTTTTGTTTTTTTTTGGGGGGGGTTTCTAGGGTTGTATGTTCAATCCCCACCCCAGGCAGTATGAAACACGTTAAGACAGCAGCAACCTAGAAAAAAAAATTTTTTTCGTTATGAGTTCAGAAATGTGACAGACGTTGGAAGAAGGCTGAGAGTAGAGTGGCTGAAAATATAATAGAAAACAATGAGAAGTGTGTGTCAAACGAACCATTGTATAATATGACCGCATCTAAAAAAAAAAAAAAAATAAATAAAAATAAAATAAAAAAATATAAAAAAATAAATAAATAAAATAAACAAATGAGTTATATTTAAAACGTTTTTGTTTTTGTTTTTCAAAAGCAGATCAATCTTTTTAAGAATTTTTGTGTTTTTAAATAAGACAACAGAAAATAGCTGCTGTGAGACATGTTACCTCATCCCTTTAAAAAAAAAAAAATATCTTTCTGTCTAGTTGATGAGACAGGTTATCAACAATCCAATTATTAGATTTGTCTTCTAACTTTTTTCCCATTAAAACCGCAATAAAGATTGTCAGAGGTGCAGGAAGATAAGAACATTCTTTTTCCTTCCTTTTTTTTCTCCCTTTAGATGTCTTTGGCGCTCAATTTGAGTTGGCCTTAGACATTGTTATTCACTGTTACAGTATTTAATGTCAGGGATTTTTTTTTGTTTTTATTACAATTTGGGATGGAATATATTTTTTGAAAAATAAAAAATAAAATCAAATATTTTTTTTTTTTCTTGAAAGTTTTATTTTTTCTTATTGTTATTTTTGAGATGAGGCTTGATGTGAATAATTGGATTTTCAGACTGTTGTCCTCATCTTTATAAACATGTTTTTGGCTGCTGTATCCTCCGTCTTCCAGATGTGACTGAAACACTGGGTTTATACATACCACAATAAAATGAGGACAACAGTCTCAACATCAAAATTATTTGTTTAATTGGTTCTATGTTACATTTTTCCTTTTGTTTTTTTTGCGGCATTTAAAAAAAAAACGGTCATGCTTACCTTGAAAATCCTGGCTTTCTCCCGAGTTCTCCTACAAATGTAATCTTAACCGTAAAGAATATGGAAGTGTGTAGTGTAATATTATAGGACTTTGACGAGCCATTGTCGTCTTTTCAAACTCTAAGAAGCACTGGACTAGGAATCTGCAGATTCATGGTCATTACTGCCTTGCCAACTCAGCATATATATATATTTACCAACCCCTCCGCACGAGCAGGATGTGACACGAGGTCAATTTCTTAAGCGGAGTTTAACAGGTTTGAATTCAGAGTTTTCCTTCTCCTAGACTGGTTACCTAGCCATGGTTAAAGAGCCCGTCTGCCCTGCTATTTGCCCATATCTGGAGGAGAGTAGGATCATACCTTTCCAAGGTATTAGCGCTAAATGAATGCAATTACCATGTCCAGGATTTTGAACTCGTGCGATGAGTCCATTTCCCATGACTTTAACCATTACACCACGGCTTCCTACTCAGGTATAAATAGCACAGAGATCTGTGTGGTAAAGTGAGGAGCTGATGTAGGTGTGACGCTCTCACCTAGAGCAAAACACTCTCCTTCTGCTCTTAGTGAAAAAGGTATAGCATCTCTCGCTGTTTGCTGATACCAACATTAGGCCACCCTGACGACTTTACTTTGACAATGCCATGGGAGAGTCATATCAAAGATCCACGAATAGAAATTATCCAAATACCACAACCTAGTATTACAATTCAGAAAGAATGGCTGGGGAGCATAGTGTTACTTGTCAGTGTACGAGAAGATGGTTGGTTTTTTTGTTTTACGACTAATCAACCTCAGTGGTCATTTAATGCCGGTAAAGTTTTTAAATAAATCAATTCTTAATGGATAATACAATTTTGTTTATCAACTAATGTTTTTCTATTTAACCCATAGATGAGACCCTAACAGGACTACCACTCCGGGTCAGAGTGGACCAGGGAGCAATGGTGATGAGGGGTGCTCCACATTCCCAAACCTCCAAAACTGGAACCTCACCATCAGATAGAGTTTAACGTCATTCCAGGACATGTAGACCCGCAGCCACCGCCTTCTAGCAACCATATGAAAAAAGGTTGGGCTTGCCATAAAAGGCAATAGGGTTGGGAAAATCATATAGGTGCTAGGGCTTGACTGTGACCAGCCGATTGATCGGAGGGGCCTTTCCGACCGCCCATCTAGCCCAAGATAGGGCCAAAGTGTGTATGAGAAGAGCAAAGAATTGGCAGGACAACTTGTAGGTGCTTCACCATGACAATGCACCTGCCCACAATGCCTTGGTATCCGAGAGTTCCTGGCCAGAAGAACATCACTGTGCTCAGTGAGATGAGATGAGGCTTATAATTTGTATTATTTGGATTATTCAGACTATTGTCTCTCATCTTTAGACTAGATTGAATTTAAAGACCCCCTGTTGCATACTGTTCCTTACTCACTTCTATTCTTCTTCTGGCGTCTTTGACATCTTAAGTTCTTCTGGCGTCTGGACTTCGTCTTGGGTCGGTGCACTTAACTCATTTCTTCTCTAGATCAGTCTTGTTACCAAGACATTCATTAATCACAAAACCGTGTTATTTTCTTAAGCTTTTATTTATCTTAACTAAACATTTCATAACATAGCGCTGCGTATGCAGTGAGTTCGATTAAAGCATTACATCTTCTCTGCCCGACTCAAACTGAAACTGAGGACCCACCAGGTCCATGTGACTTCACGATTTTCGCGGGCTTTCTGTACTATTCCATGGAAAGTCCGCGCCCTGATAGAAAGGGCCATCCCTTTGGAAATACAGGGATTGACAATAATCTTATGCAACTGCATAGATTATGTAACCCCCCCCCAAAAAAAAATGCCATTATGAGTCAATTTAAAAAATCATACATAAGTGAATAGGTAGATATTCTGTAAAAACAAGACATTAGGTTTATAAGTTCCTAAAATTTACACTGAATTGTCCAATTGACACATTGGATATAGTGTTGGGTTAAGACAGTTCTAAGTGACAGTTTGAATTCAGTTTCCTTCTAGACTGTTCTTTAACTAAGTATAAAGAGCCAGCGTTCTGCCCTAAGAGAGAGATACTATTTACCCATAGCTGGAGGGAGAATAGTTGTATGCAGACTTTTTACCAAGGGTATTAGCACTGAAAATACAAACAGCGTTAGTTTAATGGTTAGCAAACTGGAGTAAAAGTAAAGTCGTTGGGGTGGCCTAGAGTTGGTATCAGTGAGGGAATCTATCCCCTTTTCACTAGCACTAAACCAAGGAGATTATTTTAGTGTCTGAAGTGGAGCACCACACTTACCATCAGCTCCTCACTTTACTGTACAGATCCCTGTGCTAATCATACGCTCAGTTGGCGAAGGCCAGTATCAGACCAGGAACCTTGTGATTCCTAGCCGAATGCTCTACCGACTGAGCTAAACTGGCCCTGGAGTAGCACACACATATTATTAGTGAGTTCGATTCTCACTGGGTGCCTCATACATCCTACCTTGAGCAACAATTAAGCAAAGCTTAGTACAATTTTCACCTTGGGCACACCACATGGTGTAATGGTTAGCAAGCCGAGCTGGCAAACTATTACTAGTGAGTTTGATTCTCACTGAGTGCCCCATACATCCGGCCTTGTGCCACAACTAATCAAAGCTTAGTAAGTGACAACAATTTTCACCATAGGAATTTCACATGGCTAAATGGTTAGCTAACTGGACTAGTGGACTATTACAAGTGAGTTTGATTCTCACTGAGTGCCCCATACATCCGACCTTGTGCCACAACTAAGCAAAGCTTTGTAAGTTTTCATCCTAGGCACTTCATGTGGTTAAATGGTTAGCTAACTGGACTAGTGGACTATTACAAGTGAGTTTGATTCTCACTGGGTGCTCCATGCATCTGACCTTGTGTTACAGCACAACAAAACTTGTGGTGTAATGGTTATCATTGTAGTTCAAATCCTGGATGAGGCTGTTTGCATTTCACATAGCTTTAATATCCTTGGGAAAGGTATGCATCCAACTATTCTAGCTCCAGCTATGAGTAAATAGTAGGGAAGACTGGGCTTTTTTACCTTGGTAAGGGAACCGGTCTAGATGAAGGAAAAACTTTTAAATTAAACCTGTTAAACTCGCTTAAGAAATTGACCTTATGTCACATCCAACTTGTGGGAACAGGTGCTTTCAGCATGACGTGACAGTAATCACTCTTCGGTAGCAATGGATTTGCAAGACTAGCTTGCTAACCATTGTACCCTGATGGGATGCTCCCACCCTTGAAAAAGGTATAAATCTGACTATTCTCCCTCCAGTTATTGGTAAATAGCAGGGCAGACTTAACTCTTTAACCTTGCTTAGGCAACCAGTCTAGGAGAATGATAACTCTGAATTCAAACCTGTTAAACTCCGCTTAATAAATTGACCTTGTGTCACATCCTGCTCGTGTGGAGGGGTTGGTAAATATATGCAAGCTGCAATTTTCACTCTATTCTGCTTAAGAATTGAGCTTGTGTCAAATCCTACCTGTGACAGGAGGGGTTGGGTAAATTGTAACCATTGTACCCTGATGGGATGCTCCCACCCTTGAAAAAGGTATGAATCTGACTATTCTCCCTCCAGTTAGTGGTAAGGATATTTGTCTCATACCCCACTTGTATGGACTGGGCACAAGGCCTGTTTTAACGTGGGCCCACCCACAAGCCGAAGCTCATGGGTGGGAAAGAACAAAAATTGTGTCGATCCTTTTGGCATTCCTCTCAAGGGGGGGACCTCAGGCGCTGGACAATAAACCCAGCCCTGCCCCGAAAGGTGCAGGTATTGCCTGGAGGGATGGCCCTTTGGGATCAACGCTAATAATTGTACTTTAACCTGGTCCAGTGGCCGAAGCACACTGGAACCCCCGAGGGGAATAGGTAAGTCTCAAAGTATAGTAACTGGAACAGATACTACACTCTGATCCCCGCCTATGCCAGTTAGTGGTAAGTAGCAGGGCTGATAGGGCTCTTTAACCTTGGTTAGGCAACCAGTTAGGAGAAGGATAACTCTGAATTCAAACCTGTTAAAATCTGCTTAAGAAACAGACGTTGTTTCACATCCTGCTTGTGTGGAGGGGTTGGTAAATATGTGCAAGCTGGAATTTTCACCCTATTCCGCTTAAGAAATTGATCTTGTGTCAAATCCTACCTGCGATAGAGGGGTTGGGTAAATACACATAATTTTCATCCTGAAGGTTTTGCACACCTGTATGCTGAAATAATGCTTGACACCTGGATTAACCACTAACCCGCATAGTGAATTATCACTTAAGTCTTTAGTATTATTGATTGACGCTGAAAAGTTTGTTTTTTTTTACATTGAATAGATCCTTTTATATTAAAATCATTTGTGGCATGAGAGACTATACAAAGTGCTACCCAAAAGTTCAGGGAATTTGAACTAATTTCTCTGAATTTTTAAAATGAGGCTTGATAATTAGTATTATTTGGACTATTGTCCTCATCTTCATTGACAAGAAGGTTCCTGAGTTCGAAAAGAAGATTCCCGAGTGAGATTGAGAGCACTACCACTTGATTCTCTGCAAAGGTTAAAAAAAGAAAAAGGTAAATAAATAATGATAACCAAATGTGAAGTAGAATATGATCTATACATTAATGTCACAGCCTGTTATTACCTCAGATAAATAATGAACTATTCCATTTTGTTTCTCTGAATTTTTGAGATCAGGCTTGATAATTAGTATTATTTGTATTATTCAGAATATTGTCCTCATCTTCATTGTTATCTGTACAACGTTTCGGCCGATGTGCTCTCTGGCCTTCTTCAGGTATTTTTTGTCGGACTCTGGAACCTTCTTCTTGAACTCGGGAACCTTCTTGTCATAATCGAGAGCCATCACAGAACTTTGAACCTAACCCTTTATTCAGTCCATGGGGGTATTCTGTTCTCATTCCGCTAACCATAGCTGGGGTACAGGTGTTAAGCTGTGTTAATTATTCTTCTATGTTACTGCCTGCCCTTGGCCAGGATTGAACCTGCAGTCTAGTGATAACAGTCACTTAGAACTGTCTTAACCTAACTCCTTTATCCCCTAGGCTATGTGTCCAATGGTTAGCGGAATGAGAACAGTAATGGGAGTAATAGCAATGAAAGAATACTCCACACTCCCTAGAGCTCCAAAGCTGGAACTTCACCATTAGGTGCAGTTTAATGTCCTACCAAGGAAAATAAGACCCCGCCCCTGTCGGTGGGGCGTTAGAATGCACCGACTGCACCTCTGCAGAGGGGTAAGACTCCCCCAATGGGGCCACCTGTTGGCCGTGGGTGGCGACGCGTGATGCTTAAGGATAGAACCCAGGTGGATGAGCAGTTCATGACATGCAATACTCCACTTTGGTCCTATCTTGGGCTAGACGGGCGGTCGGAGAGGCCCCCTCCAATCAATCGGCTGGTCACGTCAAGCCCTAGCACCTATATGATTTTCCCAACCCTATTGCCCTTATGGCAAGCCCCAACCCCTTTTTATCATATGGGTGCTAGAAGGCGGTCGCTGCGGGTCTACATGTCCTGGGAATGACATTAAACTCTATCTGATGGTGAGGTTCCAGTTTTGGAGGTTTGGGGAATGTGGAGCACCCCTTCATCACCATTGCTCCCTGGTCCACTCTGACCCGGAGTGGTAGTACCTGTTAGGGTCCCATCTATGGGTTAAATAGAAAAATGTATTTATAAAAAAATTGTATTATCCATTAAGAATTGATTTATTTCAAAACTTTATCAGCATTAAATGACCGGAGGTTGATATGGCGTAAAACAAACCAAACAAACCAAACCAAACCAAAAAAAAAAAAAAAAGAAAAGACCCTCAGCCACTGCCTTCTAGCATATATATGATAAGGTTTGGGTTTACCATAAAGGTAAAGGGGTTGGGACAATCATATATGTGCAAGGGCTTGACATGACCAGCTGATTGATTGGAAAGGGCCTCTCCGACCACCTGTCTAGCCTAAGTAAGGGCCAAAGTGGAGTGTTGCATGTCATGGACTGCTCAGTAGGGTAGGTTGATTTTTCATTTTTTTAAGAAAGCTGATTGATCGCAAAGGGGCCTCTCCGACACCTGTCTAGCCTAAGTAAGGGCCAAAGTGGAGTGTTGCATGTCATGGACTGCTCAGTAGGGTAGGTTGATTTTTCACATAACCCATGAGGGTTCACACAGACAATGAACACCCTGATTTGTTTATAGTGGTGAAGGCTTGTGTTGGACCATCCACACTTTTCGGCACAGTTGATAGGAAAGAATTGGTGCATCAAGGGTTGCCACAAACCCAATCAACGACCGACCTCAGGAATTTTGAATTCAGAGTTATCCCTCTCCTAGACTGGTTACCTACCCAAGGCTGAAGGGCCCAGTCTGCCCTACTATTTAACCCATAGCTGGAGGGAGAATATATGGATTCATACCCTTTCCCAAGGGTATTAGCGCTATGTGAAATGCCAACAGCTTCGTCTATATATATATATATATATATATATATATATATATTTGGGAGAATATGTTTTTTTAGAATATCAAATTATCTGAAACAGCAAAAGTTGTCTGTGGTATAATAAATACTGATACCAAAAACTAGGTCTCTTACTTCCAATATTGTCTAAGGAAATAGCATCAAAGATCATCTACTAAAATGTAACAAATCCTCGTTTTCGCAACATTCAGGCCAGGAATTGGTTATAAAATTTAGCAATTTCAATATTTAAAACAGAAAAGATTGTCATTTTAAACAAAACGAATGAAATATTAAAACTAGAATTCAAAATAAGAATATTCCCCCATCACCACCGACATGCTGTAACAGTGATAACACTTTAACTCTTAAAGTCCTATACCACCTCATTCCACCCAGCCAGAAGTCACATTCATTTTCCTAATCCTACCCCAAATGATAGCCTTTGTTCAAATGTAATAATAAACATATTTAGAAGTCTTTGATTTAAGGGAAATAACAGGTAACTTGAATGAAAAGGCCATTTTTAGCCATTTGTTGATAAATGGTTATAGGAATGGGGCTCTGGACTTCTCAAAATTCTTAACAGGATGTTAAGAGTTAAAAGATCGAAATCTATTTCCTCAAATGAAGGCAAAGTTTTGAAGAAAAATATTGTGTGGTAATTCTTTATGTTAATTTGCAACTTTCACCACATGGGAGATGTTACAGTTCCAAAATCGACCTACCTTACTGCTCAACCACCAAGAATCCATCCTTAAGCATCATGGGTAATCAGCTATGGTAGAGGAGTTGGGTAAATACAGACAAAGAATTAAACAAACATTTTGTAATAAAAAACAAACATTTATGTGGAAAATTTAATTTGTTTTATTTATTTCTGTAAAAAACAAAAGGATTGTTTATGTATAGATCGGCACTTCTTCTGAGGATCAGAGTGTAGTATCTGCACACAATGAGAAGTGTTATACACACATATACCAAAAGAATATATATATACAACAGGACCTCATTGTTGACATTTACATATCCACATAGCCCAATGTTTATTCAACTAAAATTACTTTGCAAAATATATATATATATATATATAATGGAATTGTTGACCTGAGTTCAAATCCTGGATGAAGCTACAGTTCACATAGCACTAATACCCTTGGGAAAGGTATGAATGCAACTACTCTCCCTCCAGCTATGGGTAAATAGTAGTGCAGACTGGGCTCTTTTGGTTAGGCAACCAGTCTAGTCGAAGGAAAACTCTGAATTCAAACTTGCTAAACTCCACTTGGGGTGGTCACTACTAGAATAGGCTCAGCCCTAATTAGTGATTTATTTTACAAATAATAATTTATAATTCAATCTAATAATTTGAGAGAATTTGATGTGAATTTGATATTTATTAATTTGATGTTTTAATTTGATTTTTTATTATATAATTATAATCTTTATAATTTGATATATAAAAGGAAGTTTGGTATGTACGTGTCGACGTATAACTCCGGAATGGGAAGTCATTCAGATTCGAAATCTTGCATACACCTTAAATCCTTCTAACTAAGAAACACGCCAAATTTGATTATTGATTTTTACTGATTAAGGGATATAATCAATTAATTAAACAAAAATCAACCGATTTGTGAAACTCTCCGTATACCAGCTGCTGCTAATAATAAAATATTGTTCGCTGCCTGCTTTCTATTATAGCTATACCAGCAGTTTAGTTTCATTTTAGTGAACGAAATCGTAGTCTAAGCTGTTCAGCTAGGAATCTCTCGCCTATTTATGGTCCAATCTTTATATATAGTCCAGTCATGGACTGGGTACTTTTGCTAGTTTGATATATAATTATAAGTTTTTATAATTTGAGAGAATTTTTTTTCTACTTTATCGATTAGTTCAATAGAATCTTTGTCCATTTTTTAGATTAAAAAAAAAATCTTGAATTCTTCTCATCCGCAAAAGATGTTTGATGATGCAGTTTCATTTACTGGGTGAGCAAAAACAGATCTTTCTCCTGTGGAAGAGTCCTTAGCTTAACCCCATCATTCTTAGGATGTCCTATTGAGTAAGAAAACAAATAAATAGAAATAAGCAACAAATAAGAAAGAAATAAAAAATATTTAAAAAGAAAACAAAAAACAATATAACAAATTTTATCATATAAATAGATTTTAGCCATTTAAAATTCAATTAATGCCCAGTAAATTTAAATTCAATAGCCATTAATTTCAAATTCAATTTATACCCATTAATTTTAAATTCAATTGATATATTAATTTTAAATTCAACCCATTATTAACCCATTAATTTTGAATTCAATTAATACCCATTAATTTTAAATTCAATTTATACCCATTAATTTTAAATTCAATTTATACCCATTAATTTTAAATTCAATTAATACCCATTAATTTTAAATTCAATTAATACCCATTAATTTTAAATTCAATTTATACCCATTAATTCTAAATAAAATTATCTTATAAATAAATAAGCAACAGAGAAAGAAACAAAAAATATCATAACACAACTAAAAAAACAATATAACAAATTTTATCAAAAATTCTAAGGTAAATCATCATCATCAGCAGCATCAAATCATGCCAACAGCATGGATCTCTATGACTCTTCCTCACCACTCATCCCTATCAACCATTGCTGGTTGGCCCACTCTGGTGTGTCTATGTGTAGGTGCTAATAAAAGAATGTCACTTATGAGCTCGTCCTTGATTCTCTAGCAGTGTTCACATGTTTTGTTTGTCTTATTAGCATGTTAGCCACTACATCACATGGACTTACCCTTAATGAGTATCAGTTAATTAGTTATTTTGCCCTTTCTACTGAAACTGGATTAAATTGGTTTAGTTTATTTATAGCATATCAACTAGATAGAATACTTGAAACCATATAATTGTATGAAAATTATTAGTATTAGATACAAATATATAAACTCAGACAAGGGCCTGTTTAGCTCAGTTGGTAGAGCAGCAGGCTTGGAACAACAAGGTTCCGGGTTCAATACCGACCCTTGCCAACCCAGTGCATGAGTAGCACAGAGATCTGTGCAGTAAAGTGGCACAAAACAATTTTTTAACATGAAAATATAAAAAAAATGTGTTCTTAATTGTGTGCACATTATTTGAAATGAACTTAATTGTTATTAAGAACACATTTTATGATATTTTTGTGTTAAAACATGCAGTTGTATTGATTCAAACAAATTCGTGTAGATTTACAATGAAATGAAAATGGCCGACCAAAACATTACGGCTACCTCAAAGTGTAACAAACAAGGGGAGGTTAATCTCATTTATGTAACTAATGTTCAGATTACCGAAGAACCCCCCCCCCCAATGTCTATTTGGCCTTGTACCCGATTAAGTTATAAAGGACTTTTTTTAAGGATTAAGATTTTAAAAATAAATATTAATACCTTTGTTATTTCATTATTTGGTTCCATGAATCTTTCCATGATATTAAAATGGTCGGCATCAGAAATGATCTTCAAAGACACATTGCATGAAGCGGACTTGAGCGTCTAAAAAAGAAGAAGAAAAAAAAGAAAAAAAAGAAAAAAAAAAAAGAAAAAAAAGAGAAATCAAAATTTCATTTCAAATTTTTGTATTTTTGAAACAAAAACAAAAAACAAAAACTGCAATTTGTTTTGCATTTTTTTTCCCTTGCAGAAAAATCACAGACTGCCCCACCCAACAATTCTTCTCATCCGCAAAAGATATTTGATGATGCAGTTTCATTTACTGGGTGAGCAAAAACAGATCTTTCTCCCGTGGAAGAGTCCTTTGCTTAAACCCATCATTCTTAGGATGTCCTATTGAGTAAGAACCTCTTGATATATATATATATATATATCTATGTGTGTATGGAAAAGATGATATGAAAACACCACAAAATGCTGTTAAAATGAAAACAATTTATAACATATTCAAAGCTGATATTGATCAATATTTCGATTTTACAGAAATCATCTTCAGAGTTTGTTTAATCCGTGATGTTCTTTTTGCAAAATCAAGGTTTTTTGTTTTGAACTCATATGACTTTTTCTCCGATTTTTAACATCACGGATTAAACAAGCTCTGAAGATGATTTCTGTAAAATCGAAATATTGATCAATATCAGCTTTGAATATGTTATAAATTGTTTTCATTTTAACAGCATTTTATGGTGTTTTCATATCATCTTTTCCATACACATACTGTCGGATTCATTTCCTTTCTTTTAACTTATATATATATATATATATATATATATACATAATATACCAAGCGTGTTGGTAAGTCCTCGCGGTAAGAAAAAAACAGCAAATAGTTTGATTGTAAAAATATACTACCAAACATCAACCGGAGAGAAAAAAATTTTTGTAAAAAAGAAAAGACCAAGATAGTCGTACCAACAAAAAATAATCTATTGGTACTGTATTTGGCCAAAAGAAAAAACAATTTATATGCATATATATATATATATATATGACATATATATATATTCATATATATTATATATATTCAAGCGCCTAAACCATGTGCAGTGGTTGCCGGACCCAGAGAGAAGGAGAGTGATTTTCTTCCGGGCTCCTGCTTAAATACTCTTGCCACCTATCGGCGAAAACATGCAGAAAGGGAAGATAACCCTATTGGACTCATGTCCGTTTCAACACCACCAAAACTCCTTTCAACATGAAACTCTTATGCAACAGAATAGACTGACCATACAACCCAGAGGCATTAATCGATATCATTTTTTGCAGGGTTTAGATTAGATTCTTCAAGAGATGTAAGAAGTGACCTCGCTCAGTCTATAAATGGGTTGGGTTAAAGTGTTGTTTGTTTTTTTTAAACTTACATCATATAAATGTTGTCCCTGTCGAATAAATTCTTCAGAGTCGTATTTGGCTACAGCGATAAGCAGGGTTCGATTCTTGCAGTGTTGGATAATCTTATCACAAAGTAACTGAGGGCTGATCTTGGCCGCAGAATCCCTGGAACAAAAAGCAAAATGAAAAATAAAGAAAAATGCATATCGTATTAACTGTATGATATATTAGGTTTTTGAGTTACTGTTGTAAAAGCTGTGCAAAATGATATTGAGGCTTCTATTTACGAAGGAGTGAATGATTCTAATTAGCATTTCATAGTTAACAGCTGTCCATGATGATATCAAGGCTTCTATTTAGGAAGGAGTGAGGGATTCAAGTAAGTATTTCATAGTTAACAGCTGTCCATGATGATATTGAGGCTTCTATTTACGAAGGAGTGAATGATTCTAATTAGCATTTCATAGTTAACAGCTGTCCATGATGATATCAAGGCTTCTATTTAGGAAGGAGTGAGGGATTCAAGTAAGTATTTCATAGTTAACAGCTGTCCATGATGATATTGAGGCTTCTATTTACGAAGGAGTGAATGATTCTAATTAGCATTTCATAGTTAACAGCTGTCCATGATGATATCAAGGCTTCTATTTAGGAAGGAGTGAGGGATTCAAGTAAGTATTTCATAGTTAACAGCTGTCCATGATGATATTGAGGCTTCTATTTACGAAGGAGTGAATGATTCTAATTAGCATTTCATAGTTAACAGCTGTCCATGATGATATTGAGGCTTCTATTTAGGAAGGAGTGAAAGATTCTAATTTTCATTTTTTTAATATTTTTTAATCCTTTAATGAATTTGATGATTTTACTTACTTAGGGTACAAACTTGCTGACATTAAATTTTTTACTCCCACCCCTCAGGCAATATGTTTCAAAAATTTATTTTTACATCGCCCGGAGTGCGTTTTTTATTTTGTACTAGTATATTCTAAATATTGTTTTAAAAAAGGAAGTGAAATATTTGCAATGGTACATATATATACCACTACGTACATAAGTAAAATGCATAGTGGTACATATGTGTACCAATAGGTAGTCAATGTGTTAACCTCTTGGAAATAAGGATTTTTATCAAAGACTTCAAAATAAGGAATTATGGGTACTTACTCTGTCATCTTTAAAGGAACATTCACATAGATATTGATAAGAGGTCGAAGGTCATAGATTCCACTCACCAAAATGGCACCTTTCAAATAAAAAATAAACAAACATGACTTAATTCTATAAGAGGCAACAAAATAGTGGCATATCAAACACTCTAGGGTTATTTTATATCAAGAGTTTTGGGAATCGCGTTCCTGTAAGTTCTTATTTACATTTTTTGTGTAGTTGTTTCTGTTAGAATATGTTGGTACAGGATGTACGTAAGATTCACACTTATATTTATGGGCTTTCCCAAATAGCAGCAGCAGCAGTAGACATTTCTAGTAACATGAGCCAATCAGAAATGAGCTCAGAAAAGCATTTGAGCATTTAAGATCTTTTGCAAATGTCCTAGAATCAGTTGTTAATGGGATTTTTTTTTTTTATTGAAGGAACACTACAATGAGCTACACTCTCGTTCTACTTAGGATATATATATATATATATACCAAACTTGTTGGTAAATCCTCGGAGCGAGAAAAAAACCAGCAAATAGTTTGATTGTAAAAATATAATATCAAACATTACCGGGGAGAAAAAAATTTTTGGAAAAAAGAAAAGACCAAGATAATCGTACCAACCAAAAATAATCTATTGGTACAATATTTGGCCAAAAGAAAAAAACAATTTATATGTATATATATATATATAAGATATATATATTCATACAAAACTGCCAGGAAACTAAAGCTAATAAGTAAAAAGTGCTCAATACCTAAGTAGAGCAAATAATAAAGATAAATCTAATGAGTCAGACAAACCTACTAAAAATTTTGCTTAATGCTCTTCAGGGCTAAGATCTGACTCTTAGAATCAGATATTAGCCTTGAAGAGCATTAAGCGAAACTTTTAGTAGGTTTGTCTGATTCATTAGATTTATCTTTATCTTTATATATATATATATATATATATATATATATATATTAGTAGTATTTTTCTAGTATTGAAGAATTGAAAATAAAGTGCTCAATTACGGGTTTAAGAACTGTATTTATTTATTCATTATAGTGTACAATACATTTAAGGTGCAATTGTTACCATTAGTTTCAGAGCGGCATGTTAGCCACTTTTCGTCAAGACAAGGCATCTGTTAAAAGATTCGGCTCACTCTAGTACACACGTATGTAAATGCATTTCTTAACAGGCGCGTTGTCTTGACGAAAAGTGTCTAACATACTGCTTGGAAACCAATGGTTACAATTGCACCTTAAATTTATTTTACACTATAATGAATATATATATATGTGTGTGTGTGTGTGAAGAAAGGAAGTGAATCCGACGGTATGTAGTATATTAAGAAAAATGAAAAAACACAGGTTTAAATGGGTTAAGTGGTGAGTTTATTGGCCGACGCTGCAGTGTTTCGATCTATTAATTAGATCATCTTCAGGGCATTTGTTGGTATATGGAAGGTGATAAGAAATTATTTATCACAGAACAACGAGAAAAGTGAGTGGTAGTCATTGTTATTCATCTGTTTAAAAAATTTTTTAGGTTTGAAAAAAGGGGACGGTTTGAAATATGTCAAATATTCTCTTTTATGGCGTGAGTATGGGACGGTGTAGGTGTGTGTATCGAAAGGAAACATTGTGCATTTTTTAGGTGTGTGGTTGTGTGTGTGTGTGTATAAATTTTTTGCGATAAACGACAGCAGAAATAAATCTTAAGGTTGTCGCTTTTCTCGTTATTCTGTGATAAATAATTTCTTATCACCTTCCATATACCAACAAATGCCCTTTGCCAATAAACTCACCACTTAACCCATTTAAACCTGTGTTTTTTCATTTTTCTTAATATACTACATATGTGTGTGTGTGTGTGTGTGTGTGTGTGTGTGTGTATGGTTGGTACTATTATACTTGAAGAAGCGGTTGTAATCCAGCGTACAGTGTTATTAGAAGAGTGCTCAATAGCTGTGATAGAGCGTTAATATACTCTATTAATCACACAAATACGCACATTCATATGCACACGCATGGATGTGATCATGACGTCACAGTTCTTACGTACTTTCATGTGTACACACATGTCAACATACGCACACGTACGAACAGAACAGGCGCATCTGACATTACACACACAAACACATAAACAAACAAGTGACATGCAAATACAGTTAACCAAACGCACACATTAGACCATATTTATATCATTTGCATCATTTTCAAAACACATTCGTTGCCTGATGACTGCCACAAAGCAAGAAACCAATGGTGCAAAATTGTTCCAATGCTAATAAATATGAACTCAAACATTTATTTATTTATTTCTCTCTCTCTCTCTCTCTCTCTCTCTCTCTATATATATATATATATATATATGAAGTGTTCAAATGATGTGTTTGAAAAATGGCGAAGGCCGATAATTTTTAGGGAGATTATGTGCTTAATTAAAGTCATACCTAATTTGTTAATTAATTAATTATAATTAAATGAATTAGGCGTGCATATCGGTTTAAATGTAAAGCGTAAACAACTCGAGAAAAAGTCAATCTCTGTATGTACATTTCAGCCCATATTCATTTAATCATATTTAATTAATTAACAAATTAGGTATGACTTTAATTAAGCACATAATCTCCCAAATATATATATATATATATATATATATATATATATATACATATATATATGTGTGTGTTTTATATGTGTGTGTGTGTGTGAGAGTGTGTGTGAGTGTGTGTGTTAAAAAGTACAGACAAGGAAGAATGTATGAATTAAAAAGAAAGATTTGTTTACGAACCAGGGATCCTAAATCCGGATGGAATTAATTTTGTTTTTATAGGATTTAAACAAGATTATTTTTTCATTATCTCCAGTCATTTTGAAACTGGAGTGAATTGTTTTGTTTTTACATATTTGTTTTTGTATTATTTAAATGAAATTGGGGTAGGCTGCTACTGATGCGTGAGTTGACTTTGTGCTATAAATTCAAACGAATATGGTGTTGGCATGTGAGGCGCTAAATTATATATATATATATATAATTTAGTGAAGGTCACCTGAAATATTGGCTAAAATAAATCAAATGCTCTATCTATGATAGTGAGCACTGTTTACTTATAAATATAGCAGCACCATATTATATATATATATATATATATATATATATATATATATATCTATCGAATCCCCGCTTTAACGTTTCCGTTTCAGTGGCATCAGTAAATAATCCAAAAGTGCTCAATATATTAAAAACATAGAGCAGTAATAATAATAATATTAGTAGAGGAAAAATTATTTTTTCCTCAACTAATATATATATATATATATATATATATATACATATAAGTAAAAAGTAAAGTCGTCGGGGTGGCCTAAAGTCGGTATCAGCCAATCAGCGAGGGAGTCTATCCCCTTTTCACTAGCGCTAGTATATATACATATTATATATATATATTTATATATATATATGAATTTATTTGTGTATCAATTTTGTTCTTGTGAAGTATAGTAAATGTATAAGTGAACAAAAAACGGAGTTCCAATACCGTTGTTCTGTCCCTGGTTTGATTTATTTTAGCCAATATTTCGGGTGACCTTCACCCTTTATCAAGGTATTTTTGACAACTGACTGTAACTGTATAGAAAAATGAAATTGAATAAATGTGTGAAAAAAAAAAAAAAAAAAAAAAAAAAAATTAATAAGAAAGGACTTGGTGTTGTTTACTCTGCGGTAAAGTAAGGAGCTATTGGTAGGTGTGGCGCTCCACCTCAGATGCAAAAACAGTCTCCTTGGTCTAGCGCTAGTGAAAAGGGGATAGACTCCCTCGCTGATTGGCTGATACCGATTTTAGGCCACCCCGACGACTTTACTTTACTTTACACTTATATATATATAACACACCCTACATCTAACTAAGTCTAGTTAAGATTGAAACCATGGTAGACCTCTAATATCATTATTATTATTATTGCTCTATGTTTTTAATATATTGAGCACTTTTGGATTATTTACTGATGCCACTGCAATGGAAAAGTTAAAGTGGCAATTGGATATTATATATACTAGCAAATATATGCACCCTCCGGGTGCAAGTATTTAAGTTTTAATGTAATAAAATATTGTATTAAATTAGAAAGGCTAATGAAACTAAATAAGAATACAGATAAAAAGATTTGAAACAGAGGGGGTGATAATAGATAAATAGAACAACTGAAACGTACTCTTCCATCACTCTCGCATTTCCTTGTTATTTTTTCTAATTTAAGTATTTAGTTAAAAGAGTAAGTAAAGAATAAAATGACAGTTATTTTTTCATGTTAATAGATTTCATTTAAGATTCATTGAAGAGATTTTTGCTTATATTCAATAATACTAAGCACATATTTATTAAAATCACATTTTTAATATCAATATGCAAATAAGCCTTCCTGTTCACACTGTAAACTGCTATTTTAGTGTATATATAAATACAATTGCATATTATTCATTTGTAGATATGATTAACAATATTAATAATGTAAAACAATTTTATTAGAAATTGAGGTTTAAATAAAAATAAAATCATGGAGAATGTGACGTAAATAACAAAGGGAATTGTTACTTGAGTAGTGATATAATTTCGGTTACAGACAGAAAAGCAAACAATCTCCATTATAATAAGATATATATATATATATATATATATATATATATATATATATAATATGGTGCTATATTTATAAGTAAACAGTGCTCAATATCATGGATAGAGCATTTATATCTAAGTTAAGGTAGCGTGGACATGGAGTCAACTGTTCCTTGTTACTGACAGTTTCTCAACAATACTAAATTCAGACCAAGTCTATATTGTAATATTCTTGAGAATGGCTGGGGACACATCTCGAAAGCGCTTAAAATCTTGATTCTTTCTTACGATTTCTACATTCGATCTGGGATTTATCTTATTTTGTTCGTAAACTAAAACTAAAAAAAACAAAAAAAAACAAACAAACAAAAACAAAAAAACCAAAAATCACCAACTTTCTTACATTCTACCTTTTCTTTAACTAAACATGCATTAATGAAAAACTGCTGACTAAATATAAATATCTTTCGTTTTTTTGGCAATCTTGAACTTTAAGTGACTAAATTCCTACCATAAAATTGTACTTGCGCATTATTTGAAATTAACTTAATTGTTATTAAAAAGACATTTTATGATAATCTGGTGTTAAAAACACGCATTAAAATGGATTTGAAAAGCGTCGTGTTTTCTCTGTGAAAATTACATTGAATCAAAGATGGCTGCCATTGTTTACAAGCTTCTTCTCGGAAAAAGAACAAAGGGACACAACTCTCATTGCTTTGAGAGTTAAGTCTTTTTAAGACTTAAATGAGAGTTAAGTCCCTTTGTTTTTGTAAGCTTGTAAACAATGGCAGCCGTCTTTGATTCATGGAGAAAACACAACGCTTTTCAAATCCATTTTAATGCATGTTTTTAACTCCAAAATATCATAAAATGTCTTTTTAATAACAATTAAGTTCATTTAAAATAATGCGCAATAACAATTTTATTGTAGGAATTTAGTCACTTAAAGTTCAAGATTACACGTTTTGTTTTACCTTTCAGAAGGGCGGGGTTTGCCCCCTCAGCCTGCCAGTCTACAGAAAAGCATCATAGAAGTCAGGTGAGCCCCAGCAGAATGGCCACAGATATAGACACCTGAGAAACCTCGGGATTCAGCATCTTTGAGAACATAAAGAACACCTGCTTTCACCTCATCAATTATCTGTTCCATTGTTCCTGGTAGAAAACGAAAGAAAAAAAAAAGAAAAGAAAAAAGAAACTTAGTCCTGAAATTTTTATTAATATAAAATAAAAGATGAAGATAAAGCGACTCTCAAAATTTGCAACTATGTAAGAAAACCACGAATGTGGCACGGACATATCAATCATCATGAGTTGTTATAGAAGGGGGGGGGGAATATATGGGGGGGGGGAATAGATGTTCGTATCAACAAGCTCCCGCCGAGAGGGGGGGGGCAAAAACAAGCGAGTCCACAGTCTTCCAGCAAGCCAAACCTTCCCCTGGTCAACACGTTCTTCGTTTTTGTTTAGCAGCTGCAAAATCCATCACCATAGTCGAAAAAAATCTTTAGCAGTTCAAAAATTACATTTCTTTACTCAGTCGTTCGCGTCAGTCAACCTGCTACTGCTGACTCCTGACCGCCCAGCGCTTGACTCACATGTTATTTATGTACGTATTTACCGAAATATCCTGGCACTTCGCATCCGTCCAGTGCCTAAATCGCATCTGTTCTTGCATGCGGGAGGACGCGGGCTCGATCCCGGCAGGCATGACAATGTCTTGCTCTTTTTCGTTCTCCGTCATAGTTGTTTAATAACAAAGCTTTCATTGTAGAAGAATAATAGTGGTACAATTTAACTCATAGCTTGGAAATAAGGGTTCCTAACTTACTAAGCGTATTAGTTGAAAGATATTCTGTTTAAATGTGAGAGTACATTTTTGTTTTTCTGCTACACCGGTGCTGTAAGCATGTTTTGATTTTAATTTTAATTTTAATTTGCTAATATTAACTAACAACCTGTTGAAGCTTGTCTTGTTTAAGACATATCTTAAAATTGATTATTATACTACTTGTGTTGGCTTTAAATATAATTTGCTTAGAACTTTCAATGTATATAAGATATATTTTGTAAGGTAAACTAGTATCTATACACGAACATTTAAATTTAAAAATTTAAATTAAAAATAAATAAATAAATAAGTAAGTAAGTAAAATAAACAAATAAAATAGATAAATAAAAATATAAGTATAGCTTTGATACAATTTGCTTAAAACTTTCAATGTATCTAAGATATATAACTAGGTATTGTGTTAGTATAACATTCAGTTCTAAGACTAACAACAACAAGAAAGGAATTAATATTTCCTTTAATTCAAACTATTTATTGGCTAGACATAAAACAACAAACAACAATATAAAGTCCTTCCTGTATATAAAGTTGAGTTTAAGGGACTTACTGGCGCGTTGGAGAAAATATCTTAGGGTGGTTTCCTTGAGCCCCTGAATTTGTTGCCTCGTGGTACCGCGGGTGGAATCTGTCTGTCCACTTTTTGGATATTGCGCCAAAACTCTGGGCTATCACGTGATTGGTATATCCAATCACAGAGCCTCTCCCTCACTCACTCTATATACAGGAATAACCATTTTACTGACCCAACATAGGGTTACTTATTCAATAATAAAAGGGGCCATGTGAACTTATACTAAGTCAAAGACTTATAATTTATAAGGTGCTACTATCTTCTATGCATAAGTTATGTAATCGAGAATGGAGGTTAAGTACATGGATACATTTACCATCATTATTCATCTATCAAGTCACTTTTCCGGCTTTAAAAACGGCCAAATTACAATTAAATTAGTCCAAATAGTGAACATAATAGCATGACTGCAGTTCAAACTTGCATTCTAGGATGTCACAGTCCTGTACGTTAGCCACTACACCACAGAGAATCCAGAACGTAAGTGAATATACACAACTTCCAACAAAGAGGTACATAACAAAATACAGACTTTATTGTCTGAGCAAATTTAACATAAAATACAAATACAACTTCCAACAAAGAGGTACATAACAAAATACAGACTTTATTGTCTGAGCAAATTTAACATAAAATACAAATACAAAAAAGTCCTAAAGAAAGAAGAAATAGTTTTTGAAGAGAAAAGAAAAAAAATCTCAATTTGTAAGAAATTTTGGAGATGATGCTTGATAATTTGTATCATTTAGATTTTTCAGACTGTTGTCCTCATCTTTATTGTTATATACACAATTAACACATGGATAAGACAGGAGGGAATATCGACCGAAACGTTGTGTATATAATAAAGACGAAGACAACAGTCTGAAAAATTCAAATAATATCTTTAAAAATCTCAGTAAAGCGAATCTTGCAATTTTGATTTTAAAAAGTCTGACCAAACTTTGACAGAAACTTTTTATTCATATTTGCCATTTTATTACATTTCTAGCAATTCATGTGTTTATTTGGTTTCTTTGTTTAATGGCATATCAAACTTCGTGGGTTATTTAATGTCAATATGTTACATAATTCATGGATATTCAATGAATTATATACGTACGGTAGTCAGAATATTTTGAATCGGGGTTCCTTCTTTTTACTTGAACCCTTGAAAAACGTGCCATTAGAGATGTGGGATAATTAGTTTAGGTTTTAGTTTAAACGCGACTAGATATTCGAGGAGAGCAGACGAAATAGTCGCCGTGTTAACAAGTAAGGACCCTCGTCATCCATCATCTCTCATACTCTGTCTCTCTTTTCATTATATACCCGAGATATTGAGTGGGTATGTAACGTTTTGAGATGCTTTTAATTGATTTTTGATGGATTTTTAATTGATTTTCAATTGGTTTTTAATAGATTTATTCTAATTGCTTTTAGTTTATTTTTAATTAGATCTGAATTGATTTTTAATGGACTTTTTCATTGAGTTTCAATTAATATTATCTGCGTTATTTGGACTATTGTCCCCATCTTCATTGTTATTTGTACAATGTTTCGGCCGATATACCCTCCGGGAGTGAAAGCAGTTAGAAAAATAAATAATTAATACAACTCCTACCCCAGCTATGGTTAGCGGAATGAGAACAGGATACCCCCGTGGAATAAATAAAGGGTTAGGTTCAAAGTTCCGTGACAAGAAAGTTCCCGAGTTCGAAAAGAAGGTTCCCGAGTCCGACAAGAAATACCTAAAGAAGGCCGGAGAGTATATATAACAATGAAGATGGGGATAATAGTCCGAATAACGCAGATAATACTAATCTTCAAGCCTCATCTCAAACATTCAGAGAAATAAGTTTCAATTAACTTTAAATTTATTTAATTTGCAAGCATGAGAGATCTTAGTTTAAATGCGAGCAGGTACCAAACGAGAGAGGATGGCTCTCAGAGGTCGCAACTCACTGCGCAGTTGAATCTTTATAGGCTGGGTTGTTTTAAATAAAAGACTTAAGAAAAGCAACAAAGTTTTGTTGATTCATTTAAACAAGAAATAACCAGTTTGAAGAAATGAGCCCAAACAAAAAAGAAGAAACAGCCCCACAGAATCAGCCCTGAGAAGAATATGGCAAGCAACGAAATAGTAGCCAAGTTAACAAGTAAGGACCCTCATCATCTCATCCTAACTCCTACTCTGTTTCTTTCTCACTCCGATTATATACCCGAGATATTTTTTGGTTTGTTTTGTTTTACGGCATATCAACCTCAGTGGGTCATTTAATGCCGATAAAGTTTTTAAATAAATCAATTCTTAATGGATAATACAATTTTTTTATAAATACATTTTTCTATTTAACACATAGATGGGACCCTAACAGGTACTACCACAATGGGTTATAGTGGACCAGGGAGCAATGGTGATGAAGGGGTGCTCCACATTCCCCAAACCTCCAAGACTGGAACCTCACCATCAGATAGAGTTTAACGTCATTCCCAGGACATGTAGACCCGCAGCCACCGCCTTCTAGCACCCATATGATAAAAAGAGGTTGGGGCTTGCCATAAGAGCAATAGGGTTGGGAAAATCATATAGGTGCTAGGGCTTGACGTGACCAGCCGATTGATCGGAGGGGGCCTCTCCGACCGCCCGTCTAGCCCAAGATAGGGCCAAAGTGGAGTATTGCATGTCATGAACTGCTCATCCACCTGGGTTCTATCCTTAAGCATCACGGGTCGCCACCCACGGCCAACAGGTGGCCCCATTGGGGGAATCTTACCCCTCTGCAGAGGTGCAGTTGGTGCATTCTAACGCCCCAGCCGACATGGCGGACTCGAGATATTGAGTGGGTATATAGCGCATATACACACTCACACATGCACACATGACGGCATAAAATGATATACCGTAAAACCCCACCGATCAACCACACACTCACATATACGCACATATATCGAGACTTACAAAAATGTATAAAAAAACCCGTTTTCGGCATAAAATAACCCAATGGGTTCACATGCCATAAAATCCAACCAGCCAACCATCCGACCCTTCGGATGAACCCTCTTTTTCTTATTTCTTCTCAATTGTCTGCCAATTCTTCTAACTGCTTAGAAGAATAAAACTGCTAAGAATTAATTATAACAAAATCGTCTTCGGCATAAAATAACTCAATGGGTTCACATGCCATAAAATCCAACAAACCAACCAACCGACCTTTCAGATGAACCCTCTTTTCCTTCTTTTTTCTCAATTGTCAGCCAATTCTTCTAACTGCTTAAAAGAATAAAACTGCTAAGAATGAATAAAACAATACGTATTTGGCATTAAATAACCCAATGGGTTGACATGCCGTAAAACCCAATCAACCAACCACACACGCACACACATCGTGACACACATATCACTTGTATTATAAATAACTCACCTTTTGGGGCAATGCTGTAGCCAATTGAATAAAGAACTCCTCCTGAATTTGTGATGTTGATTGCAGGGAAGCTCGAATACTCTAACCTAGTTTAAAAAAAAAAAAAGTACCGATGTAATATAATAAAGTAGAAAAAACCCTAGCAAAATCCCAAGAAGCTAAGTGTAAATAACAGTGGAAATATTATGGGTGGTGTCTGCACAACGCTACCTGTCGTTTTCTCATTGGTCAATAGATGTCACGTGGCGGAATATGAAAGAGAGGTAGTGAGAAGAGAGAATGAAACATCAGTCTGGATGGAACTGTATCAGGGAGCAAACGCAAGATGCATGTCTGTTCCCCAGAGCATTTTGACTTGGGGATAAAATAACGAGGCTGTTTGTGTTTCACTTTGCATTAATGACCTTGGAAAGACATGAATCCATGTTTCTCCCATCCGCTATGGGTAAATAGTAGGGCAGACTGGGCCCTTTAGTCTTAGTTAGGCAACAAGTCTGGGCGAAAGAAAACTCTGAATTCAAACCAGCTTTACTTCGCTTAAAAATTGATCTTGTATCCCATCCTGTTCTGCAGAGAAGTTGGCTAAATACACACATATCTAAACACACACACACACACACACACATATATATATATATATAGATAAAGATAAAGTCTTTATTATTTGCTCTACTTAGGTATTGAGTACTCTTTACTTATTAGCTTCAGTATATCCTGGCAGTTTTTATATGAATATATATTTTTCATATGTATATATATATATACATTGTTTTTTCTTTTGGCCAAGTATTGTAGTATCAACTGATTATTTTCAGTTGGTACGACTATCTTGGTCTATTCATTCCCAGGTAATATTTGGCAGTATATTTTTACAATCAAACTATTTACCGGGTTTTTTCTTACCGCAAGGGTTTACTAACAAGTTTGGTATATTATATATATTATATATATATATATATAGTGTAGTGTAGATGTCATCTTTGTGGGGGTGTACATGGTGCTGATTGGTCAGTTGGTAATTTATGAGTCTGTACTCTGTGTCTCTTATATATATATATATGTTTAATTGGAGTCGTACCTAATTTTGAAAATTAATTAATTAATAATGAATTAGGCGGGAATACCTATTAAATGTATGGCTAAACAAATCGAGAAAAATCAATCTCTGTATGTACATTTCGGCCTATTAGGCCTCATCAGCAGAGCTATAGATCGGAAGACCGCCCTGTGCGTGATTTGAAACCGGACTGCCAAGCTGACAGGCCGATCTCAAAACCTCTACACTAAGCGGACTTCTTAGATTTTATGAGTAAACTAAACTACAAGATGGACTGACTCATAGCCTTATATATATTTACCAACTCCCCCGCGCGAGCAGGATACGACACAAGGTCAATTTCTTAAGCGGAGTTCAACAGGTTTGAATTCAGAGTTTTCCTTCTCCTAGACTGGTTACCTAGCCATGGTTAAAGAACCCAGTCTGCCCTGCTATTTACCCATAGCTGGAGGGAGAGTAGGATTCATACCTTTCCCAAGGGTATTAGCGCTATGTGAAATGCAATTACCACGTCCAGGATTTGAACTCGGGGCGACGAGTCCATTTCCCATGACTTTAACCATTACACCACGCGCTAAACATGGTTTGTTTTCCAAAAATTATCGGCAAAAAGCCATTCAAAACAAACCGTGTTTACAACTTATCATATCGTCGTGTAATAAAAGTCACTAGAAGTGGAATGTTAACCTACTCTAAACAAATCATAAAATCTAAGAAGTCCGTTTAGTGTAGAGGTTATGAGATCGGCTTGTCAGCTTGGCAGTCCGGTTTCAAATCACGCACAGGGCGGTCTTCCGATCTATAGCTCTGCTGATGAGGCCTAATAGGCCGAAATGTACATACAGAGATTGATTTTTCTCGATTTGTTTAGCCATACTTTTAATAGGTATTCCCGCCTAATTCATTATTAATTAATTAATTTTCAAAATTAGGTACGACTCCAATTAAACACTTATTCTCCCAAAAATTATCGGCAAAAAGCCATTCAAAACAAACCGTGTTTACAATATATATATATGTTGAAAGGACAAATGAATAAAGGAAAGAAAATGTTGAATGGATAAAATTAATCTAATGAATTACCAACACGTGTTTCGGCCAGGAGTTTGTTCATGTACACATGGTATTCTATTATTATTTTAAATATAAATTAAAATAATAGAAAATTATAAGATATTTAAGTATACAAAGAAAATGGTCTTTTTCTGGGTAAAATATTTGATATTTGAAGTTAAAACGGTCAAAATACAGAGAATTTTGAAGTGTTCGAAAAAATAATTGTTTTGAATAATTATATATATATATATATATATATATATATAAAGGGAAAAAAGAACCTTCAACTTACCCTAATTTTTGCCAGTATCCTCCATGAATATAAATAAGCGCAGGAGAACCTGAAATCAAATGATATTAAAAAATATAACATTTTGAAATTGTATTTAGGTTGTTTTTAGATACATTTTGTATTTGTTTCTAAAAATGCTTTTTATATGTAATCTAATGATATTATCTCTTGTGCTCTATTCTGCATTAGTACCGTTTCGGATATTTCTGTAAAATGTAATGCTTTTTATACGCCATCTAATGGTATGATTTCTTGAGTGCTATTCTGAATTAATACTGTTTCGGATATTTCTGTGAAATGTAATGAAATGTGATGCTTTTTATACGTCATCTAATGATATGATTTCTTGAGTGCTATTCTGAATTAATACTGTTTTGGATATTTCCATGAAATGTAATGAAATGTGATGCTTTTTATACGTCATCTTATAATATTATCACTTGCACGTTATTTTGCATTAATACTGTTTCGGGGATTTCTGTAAATTGTAATCAAATACAATGCTTTTTATAGGTAAGTAAGTAAGTAAAGTCATCTGGGCGGCCTAATGTCAGTATCAACCAGACAGCGTATTTTAGCATCTGAACTGGAGCGCCACACTTACCATCAGCTCCTCGCAAGTTGGCGAGGACGTAATCTAATGATATTATCTCTTGCGCGCTATTCTGCATTAATACCGTTTCGGGTATTTCCGTGAAATGTAAACAAATGCAACACTTTTTATATGTAATCTAATGATATTATCTCTTGCGCGCTATTCTGCATTAATACCGTTTCGGGTATTTCCGTGAAATGTAAACAAATGCAACACTTTTTATACGTAATCTAATGATATTATCTCTTGCGCGCTATTCTGCATTAGTACAAAGTAATGTTTTGATTTGTTGGTTTTGTTTATTTATAATCTGATTTATAATAAAATCTAACTGAACGTTTACTCCCAGGTCCACCCTGACCCAGAGTGGTAGTACCCATCTATGTGTTAAATAGATTTAAAAAATGAGTTTTAAAATGTATTTAAAAAATTGAGATGTCATAAAAAGGATATTGAGCTCTGTAGGTTGAGGCTTTAGAATACACCAACAGCACCTCTGCAAAGGGGTGTAAGTACCCCTCCCCAATGGGGTACTTGTTTACAGTAGGTGGTGACCCGTGCTGGTTAAAGTACCACAAGTACACTCTTGTTCTACCTCGGATTTCAAGGACTACGACTAGACTTTCTACTTCTGAGACTATACCCTTTTCTACTGTGGCGTTATTTTCGGATTTGCCTGGGGAGTTGTCTGCCCGTTTAGTTTCGCTGGTTCCCGCTAGGGGCCTTTGATATTTAAGCGGCTGGTTTGAATGTCTCTCTCTCTCTTTTTGCCTGCCGACCTACGAGACACCACTATGGGTTAGACTCTGTCTACCCCCTTCTCGTTGGGGCTTCGGCCCTTAACACTGGCCACTCACTGCTAGTAAGTCTCTTGTACGATATATGACTATCCTTTAGTCATGTATCCGTAACTACATTTTTTATATACATTTAGGTATCTCTTTGATACCTAAATATCTTGTATTTTACCATTCATGAATGTGTCATTATCTCTACTTTTGTATGTATGTTTATGTACACCTCTATGTATTATGTACCCTGTTTATTCTGTGCTGTATAAAATGTTTTGTCTATCAACCTTTGTCAGAGTTTTATCTTCAAGTATTATCACTTTGAATCTTACAACTCTTTGCTTCCCGATGTGATGAAAACGTTTTATGAAGGCTTTGTTTTGCATTTGGAACTTTAATCCTTACACTACCATTGGATTAACCAATAGGAGACATAAACGCCTAAATTGGTGACCAGAATCGTTACACATAGCTTTCTTCATTACTGTTATAGGTGATATAACCTATGGACATAAATGGAATGCGCCGACAACTACTATAAGTAGCAGGAACAATTGTGGCTTGACACTAAGCAAATGCGAGTCAGCTCATAACTGTATGGTCGGACGCAATCTCCACTTTCTTTGCTGTAATTTCTACTCCTTTTTGTTCAATACATTTGTATCCATTGTTACCAGTTGTTTGTTTTATTTTTGACCCTTAAAACCCCACAACAATTACTCTGGAAATAGCTGAAATATAATTTACCTGTTTTTGCTTTTTCGCGCCCAAAAACATCCAAACGATGTAATTCTGCTTCGCCAAGTTTTATGTTCAGTTCACAATCAACTTTGGCTCGAGCTAAATCACTTCCTGGAAGAGAGAGAGGGAAAATAAAATGGCGGTAATATGTGTAATCATTTATCAAAAATGTGTAATCATTTATCAAAAAAATAATCTTCTACACTATACTTCTTGATGGAATTTCATGTTTATGTATGACTAGAAGTGGCTACCCGGCGGCGTCTGGGTAGAGGGGAGGATTTTTTTTAAAGTTAGTCTCGCAGGTCCATTATTGCTTAATTGTGAGTTGGATCTCCGCAGGATGCCCCATTAAAAGGGAAAAATAATGTCTACTATTTACAATATTAAATTTTTAAAAAATCCATCCTGTTATCATTTAAATTTTATTTTTTAATTATCTTCACGAATATAAATCAAATCTTTATTTTTTCTCGGAANTTTTTGAGTCCGACAAGAAATACCTGAAGAAAGCCGGAGGGCACATCTGGCCGAAATTGTTTGTACAGATAACAAATGGAGATGAGGACAATAGTCCGAATAATAGAATAATACTTTTATTTTTGCTCAAAAAGCAAGATCTTGGTGATAGTGAATGTATATCTATATTTACTTTGTCATGAATTGTTATTTTCTATTTCATAGTTCCTCCGGACATACATACACACAACTGCCATTTATATATGTATATAGATTGCTTTTATTTGTCTGCATTTATGAGATGGGGCTGATATGAATAATTTTGATATTTCAGACTGTGTGTACTTATCTTTTATGTGGATATATATAAACAAACATTCAGGCCTCTGTATCCCTCGGGCTTATTCGTCGTTCCCTGTTTACCATCATAAAATCATAATTCAGAGTTCAAGTGTCCAGGTTCTTGGATCTCTCTCTTTTCATTTAATAAAATTGTCGTACATTATTAATACTGTTAACTATGTCTACATACTGACAACATGCAATTATATTTATATATACAACAAAATAGCGGTTTACAGTGTGAACGGGAAGGCTAATTTGCATATTAATATTAAAAAATCGAATTTAATAAATATGTGCTTAGTATTATTGATTTCTAACTGTTTGGTTTTATTTTAATGAATATAAGCAAAAATCTCTTCAATGAATCTTAAAGGAAATCCATTAACAAGATAAAATAACTGTCATTTTATTCTTTACTTCCTCTTATAACTAAATACTTAAATTAGAAAAAATAACAATGACGAGACGAGAGTGATGGAATAGTAAGTTTCAGTTGTTCCATTTTTTATTATACTCTCTCTGTTTCAAATCTTTTATTATACTCCCTCTGTTTCAAATCTTTTTATCTGTATTCTTATTTAGTTTCATTAGCCTTTCTAATTTAATACAATATTTTATTACATTAAAACTTAAATACTTGCACCCGGAGGGTGCATATATTTGCTAGTAAATATAAGTAAGGACTTATAAACATATTGCATCTAAAGTGTCAGATCTTATAAGTTTTAATATGATAAAATCTACAAGAAATATCAGACTGAAAGGGTTAGAGATATTTTTCCCTAATTATGAAAGTTGGAGAAGATTGTTTAGATTAAAGAAATTTGAAAATGAGATTATAATTAATGGAAACATCTTCAAAGGATTTTTTATAAAAAAAAGAAATCAGGATTGAAATTTTTTTTTTTTTTTTTAATTACCTTAAAATAAGTAATCATCAGACGATAACCTTGAATTTTTTAGCTCCGAAAATTTAAAGTTAGGGTCCGATTATGACTTGGTTTGGTTTGTTTTGTTTTACGGCATATCAACCTCAGTGGGTCATTTAATGCCGATAAAGTTTTGAAATAAATCAATTCTTAATGGATAATACAATTTTTTTATAAATACATTTTTCTATTTAACCCATAGATGGGACCCTAACAGGTACTACCACTCCGGGTCAGAGTGGACCAGAGAGCAATGGTAATGAAGGGGTGCTCCACATTCCCCAAAACTGGAACCTCAACATCAGATAGAGTTTAATGTTATTCCCAGGACATGTAGACCCGCAGCCACCGTCTTCTAGCACCCATATGATAAAAAGGGGTTGGGGCTTGCCATAAGGGCAATAGGGTTGGGAAAATCATATAGGTGCTAGGGCTTGACGTGAACTGCTCATCCACCTGGGCTCTATCCTTAAGCATCACGGGTCGCCACCCACGGCCAACAGGTGGTCCCATTGGGGGAGTCTTACTCCTCTGCAGAGGTGCAGTCGGTGCATTTTAACGCCCCGGCCGACAAGGCGGGATTATGACTTATTTCAAGTTAATTAAAAACACCAAAATAAGGCCCAAGATTACAGTGGCCTGAACATTGTGCCTTTTTTGTTTTGTTTAATGGCATATTAATATTCGTGGTTTATTTAATATCAAAGCCATCCTTTTAGAAGAACAGTAGTAGTAGTACTAGTTAGCCCATAGTTGGGAAGATAAGGAAATTATAAAGGTATCATCCAAAACTGAACTCAATAGCGCGACTGGGGTACTTTCAACTGATATCGACTATTGTCAAAAGAGCTAGTATGTCATAAAGCCAACCAAAAAAGGCGACGAATCAGTTGTTACCAAGAGAAACTGGTAATCTGAACATTAGCTACATAAATGAGATTAACCTTCCTTTGTTTGTTTCACTTTGAGGAAGCCATATGCTTTGGTCAGTCATTTTCATTTCACCGTAAATCTACACTGAAAATACGAATTTGTTCGAATCAATACAACTGCATGTTTTAACACAAAAATATCATAAAATCTGTTCCTAATTGTCATTGCGCATTATTTGAAATAAACTTAATTGTTATTAAGAACACATTTTATGATATTTTCGTGTTAAAACATGCAGTTTTTTTAATTAAAAAAATCGTATTTTCAGTGTAGATTTACGGTGGAATGAAAATAGCCGACTAGTTTAAAATCACCATGTATATCAAGGAACATATATTAAATAATTGAGAAAAATGTAACTGCATATGAGAAAATTATAAATAGTTTAAAATAGAAATTAAAGTCAATGTTTGTTATTATCTTAAAACTTCTTTGTCGGAGTAATTTATGTACACACATGTACCCACGTTGGAAGGTTACTCTGAGCCTTTCAACTCACAATAAGAACTTTACAAAGAAAATAAACTTACCTTCTTTTAGAATTCTGAAATGATCTTTTAATACTTGATCAGATGTCTTTTTCGACCATTGGCTGGGAGAGTACTGCCTTTCTAACTCCTGCATAAAGAAGACACAATTGTTAAGAACTTCTAATCTTTGGTTTAATAGTTCTCTATTGTTAGAAAAGGTGACCATTGCCAGTTTTTTCTTCCATACATAACTGGCAATATCTATCCCCAGCTTTATATTTATTGCGCTTTTTAATAATTTCCCATTTTAGAATAGGGTTGATACCTTTAGCTTTGATCTTCCATACATAACTAAACAATTGTATGCATAAAAAAACATGGCTCCTCCGTGGATGTTAACTTTTATGGATTTTGGTAAATGAGCGCTCTTTCGTTGTTCTCATCCCCCCACACTTGCCAACCTTGTTCATAATTTGCTTGTTTAAGCATACGTTGCGTTGCCTTCTTGGGTATAAAAAAGCCCTGCTCGAATAGAGGGATGCATTTCCAACCGTTTTAAACGTGTGCCTTTCTGATTGCTCGCCATATAATGGGAGTAGTGGCAGCAGTGGAAAATAACCTCCCTTGTCCTCATGGGTTTGGTAGCAAGAGGGGAAAGGTATATTGGCTTATGTACCAGCAACGGGAGTCATGCCCAATCCCCAATTCATTTGCTGCTTCTCCCATGATGGGTTTCGGGATGTCAAGGTTCACTAAACGAACCCCGTCTCCCTAGATTTAGTCGTATCGATGGATCGTATAACTACGGGCAGATAGACAGACAAATGTCGGCGTGCTGGGTTCCCATTCGTTGGGGGGGATTAGGATAGCGATGGGGTGCTTGTACTGATGTAATAGATTCAAATTTACTTAAATTATAAATTAATTTTAATAATAAAAAAAAAAAATATATTTTAATAAATAAATTAAATATTTATAAAACAATAGATTTATAGTGTTCTGTGTTTTTGTTCATTTTTATTAGTCGGTCTAGTTCAGCTAATTTAAATGACTACTGTGGTAAGTACTATTTAATTCGTTTTGCTCCTTGTCTCTGTAGTCAGATCTTAGCCCTGAAGAGCATTAAGCGAAACTAATAGTAGGTTCGTCTGACTCATTAGATTTATCTTTATACATATATATATATATATATATATATATATATATATATATATATACACTGTGGGATGGTCACTGTTTCAGCTTTTGCTGGAATATTATCTATTATTATTATTTCATTTCATCTGTTTATTTAATAATAATAATAGCTTGAATCGTGTACACATAGATAAACTGACCGAAACACATGTAAGTGATATTGATTAAATTCATCTTTTATTATCCATCCTGTACTTTCTTTTCTTTACTCATTATTCCTCGTATCGTCGGATTCAATTCCAATTCCATTTTTACATATATATATATATATATATATATATATATATATATATATATATATATATATATGAGGTTTTATCAATAACTTTAGGAAGTTTGACCATTAAGTTTATATATATATATATATATATATATATATATATATATATATATATATATGGCAGTATTATTATTCATAATTTCATATATTAGGTTTTAAACCTACTCTGCTGTTACAGTATTGAGTATGCATACACTTATCTAAATTTGCTGTCCTTCATTATATATATATATATATATATATATATATATATATCTTATTATAATGGAGATAGTGTGTTTGTCTGTCTGTAACCGAAACTATATTACTATACAAGTCAAAATCCCCTTTGTTATTTGCATCACATTCTCCATGATTTTATTCTTATTTAAACCTCAATCATTAATAAAATTGTTTATCATCATTAAGACTGTTGACCATATCTACATGATATTTACCGCGTACCCCACTTGTACGGGTCAGGCACAAAGTCCCTATTAACGTGGGACCACCCACAAGCCGAGACTCGTGGAGTGGCAGGTGAAAAAATTGCGTCGATCCCGTCGGCATTCCCCCTCAAGGGGGGCGCCTCAGGCACTGGGCAATAAACCCAGCCCTGCCCGTTTAAATTGAGGGGGCAGGTGTTGCCTGGGGGGATGGCCCCCTGGGATCGATGCTGTTAATTATAGCAATAGTCCAGAGGCCCAAGCCACTGTTGTCCATATCTACATACTAATAACATGCAATTGTATTTATATATACAACAAAATAGCGGATTACAGTGTGAATGGGAAGGCTAATTTGCATATTGATCTTAAAAATTTGATTTTAATAAATATATGCTTAGTATTATTGATTTCTAATTGTTTGGTTTTATCTTATTGAATATGAGCAAAGATCTCGGGGATAAATCTTAAAAGAAATCCATTAACTAGAAGAAATAACTGTAATTTTATTCTTTACTTCCTATTTTAACTAATTAGTTAAATTAGGAAAATTTACCAATGAAAGACGGGAGTAATGAAAAATGATGGAAGAGTTAGTTTCAAAGTTGTTCTATTTTTCAATCATACCCCCTCTGTTCCAAATCTTTTTATCTGCATTCTTATTCAGTTTCATTAGCCTTTCTAATTTAATATGATATTTTATTATATTAAAACTTAAATACTTGCACCCGGAGGGTGCATATATTTGTTAGTATATATAATGAAGTGAAACATTAGTAGATCATCCAAAAGTGCTCAATGTATCAAAACAAAAACATAGAGCAATTGGAAAAGAGTTAAAAGTCTACCATGATTTCGATCTAAAGGGTCCTCATGAACTAAATTCAAATTTTGATTTAGTTGTATGTGTTGTTATATCCACATTTTTTCTCTATTCTCAACCACACACAGACACACACACACACATATATATAATATAATAATAATAATATATATAATAATATATATATAATAATAATATATATAATAACACCTATATATATAATAATAATATATATATATAATAACACATATATATATAATAATAATATATAAGCTCATTACCACACACACACACACACATATATATATATATATATATATATATATATATGTGCTTAATTAAAGTCATACCTAATTTTGTTAATTAATTGTAACTAATGAATTAGGCGTGCATATCGGTTTAAATGTAAAGCGTAAACAAATCGAGAAAAAGTCATCTCTGTATGTACATTTCAGCCCATTAGGCCTCATCAGCAGAGCTATAGGCAGGGCAGTGCTTTGTGCGTGATTCGAACCCTACCTGTCAGGCAGACATTCTAACCACTACACTAGCTGGCTTCCGCAGAATTTCTCGTTTATTTTAAACTGGTATGTATATCGCACTTTTTGGGTGACTTATGGCACGACAGTATGAAGTAATCAAACAGTGTGTTTGAAAATGGCGAAGGCCGATAATTTGTGGGAGATTATGTGCTTAATTCATGCACGCCTAATTCATTTAGTTACAATTAATTAACAAAATTAGGTATGACTTTAATTAAGCACATAATCTCCCACAAATTGTCGGCCTTTGCCATTTTCAAACACACTGTTTGACTACTTCATATATATATATATATATATATATATAACGCAACTTGCTCAACTGGTGAAAGATAATGAAATTACAGCTTATCGTGGTTTCCATGATTCGGTGAAAGCTAAAGGGTTAAAAATTGGATACATTAACATACAATCCCCAACTCTTATCTCAAAAATGATGGCCACTAGAGATATCAAAAACTAACACTCGAATTATGATTAGAAAGGGGATAAAACTTAACACGTTTGTCAGTTTAGATCGGTCAGATTATAATTCTGAATTACAACCCATCCGCGATGATCGCCCTAGATTACCCCTCCCCCCCAAAAAAAAACAACCCAAAAGCCTTACTAAGAACAATACAGATCTCCTTAAGAAACAAACCAATAAGCTCATTACCACAGATAAAGCCAAAATAGGTTGTATTACACTTCGTAAAATTCATGTGGGGGGGATTATCAACTTAGTTACTTATGTGCAAATGTTAAAAACACAAATTTGGGTCTTACCAGAGGCACGGGTCAAAGTTTTGGTACCGAACATATACGTTGGAAAGGTGGAGGAGTTCCCTTTGGGACTTGTGCTGAACCACAACACACTGACACACACACATACAAATTTGGGTCTTACCAGGGACACGGGTCAAAGTTTTGGTACTGAACATATATGCTGAAATCCAATATTCCCTCCAGTTATGGATAAATAGCAAGGTAGACTGGACTCTTTAACTATGGCTAGGTAACCAGTCTAGGAGAAGGAAAACTCTGAATTCAAACCTTTTAAACTCCGCTTAAGAAATTGACCTTGTGTCACATCCTGCTCGTGCGGAGGGGTTGGTAAATATATATATGCTGAAAGGCGGCAAAGTTGTGTTCAACTTGTGCTGAACCTACGATATATGTCTGATACATTGGCGGCATATTTATACTAGCTAAAACCATTGTTGAAATAAAAAGCCTAAAGGAATTTTTCGAGTATAACTCCTTCAATTTACTTATTAGCTTAGTATCAATAATTTTTTATATATTTATATAAGTAAGTAAGTAAAGGCGACAGGCCGGCCTAAAGTCAGTATCAGCCAGTCAGCAAGGGAGTCTATCCCTTTTCACTAGCGCTAGACCAAGGAGATTGTTTTGGCGTCTGAGGTGGAGCGCCACACCTACCATCAGCTCCTTACTTTACCGCACAGATCCCTGTGCTACTCATAACGCTGAGTTGGCGAGGACCGGTATCGAACTAGGAACCTTGTGATTTCTAGCTGAACGCTCTACCGACTGAGCTAACCCGCCCCCTTCCCTGTGATACGAAAAAACCCGGCAAATAGTTTGGTAGTAAAAATATACTATCAAACTTCGCCTGGGAAAAAAAGGAAAAAAAAAAGAAAGAAAAGACCAAGAGGGTCGTACCAACTGAAAATAATCGATTAATACTATAACACTTGACCAAAAAAAACAGCTAGGATTATCTAAAGCTAAAATGTAAAAGTGCTCAATGCCTAAGTAGACTCTTAAAAATTCCCGGTGGAAGCAAGTAATTTCAGATGAAAGAAGATGAGAACAACAATTGAAGATAAAGAAACATATATTCAAAGGTACAAAAAGGGCGTTGCAAATCTGAGGTGTTTAGCTAGCCAGACTAAGCGCTGGAATATTATTCCACTCGCTGGTTGACATGGTAAAGGTAGTGCTGGATGAGACAAATCACTGGTTGATAAGGTAAAGGGAGCACTTGAAAAACGCATCGCGCCTGGTGAGTGCCTATACGATAAGTGGCTTTCGTCAAGGGATTTAATTTCGGCGCCAATATTGTATATTGACGATTCGCCCTCTGGTGCCCAGGGCAGATAATTTAACCATTATTTTTCCGATACTGTAAATGGCTATCAATAAAATATACGTTATATGGTATCAAGTATTTCTATTAGATACTAATAATTCTAGTTGAACCACTGATTGGAGTCGGACCCTAACAGATACAACCACTTCTGGTCAAAATGGGTCTGGGAGTAGTGATTGGTTGATTGTTTGGGTTTTACGGTATGTCAACCCTTGTTGGCTCATTTTATGCTGAAGACGTTTATGCTTTATTCATTCTTGATGAGTACTCAATTTTTTAAAAACTCAGTTTTTTTTAAAACTGATGTTTTTCTGTTGAACCCATAGTAATGGTGATGAAGGGGTACTCCACATTCCCCGGAACTCCAGAATTGGAACCTCACCATCAAATATAGTTTAACACAATACTCAGGACCCGCAGCCAACGCTTCCTAGCATATATATGATAAAAAGGGCTGAGGGGTTGCCGTAAGGCAATAGGGTTGGGATAACCATAAGTGCTTGGACTTCACATGACCAGCTGATTGACCGAAGTGGGGTCTCTCTGACATGGGGGTAGTGACAATGAAGGAATATTCTACATTCACCAGATCCCTTTGAACTTAAATCTCACCAGCATTGTAATAGCAAAATAGATCCCTAATAAGGACTGAGCCTATTCTAGTAGTAGTTTAACAGGTTTAAATTTTTTTAGTTTTACTTCTCCTAGGCTAGTTGCCTAACCAAAGTTAAAGAGTCCAGTGTGCCCTACTATTTGCCCATAGCTGGAGGGAGAGTATTTTGATTCATACCTTTCCCAAGGGTTTTAGCACTATGTGAACTGTAGCTTCGTCCAGGATTTGAATTTGGATCAAATTAAATCTCACCAGCATTGTAATAGCAAAATAGATCCCTTTAATTCGTTTTGCTCCTTGGCTCTGTAGTCAGATCTTAGCCCTGAAGAGCATTAAGCGAAACTAATAGTAGGTTCGTCTGACTCATTAGATTTATATATATATATATATATATATATATATATATACTGTGGGATGGTCACTGTTTCAGCTTTTGCTGGAATATTATCTATTATTATTATTTCATTTCATCTGTTTATTTAATAATAATAATAGCTTGAATCGTGGACACATAGATAAACTGACCGAAACACATGTAATGATAATAGCTTGAATCGTGTACACATAGATAAACTGACCGAAACACATGTGTAAGTGATATTGATTAAATTCATCTTTTATTATCCATCCTGTACTTTCTTTTCTTTACTCATTATTCCTCGTATCGTTGGATTCAATTCCATTTTTACACACACACACACACACACATATATATATATATATATATATATATATATATATATATATGAGGTTTTATCAATAACTTTAGGAAGTTTGACCATTAAGATTATATATATATATATATATATATATATATATATATATATGGCAGTATATATTATTCATAATTTCATATATTAGGTTTTAAACCTACTCTGCTGTTACAGTATTGAGTATGCATACACTTATCTAAATTTGCTGTCCTTCATTATATATACTAGTAAATATATGCACACTCCGTAGGGTGCAAGTATTTAAGTTTTAATGTAATAATATATCATATCCCTAATAAGGACTGAGCCTATCCTAGTAGTGACCAACCCAAACGGAGTTTAACAGGTTTTAATTTTTTGTGCCCTACTATTTGCCCATAGCTGGAGGGAGAGTATTTTGATTCATACCTTTCCCAAGGGTTTTAGCGCTATGTGAACTGTAGCTTCGTCCAGGATTTGAACTTGGGTCGATGAGTCTATTTCCTACGACTCTAACCATTACACCACGCACTTCCTCCCATCAGATGCAGTTTATTATCATACCTATGACAAGCCCCTTTTTGGGGAGGGGATGCTTGCTAGGGGATACAGTTAGCATATTCTAAAGCCTCCCCCCCCCACCCCGACAAGACGGATACACACTTTAAATAAAGTGCTCTTCCAATATGTAATCTACCGAAGGTTTGTGATCTACTATTGATCTACTATTCATGGCATGTAATCTACTAGGAAAAAAGAAGTTAGGGTTAGTGTTTAGGGTTAGTTTAATGGGAAAATAATGGGTAGTTAATGGGTAAATCACATTGGAATGTAAACAACCCGTAAGATTACATATTGGATTAGAAACAATTCGATAGATCACATATTGGAAGAGCAACGAAATAGCTATATAAAAAGGAAAGAAAGAAAAAAAGGCAAGCGCTAATCTGAACAAATGAACATACCTCGGGATCAAAGTGCTTCCATCTTTCTGTCGGGTCAACCATGTTGTGATTTTTTTGAAACCGTGTTCAGTTTTGAGCAAAGAAAAACGAAACGTCTCCTCCAACAATGCTGGAACGAAATGATTAACAAATGAAGAACGACTGTACTTCTAAACGAAATGCTGAGATACTAACATGCACAAACTCGAATAAGTCTTCTTCCCTTTGCAATTAAATAATACTAGATAACATTGTTATTCAACTTGTCACGTGTTTACTTTGTTCTTTCTTTTTTTATTACTTTTTGTCTATTATTGTTCATAATTATCTCGTCTGTCTACGTATGTTCGTTTTATCTACAATTTATCTATTCTTCTATTTTCTTCTTTTTTATAATCTAGTTTTTTTTTTATTTTTTAGCTACTTTACACCCCCCAACAACCTGTTTTTTCTTTCTTTTCTTTATCATAAGTATTACTTTTTTTTGGTAAAATCTTTTTGATAATCTCTTTTTTGTTGTTGTTTTTATTTCTACGGTTACTGCCACTCAAATCCGCTTGTGGGCAATTGTTGTTCCGCCAATCACGTGAGGGATAATGATAATGATAATAAAAAAAGACAAAAAGAAAAAAAAAAGAAGAAAAAAAGAAAGAAAAAAAAGAAAATGAGCTTTACATTTATGAGACACGGACATAACATGTCCCGTGAACCTGTGCAATACAAAACCCCTCGCAAGTGGGCGTATTGGGTTGCTTAGAGAGAGAGAGAGGAGCAGATGCAGAGAGAGAGAGAGAGAGAGAGAGAGAGAGAGAGAGAGAGAGAGAGAGAGAGAGAGAGAGAAGATGTGTGGAGTAGGTCGGGTTGGAATTTTTAAAAACAAAAAACGAAACAAAAACATGAAGACAAAGAACCAAAAAACAAAACCCAAAAAAGCATCTGTTCCTCGTAATATAAAACTCTTTTGCAAATTCCATCTCAAAGAAATTGAATGGATTAGATTTATTAATCGGTTACCGGAATTTAAACACAAAAGATATCAGTCATAAAAAATGTGTCGCCATTATTGCTGCAATATATTGCATGGTTGGTTGAATGGCATATCAACCCGTCTGGAGTTATTTCATGCCTAGATGCAAGGGAATAATATACGAAGTTGGGAGCGCGGTGGTGTACTGGTTAGAGTCGTAGGAAATAGACTCGTCGACCAGAGTTCAAATCCTGGTCGAAGCCACAGTTCACATAGCGCTAATACCCTTGGGAAAGGTATGAATCGAACTATTCTCCCTCCAGCTATGGGTAAATAGTAGGACAGACTGGACTCTTTAACCTTAGTTAGGCAACCAGTCTAGGAGAAGGAAAACTCTGAATTCAAACCTCTTAAATCTCCGCTTGGGGTGGTCACTACTGGAATAGGCCCAGTCCTACTTAGTGATCTATTTCAATTCAAAGATGTGTCTATATCTACATTTTTGTTGTACATCAATATTTACGCTTTTGGTGCAATATATTGGTTGGTTAGTTGATTGGTGTATTTTAACGGCATATCAACCCGTCCGGGGTTAGTATTATTTGTATTATTCGGACTATTGTCCTCATCTTCATTGTTATCTGTACAACGTTTCGGCCGATGTGCCCTCCGGCCTTCTTCGGGTATTTCTTGCCGGACCTAGGAACCTTCTCGGAATCGGGAACCACCTCGGACTCAGGAACCTTCTTTTCGAACTCGGGAACCTTCTTGTCATAATCGGGAGCCATCACGAAACATTGAACCTAACCCTTTATTCAGTCCACGGGTGTATCCTGTTCTCATTCCGCTAACCATAGCTGAGGTAGAGGCGTTAAGCTGTGCTAATTATTATTCTATGTTACTGCTGCCACTAGGCCATGTGTCCAATTGGACACATAGCCTAGTGGATAAAGGAGTTAGGTTAAGACAGTTCTAAGAGACAGTTATCTCAAGACTGCAGGTTCAAATCCTGGTCAGGGGCAGTTGAGGGTATTGGAAAAATTAGGGATAAATTATCGGCGAATCAGCCGATATCGTACATTAACGCCTAAATTGAATTCCATGACTAACTCTGGTAGCAAACGCCATTAAGTTTGCAATTTGTACCTTTCTGAATATATGTTTTTATCTTCAATTCTTGTTGTCTTCTTCATCCGAATTCAATTATCTACCTCTCAACCTGGGAAAATATAGATCGTATGGGTTACTTTTCTACGGTATTGATCAGGTTTAAGTTTATATTTTTGATATAATTTTTTCTCTCTCAAAAAAAAAAAAAAAGGACAGAATTTCATCTATGTTGACTTTTTCAAATAGATCTTTCATACTATTTGCGTTTGTAATATATTCATATTTAAGCTTAGATATCCACCACGTTTTGATAGTTGGTTGGTTGGTTGGTTGATTGATTTTAATGGCATATCAACCCGTCTGGGGTTATGTCATGCCTAACGGTTAGGAAGTAATATATGTTGTGTATTAATATTTATACTTTTTTAGTAATTGTTTTTAACAATGTGTTAGCACCATTGGGGATCATTTTGAATGGTATTGATAAAGTTCATGTCTATATTCTATGGTATAATTTTATTTCCCTAAAAAAGGATAAAATGTCCTCCATGTTGACATTTTCAAATAGATCTTTCATATTGTTTGCATTAAAAGAACGGTTTGGTCGTATTCATTTTTGTTGCAATTAAATACTGCTTTAGGCAGCACCACATGAACCCTAACGAAACGCTTGGAGAATAAACTAGATGGAAGTTGGACGAGGATGTTGCGTGCTGCCTAAAACAAATCCTGGAAGCAGCATCCCACAAGAAAACAGCTGTACGGTCACCTGCCTTCTATTACACCAACCATCCGGGTGAGGCAAACATTGCTGGAGAAGCAAGGACGGACTAATAAGTGACGTTCTCCTGTGGACACCTACGCATGGACAAAACAGTATAGGTCGTCCAGTAAATACCAACATTAACCTACATAACTATGTACGGATTCTGTATGCCGTGCGGAGGACCTACCAGTAGCAATGACCGGCAGGGACGTTTGGCGAGGGAGAGTCATGGGAATCCATGCTGACAGTGCGATATGATGATAATGATGATGATAATAATGATGATGATATGTACCGCCTGAAAGTTTCTCTCGTTGACAACTGTTTCATCGCCTTATTTTGTACTTATTTTGTAAGCGATACATCTATACATATATAAAGGGCAGTTTGTGTGTATGTATGTCCGGAGGAAACCTACATATATAAAGGGTTTGTGTGTATGTATGTCCGGAGGAAACCTATACATATATAAAGGGTAGTTGTGTGTATGTATGTCCGGAGGAAACCTATACATATATAAAGGGCAGTTTGTGTGTATGTATGTCCGAGGAAACCTATGCATATATAAAGGGTAGTTGTGTGTATGTATGTCCGGAGGAAACCTATACATATATAAAGGGCAGTTTGTGTGTATGTATGTCTGGAGGAAACCTATACATATATAAAGGGCAGTTTGTGTGTATGTATGTCCGGAGGAAACGTATACATATATAAAGGGTAGTTGTGTGTATGTATGTCCGGAGGAAATCTATACATATATAAAGAGCAGTTGTGTGTATGTATGTCCACATATATAAAGGGTAGTTGTGTGTATGTATGTCCGGAGGAAACTAATACATATAATAAGGGGAGTTGTGTGTATGTATGTCCGGAAGAAACCTATACATATATAAAGGGTAGTTGTGTGTATGTATGTCGGAGGAAAACCTATACATATATAAAGGGCAGTTGTGTGTATGTATGTCCGGAGGAAACCCAATACATATATAAAGGGTAGTTGTGTGTATGTATGTCTGGAGGAAACCTATACATATATAAAGGGGCAGTTTTGTGTGTATGTATGTCGGAGGAAAACCTATACATATCAGTTTTGTGTGTATGTATGTCCGGAGGAAACCTATCATATATAAAGGGCAGTTTGTGTATGTATGTAACCATATATAAAGTGTGTATGTACGTATACATATATAAGGGTAGTTGTGTGTATGTATGTCCGGAGGAAACCATACATATATAAAGGGTGTATGTATGTCCGGAGGAAACTATACATATATAAAGGGCAATGTGTATGTATGTCGGAGGAAACTACGAAAATAAACCAATTAACGACGAGGTCAATATAGGTACACATTCACTATCACCAGAGCTTGCTTTTTGAGTAAAAATAATGAAAAGTTTATTTATATTTGTGGAGATAATTAAAAAATAAAATTTAAATGATAACAGCATATAATTCTTTGTGCATTTTTTTAATATTGTAAATAGTAGACATTAATTTTTCTTTTTAGAGTGGCTCGATCAACGCAAGGTCTTTTTTTCAGGTGAGGATTTTAATGGGGCATCCTGCGGAAATCCAATTCATAATTCAGTAATAATGGACCTGTGAAACTAACTTTAAAAAAATCCCCTTTGTACCCAGGCGACGCCGGGTAGCCGCTTCTAGTAATCTATTAATCGCATCGTTTTATGTATGAGTTATATTATAGGATGTCTGCAAGAATGATCTCAGGTGCTTTGGCATTGCCCCTTTCAGCTGGAGAAATTTGGTTCAGGACCGCCCTCGGTGGCAACAGGCTCTCCGTAGAGGACTGTTCATGTCTAAAGCCACCCTAGCGCAACACCATGAAGCCAAGGGACCCAGAAGAAAGCAGCGGCAACAAAACACCGGCACATCAACATCTTCAGGGACAGCCTTCACATGCAACATCTGTAGTCGAGAATGTTTTTCGAATATTGGACTTCACAGTCACAGGAGGCGCTGTAACTTCAGGAAATAGAAACATAAAATATCTTCCTCTCTATTCAGGAGAGTTATTGTTTGTGTCAGTAATTTAACCGAAAGATTCAATATCTAATAAGTTAAGGTAAGTTCATTTCATTATTACTATTTTTAATTCAATTATTCCTTTTTAATTAAAAATATTCAAATTCTAATTGATGTTTTTTCTTTTATAAAATAATAGCCAATTAAATAATTATCGAAATGAGTAAAAAAGAAATCTCCGAAAATTATTTAAATTTGTTGTTTTAATATTTTATTTTCCGATTTTCGGTATTTATTTTCTCGTAGAATATTCCCCTTAATTTTTTTTCTATTCACAACTTCGGTCTTTTATCTTTATATAAATAAAAAGTTTTTATTTATACTGTAATTAATATCGAACACTGACTAACTCGCAGAGATTTTACGTCCACAAAGTAGGGGGGGGTGTCAAAATTAAGTGACCTAAAACAAAATGAGAAAGTTTTGAAATAAAATAAATAATGCATTATAAAGTTCATACATTGATTAATCAACACTGAACATTTCATAAAAATCCGATAATTCCCTGATTTTTGGTAAATTATTTTCTGTAGGAGGGGGTGCTAAATTCATTTTGTCAAAAACCGGGTTTTACGTCAATCAAAAATACAAACAAATTAAAAATAATGGCAATTATGGAATACCATACATGAAACGTAAATAATATGCAAATTTTATTTTCAATGAAAACTAAATATATTTTTGATTTTTTTACATACAAAAAACGGATTTTCCTTGGTTAAAAGTTAAAACGAGTGTGTGAAAAATTTCAGTAACATTTAATGAATATGTATTTAAAGTAACGCTTACTTATTCTTAAAAAGAAATGTTTATAAGTATTTTTAAAATATTTTAAAGCCATTATTGAACACGATAAATCAAAATAAATTCAACGTAACTTTTTGTTGAAATTCGGACGATTTTTAATGTATAAAATGTATTAAAAATAAATTGCATATTGTAATAATATTTTTCTTTGTTAATGATGGTCATTATGTTACGAGTTATCGATTTAAACAAAGTTTGACCTTAAATAATAGATTTAATTATTTTTAATTCGCTTTTAAAACTCGTAGAAACTGAATTTTTTGCCAGTCCTTATTATAAAATAATTTGGTGAAAATTTAATTAAAATCGGACAATTCCGAAAATTTCGGAAAATTAATAAAAAAAAAGAAAGAATTATTATCTCCCTTTGTTATCTCTGCACATACCTACACAAGACGCTATCACCCGCTTGCTCTCAAAATCTACGGACACAAATCACTAAAACCATACACATGCTACTCTCACAACTAAAGGATTAGGATACTATATTACTCATTTATAGGTCAATGTCTATATTTAGCCTAAAAAATTATATTCAACATAAACATTTGACCTATACACAAGTATATACGGTACGAAAACAATTAGGTAGTATATAAATTTCGTTTTTATGCTTGTGGTTCACGGGGAACTCTTTTCCTCTTGACCGTGTATTAACCGGTGTTTAGGGGAATCCTTGAAAATCAAAATACACGAGGAACTTTTTCTCATGTTGACCGAGGATTAACCGGTGCTTAGTCAAAAATCCTTCTTAACGTCTCAACGAATTGCAACGATGGAGAGTGAATGGACACACAAGATTCCCGTAAATATTGATGAGGATGAAGTTGATCGGGTGATTGATATAAACGAAAATGATCCTCCCGAAGGTAAGTTACATAAATTTTTTTTCTTATAATTCAAAATTCTGATTGGATTGTATCTTTATTTTTTTACCGTCTTAGTCAGCGCACGTGTCGTTCGGGAATAATCGCCTGTAGATTTCGACTGATTTATTGTGTAATCTGTTTTTGTTTTTTTGGGGGGGTTTTGCTTATATGATTAAAAAGAATATATTCGTATTTTTTTTTTTAATTTGAAAATAAAATACAAATAAAAATATTCAACGATTATTTCAGATTATCATCATTTGTCAATTTTTTAAATGCCGATCATCACTGTCCAGAAGGTAGCTGGCCATTGATAAAGCAGTTACAAAATAAGATTTAATCCTGTGAATAAATAAACGATTAAGTAAATAAATAAATAATACGAAGCGTTATACTGGTATCGCTTTAACTTTTATTTTCTTTGTTGGAATCAATGGAGAATATTCAAATATTTAAAGAAACACGAGAGGAAAAATGTATTTAGGATTTTAATTTATTTACAACATCAAAATAAAAAAATGGTTCAAGGACATTAGTGTTGTTTAAGTAAATAAACTACCTCTACCGGAATTTGAACTCAGTTCGTCGATTCTATTTTTTACTAGACCCTCCCCCTCATCCGTTTTAAACATAAAAAATATACAAAATTACATGCTGCTTTTATACAGCATGTTTTACGACATTCTTACAGTGTATTATTTGTCTTCATTTTTTTTTTTTAGATGAAGCCTAATAATTTGTATTATTTAGATTGTTCGGACTATTGTGCTCATCTTTATTGATATATACTGTCGGAAAAAAATGAAAACTACTCACCGGCAATTTTCTGAGGAAGAAATCTGAATAAGAAATGCGTAGTAATATATACATGTGGTTGGTGTCTACTTTCCTTTGATTGGTCGAATTGGTAAATAAATACCTTGTCACCACTCACGAAAGAGTGACATTATTTGTGGACTAATTCTACAAGACCTAAGGGACAATTCCTTTTTATCTACTTGCAAGGTCGCAACAAGCTTTTTCCCCGGTTAAGCTTGACCAAGAAGTATTGATTCTCCACACTCATGTGAACTGGCATTTCGCCAAAATACACAACGTTTCAGCCGATGTGCCCCCCCCCCCCGGTCTTCTTCAGATGCTTCTTGTCGAAATCAGGAGCCTTTATGGAACTTCGAACCAAACCCTTTATTTAATACATTGGGATAGTTCTCATTCTGTTAACCATGACCGGCTACAAGTGTAAAGCTATGCTAAGTATTCTGTGTTATTTTCGCTTGTAGTTAGGATTGAACCTGCAACCTCCACATGATTGTTACTATATTAACTAGATATTTTTTTTTTTCTTTTGTGGGAATTTGATTTTTTGTTAAGAATGAATAAAAAGTAAAGTCGTCGGTGGCCTAAAGTCGGTATCAGCCAATCAGCGAGGGAGTCTATCCCCTTTCATTCAACATTTTCTTTCCTTTATTTATTTATTTATTTATCCTTTCAACATATTGTCGGATTCATTTCCACTTTTTAACTGAAACACACACACACACACACACACATATATATATGTAGTAGAGATATGTGGAACACAGGAACAAAACTCAGACAAGCGTATGTAGGAGATATATTTCGCTAATCATTAAGCTCAGCATCATTGCTTGTCTGAGTTTTGTTCCTGTGTTCCACATATCTCTACTACATTCTGTCAGATTTACTCCAATCCTCCTTCCATATATATAAATATATAATATATATAATATATATATATATATATATATATATAATTTGTGTGTGTGTGAAGTAAATGGAAGTGAATCCGACAGTATGAATAGAACATTTTTGAAAAAAACAAATGATATTATTAGTATGCTGACAGATCTGTTTCGACCATATAATAAATTGGTCTTCATCAAGAGCAAACATATGAAGGAAGACAGAATAAATAACCATTAAATAGGAGGTACAAACAAATTTACGTTATTTATTTCCGTCTTTCCTTCATATGTTTGCTCTTGATGAAGACCAATTTATTATATGGTCGAAACAGATCTGTCAGCATACTAATAATATCATTTGTTTTTTTCAAAAAAATGTTCAATTATATATATATATATATATATATATATATATAGTCAGAGTGCTGCCTCTTAACATCCTGTTTGAGATTTTTCTAAGTCCAGAGCATTCCTATAAAGTTATATAAAAAAATGGCTAAAAATGACCTTTGCATCTAAAGTTACTATTATTTCTGTTAAAATCAAAGATTTGTACATGTGTTTTAATATTGAATTTAAACAAAGGCTATTGTTTGGGGCTGATTAGTTAAAACAAATGTGACTTCCAGCCGGGTGGAATGAGGTGGTATAGACTTAAGAGTTTAAAATACTATTTACCTATAGCTGGGGACCGGGGCACTAGGGTCTTAGATTATGTACTAAATAAATTTTGAAACCTGTTTTTTTTTCTCTAAGCGCTTTTTTAGACTCTAAATGATGCATCCATGCAGTAGCACTGAAACAGTGTATATCATCTTATTTTTTAATTTAATTTTTAATTTTTTTTTTTAATTTAATTTTTTAAATTTTTTTAGATCAAATGGTGGAAGAAGATATGGTTGATGAAGATGAGAAAGATGACTCTGAAATAGAGCCAATTGTTGATTCTCAAAACTGACATTTGACAGACATGAAGGTTTGTGTTCCAATTTGGAGTTTTCTTTGATCCATTGTCTCCAAAAAATCCACAGGGTTAAGAAACTCTCAAGTTACAGAGATAAAAAAAGTAAAGTAAAGTTGACGGGGCGGTCTAAAGTCGGTATCAGCCGGACAGTGAGGGAATCTATCCCCTTTTCAATAGCGCCAGACCAAGGAGATTGTTTTGACGTCTGAGGTGGATCGCCACACCTATCATCAGCTCCTTACTTTACCGCACAAATCTCTGTGCTACTCATAACGCTGAGTTGGCGAAGGCCGGTATCGAAACCAGGAACCTTGTGATTCCTAGTCAGATGCTCTACTGACTGAGCTAAGCCTGCCCTTAGGCTGCTTACAGTACCTACTTACAGTCACCATCTAAGTACTGAACTGGCTTATCACTGCTTAACTTCGATGATTTTGCACCTGTGTTGACCTCTACTAAATTTTGTTTTCTATTTGTTTTGTTTGATCCATTGTTTGATCCATTGTGTACGAGAGATCCCACACAATTAAGAAACTCTCAAGCAGGGCTCGACATTAATGTTGTTCCGTCGTCCGGGGACGATAAAAATTACATCCGGACGATCAATACGTCATCCGGGACAGTTTGCCGGGGACGGTAAAATTTTTTCCTAAAAGTTAGTACTACATTCCAATATTGGCCGTCCAGTGATTGCTACTCTTGGCAATTTTTCTAGCTATTTCACGGCAGTTGGGGACAATTTTGTGGCTATATTGTACATATTGAAGTCTCGTGTGTTTTCTAGCCATTTAGAATCATTTTTCAATAAAATGTAGCACTTTGAGTCACAAAACTTTTCTGGGCATATTTTGATACCAATCTAGACCCAAAACTAAAAAAAAGTATCAACTGTGGTCTATTTATTTACGTTTTTATTGGACGGTTTGCAACTTGAATTGAACAAGTTTTCTTCTTTTACCAAAATGCATTTTAGGAGGTGTCAAAATTAGTTAAATAATTTGTTATTAAATGCAAGCAGATTTGAATAAAATAATTTATATTGGACGGAAATCCATTTCCTAGTCACTAGGAAATGGATTTTTTGTCCAAATATCCGAATTATCACTGCTTCAGCTTTTCTTAATGTTTTATTACATGTTATATGAGCTATGTGACTAACAAGTATAGATGATGCTAAATGAATTAAACAAAAATATTTTGATTTCGGGGACGGTCCAAACCCTATTTGGGACGGTCTAAACCTATTGGGACGGTCCAAAACCCATTTGGACGGTTGATGATTTTTGTTCGGGACGTCATGAAAAAAGTTAGTGTCGGGCCTGCTCACAAGTTACAGGATAAAATGACTATTACTTGTTTGATTTTTGAGATAGGGCTTGGATATGTATAATTTATTATTTCAGACTGTGTCCTCATTTTTATTGTGTATTTAAAAATAAATGTTTTGGCTGCTGTATCCTCCGGCCTTCTTTGGGTGTTCCTTGTCTATCTGGGTCATGCTAATGGTCAGATAGACAGGGAACACCTGAAAGAAGGCCGAGGATACAGCGTCCAAAATGTTGTGTTTTTACCTACTACAATAAAGAGGCGGACAATAGTCTGAAAAATCAAATTATATAAAACGGGTAGAATTCTTTTTTTACCTTCCTATTGTTAAATAAATATTACTCACCTATACTAAATGTCTGAAGTGTTGATTAGTATGCTAAGAATACCTTGATACCATATAACTGATAAATTATTGGTATTATTGAAAAATATATTAATAATTAATG